>JALAZF010000007.1:0-1200000 GCA_022829125.1 Lathyrus tuberosus | reverse complement strand
TGATGCTCTTGACCAACTGTATCCTCCCAGCATAACTGAAAAGCTTTGTTGTCCAATGGTGAATTCTCCCAACCATATTGTCTATTAATGGAAGATAGTTCTTGATGTTAAGTTTCTTGCAGGAGAGAGGCACTCCTAAGTACTTAATTGGGAGCTCTCCTTCTTAAAAACCTGTCATATTCTAAAACCTCTCCTTCTGCCTGCTGTCAATGCCTCCATAGTATATTTTGCTCTTTCTAGGGTTAGCTATGAGGCCTGTGGATTGAGTGAACTTTCTAAAAGCTCCCTGTATCATGTCAACTGATGTGGTATCTCCTCTACAAAAAAGCAACACATCATCAGCAAAAATCAGATTAGTAAGACTAAGCTTTTCACACTTAGCATGATGGTTGAAGTTATGGTTCAGCTGCATTTTATACATGATCCTGTTCATGTATTCCCTAATCAACACAAAGAGCATAGGGAAAATAGGATCCCCCTGCCTAATCCCCCTCCTGGCCTGCAAAAACCTAGTGTACTCTCCATTCACATTGAACTTATAGGACACAGTTTGCACACAAGTCATAATCCAACAAATGAATTGACTAGGGAACCCCATCTCCTTAAGGATATTCTCCATTTCCTTCCAATTAACCATGTCATAGGCCTTTTGGAGGTCAATTTGCATCATGATCCTTGGAGTGCCATTCTTCCTGTTGTAACCATTCAATAACTCACAAGCCAGTAAGATGTGATTGTGTATATTCTGCCCAGGGACAAAGGCAGCCTGGCTGCTATTCACAATACTAGGTAAAACCCTTCCCAATCTATCAGTCATGACTTTAGATATGATTTTATAGAATGTTATGCAGACAGCAATAGGTGTATAGTCCTTAACCCCCTTAGGAGCGTTTCCTTTAGGAATTAAAGTAACTAAAGTATTATTGAAAGGTTTGTAGAGGGAACCTGTTTCAAAGAAATCTCTAGCAGCTGCCATGACATCATCTCTGATTATTTGCCAACAAAATTTGAAATTTTTTGACCCATATCCATCTGCCCCTAGAGCTTTTAGCTCTCCAATGCCATTGTAATTAGTTGTTTTTAAATAAGAAGACTTATTCGGTTATTTAAAAAAAATGATTTTGACCTCTTCAAAGTTTAAATAAGAAAAAAAAATGTTGAAAATTATATTTTATTTATTTAATTTGTTTTTCAAAAGTACTTAAATTTTTCTTTATATTTTGTTATAAAAGAATTTGGAATTTTATACGCTTAGTTAAAAAAAATCCCTTAATTTTGTTTATTTGAATTTTTAAATTAAAATTAAAATGACATAATTGTTTAAAAAAATATAGGTTTTATTTGTTAAAATAATAAAGAGGTGAAACTTTTTTTTAAAAATTAAAAATTAAAAGGGAATTAAAATTTTTAAAAAATTTGGGAAAGAAATAGTAACATAATAAAGATGATTAAAAAATTGAAAAAAAAGTAACAAAAATATCAGTGACAGAAATTTCAGTCTCCGATTTTTTTATATTAATTAAATTTTGTATAAAAACATTTTTCGAGACCGAATATGCGGTCACAAAATTTTAGTCGCTAAATCGGTGGCTGCTTTTTATTTAGTGACCGATTTAGTGACCTCTAAAATTTTACTCATGGATGTCACATTTTGGTGGCTAATTCGGTGGCTATAGTGACCAAAAATTTTCGGTCACTAAATTAATTAGTCACTAAAAGCGAATTTTCTAGTAGTGTCTATGAAGCGGCCCCACTTCATTCTCGTATAGGTAGACTATATCAGAAATGCATCCATAATTATGCATTCCAGTAAACATATGATATATGTCTATTAAGAGGAAAACTCAACCTTCCATCTTTTACTTATGGTCCCCAAGTACTTTTTCTCTTTGGGATGTCTTTATAATCAAGTACTTGCAGTCACTCTAATAGTGTACTTTCACCATTGCGCTCAAGACTTAATTTTAACTAAGTGTGAGTTGAGTTTCCACTATTGGTGATCAATTAGATATGGGCTTTAGACCCATCTCCAATCACTACTACAAAAAACCCATTTAACAACGGTTGGGAATGACATATAATGACGCGGGCGAGGGCGTTGTTATGTAGATTGTCGTTGTATATATGGTACTTACAACGACGGCCTTGTAGGCGTTGTAATAAATACGAAAGCGCACCAACTATCACAACGGTTTTACAATACACCGTTGTAATAAATATAATTGTCCTCAGTTCGATTCCCAGCAGCGCAGTTTTGATATTTATTTTTTCCTGGACATCGCGTCAGATATTATAACAGTTATGAAATATAACCGTCGTTAAAGTTTCTGCAAAATTAACAAATATGATCCTGCTTTTATAATTAATCCCATTTTTTTACCTGTATTATTGTTCTCCATATCTCAACACAGCAGAAAAATACAATTCACATTTTGTGATAAAGTTTTCATAATAATATTAATCGTATCATATTCATAATATCACATATACCAGATTACAGTTTATTAGAACAAACAACCTACATAAATAAAATATCACATATACCATATTACAGTTTACACACATTACATAACTTCACATAATTGTAACTTTGTGTATTGGTATCTTGTCTCTTGGTGTCTTGTCTCCTGGCCTGGTGTCTGGACTCAAAATACCTATGATTTCAAATAATTATACTTGTTAGTAAAAATACTTCTAAACTATAACATACAATTAATATATTATGAATAAATAATAAATTACGTACTTGTTAATTTTCCCATATGCCTTCTTCATGATCTAGTCGTATAGCATGCACGACATCTCCATCAACTTCATCATATAAGGTAGGAACTTGTGTTGTGTAAGAAGGTGTGGATGGAATATCAAGACTTTCATCACTAAGAGGAATGTATTTTCCTTGGAGAACGATTGACCATTTCATCGATTTGTCCGATGGATCGGAAACATAGAAAACTTGTTTTGCTTGAGAAGCCATGATGAATGGTTCTGTATTAAAAGATGCCTTGCCAAGGTCGACCCGGGTGAATCCTAAGTCATCAATGTCTACACCATTACTATTATTGGGAACCCACTTGCATTTAAATAAAGCCACTTTGAAAATAACATAATCAATCTCCCAAATCTCATCAATGACACCATAAAACACGGTAGTTGCCAATACCGGATTCTTATCTTTCAAACTAGAGAAATACATCGATTCGGTTTCAACCATAACCCCACTATTTTGCATTGTACTACGATCATCTTTTGATTTTGTATAAAAGGTATAATGACCAATGTCGTATGCACTCCAGGTAATGACATAAAATTTTGGCCCGTACGACAACCATCTAAGTATCTCGGATGCACTAGGATCATTAGATACACTTTTATTAAACCAATCCATGAATCTATTGTTATGATCTATCAACAACAACTTGTCATTCATTCGGGGATATTTTTTCTTCATAAGCCTTTTGTGAGTATCTATGAAAGGTTGAACCTCATCTATATTATTAAATATATAGAAATGTGATTGAATAACTACATCCCGAGCCATTGACCTAACATTTAGACCTTGAATACCTCTTCCATCTGTGTCAGCATGACGAGACTTCAGAATTCCTATAGAATCTGCATCCGACAAATATTTTGTACAAAACTCAACAGCTTCTTCTGTGATGTACCTTTTAACAATCGAAGCTTCCGGTTGGTGATGATTCTTCGTATATCCTTTAAAGATCTTCATATATCGCTCTATTGGATACATCCACCTTAAATAAACTGGACCACAAATTCTGATTTCTCTTACGAGATGAACAAGTAAGTGAACCATACTGTCAAAAAATGATGGCGGAAAATCATCTCCAATTGACACAAGATTATGGCAGCCTCATCTTCTAATTCATCCAATTTTTTGAAATCAAGAACTTTATTACATATGGCATTGAAGAATAAACACAGTCTCGTTATAGTTACTCTCACAATTTTTGGAAGGATCCCACGGATAGCCACTGGTAGAAGTTGTTGCATCAATACATGACAATCATGAGATTTTAAACCAATTAACTTGAGATCTTTCATTGATACAAGTTTCTTGATGTTTGATGAGTAACCTTGCAGAACTTTAATACCTTGCAAACACTCGGAGAACATCTTATTTTCCTTTTTAGATAGAGTGTGACATGCTGGAGGCAGATAAGTTCTTTTTCCTTTCTCTATTGGAGCCAACTGTTTTCGTATACCCATCTTCTCCATATCAAGACGGGAAGTCTTACTATGTTTAGTCTTGCCTGAAATGTTTATAAGTGTGTCAATCAATCTATCACACACATTTTTCTCCTCGTGCATCACATCAAGACAATGTCTAACATCAAAGACTTGACCAATATCGAAGATCAAAGAAGATGGACCTCTTTTTCCATATATTTTTCGCAACTGCCCCTTTATCTTTTCCTCTCTTCCCACCTTTTTCTTTTTCTCTCTTCCCACCATTTTCTTTTTCTCTCTTCCCAAGGACAACATTAATGTATTCCTGCCGTTGATAAACTTCATCCCCGGTTAAAGGTTTAGGAGCCTCACCAAACTCTTGCTCTTCATTAAAAGCCTTTCGCAATTTACGATAAGGATGACCCGGTTTTAGAAATTTTCGATGCCCAAGGTAAACGGTCATTTTTCCAAACACAAGTTGGTGATAACAAGTATCATCTTCACATAGAGGACACGCTTTATGTCCTTTGACACTGTATCCAGCCAAGTTATCGTAAGCTGGAAAGTCGTTAATTGTGCAAAATAACATTGCACGCATATTAAACTTTTCCCCAGAATATGCATCATCAACTTCAACGCCTTCATCCCACAAGAGTCGTAAATCATCAATTAATGGACTAAGATAAACATCTATGTCGTTACCAGGTTGTCGTGGTCCAGAAATCATCATACTTAACAGTATATACTTGCGCTTCATGCACAACCAAGGAGATAGGTTGTAAATAGTGAGAAGAACAGGCCACGAAGTATGATTAGTGCTTATATTACCAAAGGGGTTCATTCCATCGGTGTCAAGCCCAAGCCTAAGATTTCTTGGCTCGACTCCAAAATCCGGAAACAACGAATCAATTTTTTTCCATTGCAAAGAATCAGCTACATGGCGAATGTTTCCATCACGAATCCTTTCATCTGCATGCCATCTAAGATTCTTTGCGTCATTAGAATTAGAAAAAAGTCTCTTTAATCATGAAAGTATTGGCAAGTACTATAATACTTTAGCAGGAGGATGCTTCCTACTAACATTGTCATAGTGATCAATTTCATCACCATTGCTAGCCTTCAGCTTGTAACGCGACACACTACATTTTGGACATTGAAACAAGTCTTCATACTCTTTCTGGTATAATATGCAATCATTACGGCAAGCATGTATCTTGATATACTCCAGACCCAGTGGACACAATATCTTCTTGGCCTCATAGCAACGATCCGACAATTTGTTATCTTCTGGTAACATTTGCTGTAGCAATTCAAGTAATTCCATGAAACTTTTATCCGGCCATCCATTTTTTTCCTTCAGATTAAACAACTTTAACACTGCCGACAATCGTGTGAACTCTGTGCATCCCTTATATAAAGGGGTGTCTTTATCACTACATAAATTATCATAAATATGAGCATTCATAAAAGAAGATTCCCCAATATCACGGAACCTATCCTCTAGGTGATCTTCCATATATTCTTCTTCCTCCACTCTTTGACTTTGTGACACCCGACTTTCCTTATTATCCACCTCACCATGCCACGTCCATATTATATAATTTGACATATACCATCACAACAAAGGTGATTGTGTATTTCTTTCTTTGTACCCTTTTTGATATTAGCGCAAACAACACAAGGACAATAAAAGATACCATCATTGTCGGGAAGATGTTTATCAGCGTATTCAAGGAATTCACAAACTCCGTTCTCATAAACCGGATCTAATCTATTGGCTTTCATCCAACTGCGTTCCATTACAACTTCTGAAATTTATACATGTATAATAATGTGAATGACACACCAAAATCTAATCCAAAAACTCAAGCATATGCATATACAATATGAACAAAGAAAAAATCAATGAAGATGTACTCTCATACTAAACGTAAAGCATATGAAACATCTCATTCTGACTTTAGCATATACAATATAAACAAAGAAAAAAGGAATGAAGATGTTGAAGAGAACTTTACTTCGAAGCTGAAGAAGCAAATGAATGATGAATACGGTCAATATTTGAGTATAAACCAAGAAAAAAGGAATGAAGATGTTGAAGAGTACCTTACTTCGAAGCTGAAGAAGCAAATGAATGAAGACGATCAATATTTGAGCATAAACCAAGAAAAAACGAATGAAGATGTTGAAGGGTACCTTATTTGAGCAATATTTGAGCTCCAAATAAATGGATACGAATAGGGTAAAGGTTAGGGCGTCTTATGAAAGAAATACATGATAAGTTTTGTTTTAATTTATCAATAAACCTTTTAATCTCGGTTGGAGAAACAAACCGTAGTGGAATCTTAAGTGACACACGCTAAATGTATCCTAAAAAAAGGAAAAAATGTGTTGCAGGGAATCGAAGCTTGTTACATTTCATTTATTACTACGGTTGTTCTTCTTAACCGTTGTAAAATAATTTACAATTTATTTTTAAGGGTTAAATATACAAAACCCCCCTGCAATATTAGCGAATTCTCATTTTAGCCCCTGTAAAATTTTTTTTTTTAAACACCCCCTCGTAATATCCAGATTCCCTCACTTAGCCCCCTGGCTGCCACATGGCAGCAAAGATTCCTTTCTCTTTGCTTGCGTGGCAGCCAGGTGGCATTTTTAATATTTTTTTTTATTTTTTTATTTTTTTTTATTTTTTTTTTATTTTTTTTTTATTTTTTTTTATTTTTTTTTTATTTTTTTATTATTTTTTATTATTTTTTTTATTTATTTTTTATTTTTTATTTTTTAAATTTTTTAAAATTTTTTTTTTAAGAGGGGGTGTTTAAAAAAAAAAAATTTACAGGGACTAAAATGAGAATTCGCTAATATTGCAGGGGGGGTTTTGTATATTTAACCCTAATTTTTATAATTTTTTTTCTTTTTTTTTTTTTAATTTCTTTTTCGCCTTGCAACCGATGTAAAAACATACATTTTAAGAAAGATAGCATACATTTTACATCGGGCCAGAAAGGAAACCGATGTAGAAAAAAAACATTTTACATCGGGCCAGAAAGGCAACCGATGTAAAAACATACATTTTACATCGGGTCAGAAAGGCAACCGATGTAAAAACATACATTTTACATCGGACTTAATAGTCAACCGATGTAGTAGATGTATTTCACATCAGACTTAATAGTCAACCGATGTAGTAGATGTATTTTTCACATCGGACTATGGCCCGATGTAAAATGTCTTTGATTTACTACATCGCTTGGCTTTACATCGGACCCAGAACCGATGTAAAATGTGTTTTTTCGCCCGATGTAAAAAGTCTTTTATGCACTAGTGTAATTTTTAAAATAAAAATTTGTTTAAAATAGAATTAAAAATAAAAATTAGGTCCAAAAACGAAAAATAAAAAAAAAATATATATATATATATAAATAAAAACGAAAAAGAAATAAAAAAAAGAAAAAAAAAATTATAAAAATTATAATAAAAACAAATAAAACAAAATAAAACAAAAAAGTAAAAAAAAAATTTAAAAAAATTTAAAAAAATTAAAAAAATTAAAAAAATTAAAAAAAAAAGTAAAAAAAATAAAAATAAATAAAAATAAATAAAAATAAAAAATAAAAAATAATAAAATAATAAAATAATATTAAAAATGCCACGTGGCTGCCACGCAAGCAAAGAGAAAGGAATATTTGCTGCCATGTGGCAGCCAGGGGCGTAAGTGAGGGAATCTGGATATTACGAGGGGGTTTTTAAAAAAAAAATTTTACCAGGGGCTAAAATGAGAAATCGCTAACATTGCAGGGGGGTATTGTATATTTAACCCTATTTTTAAATAATGGACTTAAGTGACACACGCTAAATGTACTCTAAAAAATAGATAAAAAGTAGTTGCAGGGAATCGAAGCTTGTTACATTTCATTTATTATTACGGTTGTTCATCTTAACCGTTGTAAAATAATTTACAATTTATTTTTTAAATAATGGACTTAATTGACACACGCTAAATGTACTCTAAAAAATGGAAAAAATGTAGTTGCAGGGAATCGAAGCTTGATACATTTTATTTATTACTACGGTGGTTTCATTCAACCATCATTAAATGACTCAGCTTTTACCTGGGCGCAAAATTTTTAATCTATTACAACGGCATAAAAGGATGCGTTGTAAGCCTGGCGTTGTTGTTTTAGCGTTTTGTAGTAGTGAATGATGTCTTCAACACCATGTTTTTTGTCAAACCTTGCGTCAAAGGATCTGCAAGATTATTTTCTGTTCTTACGAACACAATGGAAATTACTCCATTTGAAATTAAATCCTTCACATAGTTATTTCTTATACCAATATATCTAGATTTTCCATTATATGCTTTTGATAGCGTGGACTAACTATCATAATGTATGGATACAGGTGTCATTTGCTTTGGCCAAATAGGTATCCCATACAATAAATTTCTTAGCCATTCAACCTCTTTACTCCCAACAGGTAGAGTAATAAATTCTGCAGCCATGGTGGAGTCGAAAATGCAATTTTGTTTCAGGAAGTTTTGTTTCTGTGTTCAAAGATAGTCTTGTGTCAGAAGATAATGTTGTTGCCATAAAAGTTTTGAACCTCAATAAGAAGGGAGCTATCAAGAGTTTTATTCTTGAATGTAATGCACTAAAAAATATGAGCATTTCTTAATACACCACCCAAGTTTCTTAGGCACCAAGTGAAATTATTTTTTTGCCCCCAGTTTCCGGATGTGCACATCCGGACGCACCAATTTTTTAAAAAACGCTGAAGTGTTCCGGATATGCATATCCGGAAACAATTCTGATGTGCACTTCCGGAAGGATTTCTTATTAATTCGCGCCAGACCTTCTTCCTCCCCCTCATTCTTCACTTTTTCATTTCCAAACTCCCTCAAACTCTCTCAAACTCTCAAATTTTCAATCACCTCAAATCTCAATTTTTTCCTCTCGAGTTCGGCACAAAGCAACATATACAACGATCAAGAGACTCCAAATCCTTCGTATCTCATTTTAATAGGTATGTTTTCAAATTTTAGAGTTTTGGAGTAATTTTCGAGTAATCGATTTAGAGTAGATATTTAGGTGTAGAAATTGTTAGGTTGTATGAATAACATAGGTTAGAGACAATGTAGGTCATTTTTACTGCTTCAAACGGACGATCAGGGCATTAAAATGCCCTTTTGCATGTTATAGTGGCCATGGCTGCCATTTTTAAACTTCAAAAAACGTACCGGATGTGCAGATCCGAAAAGATTTTAACGTTTAGTATTCTGAGTGTTTCCGGATGTGCACATCCGGAAATACCCAACGTTAAAAGTTCTGTGTCCTTCCGGATGTGCACATCCGGAAGACTATTTTTTTTTATTTTGTTTGTTTGTTTGTTTTTGTTTAATTATTTTAAAAACCAAATCTAATTTATTTATTATGCATTGTAGATTAGATGGATGGCAGACACGATCGTACCATACATGGACGGACAGCTAAGTACGCATATGGCCGATGTGAGCGGGTGCAGTCTACAGCCGAGGCTTCTGGAGCAGAGGAAGTTGGGGTAGCCCCTACAGCTGAGGGACATCCTACACCACAACCATCCACATCACAGGTTCAGGCCACTTCCACATCACAGGTTCAGGCCACTCCCTCGTCAGCCGCCGATTCTACATCTCAGAGGCGTCGGGATTCTACTGCTAGTTCATCAGGGTCCCAGCCTGCACGCAGGCGTCGTCGGGAGACTCCAGCTCCATCAGCTGCTCCTCCCAACTTCTAAAATTGTTCCTCATTATGTTAGACTCATCTGAATGTTCCCCATGGAAGATGGGTAGGTTTCCGCTGTCAGCCTTCGTCAAACTAGTCTTAAAACCAGCATCTGCACCAATCTTCGCCTGGTGTAAGGGGGCCTGCTCAACCGGTACAGATTTCTTCCTACAGACCTTCTTTTCCCTCTTGAATTTTTTGTTGTCCATCAACCCTCCGTTCTCAAAAAGGTAACGGAACTTCATCCTTTTCGATTTTAGCTTGCAACCTACATTAGGAGCAGCCTTAACACTAGGAGAAAGAGTTGTCATTTCTGGTGTGCAACTCACCTTAGAATCTGTCGACACAGAGATAGGATCACTACATAATCCTAAGTCCATTCTATCTGCCTCAATACTGCATCTGCCCTTCATCAACCTAACTGCACTAACGGACGGACCGTCTACGCAAGTTGGACCATTAAGAACCAATTCGTTCCTTACACCATTGGAAACCTCCTTCTCAGCGTTGATCTCAAACTCCCCTTCCTCTTCCTCCCCATTAAATGAGTCTTCGATATCGATACGAGATCCATCCTCCCTCAACGTCTCAATGCCCTCCGACCATCCCTCTACATTGTCCTCCGAATTAATGGCAGTAGAGGATATTTTATCTGCAGCCTTAGAAACCTCAGCTATTCTTACAGGGCCATAGGTATCTTCCTTCAATAGAAGCGAGAAAATTTGTCCGTCCACTTCCACTCTCAAGTTCTGTTTTAGGTTATGCGAAGTGGACATCTTCACCTTAATCCTCCCAACATCAAAATTCTACCCTTTCATGGTACTCTCATCAACACAAACAAAAGTTCTAATAGAATTTGCTATCGCTACGAAGAAATCAGTTTCCCAAACATGGATTGGGACTCCATAAACTCTCACCCACATCACTCTAACATCATCGATTACCTCCTCCTCCCAAGGCTCAATGGATGAAAACCATTGTTTCCACCAACTACCGCCCTCCCCAATTAGGTCAGCAATAAAGCCCTCCTCAACTTCTTCCAGTAGACATAGTAAACCACCCATCGGAGTGACCTTTATCGAATAAAAACCTTCGATTTCGAACCAAGTTTGTAAATGGTAAATAGCACCCGAAATGTGAACTTTGCCCACAAAAGCTTTCTTCAGCCTTGCTTTAACTTCCGGATTCGACGAATAAATAAGATCCTTGGACTCAAACTCAGGTTGAGCAGCACTTACCCTGCAAGCCGCGACAGAAGCATACGTTCTGAGACCGACTGAATTTCCGCCTCTGTTGAACTTGTCTAGGTTGATGGAAGTACCCTCCATTGCCCTGAAACTTCGTAGCACTAGAACCGCGATTGAACCTGGGTATATTCACATGAATCTTCTTCCCACCCATTATTATACTATCCAATTTAACCGCCAAAAGTCGGGCGTCCTCCACATCTTTGAACCTCCCGAAGCCGAACCGTTTACCCAATCTATTCCTCTTAGGGGGAATAACCACTTCTACGACATTCATTACCTTCGCAACCGAATAACCCGACAATTTCTTCAGCCTTCGCTCTGTCCGGTATCTCAGAGAAAAAAACTGTCGAAATCCCTTCTTCCTCAATACCCCTAAAATTCCTACCTAGCGGGTACACATCCCATCTATTATTCTGCCGCCGAAAGCCCTTCCTTCTCACCTCAGTCCACCCTTGATTACCTTCCATCCACCAACTGAGCGGCCAAAGAAAACCCCAGAAAAAGAACAAGATCGATTCACAGGAACAAGCAGACAGAACCAAGTAAAAACACTCCCAAAACCAAGGCCCCTAACCCTAAGGTTAGGAATTTAAGCCGAAAATTTCAGAGTGCCCTACCAAGTCTTCATACCCATTCAATCAAACAAAGGAAAGGAGAAAAGAGGAGTCGACGGAGGGGTTTGGTCAAGATTTAACTATACATGCGTTGTTTATTAAAACAAATGTACATTACATTATGTTCATCAAGAATGTGAACAATTGATCATTCATTGTGATCTATAGTCGAGTAATGTCCTTCTTAATAATGACATGGTTGCTCTTGTGGGTGATTTTGGCATAGCAAGACTTATATCTGTCATTGGTGCTACGTCTCATAAGGATACAAGTACAATCGGAATAAAAGGGACGGTTGGGTATACTCCTCCAGGTATTGATATAAATTCTTGAATCTTATATTGTTTTTCTTAATTCTAGTAGTTTTTGGTGCACACTTAATAATTTATTAGTGATACTATTAACAACTTTTGCTACATGCATGTTTTAGAATATGGAATGGGCTCTAAAGTGTCTTCATGCGGTGACATGTATAGTTTTGAAATCCTGATGTTAGAAATGCTTACTGGTAGAAGACCTACAAATGAAGTTTTTGGAAAAGGCCAAAATCTGTATGACTTTGTTGCAGATTCATTTCCTGATAATCTTATAAAGGTTTTGGACCCAGGTCTTGTATCAAGAGATACAAGAATGAAAATACAAGATGAATTTTGTGAAAATCTTATTCCAACCGTTGATGAGGAGTGTTTAGTTTCACTTTTTAGGATTGGACTTATTTGTTTGATGGAACAACCAAAGGAAAGAATGAATATTGTGGATGTCACTAAAGAGGTTATCATAATCAGAAAAACTTTTGATGGTGAGATAAATTGATATTTGTATATGTTTATTTGAATCATTACTAACACATTATTTGCTTATGGAATTATAATTTAATTTTTACCACTTTATTGTGCACTTCAAAATACAAAAGTAATAATGGACTTCTTTTTCATTTGAATTGCAGGTGTTCATCGTCCTCGTAATTATTGAAGTTGAACTGAATTTCTTAGCTTAGTTGTGGAAAGAGAATTGCACAAACATTGTGGTTGTTATTAAGAAACTGAATGGTCTCGCTTGAAGAAAGTGTGAAAGTTCTTTAGTTTACTAATTTCTTAATTCTCTATGTAGTTTTTCCTGTAACCTATTATTTAGGAATGAATAAGTTATGCTATATTGCTTTCTAATTTAATGAAGTGCCACTAACATTTAACCTCATCACTGCATTTCTTTAAAGTATTGGATCAATAGAAAGGGCTATTGTTCAAGCTCTTAATTCTCTTCATATAACTTCTTTGCACGGCCGGTCTAACGCGTTTTAAGGCCTAAAGCGAAATTCGATTTAAAATAGGAAACATCCCATTATAGGAAGCAAGACGGTTAGGACAAACTTCAATGGCAGCTTTGTAAATCCAAAATGCAAAATGCAGTCACTACTACGAAAACACATTTTACAATGGTTGGTAAGTGGATACTATCATGGTTGACCAAACGTTGTGAGGTATGGTGTGATTGTAAATATTCTATTTTTCACCATGGGCGTGTGACCATTGTGATAAACTAGGTAGCACACTACCTATCACAACGGTGGTAGTAAATAATGTTGTGCAATATACAAAGGTCATGAATTCAATTATGGTATTTAATATTAGACGTGCGGCCTATGACAACGGTTATTGTAAATAACCATGGTGAAATAATTTGTTTATTTTATTTTTTCACATAATTCTTGTTGTCTTCGGTTTAAATTCCTGTACTTAGGTATAGGGCCATTGGCATCAGGTGATTGTGCATTGCTTTTTCTGTGTTGATTGGTAAGTTTCTGATCTTGATTCAAAGAGTCCTAGCAGTTTTAGGCGTGATTTCCTGGGAGAGCTATGGGGAGAGAAGAAAACAGGTGGGTGGAAGTGAGTCATAGAAATAAAGTTCTTCTTGGATTGATAGAAGAGGGAAGGTATTGGAGGAAAATGAAGAAATTACTTCATTTTTCTTCACCAAGTTTCCTGAAGAGTATGGAGCCAAAGAGATGTTTGAAGTGTTCAAGGAGTATGGATTGGTATGGGAAATTTTCATGCCAGAAAGAAGGGATATAAGGGGGAAAAGATTTGTGTTCGCTAGATTTAGGAAGTTGAAAGATGCAAGAATTATGGCTGCTAAATTGGACAGTATCCAAATTAAAGACAAAAAGATTTTTGTTAACCTACCTAAGTTCAACAGAAGAAGTAAACGCAAGTCTTTGAACCCTACTTTGGCAAATGTCCCATCCAAATATTTAGGAGTGCGGTATGAAGATAAGTAGAGGATTTATGGCGTTAATGGTAGATCTTATGCTAATGTTGTGGGTGGCCAGAGTCGGAGGATGATTGCTAAGGAAAAGTCGTCTTTTGCCCATCTCCAATTCAATATTGATGAAGTAGAAATGGGTCGTTTTATAAATGCATTTGTTGGTGTTGTAAGCAAAAGTAGTAATACCTGTAATATTCAAGAAGCTTTGAATGTGGAAGGATATTTTACGATTAAAGTAACTCCTCTCGGGGCCAATCTGTGTCTTTTGGAAGAAATTAAACCTGGGGATATCAATGATTTAGTTGATAAAGATGGTGCATGGGTGGAGAGGTGGTTTGACAATATTCACCCCTGGACTCCTGATGATGTGGATAGGGAAAGACTGACTTGGGTGAAATTTTTTGGGTTGCCATTCCATGCATGGAATCCTAAATTTTTCAAATTTTTATGTGGAAGAGTTGGAGAGTAGATATCATCTGATATTGATACTGAGAAGCATAACCGTTTTGATGGCGCAAGATTTCTTATTAAAACAAAGTTTGTTATTAATCTTAAAGAGGTTTGCAATGTGGAAATTATTGATAACATTTAGGCTAAATTACCTACAGGGTCCTTTAAGTTATTTAATTGTAACACTTTGGTCCTTTATGTTTGTTTTGCTTCAAGTAGGTCCTTTATGTTACATAACTGTTGCAACGTTACCCTTTTAATGAACTTCCGTTAAAAAAAACCTGATGTGGCACAAACGTTGCTTATGTGTAATTATTCAATTTATTATTTATTTATTTTTTTACCAGGTGTAAATGTTCTATTAAAAATTATGTTATCCAACCCTAATTTCTTCATTAACCCTAATCAGGTTTAGGTGAACACTCTTATTGTGAAGAATACTCAACTCAGCTCAGGGACGAAGACGAAGACGCCATTGACGGATACGGTCTTGAAGGTGAAGAATTTGAGGTACGTTTTTTATGTCTATATTGATTTTAGTTTCGTGTTCTTCTTAGTTCTTCAAATCTCCAGATGTGATTGATTTTAGTTTTGGGTCTGTTTGATGTTAATAGGTTAGGATAGATATGGATGTATTTTACGTTGATTTCCATCATGGGGGATATTTTGTTGGTGACAAATATGAAGGGGGGGAAGTGTCAAACTGGAAGTGCGATGGTGATAGATGGAGTTACTTCGAGATTTTAGGTGTTGTTAAAGAGATGAAGTATCCAGGTGTTCTTGAAATCTGGTACGACTTTGCTGGAACATTGAGGGCTTTAGAAAATGACTATGGTGCAATAGAAGCACTGAACTGGTCAAAGACTAAGGGTAAGGTTGACATATACATTGTTCATCCTATTTCTCAACCTGATATACTAGTTGCCCTACCTGAGCCCCTAGCTGGTGATGTTACTGAGGCCCAATCTGAGGATGCATTCGAGCCCCATCCTGAGAATGTTACTGAAGCCCAATCTGAGGATGTAAATGAGCCCCAACAAGACAATGTAAGTGAGCCCCAACATGAGGATGTAAATGAGCCCCAACATGAGGATGTAAATGAGCCCCAACATGACAATGTAAATGAGCCCCAACATGATAGTGATGACAGTCCATTAGGAGACATGTTTGATGACTCAGATGATGAGATTTTAAACGATGGTTTTGATGCAGTGCTGTTAGGAGAAGGAGGTGTCACTGCTGGCCAAAATGATCAACTTGTTGATGAGTTACTAGCAGATGAGACACCTAAAAAAAGAAAAAGGAAGGGTGGAAGACCAAAGAAGAAAAAGCAGGTTTCAATTGAGACATCTGGCAGTTCCCAAAAAAACAAGGGTAGACCTATGAAAAAGAAGGTGGATAAAGGAAGTGAAGTTGTTGTGGATGAAACACCAAGTGATGAAGATGTGCTTGATTTTGAAATAAGAGGAAGGAGAGGTAAAAAGGTATGTCTTGGTTTTTCTGATTCTGACTATGTGACTGAAGAATTAGAGAGTGAGGATGACATGACTAGTGATTATTCAGATGAGGATAACAAGGTAAAACACCCACCATTTGTCATGCCTAAGAAGTTTAATGACTATAAGTGGGAATTGGGAAGCTTGTTTTCAACAAAGGATGAGTTCAAGCAAGCTATTGCAAGTTATGTTGTTCATAATGGTAGGGATTTGAGGTTTTTGAAGAATGACAAAACTAGGGTTAGAGTGGGATGCAAGGATGGGTGTGAATGGGTGGCTTTGTGTTCTAAATTGCCTAATGAGGATACTTGGCAATTAAGAACACTTAATGACAACCATACTTGTAATAGAGAGTACAATGTTAGGATGTTTAATACTAAGTGGCTTGGTAAGAAACTATACTCCACAACAAATCAGTGCCAAATAAGTGCTAAAGATGTGGTACTTCTAGACACAACAAATCATCATGTCCATCTGCACCAACACAATCTCAACCTGCACCAACACAATCTCAACCTGTCAATGTGGTACCAGCCACTACTAGAGTTCCAACAGTCATATCCCAGCCAACAAAAAGAGTTCAAACAAGGCAATCTCAAACAGCCACTGCTACAATTCCAACAGTCCAATCCTAACCAACTAAAATAGTTCAGACTAGGCAATCCCAAAGTGCCACCACTTCATCTCCAACAGTCCAGTCCCAACAGTCCCAAGGAGTTCAAACTAGGAGATCAGCAGCCTCAGAGAGAGTTCGAACAAGACACTCCATCATAGTTTCTCAGCTACTTGCCATGAGAAGGGCCAGACCAGGACCAACATCAATCCAGCAACCAACAAGTCAGAGACCAAAGCTGCCTATTAAGAGAAAAGCCAAATAAAATATGTAGTCTGTATTTTGGAACTCAATGTGTTTTGGAACTAAATATGTAGTCTGTATTTTGGAACTCAATGTGTTTTGGAACTAAATATGTAGTCTTGTATAACTAGGTGTTTTGGATCTTATAACAATATTTTGGATGTTAAAACAATGTATTGGTGACCTACTTTGGATCTTATAACAATATTTTGGATCTTATAACAATATTTTGGATGTTATAACAATGTATTGGTGACCTGCGTTATTATGTGTTGTGTTATAATTCTGTTGTGGCTATGCATTATTATGAGTTGTTTTATAACAATGATTAATTTGTAACAAAAAGGTCCTCTTTCTTTTTAAGTTGTAACAAATTGATCCTTTAAGTTGTATTAGTCGTAACAACAATAACATTAAATGCAAAACTGCTTACACATAATGCAGTGGCTTGACTGGTATACAAGTGCAACACAGATAACAGAGATGCAAAACAAATTACACATATTCTCAATTGTCATCACCACTTCTTAACCAACATACACATCAAGACTACTAAAATGAAAACTAAACAAATTATGCCATAAACTAATATCTTCAACATCTTCAACATGTTCTTCAACATCTTCTTATTGTAGTTGTCATCCCTTCTAAGCATGTCGATTTGTACATCCTTTTCACCACACTTGGAACATTTTGAATTATATGTGTCTTGTATCTCTGGTTTGCCTTCATCACTTTGTTGGTTTACGTACCACTCAAAAAAATTACACCCAACATTATCATCTTCACTCTGTCAACAAAACAAAACCATTGATGGAGTTAAACATGCTATTCACTAACACACAGAAAAATGAGATAAAATACCACTTTTCTTCCCCAAAATAGCTTCCTCGCATACCTGAAAATATCTACATCCCCAAAATAGCTTCCCCACATTTCTGCCTTGCTTCTTAACCTTCCTTATCACTGCTTTGGCATCACAAGAACAGGTTGGTCCGATTGCAAGTGGAGATGATCTCGAAATGAATGTACTTTCGCTTTCAATTTTTTGATTTGTACCACTGCTACAGAGAGACGCCATAGATGGAGATGATGAAGACTAGGGTTCTAATTTGGGGATTTCATAGTTAACCTTTTATTTTCCTCACCTGGTAATAACATAAATAAATAATAAATGGCTAAAATTACACGTCAGCAGTGTTAAACGCCACATAAGCAACGTTTGTGCCACATCAGGTTTTTTTTAACGGAAGTTCATTAAAAGGGTAACGTTGCAACAGTTATGTAACATAAAGGACCTACTTGAAGCAAAACAAACATAAAGGACCAAAGTGTTACAATTAAATAACTTAAAGGACCCTGTAGGTAATTTAGCCTAACATTTATCGTATCAAGTTATTAGAGGATTTCCATGGGTTGAAACAGATGATTATCCATAGGGAGGATGATGGGAATAGTGGATCGGAGGAAGATGATGAAACTGGTTCTAATGAAGAGGATGAAGTTTCTAAAACTGCTTCTCACGAGGAAGATGAAGAATGTACGTCTAGACATGACATCCAAGAAGGCATAGACCGTTTAGAGGTGGAGTCTAGCACTCATCATGAAGATTATAGGAAGTCGGCGCGGCAGTCTATGCAACTTGCAAAGGGTATGGCCTATGGTGTGAAAGGATACAAGGTTTCTCATGATGACTTGAAAATTTTAGTAGGTGAAAAGGTGTCAGCTGTTGTGTTGCAGAGCTATAATGAAGTGTGTGGGTCCCCAGTGCAGAGTAATCAGATAGTCAGAAAGGAACTAGATTTGGTCAACAATATAAAGCAGGGGTTGGATTCTGGTATTGGGCCTAGTTTATTTTGCCCCATTGATATGGTCCTGAGGGTGCCAACTCCTAATGGTTCAGATCCAATTGAAGATTCACCTGTAAGGTCTGGTAGAATTGTATTGGGGTCTAAAGAAAAAAAACAAAACCTTTGAAGGATATCTATGAAAATACCAAAATCCCATTTGCTCCATCATATTTCTCAGCACTGATTAATGTGAGTAATAGGAAGGCTGCAGATCAGGTAGTGGGGTCGATGGAATGTATGCATCCCAACCTTGAGTCAGGGAGTAAGGAAAATAGTTCAAGCTTTACTGGTGGTTCTGTGCTTTGTTGTGACTCATTAAGCGATGGAGATATGATTAAAGGCAACTTGAGAATTAAAAAGTCTATGGAGGATGTCTCATCGAGGTGTGGCAAATGATCAAAGAAATGGGAGTTGAAGGAGATGAAGATGATGATTTATTTGAACGTGTAGTGAGGGAGCTTGAATTGAGAGATTGAAGTTGTTTTAAAGCTAAAAAGGTGAATGAACTGTCGGTTCCATGAATATCTTGTCATTCAACATCAGAGGGTGTGGATCTGCTATAAAAAAGAGAAGACTCCATCATATGATAACTGAAGGTATGGTTGATTTCTGTTTTATTCAGGAAACTAAACTTCAGGATATTGACAAATTTATGGTGAGAAATTTATGGGGAAAAGAAAATTATGGATGATCAGCTATAAATTCTGTAGGTTTGTCATGAGGTATCTTATCTATTTGGAATAAGGAAACTATCCAAGTGGAAATCAGTTTTAGAGGAATTGGATTTCTGGGTGTTATGTGTAAGTGGAATGGCATAACCTGTTATTTGGTGAATGTGTACTCCTCCTGTAGACTTGTTGAGAAAAGGATGACGTGGTCCAATTTGATTTCGTTGAAGCTCAAGTTTTCATAAGGAAAATGGTTATTGGGTGGAGATTTTAATGATGTTAGGCTAAAGGAAGAAAGGAGAGGGAATCTGAATAATTGTGTGTTGGAAAGGAATGACTTCTCTGCATTTATAGAAGCCATGGATCTCATTGACCTCCCTGCAGTTAGCAACAAATTTACATGGTGTAATTCAAATGGTGGTTGTCGCAGTAGGCTAGATCGTTTTCTGCTGACTGAAGGCTTGATTAATAAGTGGAAGGTGGTGGCTCAACATGTAGGTGTTCGTGACATTTCAGACCATAGGCCCATATGGCTGAAGTTCAATCACAAAAGCTGGGGTCCGAAACCGTTTAAAGTCTTCTCATGCTGGTTTGAACATCCAGGTTTTTTAGAATTCATTAAAAACTCGTGGAATTCTGGGATTAGATTGGGTGGTAAAGGTGTGGTGTTGGCTCCAAAACTCAAGCATCTTAGAGAGAAAATTCATTGGTATAATAAGAACGTTTTCGGTTGGGTGGATCTTAACATTGAGGCTGGGGTGAAGGCATTAAATAAAATCAAAGATTCTTGGTCATATTTTGAGGATGCAGTACAGGTAGATCAAATGGCCATAAGGAACAAAAAAATTGAAGAAATTTGGAGTAATTTGAGAATCAAAGAAATCATGATATGGCAAAAGTCGAGGTCGAAATGGATCATGGAGGGAGATGTTAATTCAATATTTTTTTCATGCAGTTATGAAATCAAGGTATAAGTGTAATTATATTTCATCTGTTAAAGTGGGTTCTGTGATAGTAGAAGAAGTTGAAGCTGTAAAGAGTTCCATAAAAGAAGCTTTTGCTTCCAGGTTTAAGAAGATTGAAGGTAGAAGGTCTGTTCTGAATCTTGGTGACTTTCCTAGGCTATCAAAAGAGGATAAAGCAATGTTGCAGGAAGAGTTATCCAGAGATGAAATTTATGAAGTTGTTTGCAGTGGTGATGGTAATGAAAGTCCTGGACCCGGCGGTTTTAACTTGGATTTTCTTAAAAGATGTTGGAACATTTTTGGGTCGGATGTGGTTGATTGTATCCAAGAGTTTCATGTAACGGCTATGCTCCCTAAATCGTTGCTTTTATCGTTGATAACATTGATCCCTAAGAACATAAATCCTCAAAGCATTGAAGAATATCCTCCCATAAGCCTCGTGGGATGTATATATAAGGTTATTTCAAGGATATTGGCTTCAAGGTTAAGTAAGGTGATAGGGAAACTTATTTCAAAATGTCAAACGGCGTTTATTTTGGGGAGGCAATTACTAGATGGAGTGTTGGTTACGAATGAGATTATTGATCTCTCCAAGAGAAGGAAACGTCCTTGTTTATTGTTTAAGGTGGATTTTGCGCAATCGTATGATTGTGTGAAGTGGGATTTCTTGGAGAACTTATTGGTGGCTATGAATTTTGGTGATAAGTGGGTAAAATGGATTAGAGGAGGGGTACTCAAAAACTTCTTTTCAGTTCTGGTCAATGGGGGTACCACAAGAGAATTTCAAGGATCTAGAGGGTTAAGTCAAGGTGGTCCCTTATCACCTTTCCTTTTTTCGATCGTGGCTGAGGGCGTGGCTTGTATAGTAAGAAGGGCTTCATCTGCTGGCCTATTTTATGGGTTTAAACTTCGTGACCATGAGGATGTTAGTTTCATCCAATTTGCTGATGACACTTTTCTATTTGGTGAGGCAGACTATGAGAATCTATGGGGAATCAAAGCAATTTTGAGGGCGTTCGAACTTGTATCAGGTCTATGTATTAATTTCATGAAAATCTATATTTTTGGGGTAGGGGTTGATGAGGATTTCTTGAATGCAGCATCACAGTTTCTAGCCTGTAAACATGGTCGTATTTCGTTCATTTATCTAGGCTTGCAGGTGGGAGGGAATCATAAAAGGTATAGTTTTTGGAGACCGGTTGTGGAATGTTTTAAGTCTAGGCTTTCATCGTGGTAGTCATGTTACATTCATAGTTTAAAGGCGAATAGTGTTAATGAGATGGAAATTATATCCAAGGCATCCTTAGATATTATGTGGCATTCATCTATTCCGATGAAGATGAAGTTTTTCGCTTGGCAGATGATTTTGAATAGACTGTCGACATGCTTCAATCTTGCTGCCAGGGAGGTAATTTCCAATTCCCATGACATGGTTTGTATTTTATGTTTCAATGAATTGGAATCGTTAGATCATGTGCTCCTTAATTTCTCAACGAGTTGTCTTGTGTGGAATTGTATTTTTGATTGGGTTGGGGTGGCGAGACAATATAGTATTTTTGATTGAGTTGTAAGGAGCATCTTTTGGAATGGTTTGTTCGGTTGGTCGGAAGGACATCGACAAATACGACGAATCTTATTTGGTTTTGTACGTGTTGGAATATTTGGTGGGTTAGAAACCAAATAATTTTCTATGATGGTAATTTTAATGTAGGTGAAATTGTTCATAGAATTAGGCACTATTCTTTGTTGTGGTTATCGATTAGCATTTCTAAGAACTCATCTTGTACATTTTATGATTGGTCGAAACATCCAACCGATTTTCTATAATGGATGTTTTTAGTCGGTGTTTTTGGATTGCTTTTTTGCTTTCCTTCCGTTATTAATGAAAGTTTTTTATTATAAAAAAAACATTGTGGTAGATGTGCCTTAAAACCTTTGTTGATGAAGAGCAAGAAAACATATTTTTGAGATTGCATTTACTGCGAAAATCGGACGAAAAGTCGAAAGAAAAAAAATCGGCCGGATTAATAGTGACATCCGTACGGATGAACATTGACGCCGTACAGATGAATACTGACGTCTGTACAGTGAATAGTATTATCCGTGCGGTGAATAGTGTTTTCAAGTTTTCGGGCTTTTTTCTATTCGGTCCATGGATCCATGTGATTTTGGGCTTTGTTTGTTGGGTATTTGCTATTATAAATATGTATCTCTTATATGTTTGGTGTGTGAATATCTTAGAGTTTACCCCAAACAGGGAGAGCAAGGGTTTAAAGGTATAGCATAGGGTTTCAGCTATGCACAAAGAAAACCTTGGATTACACCTTGGGTTTGAGTGATTCATATATTGAGAGTTGGAAGAGGTAGGGAAACACTTGGGTAGAAAACATGGTTGTTCTTGGGAACCTAAAGGCGAAGGGTTATTTTCTTGTAACTCATATGTAATCTCTTGTAACAACTTTCTGAGTATAGTGAATTGGAGAGATGCCCTCTCCCCCAGAGTAGATCGTTTGATCGAAATGGGTAAACAAACCTTCGGTTTTTCCTTGCCTTATTCTATTATATTATCTGTGTACGGATTATTATTGCTGAAAACCATTTATTTTGGTTGCTATTGGTCTTTGCCTCACAAATTGATATTGAATTTTGTCGTAATTCACAACAAAATTCACAACAAGTGGTGCAGTGAGCGTAGAGCAAAGAGATATTGTTGATAAGTGAGCACCATGGTTAGTATATGGCAGATCGAGAAATTTTTCGGTAACAACGACTTCGGGTTGTGGAAAATTAAGATGCAAGCAATTTTAATTCAAGAGAAGTGCATCGATGCTTTGAAGAGTGAAGCATTGATTCCTGCAGGGCTTACACAGGTACAGAAGACAGAGAAGGTGGATAAGACCAGAAGTGCCATTATCTTGTGCCTCGGGGATAAAGTTCTAAGAGAAGTCGCCAGGGAGCAAACTGCGATTGCTATGTGGGCAAAACTTGAATCATTGTATATGACAAAGTCTTTGGCTTACAGGTTGTATCTGAAACAACAACTCTATTCATTTTGAATGGTGGAGAACAAATCCATAGTTGAGCAGCTCATAGAATTTCACAAGATTATCGATGATCTTGAGAATATTGAAGTGAAGATTGATGATGAGGACAAGGCTTTGCTCCTGTTGAGTTCATTACCCAGATCCTTTGAGCACTTTAAAGATGTCCTTCTTTATGGTAAGGAAGGTACTATTACTTTGGATGAAGTCCAGACGGTGGTGAAATCCAAAGAATTTTCAAAGTCGAAAGATTTGAAGATTGAAGATAGTGGTGAAGGCTTAAATGTGTCAAGAGGAGGAGGTGAGCGTAAAGGGATGTCCAAATCAAAGAGGTCTGACAAGTCAAAGGTAAAATGTTTTAATTGTCATAAAATCGGTCACTTTAAAAGGGATTGTCCTGAAAGAAAGGTCAATGAAGATTCTGTTTAAGCTGTAGTTGCATTGAGTGAGGAAAGTTATGAGGATGCCGAAGTACTAGTAGTATCGAGTTTGGAAACTGAAGATAGTTGGGTCATTGACTCAGATTGCTCTTATCACATGTGTCCAAGAATAGAATACTTTGAAACTTTGAAGATGGTGCAAGGTGGAGTAGTTCGCCTTGGTAATAATAAGGCATGCAAGGTTCATGGTATTGGTACGGTCAGATTTAAAATGTTTAATGATCGTGAACTTCTTATTCACAATGTGAGGTATGTTCCAGAACTCAAGCAAAATTTGTTATCTATAAGTATGTTTGATGATATAGGCTATTGTACTAGAGTTGAACGTGGAATGTTGAAGATTTCGCATGATGAATTGATTATTGCTAAAGGGTCTAAAATATGTGGTCTATATATTTTAGAAGGTTCAAATGTTATTATTCATTCATCGTTAACTAGTGGAGGATTTCATGACAAGGAAGAGCTATGGGATTTGAGTTTAAGGCGTTATGAATGCCTTGAGAAAGTTTCAGAGGAGTACAATGAATTTTGCAGAAATCAAGGGATAAAAATGCATGTTACCGCTGAGTTGCAGTTGAGTTTTTGGGGAAGAGCTGAGGTTAAAACAGCTTACTTGGTTGGTAGAGAATTTCTTCAGAAGAAGAATAGTGAAAACCAAGGGAGAAACCTAGGAGAAACTATAACGGAGAAAACTCAGTTTGAGGTAGAGTTTCCTACTATGGATGCTAGCAGTAGTGAGGGAACGGTTACAAAGATCTCTGATTATCATTTGACTCATGATAAGGTAAGGAGGGTTATTGTAGCATCTCAACCGGGCGGTTATGCTAGCCTTGGATATTATGTTTTTAATGTGGCTGAAGGACTGCAAAATAAAAGAAGAAAAACCTTCAGGGAGGAATTTGAAAACAGGTGGAGTCAAGGGTGGTTGAAAAATCATACTTGTAGGCTTGTTAAATTACCTAGGCAGAAAAAGGGTAATTGGGAACAAGCAGATGCAAGTTGCGAGATCAAGATTCAAGGGTTGCTTGAATTTGATAAAAGTTATTGATTAAAGTTTTAACTTGGTAGTGAGGAGCAATGTTGTTGATTGTTAAATTGGTATCAACACGGTTTAAAGTCAAGGTGGAGATTGTTGTAAATGTGCTTTAAAACCTTTGTTGATGAAGAGAAAGAAAACATATTTTGGAGATTGCATTTACCGCGAGAATTGGATGAAAAGTCGAAAGGAAACAAAATCGTCCGCATGAATAGTGACGTCCGTACGGATGAATAGTTACGTCTCCGTACGGATGAATAGAGACATCCGTATGGTGAATAGTGTTGTTCGTACAATGAATAGTGTTTTCAAGTTTTCGGGCTTTTTTCGATTCGGTCCTTGGATCCATGTGATTTTGGGCTTTGTTTGTTGGGTATTTGCTATTATAAATATGTATCTCTTATATGTTTGGTGTGTGAAAATCTTAGAGTTTGCACTAAACAGGGAGAGCAAGGGTTTAAAGGTATAGCATAGGGTTTCAGCTATGCACAAAGAAAACCTTGGATTACACCTTGGGTTTGAGTGATTCGGTATTGAGAGTTGGAGAGGTAGGGAAACACTTGGGTTGAAAATAGGGTTTTTCTTGGGAACCTGAAGGCGAAGGGCTATTTTCTTGTAACTCATCTGTAATCTCTTGTAACAACTTTCTGAGTATAGTGAATTGGAGAGTTGCTCTCTCCCCCAGAGTAGATCGTTTGATCGAACTGGGTAAATAAACCTTCGGTTTTTCCTTGCCTTATTCTGTTATATTATCTGTGTACAGATTATTATTGTTGAAAACCATTTATTTTGATTGCTATTGGTCTTTGCCTCACAAATTGATATTCAATTTTGTCGTAATTCACAACAAGATTCACAACAAACCTGTATTTTTTTACCTGTATTTTATACATATATTACCTAAATATTTTGTTACATCAAAGCCAAAAATATTATTTACAAACATATATGTATACATCATTGTCATATATTACAAACATCAAATTAAGTAAAAATCATATATTTAAAAACATCAAAGCCAAAGTCATACATTAGCATTCTTTTCAAGTAGACAGTTGAAAATTAATATCAAACGTCTACCGATGTCATTTAAGTCATCAGGGAAGAAAGATGTTATGTCGTTAAATGTCAACGTAAAAAAAAGTGAAGAAAAATGAATATCATGTGATTTGAAATATAATAGCAAACTTAAATATTAATATGTTATATATTGTAAACATTTTATGACATAATATATACTTGATCCCAACAATCAACAATGTCGGCAGAGACAATGTTTAACACGTGTTTCATTACATAATACCCACATTCATATCCATCTGGTTGTCTCCTCGTCTACAAATTTAAAAATTTCATGAATATATAACCACACATGCATGTAATTATAAATGAATTTCTCAAGTAATCCACTTACCTTGGGATCAAAAAATATGAGCTTTTTTCTAGAATTATTCATATAATAATGTCTCTCCACAACCTTGTATATTGAAAATAATTTTAAAATATTATACGCTAAGGTATTTACAAAGTCAAAGAAAATATTACTAAAAGTCTTATAAACATAACGTTACCTAGTAATAATTTGTTTCATCTTAGGTTCAAGTGGATTGTGTAAGGAATACAATGTAGTTACTTGTATATGGAAATCAATTGAAAATGTTCACTAAATGAACACAAACATATATAATTAATATTAGATAAAACATGGAATATATATATATATATATATATATATCAAAATTACTAACGCATGGAGAAATGATGCTAAGTAACAGTCTTTTCTTCCATCTAACTATGATGTTAAGTATGCTTCAATTTTTTTTTGTGAATGCACCTATATGGTTAAACAAAATTAAAAAAAAAAAGGTGAATAATTAGTTATATACAAAACGATGAATGTATCATAATGTGATATTCAATTCTATATACTTATGTGCACCAAACATGTAGTAACCCTATGTTCAGCCATCGATTTCCAATGACCATGTCCTTTATGTCTTTAGTATCAACATAGAAACAATCTAACACTCGATCATGTTTTAGCTCAAGAGGAATTATATTTATCTTGTCGATAACGTGACATAACATTTTGGTATATGATTCTTTAGAATGATCCAATAACTCGCTATGGATCTCATTATCGACGAGAAAGACAAGGTTTAGGTATACTATTTCAACATTAACAACATAAACATAAAAACAATGCATGGGGAGAACGTTTACGTATCGAAAACGTGTTGAAAAGGGTTAGGTTTCCTTAATGAACGATGAATGTAGTTGGTTGAACTATGAAGATGAAGATGACGTTGGTGGAAAAGGATTAGGTTTCGTTAATGAACGATGAAGATGTTCTTGAGTGAAAATGGTTTCTCAGTGCTGAATGTTAGGAGTGAAAATGGTTTGCAAATGGAAATGAAAAAATGGCTACTGAAGAGACATGCTAGTTATGTTTCGTTTAAGTGATTAAATCATTCCACCATGGTCACACTATTCCAAAGAAGGGATTAGACAGCGCTTTTTTTGGGCTTAGACAGCGCTTAAAAGCGCTGCCTATTCGACCGCTGCTATAAGTAAAGACAGCGCTTTAGTTAATGAAAAAGCGCTGCTAAATGTCTGCTTTAGCCAACGCTTTTACTTTGAAAGCGCAATCTGTTTGTCACTTTAGCCAGCGCTTTGTCTTTAAAAGCGCTGTCTAAAGAACCCCTTTAGGCAGCGCTTTGACTTTAGACAGCGCTTTTGGTTATCTTTAGGCATTGCTTCAGACGGCGCTTTCCTTTAGAAGCGCTGTCTATTCTCTACTTTAAGCAGCGCTTTTTATTTAAAGCGCTGTCTAATCCCCACTTCAGACATCGCTTTTTTCTTTGAAGCGCTGTCTAATGTCCACGAATTTTTTTATATATAAAACTTAAAAAAAGCGCTGTCTGATATATACAATAAATATTTACCAGATTATCACCATATTTTGCACTAGGTTTTCACCACATTTTGCACCAGAATATGCATTTAGAATTTGCACCAAATTTTCATAAATTAGAGCTTCAATACAATAAATATGCACCAAATTTGTCTATTTATATATGCATCTTTAATCCAATAATTTATATATACAAAAAATTGATGATATTCAAGCTAAAAAACAACAACAATTCATATATCTTGTTAGCTACAAAAAATCTGATATTCAAGCTAAAAAACAACAACAATGAACTTGTTAGCTCTATCTTCTACATCTGCACATATAACCTGAAACAAAACAACAACAACATTAGACAAAATATAGAAGAAAACAAAGAAGGCATTGTTCTTATCTGATATTCAAGCTGCAAGCATTGCCAAATCTGATATTCAAGCTGCAAGCATTGCCAAAAATGTCAACAAATGATCATGAGTTATTGAATATTGCCAAGTGCCTATGAAAATCAGTATATGATTCCAACCTTCTATGGACAAGATATCAATCAATATTTGGCAGCACCAACACAATTTATGATTCCAACCTTCTATAACAAACTACAACAACATTGCAACACAATTTAATATACTAATGACGACATATTCATCAAAACTCAAACTTATATATACTCAAAATTCTCATCAATGAAAGAAAGACAATATACCTTATAAAACTCTTAGCTCAATAATGAATTGACACCATTCCTCCTTAAGTTCATCCAATTGATCTTTTGAGTAATGAACACATTTGAATTCATCAAAGTACTACATAATAATATAACATAGTATGATTTAGCTAAAACTATTTAATTATATGAGACATATGTGGTAAATATTAAAATAATTCCTAAGTTAGAAATCCATACCTTGGATGGAATATCTATTCGATCCAAAAGAAGAGTTTCTTTCATAAACCTCAACATGAAATATCCGCAATCTATTCCATTGCGCTGACGGGGACACTACACATGGAAAGAAAATACGGATATATATCAGGATATACCCCTTAACTAGTTTTATCAAGTATCATCACTAATATAATCAAAATTGTGAAAATATACCTCCACTCTAATCCATGTAATGTTGTTGGCTTTGCTCTTTGGAACTTGAATATCTCTTTGTGATCAAAAAACTTGTATAACGCTAATAAAATATAAACGAATATTTAGAACATGTCACATAAATAAATAAATATACACACGAATTTTTAGAACAATCTCACTTACGTATCAATCAACTTCTTCATATCTGGGTATGTTGCTTGATCATTGTGTAAAGAATCCAGATAATATACAATTTCTCTTATCGGATTAATTGCCACCAACAACCAATGTCCACTGTAAGATTAAACAAAGGTTAGAATGAAAACAAAGGTTAGATGGAAACTTTCTACACAACTTCAAAAAACAAAAAATTATAATAGATGAAGTTATAATGAAAATCTAACCCGTTGCCAGTATTATATGGTAAAAAGAACAACTTTTCTGTATCTTTGCTGGCCATAAATAAATCGAGTACATACTGTATGACTTCATCTGGTTTCTGTACGATTAACCATGAGTTGATAGTCATGGGAGATAAGAAAGCGAATCTTTGTTCCAATCCACGCAGGCGCATCAATTTGTCATACAGAAACCTTAAATAAAAACATCATTAACATATTAGATTATTCATTTGAAATGAGTAAATAAATTGTTCAATTAATTAAACAAAGTTGATCGGAGTATACCGAATGTATGTATCGACAACACCGATGCCCAATTCCAAATGTTTAAAAACTTGCTCCATGTCCTCTCTACCAATTGTTTCCAAATATTCAAAACCAAAAATACCTTCCTCCATAGGTATAAGCTGAGTACCACCATCCGGAATATCTGTTATAAGTAAACATGTCTGAAGGCACGACCTATACTGAGAAGTAGGTTTTTTTCTAGCCGCGGTCTTCTTAGCAACACCCTTTGTTTGTGTGGGAATGTTGCTAATTTCAGGCATCTTACCCCTACTGACTTGTTCAATCTCTTTAGCCTGAATCTAAATATCATATAATTAGTTAGGTGAAGTATAAAATCACGAATTAACATTTTCCATGCATAAATATCATATAATTGTGCTGTACCTCTTTTCTCGATGCAACCGACTCGGTTTCCCGCATAATCCCCTTATCATTTGATTTGGATTTTGTTGGAGTCTAACATTACCATGTAAAAAAAATGTACGTAAAATGCCCGTAAAAAATTTGAATACCCAAAGGTTCATAATGGTTTTAAGCTTACCTTATCATCTAGGCAAATGAGGCTTGACGACCATGCAACAAACGATCCTATTGCATCTCCCAACAATGTTGCATCCGAAACATCGTCAGGTAGTGGTAATAAGGCATCCCCCTCTAAAACAATATCAATCGATACTTTCAAAAATCCAGTGGGAGCGGTTTATGGTGAAGCATTTCTCCCAAAGTGTTATGCACTTTTCCCTTGCCAACCATCCGATAAGTCGGTGACGATAAATAGAGTTGACAACGGGAAATGCCCTAAAACCAATAATAAATATGACATTGTTAATGTGTATATATGTCAATTAAATAAATTAAGCTAATTTAATTTCATAATAATATATATAATTACCTCGGGAATATTCGGTTGAAAATTACAATTGATACTATCTTTCTCACTAGTATCTTTAAAAGCTGAAGTTTGATCTCTTTCTTTTTATCTCTTTCTTTTTCCTTTTTCAATTCACGAACTTCAGATTCTAATGCTTCCAACTTTGCCTGCAGTTCTTTATTGCTAGCCGTTTTTTTCTTTGGTTCTTTCAAGGATGTTGGAGTGATCCCATATCCCTTACCCCTCACATGACCAGAATACTCACGAACATCTAATGCTCGACTAAGTAGCCTCCTGCAATCATTGTCTTCATCTGGAGATATAGACTGAGATAGCTGCTCCTGAAATTCATATGAATATCGAAAATTTGACTTAATTATATGTTAATAAACGTTTGATTTAATTCAAGCAATAATGTTATACTTACACATTTCTCAAAAATTTGTTGAACATCTTCTTTAACAACTCCATCCTTACCCACGCGGGCTTCCTTCCACAAAACATGGTCCGGAAGAGATGTTTCAGAACTTTTCTCCTTTGTTAACTACACATTAAGCCAAATAACATGATCAAAAATAACTCATGATGAACAAGTATATCATTGCAATTTACAGATACTTATTATAGATTGTTGTAAGCGTGCATATCCCATACGCCCTTTTTTGTATGGATACGCGGGACTTGATGCTCGTTGTCGATTTATGTCACTTACACTCTCAAATTCTGGGGTTTTTCGTTTGGATTTAAAAGTTTCCCATTCATGAGGTGTAATCAAATCTGCATATTTCTGTGGAAGCTCTGCTTCAATAAATTTTTTATCCGCGTCCTTAAGATACTTGTTTGATAAAAAAGATCTAAACCCTCTATGTATTTTTTCGGCCAATCCGAGTATATAATCTTTTCTGGTATCATCAATGTTGAAAGACCTCTACGAAAATCATACACAGAGTGCGTTAGTATAAGTAATTTAAATACATAATCGACATTAAAAACAAATAACATCACATATGGTACCTGTATCTCAATCCATATTTTGTCTTTAGCGTCTTTCAACAATTTGTTTATCCAATCATCACAAGTAATTGGAACTTCTCTCCTTGTAACTGAACCAAGATAACTTGTCAACGTTGAACCGTTAGGCTCAATTAGTTGGTTATCTTGACTCCAATGCACATCATGTTTTATGCCTCGATCTCTATCACGAATGAGTCGCTTCATAATTGTAATTCCTCGTCTAATTTCCCTTTCCACTGCATTACCGGTCTCATCTCCATCATGAATAGAATCATCATGTGGGTGATCCTCGTTACTAGCCATCTAACCTGTAATAAGAGATTGTAATAGTTACATTTCATTTACAAAATAATGCAATATCACAATATTCTCACAATTCTATTATCTATTGGCAGTTCGTTGTTAATTAGTATTAAATATGTTAATTAATATAGATATGTTGTGATGTTGTTATGTTGTTGATCAATATAGTTGTATAAACACATAAATGTACGGAAATTGCATAGGGCTTAAAAATTGCTTACCAGACATACCTATATTAATGCGGAAAAGAATGATACAATTAATAAAAGACTCTTCTCACTAATCAAACACATGTTCCTAAATGGAAAAGAATAAAACTTATTATTCTGTAAAAAAAAAAGCTAAAAAATGAAACATATGTTGCTCAAAAATGGAAAATAGGGAGACTTGAACTGAGTTGAAAACAGAAAAAAGAACAATGTTCTAACATGATTTTTCACTTGAAATGTCAAAGCTGATAACAGAACAAAAACAAAAGATAATACTGTCAAACCTCATATAACAAACACACAAAAACCATTTTAATGTCAAATTGATAATATTGTCAAACTTGAAAAACTTCATTATGCATGCTCTCAAACACACAAACTTAATGAAGCTAAGTGATTAAGAATAAAATGACGAAAAATAAGTTGAAAATAAAAATGATTATTCTGTCAAAAATAAGCTCAAAAATGAAACATGTGTTGCAAAAATAGGAAACTTGAACTGAGTTGAAAATAGAAAAAACAACAATGTTCTAACATAGGAGATAGTGAACTAACCTTGGAAGGGAAGATGCAAAGTGAGAGAGATATCCGGCACAATGGGAAAGTGAGAGGACGGAGGTGCGTGAGAGGACGGAGGACGGAGGTGCGTGAGAGGACGGAGGACAGAGATTTTTTCTGGGTTTAGGGTTTTTCGCGAGAGAAGAGAAACAGTTCTGAGAAGAGAAAGAATGAATAGAATATGTTTTTTAATTTTAATTTTAAACGACTTTAGACAGCGCTTTTGTGAAGCGCTATCTAATGAGTGCTTTTAGCAGCGCTTTCGCTTTGTAATTGGGCCTTTAGTTGCGCTTTAAGTAAAGCGATGTCTAAGGTGGGCCTTTTAGCAGCGCTTTTACACAATTTCGTACATACTTTCCGTGTTCTATTTTTTATTTAACTTATAACAGCGCTTTTGGAAAAAAGCGCTGTCTAAGGTGCGCTGCCTAAAATCATTTTTGGCGTAGTGTCATCTAAACCAACTGTGGTGACATATGGTTTACTTAATGAAATTTTATAATAAAAAAACATCAGGTTTAAAGCATTTCAAATTTAAAATAAAAAATGGAAAATATATCACAACGGTTAGATTAAACAACCGTGGTGATATATGGTTTACTATTTTTCGGAATCTTTTTTTCTCTTCTTATTCTCTTAAGAATACACTTTTGCAAGTATCAACCATTATAGTTGAAAATAGATCTATTGTGATTTTTGTCTTTAATATTGTCGATACTTAATCCAAGAGTGCTTGGATTCTTGATTTTGCTGCTATATATCATAATGTGACATTTTATTCTCAATTTTTTTTTTGAAAAAATATTTCTGCTTACATATGATTTTTGTACTCGGATTGTTGGTTAACATTGACCTCCAATCTTTTAAATTGAAAGATGTGTTTTATGTTTCCGATTTATCGAACAGCCTTATCTTTATTCCTAAGGTTATAGAGGATAATAAATGTATAGTTATATTTTTTATTCTCATTGTACTTCTCAGGATCTTGATACGGGAAAGACGGTTGAAGTTGTTAAGAAAAATGTAGTAATATTTTTAAAACAGTACCATACTACTCGGTTGAACCGGTTAATTCGAGAACTGTGGTCTTCGGCTCGGTCATGACTTGAGAACTGCATGTCCTATTGGCTATAAACTGCTTCAACAGGAACAAGCCTGATAAATCGCTAAACTAGAACTGGTTTCCTGCATACAACCATCAAGAAATATCACTACTAAAAAAATGCAAATTAGGGACGGAAATTTGTGAGGGAAGTAAATCCCTCACTAATTGCGATGAATTTAGTGAGGGAAAGTTGTATAGATAATAAATTATTAATGAATAAAAATTAGCGTAGAAATTTGTGAGGGAATTTTTCCATCACAAAAAATCCCTCGTAAAATCCCTCACAAAATTGAAAAAAGTAAATTTAGTAAACTCCTTACCAATATTTTCGTCATAAATTCCCTCGTAAATGTGTTACATATTTTTGTGAGGGAAATATTCCCTCCCTAATATATAATTTTATATAAAATAAATTAAAGTTAAAATTTGTTTTAATGATATTGTAACTTTTGATAAGTTAAAATTACACATAATTAAAATAAGGTTATATGTTAAAATAAAATAAATTAAAATTTAATAATTAATTAATTAACAATATGATTATTTTAATTTTTTTTACCATCAAACAAAAATTTCATTTGCCTGTTACTCACATTTCCTCTAAATCAAAAACCAATTTTGATTTCCCTCTCTTGATAAATTAATGGGTTAAATATGTTTTTAGTCCCTATAAAGTTTGAAATTTCATTTTTAGTTCTTCCCTTGTAAAAATCGTTGCCAAAATCAGCTAAAACCGTTGCCAAAATCCAGGAGGGACTAAAAATAAAATTTCAAACTTTATAGGGACTAAAAACATATTTAACCCTAAATTAATTTTAGTTTTTCCCTCTCTCACATAATATTTTAGTATTTTTTTTCACTTTCCCTCTCTCCTGTTTTCCAATCCCTCCTACCCGTAAAAAATTTCCTCTTACCCTAAGACCTTTCCCCTTTTTATCTGTTCCTAGATTGAATCCACTAAGACAAAGAGATTTTTCATCTCCTATGAGAGACCACCGTACACCTTAAGCCCTAAACACAACATTTCAGAAAGTATCATTAGCCGAACAATAACCCTGTTCTTAGTAATGAAAATTTGATATGTCGGTTGAGATTTTCACTATTGGAAGTCTTCTATTTGGATGTATATGTTTTCACTGTTATCTTCCTTTCAAACTATTCCTTTCATTTTATTCTCGTTGTAATGTAGATTTATGTAGTTTTTTCTTTGTTCCAAGAATTTTAAGGATACTCCGATTCTGAACACTAAGTGTTTGAGCTTTGTTTTTGAGTAGTGGAAGTAAGATTTGAAAATTAATGGATAATGAAGTGTGATTGCAGGTGTTGAAGTGGAAACGGGCTTGCTTGGTGAGTGTGGATGTGAGGGGGATCATTGTTGCTGTGTTGGAGATTAATAGCAGACCTAAAAGGTGAACAAACCCTGGAAGGTGAAACTTTTCAGTCAATTTTTTTGTTTAAACATTAAATTTTTTTTATTGAATATTGGCAATAATGGATGTTTGTTGTGACATTTTATTGGTGGAGTGGTTTTAGCTTCTTTTGCTTTAGTTTTGTGTGTATCATTAGTGCTTGAATGATGCTTGAATGAGTCTGCATCATTGTTGCGATTGTTATTATTAATAGAATCTTAGTCGGAGCAGTGATTATACTAATTCACAATATATGTGATTTATATTTATAGAATTGAAGAATTTGTCAAATATGTAGCAACTCTGCTCTAAGAAGCTCTGAACCAGAAACTTCTACTACATAAGCTGATATCGACATCCATTTTGTTAAGGGGAAAAAAGCAGAAGCAAATCAAGAGCAGAAATCACTATGTCTCCTCCACTTGTTTCGTTAATAGATACGGAAAGAGATATAACATCGTTGATTTTATGAAGTGTCAATTTAAGCTCTCTGAGAATCTCAAACTTCTATTAGTCAACAAACAAGAGATTCTGTCGTACACTCGATTTTTACCGTATGTACTCTTGATTTCTCTTACACTTTAATTTAAGTTTCTTTTTCATTTCAATGTTCGTTTGGATTTGATGAAAATAAGTATTGAATTCTCATTTTATTGATTAAAATTTGATTTTGTTGATAACGCTTTTGATAATATTTGTTTTGATGCTACAAGGATAAGTTTGTTATTTGATGCATTCTAGTGAAGCATAGCTCTTATTTTTGTTATTTGTTTTTGTGGTCATGTGAACCATGTGATTCCGATGGAAATGTTGCTTTGAACTAATTTTGTCTACGTTCAATTGCAGAAAGTATCTCTCAATTACTAATTTTTCCGTTACTTAGCTCACCATATTATTTGTCATTAAAAAGGTAACAAATTTTCGTTTCCCTCATTGCTTAAAGACAAATCATAATGTTTTTTTATTTGGTTTTTGATATCCCTTGATTTTTTTCATTTTCTAACTTATTATATCAAACATCTTTATCTATGACTGTTCAACCATGATTTATTTAATTTGAAAATTATTAGTTTGAAAACACAAAATTCAATTTTCACTTCTACACTATAGTGACAATTTATGTATATGTTATGTCTAAGTCATTTAATCAATATCTATTATACTTCTTCAAAGATGAAAACCCCAGCATTATCTTCAAGGTACATGAAAACACCGTTATATTGATGTCGTAGTTTGTGCTAACCCACGATAACAATCAGCAACATCTTACCTTTGGTGTTATCATATCGTCTCATGTTTTGAATGTATATTATGTTAATTATTGAGAATATATTGACTTCATTTTAAGCTTTGAATGTATATTGTATTGTTAATTATTGAATTATTAAGAAAATATTGACTTCATTTTATATATTAAGGGAGTAAGTGCAATGAGTTCATATTTTATATGATGCAAATGACTAGGTCCATAGCAACACAAACTAAACTTTCCTATCAGGTACATATTGTTGCATGTCATTCTTTGTCTTCCTTTGTCTTGACATATTTATTTTATTAGTTCTCTTTGATTACATAATATGCATGTGAGTGCATGTGGAAAAAAGGTAAGAATATGATGAGATAACATTAGGTTGTTACTTATTTCCATTTATTAATTTTGGAGGTTGTTATAATTTCTATGAGCAAATTAGCATAGATTATTTTGTATATTGTATATGACCTTGCATATCTCTTGTATTCAAAGATAATCTGTACATTATAAATATTCATTTGGAACAGCTATAATTAAAAATATGGATTTCTGGAAAATGTAACCATCTCATTGTTAAATCACTTGCATGAATGAATCAATATATGCTATTTTGATTAAGTAGTTTATTGTTCAAATTGACAAATTTTTCTTTTTCCCAGTTTCAATTATATTCCAATATTTAGCCTCTCCAATGATAAATAATGTACATCACCTGGTATACCATGATGATGCATAGTCTCCATAAACAACACACTGGTATTTAACTGGTGGTGAATCATTGATTAATTGAAAAGAAGGGGAGATCTTGACTGTCATGGTTGGGTCATGAAATATTAGAGAGCCTTGGTCTATCAGGAAACAGTAACTGCTTTATGCACACATCTCATGTGCTTTTCTTTTTAATTGTGGTGTAGCATATACAACTAACAGAGTTTCTAGTTTCATTGAAGAATAAGCAGAAGGATAAGAATATGGTGGCTAGTTCTTAAGAAAAATTCTATTGAAAAATTATTGGGAACACTTTATTGTAATCTCTTAGTTTTAAAAATAATGTTAAGTACTATTTTTGTTGTAATCGCTTAATTTTGAGCTATCTTCATACTATTTTAGTTGTAATATCTAATGTAAACAAACAAAACAAGTATTATTTTGGTTGTAATATCTAGTTTTAAGAATATATTTTTAGTATTATTATTTATGATTCGGTGAATATTTATGATATTCATAAAACACAGTTTATTGTGTTTCTATTTTATATTTGTGCACTATTTATTTTAATTTTGTGTTTTATATTGTGTATTATTTAATTTAATTTTTTTATGAGAAATATGTGAAATAAACTAGGTAGGAAATTCACAATTTGTAGGTCTCATTAATTAATGACGGAATATTATCGTTGTCACTAAATATTTATTGTTTGAGTTAGTGACGAAATATAAATGTTACTAAATCCATTATTGTAATTAGTGAGGGATTTACAAATCCGTCATTAATTATTGACGGAAATACATCCACAAAGATGGATTTTTTTCACTAATTTGTGACGGATTATTACGTTTAGTGAAGGATTAATTATGTACCTATTTGCGACGGAATTTGAAATCCCTCACAAACGTTTTGCGACATTGAAATTCGGTACGGATAATGGTATGTCACTAAATCCGTCACTAAATAGATTTGTGACGGAATTTTAGTTCATTTGTGATGAAATATTAGCCTCTCTAAATTTAATTTTTTTAGTAGTGTATGTTGTTCGTAAACCTTTTTTAGATCTTAGATAATTAGTGTAAACACAAAAGATAAGAAGAGGTAAGAGAATGAATCTATGAAGAAATGGGAGAAAAAAATGAGCTTTGGATATAAATCTCATTTATGACCTTGATGTATTGTGAGATATCAAGAAATTTATCAACAAAAAGATGACCATTACTCCATAGGCAGTTGTAGTAAAAAGATATTGGGCCTATAAATGTTTGATAAAAAAATTTATTGCCTTAATTTCAACTGTAGTCCTCCTATTTTGTTTTTTTTTTTTTTGTATTTTGATCCCCTCATTTTAAAAATCACGATTTTGATCTCTTTTTTAAGTTTTGTGATTGATTTTAGTCTCCTCCCCAATTTGAAACTACTTTTAATGATGTGGCGCTTAGTTTGCAGACGTGTCAATGTCATGTCATTTTCATTAATAATATTTATGCCACATCATATATATTTATTTTTAATTTTAATAATAATATTATTATTTTAAATTTTTTTAAAATTACTTGAATTCAATTACATTACAATGGATAATTTTAATAAAATAAATAAAGCTAATTTTGAATTATCATGAATAAAATTGAATTAAATTACTAAAAACTAAGTAGAAACATGAAAATTATCATAATATCGTTAACATTTTGAGTTAAAAGTGAATTAGCGTGAATTAAAATTGAATTACATTACCATAATATCATTAACATTTTGAATTAAAAGAGAATTAGCGTGAATTAAAATTGAATTACATTACCATAATATCATTAACATTTTGCATAAAATTTAATTAATTTACCATAATATCATTGGCTAAAATTAAATTACCATAATTATCATAAAAGTTATAATAAATCAAAGTTATAATGAATTAAAAGTAACTTTAATATCATTTACATTTTTAATAATACTAATAATAACTTACTAATATAATAATAATTTATCACCCAAATTATATTCTTTTCCTGAACGTGTTCTTTCCCCCAAAACATATTCTTCCAAAAAAAACTAACCAATTGGGAGTGTGTTCTCCCTTTCCCTATCACAATGAACAAAAAATTCACCCCTATTACCAACACCATGACTCCCATTCTCTTCCAACAAAACAATTTAACTTTGGATTCATTGATGTAACTCATGCATATCATGAGAGATTCATACATGCTTCAAGCTTCAAAACCCGATCTTTATCTTCAAAAATCATCCATTTCCGAAGGCTCGCCGCCGCTTCCAGAGTCTGAATCAGTCGTTCAACAACCGGCAATCGTCGTTATTGTTGCAGTGAATCTCTCTCGGTTGTGAATCTCTTGTCTAACATCGAACGAAGTGGCGAGTTATTGTTGCAATGGTTGTTCTTAGATCCAAAAGGAGATAGAGAGGAACAATGGTTTTGTGTTTTGAAAAAGAACATAGATCCAAAGAAATATTTTGAAGTAGAGACAAGAACAACATGTTTTTTTCATCTTGTGGAGGAACATAAATTTGAAGCGATGATGTTGTTGTTGCTGGGTATTTTATGAATTTGTGATGAAATTCATTGTTGTTACTAGTTTATTATTATGATTTTGTTGATGTTGCTTTTGTTACTGATTTTTGATATTCTGAATTTGTGATGTTGTTGTTGTTATGGTCTGTAGTTTTTAAACTATTTTGAAGGAGGAATGATGATGCTTTTGTTACTAGGTTTTCAAAGAATGAATTATGTTTATGGGTTCTTGGTCATATTTCTACTTAATTCTTAATAATTTAATTCAATTTTAATCCTGATATTCAAAATTAATTTTATTTATTTTATTAAAATTATTCATTGTAATGTAATTTAATTTAAGCAATTTTAAAAAAATTTAAAATAATAATATTATTATTAAAATTAAAAATAAAAATATATGACATGGCATAATTATTATTAATGAAAATGGCATGGCATTGACACGTCAACATACTGAGTGTCACATCATTAAAAATAAGTCACAAATTGGGGAGGGGACTAAAATCTATCACAAAACTTAAAAAAGAGACCAAAATCGTGGTTTTAAAAATGAGGGGATCAAAATAAAAAATAAAAAAAAGACAAAATAGGGGGACTAAAGTTACAATTAAGTCAAATTTATTTTATTATATATATCTCAAAAATTTTTATCTTTTTATTTTTTTGACAAATAATAAATTTATTTATTTATTTCTTTATAAATTATCTAGTTCAAACACGCTTGAACCGGTTCAAGCGATTGAACTATAATTTAAAGATTTCAATGGTTTAATCTTCGGTATGGTTTTTAAATATTGACATGGAAGATTATATTATCTCTCTGATGCATGAAGTGATTAGAATGTGTTGTCTTGCGCACTTCAATCACATTAAGAGTTATCTTGTGCCTACCAAATATGGATTCAGCGTAAACCTCTTGGCCATCCTTCTTTTTCATTAATGAAGTGTATAAATTCAATTTCTATTTTCAAAACAAGTTGTTGAGTCTTTTAAATATGATATTTGTCAGTTTTCTAAACATAATTGAACTATTTTTCCTTCGAGTCTTCCTAAAAGTGTTAAACCATTTGATCTTATTGATTCTGATGTTTGGAGACCAACCCATGTTTCTAACATTTCGTGTGATAGATGGTTTGTTTCTTTTATTGATGATTGTTCTCGAGTAACTTGAATTTTCTTTATGAATAATAAAACAGAAGTGACACAGTTGTTTATTCAAGTTTATAGTATGATACAAATATAACTTGGGAAATGTATTAAAATAATACTTTCTAACAATGGTAAAGAATTTGTCCATCATAATTTTTACAAATTTACAGGTAAACGAAGTATCATCCATGAATTCACATGTGTCGAGACCCCACAACAAAATGGTGTCGTAGAAAGAAAAAATAAATAGTTATTTGAAGTTGCTTGAGCTCTTCTCTTCCAAATGTCTCTTTCAAAATCATATTGGGGTGAAGCAGTTTTGACTAGTACTTATCTAATTAACTAAATGTCATCTTGTATTATAGGTAATGTTTGTCCTATTCAGTTTATGATTTCAGTTTTACTTCTGTATGTATGTTGTAAGGTCTCGAATCTCAAGTATTTGGTAGTGTACCTTTTGTCCATGTCCATAAGCATCACTAAACAAAGTTGGATTTGTGTGCCCTTAGATGTGTCTTTATGGGTTATCCTTCTCTAAGAAAATGGGAAAATGTCATCATCCTCCTAGATGTCACATTTCATGAAAAAGTGTCTTACTTCACTCGTCCTCAGCCTTAGGGGAAAACTTCAATTACTCTGACTTTGAGTTTGAGTTTTTTATCCTCGGCCATAACTTTTCTAGAACACCTGAGTCTACTTCTTAGCTTGATTTCTCGCCTATTATGAGTGAACCTACTCCTAGTCATAGTCCTAAATCTACATCTCCTCATGTTTCTGTTCCTCCATTGTCTTGTGTTTTGAAGGAAGGAGCATCTTCAACACCAGTTATAGTGTATCAGAGAAAAACGAAATATGAAATGTTCTTGAGTTGGAGGTAAGTATTGAAAATGAATATCTTATTGGTGATTCTAAAATTTTAGATATTTGTGATATTGATCTGAATGATTTACCCATTGCTTTGAAAAAAGATAAAAGATCTTGCCTCTCCAAGTATAGATATCATTTTTTTTTAATATTCCTATAAACATCTTTCCATGCGGTTTTAAAGGTTTATTACAGCTATCGATTCTGTGATAATTTCATCATTTGTTGAAGAATCATTGAAATATGAAAATTAGGCCCAATCTATGAGTGAGAAAATGAAAGCTCTTGAGAAAAATGATAGTTCGAAAATTGTTTTAAGGCAATCAGGTGACAACCTAGTTTGATGCAAATGGATATATATATATATATATATATATATATATATATATATATATATATATATATATATATATATATATAGCACAAATCAAATGACAACATTGATGGCTACAAAGCAAGACTAGTACAAAAGGTTATACTTAGATATATGGCATTGATTACGAGGACTCTTGTTTAAAAGTGGTGAAAATATAACTATGGAGGCTTACACTAAAGTTGGTCAACACTCCTCTATTCACCAACTCAAAGAGGAGTGCTGAAAATATTAACATTTATAGTTATTTTATTTTATTAGTATAAGGCTCGTTAAATAAGTCCATTAGAATTAAATTCATCTATATTGATGCAGCCGCAAGTGCACAACTGTAGCGAAGTAACAAAATAGATATCGAACCACGAAGATCAATGGTTTAAGTATCGATTTCTTGTCCTATCGGTGGATATCTAGAGAAATCAAAAATAGAAATTTTGGTAAACAACTTAACATAACAAGTAGTTAAATGGAAACAGCTTAACAAAAAAATCGTTTAAATCTCAATTTAGGGCAAACAGGGCCTGGGTTACGGTTCATACTCTAACACAATCACGTGATCCTTGTTACTTCTGTTACGAGAATTCCGTATAAGTTATAGAAAATAGATAATTGTGGGCACCTCCTGCTTTCACAAGCGAATTGTTGGCGTTAGCGGTTAACAAGATTTCAGAAACTATAATAGGAATATAATTATTAATTGTTATTTATCATGATTTGGTCATAATTAGAAATAGGGTTTTCCATATATATATATATATATATATATATATATATATATATATATATATATATATAACCTATTTCTATTCTGTAAGATATACAAAACAGAAATAATATGAAAGTATCGTACCAATTTCATATGGTATCAGCCGCTAGGTCTTAATCCTCACCTACGGTAACACCTTTCATCCGTCTTCCATGGCCGACTCGGATTCAAACTCTGATGACGCTACCTCGTCTTCTATTCTTGCTGAGTTGACGACGAAAATGACAAAAGTTCTTAATCGTGCTTCAGCTCCGTCACAAATTAGTTCTGACCATGTGGTGGCACCGATTGGCATTAAGTTATATGGCAGCAACTATCCCCTTTGGTCCTAGGTGGTCGAGATGTATATCACCGACAAAGACAAACTGGGATATATCAATGGAGATCTTCCGCAACCCCCTCAAATAGACTCTACCTTTTGATGTTGGTGGACTGACAACGCGATTGTTAAGGGATGGATAATCAATTCAATGGACTCTTCTCTAATCAGCAACTTTATTCGATTCTCCACTGCCAAGCTGGTGTGGGATGCAATTGCGACCACGTGCTTTGATGGTAGCGATACCTCCAAGGTGTATGATCTTAGGCGACGAGTGACACGTCTTAAACAAGCCGATGGTTCTCTTGAAAAATAATATAATGATCTCCAAGGACTTTGGCGTGAGATAGATTTTCGTCGTCCAAATCCGATGACATGTCAAGTTGATATCTGTCACTACAATACACTTGTCCAAGAAGAACGAGTGTATGGTTTTTTTGGATGGACTTGATAACTGCTTAGATAATATCAGAAGCGATGTTTTACAAATGAAACCATTTCCAACAGTGGAGCAACCATATGCACATGTTAGGAGGGAAGATCTTCGTCAGGAAGTGATGACGGATAACTCCAATGAATTATCTGGAGCAGTTCTCGCATCTAAGGGTCTCAAATTACAGAACAACAAGATAATTTCTCAATCCAAGCATAAAGAATCATCTGATGGCACTAAGTGTTCTCATTGTGGAGGTAATAAACATACTCGTGAGACCTTTTTTAAGCTTCATGGCTATCCAGATTGGTGGACAGGCTTTCAGACTCGAAAGTGTCGCGATACAACTGATAGTTACTCGGGAAAAGCTGCAGTAGCTACTAGAGAACCACATATTTCCCTCATTTCGAAATCAAGTTCCCACACCACTGAAGGTAATGTTGTAATTTGCTCTAATCATGATGATGACTCTAATGCATAGATACTTAATTTCGGAGCTATCGATCATATGAAGTTTGATGTTGCTGATTTTTCTGAACATTCAACCCCTCGGTGCTCAAGTATTGCCAATGCAAATGGTGGTTTATCGTCGGTAACAGGTGTAACACCCCGATTTTCGTAATAATATTTATTTAATTTATTTAAATATTATACTCGTGAATTTCTGTGATTTGTGTTGATGTCGGTGATTTTGGGAAGTTTTGGTTATTTAATTAAATAATAGTATGTATTACGGAATATATTGTATAATTATTTATTTTAAAAAATATTAAGGGAATTGAGGGTAAAGTGGACATTTGAGGAGAATTAGTGAGGGCATTATGGAGAAAGCCCAATTTTGAGGCCAAGGGTTAGAGTGAATATAAAAGGAGGATTTTGAGAATAAGGTTCTTTTTTGGTTAGAACGTGAAAAGAAGGAAAGAAGGAGAGCTCTGAGGAAAAAGGGAAAAAGACGAGGATTTCGTGAAGGTTTCCAAAGGCTCAAGAGAGAACACTTCGGATCGACAATCTAAGGTATGGGGAGTAATTACCTTCATTGTTTTCAATATAGGATTCGATGTAATTGAAGTGGATGTTTTGTGTTTGAGGGTTTGTGGGGTTTTGTGATAAATTGATGATTTTGAGGGTATTTTGTGAATCGATTATTAAGGGTTGAATTTAATCGGATGAAATAGACCTTGGGGCTGATTCCCTGTCGAGTTGTTTTGACCCTGTGGAAAAGAGGATTGTAAGGGCCGTAGGGGCAATTGGGGTTTTGTGAAGGTTTAGGGAATTTAAGGTTCCCGCAGTGTCCTGAATCGACCTAATAGATGTAGGTTTTATGCCGTTGATTTCCGTGGTGCATTAGAACTGTTGTAGGGATATTTTTGGGTCATTTGGAGCTGTAATCGCAGGTACCTTTGAGGTTGTAGAACCACTGGTGCATAGCAGCGATTTGCTGTAATCGTAGGTCCGCTAAGCGAACCATCGCTTCGCTAGGCGAATGTTCGCAAAGCGAACAGCGCAGCGAGTGCACGATAACATGAGTGTAGGTACTGAGATGGTTCTTGAGTGGAAGTGTGGATTCGCTGGAAGTCTCGCTAAGCGAATGAATCAGCGAGTAGCTTCGCCGAGCGAGTATGACAGAGGGTGTTTTTCTGGTGTCTTGGTCTGGTGTCTGTGGGATTCGCTGGCCGCTTTACCGAGCGAAGGTTTTAGCGAACAGGTTCACCTAGCGAATCCTGGAGCGAACGTCTGTTGTTCGCGAAATTTCATTTATGTTGTTGTGTTGTTCTGGTGTTTGATGTTGTGATATTTATGATGATTTACCATGGTGTTCTTGATGGTATTGAGGTGTTGATTTGTGATGTTTTGATGAATATATGATGACATCATTTATATGAGAATAAATGAATGATGATGCACATTATGATGTTTATTTGATGATGATGATTAGTGATGTTGTGTATCATACATTCATATGCATACTCTGTGACGACGCTTCATTCCCATTGTGCAGATATGAGGTAATTATTACGTGCTTTGGTTCCGATTGCGGGATCGATCCTATTGACGGGGATCTTTGGAGGGGTGATGGCCTAGTGTCCATCGATTATGACGATTGGTACCACATGCATGAGTTTTTTTATGCATTGCATTTTATGTGGCATTGATGAATTTGTGATATGGTGTTTCCTGGTGTTTTCCTTGATGATGACCCTGATGATGTTGTATATGAAGATAATGCCATTTTATGTATATCTTGTTTTATATTGATTATTATGAATCGTGATTACTCAGCCTGCCTGTTTGAATGTTGCCTCCACGTGGGTAACGTGCAGGTGATCAGGTTTAGCCGTGGACGCTTTCGAGGACCTTGAAGTTTATTTGCTTTTGGTCGATTTAGAGGGTCTTGCTCTAATAGTGTAACATCGGGTTGGGGTACTTTGAGTCGAACTATGTTGTTTCCTTATTTTTGTTGTCATTTGATGATATGGTTTTATTTGATTATTATGATGTTTGTTGAAAACCTTTTATTTGAAAATTTTGAGTTCTGCTGCCATGTGAAGGCTTTTTTATTTATTTTGGGGAAAACCCTTTGTTTACAGGGCAAGTGTATTATTTTGATTTTAAATGAGAAATGTACACCCTTTGATTTATTTTTATGCTTTACTCTGATATTTGAGTTGTTTCTACTGCAACATTTTGGGGGTAGAAAAGGGTGTTACAACAGGGGATGGAACTGTGATGTTATCACCATCCCTTTTGCTTTCAAATACACTACTTATTCCCTCTTTATCTCATAAGTTGTTGTCCGTGAGTCAAGTTACAAAAGACTTGAATTGTGTTGTGCTAATTTATCCATCTTTCTGTTTCCTACAGGATATTCTCACGAAGGAGATCATTGGGTGTGGTACTAAGAGAGGGGGACTTTACTGTATGGAGGACTTTAGTGTAGGCCGAGCGCATCACATGCATTATCCAAGAAACAACAAAATGGAGCAAGTTTTACTTTGGCATCGTCGGTTAGGCCATCCTTCGTTTGGCTACCTAAAGCATGTGTTCCTAAATTTATTTTCAGATACATCTTTGTTGAACTTCAAATGCGAAACTTGTATTTTAGCCAAGAGTCATCGAGTCATTTTTCCATTAAGTATGAATAAAAGTAATGTTCCTTTTTATTTAATCCATTCTGATGTTTGGGATCCATCTCCAAAATCTTATATCTCTGGTTATCGGTGATTTGTGATATTTTTTGATGATTGCACTCGAATGACTTGGATTTATTTGTTGAAATAAAAAAATGAAGTGTTGCACATATTTCAACAATTCCATAAAATGATTCAAACTCAATATTAAAAGAAGATTAGGATCCTTCGCTCTGATAATGGCGGGGAGTTTGTAAATCACCAATTCCATGAGTATTTCAAAAAACACGGAGTTATTCACGAAACCACGTGTCCACAAACTCCACAACAAAATGGTATTGCAGAATAGAAAAATCGCCACATCCTTGAAACTGCTAGTGCTCTTTTACATGGAGCACATGTGTCTCACCACTATTGGACTGATGCTTTTACTACAGTAGTATATCTCATTAATCGGATTCCATCAAAGGTTCTTGAATTTGAAACTCCGCTGCAGACCTTGTCTACATTTGTATCGCTGCCTTTAATACAAATGCTGCCACCTCGAGTCTTTGGTTGTGTTGTGTTTGTTCACCTACATAAAAACCAGCATACAAAGCTTGATCCATGTGTCGTTCGCTGCCTTTTTTTGGGACATGGTGTACACCAGAAAGGGTATCGTTGCTATGACCCTATTACTCGACCCATGTATGTAACGATGGATGTTACATTCTTGGAATTCGATCATTTCTACTCCCCTGCATCATCCAATTCTTCCCTTCAAGGGGAGACACCAGAAGAAGAGTCGAATTGGTCGACATTTGACTGGTTCAAGGATATTGATATGCCATCAAGTGAAGTTTTGGATGATTCTTGTCAAACTCAAATAAATCATATGAGAACTTAAATAGGAGTATGCCCTTCTGAAGTTGAAGTATCATAATTCCCCCTCTCTCCAGTACCTAACTATCCTTCTCCTGAGAATATCATTGAGGTAAGCTCTCATATATCTCCTAATAATAATAATGTTGATATCCCTGTTAGCTATGAATTACCTCACAGGCATAATCAGGGAAAACCACCGAAGCGATATTCCCCTGAAGAAGAGGATCATAGATCAAGGTATCCAATTGCTAATTATGTCTCTATGAAGGACTTGTCTGAACCCCTTAAGAAGTTTTCAAATGAGTTATCGTCACACAATCTACCTAGCAAGGTTGAAGAGGCCATTTAAGACCCTAGATGGGTTCAAGCTATGAATGAAGAAATGGAGGCACTAAACAAGAATGCAACATGGACTCTTGTTCCTTTGCCAAATGGAAAGAAACCAGTAGGGTGTAAGTGGGTTTTCTCTATCAAGTACAAAGCTAATGGGTCTATTGAAAGGTACAAAGCAAGACTAGTAGCTAAAGGCTTTACACAAACATATGGCGTAGACTATCAAGAAACTTTTTCACCTGTTGCCAAGTTAAGCACTGTCAGAGTTCTTTTATCTCTTGCAGTAAATCTTGATTAGCCATTGCACCAATTAGACGTAAAAAATGCATTTCTTCATGGGAACTTGAAAGAAGAAATATATATATGGATATCCCTCCGGAATACATGACAAATTATGAGACTAAGGTGGTGTGTAAATTGCAATGCAGTTTGTACGGCTTGAAGCAATCTCCTAGAGCGTGGTTTGGGAGATTGAACCTGGCAATGAAAAAATATGGCTTCCAGCAAAGCAACGCAGATCATACTTTGTTCATGAAACATCGTCAAGGTAAGGTCACAGCTTTGATTGTGTATGTAGATGATATGTTTATTATAGGAGATGACTCTGAGGAAATAGCAAAGCTTCAAAAACAACTGACAACCGAATTTGAAATGAAAAATCTTGGTGGACTCAAATATTTTCTAGGTATCGAAGTTGCTAGGTCGAAGAAAGGAATCTTCTTATCTCAACGAAAATATATCCTGGATATTTTAACAGAGGTTGGGCTACTAGACTGTAAACCTGTAGATACTCCAATTGTCCAGAATCACCAACTTGGGGAATATCCAGACCAAGTGTCAACAGACAAAGGAAGGTACCAGAGGTTAGTTGGCAAACTTATTTACTTATCTCATACACAACCTGATATAGCGTATGCGGTAAGTTTAGTAAGCCAATTTATGCACAACCCAAGTAAAGATCACATGGAAGCGGTAATTCGAATAATGCGATACTTAAAGGCCTCACATGGGAAAGGCTTGATGTTCACAAAGAATAATCACGTACAAGTTGAAGGCTATACAGATGCTGACTGGGCAGGAGATATCACCAACAGGAAATCCACCTCAGGCTATTTTACCTTTGTTGGAGGAAATTTGGTTACATGGAAAAGTAAGAAACAAAAGGTTGTAGCATTATCAAGTGCTGAAGCACAGTTTCGAGGGATGGCAAAAGGTATTTGTGAGCTTCTCTGGCTTTGAAGACTGTTAATTGAAATTGGCTTTGCTCCAAATAGTGCGATGAATCTATTTTGTGACAACAAGTATGCAATTGAAATTGCTCATAATCCGGTCAAACATGATCGGACAAAACACGTGGAAGTAGATCGACACTTTATTAAGCAAAATTTGGAGACCAAGATAATTCAATTTCCATTTGTTAAATATGAAGATCAATTAGCATATATACTCACAAAAGCTATATGTAGCAGAGACTTCTACAACTCACTTGACAAGTTGGCCATTCGAGATCTCTATGCACTAACTTGAGGGGGAGTGTTGGAGTTAGCTGTAAACAAGATTTCAGGAACTATAATAAGAATATAATTATTAATTGTTAATTATCATGATTTGGTCATAATTAGAAATAGGGTTTTCCATGTATATATATATATATATATATATATATATATATATATATATATATATATATATATATATATATAACCTATTCCTATTCTGTAAGATATACAAAACAGAAATAATATGAAAGTATTGTACCAATTTCACACGCATTACCTCTATCGACGACAAATAATTCGTCTACATTTGCACGACCAGATTATTCTTCGACGAGTCATTATTGATCAGTTCATTTTAATGCACATTCTGTTATGTTTTCACTTAGGAATTTCCCTAGTTTGTTTTGTTTATTTTATTGTTTTATTATGATTTTATAATTAAGTCTTTGTTTGCCTTTAATCTATTTTCATATGTTGTTTTCAGCTTTAGTGCTTATTTGATACATGTCCACTGTTCAGATCATAACTAGAGCTACGGGATGTCGTTTTGTGCATTCTGATATGCGTTGGAAATCTAAGAGAAAGAGATACAACTTTTATTTTGAAGTCAAAAGTTGATTCGGAGTGCAGGAGTCCCAGATAATTCGTTGAAGTTTCAAACTTTAGAAAATAATTTGTTTTGGGTCATTTTATGGGTCTGGTTTATGTTTCCGACCCAGTTTGAATTATAAGTGAAATCCTTATTTTGTTAAAATACTTTCTAGTCGCGGTACTGTAGACACATTACACTATTCACACGGAAAAAAACATTTGCTTTGTACGATTACGATGAAGAACTAATCATCCAGAGTCGATCTACAGTAATCGTGTTTCCAACGCTTTGAGATTTTTATTCTATCAATTCAATTTCGTTTCTCTTTTAATTCTATTCTATAAAATTGCATTTGCTTTATCTGTTATTTTATGGAATGTTTTGATTTAATTCGTATGATTGTATTCCTAACTTTTAATCGTTGTTTATGTTGCTTTGTCGTTAAATCGAGTTTGTATATCGTGTTTGCTTAATTCGCGATTGTGTTTATCCATTTGCTTAATTTGGAATATAGGAATGTTAATCTGTTTTATATCTTAGTGCAATTATCAATTGATATTGAAATCGAATAGAGATCGAAGCCGCTTAAAGAATTGGAAAGGGAAAAAACCAGTGATTAGCCGGAAACCCAAAACAGCAGATTGGCTTATTTTTATAATCACTTATTTGTACTATTTTTCTATTAATCGAAACTTAACCCCCCCCCCCACATTGTTCCAATTGTTGGTCAATAACAGTACAAGAATCTTTGAGAACGATACTCAAGTTATCATTTACCATTAACTATATTTTTTTTTAAATCACTCGTTTTTTTTATTTGTGCACGACAGCAGATCAAATTGGCGTCTTTGCCCGGGATTCTTGTCGTTTTTAACCGTTAGTTGAGTCATAGGTGTCGATTAGTGTGTTTTGAACTTTTGTTTTGCTGTTTTTCCATTTTCCCGTCCGGACGTCCGTCTTGCGTCCGACCTAGTCAAAAAAACCCGGTTTTCAGGAAATTTTGTGTCCTTTTCAAAATCTGATTCGTGCATTCTGAGCAAAAAAAATCTGGAAGAGTTATGGGATTTCACCCTCAAAACCCTAAATTCATTATTTTACTATTTTTAATGAATTTTATACTGTTTACATAGTTTCAAAAAATTCCAAAAAAAATCTCAAAATTCTTATTTTGCCAAATTAGATTAAATTTCATGCTTTTAGACTTTTCTGAATTTATTTTAATCATATTTCTTCTTTGGTTTTGTTCCTGACTATATAGGGACATTGTTGGCATTTTTGCATTTGTTGCTGCATTACTCCTGGCTACTATGTCTTCTTGTTCTGGCCTTTTTTATTTTGATCCTGAGATAGAGAGAACCTTGCACGCACGTCTTAGAGATAATTAGGCCATCCCTAGTTCACCATCCCTTAATGATTGTGATTGTGATTCTTTGTTTTCACATTGCTTGTTTGATTCTGAATCCAAATTTTCTTTTGATAATAACATGGATGAACAAAGAACATTAAGAGAGCTTGTTACTCCTTGATCCGGAGTATTCAAACAGGTCCACGTATGTTGGTCGTCAGATGGGCAAGGTGCTCGGAATGTTGATGAGGAGAGGAGGGGGTGTACCTGCAAGGCACTCCGACGCTCAAGTAAGAAAGGGTCAGAGAAAAGGGGCAAGTACAAAGTGTATTCTTAGGATGAATATTTGATCCCTGACCCTCTCAAATGAGAGGGTTTATATAGTGTTCCCCAGCGCGTGGCCAACGGTCCTATTTTCAGGGCGAAATAACCGTTTTCCTAAAGAATAGGTAACTGCCCAAACTAGCCGTTATGACGGGCAGGATGCCCAAACTAGCCGTTATACCGGGCAGGAAGGTAGTTGCGGGCGTCTGTTCGTCAACTGTCGGGGAGTCATAGTCCGTGTGTGACGGCCAATAATTTCGGGCAGGACTGAGTAGTCCGTGACCGGTTGTAGGGGAAAAAGGGTACTTTTGTCCCCTTAATGGACTGGATCCAAGCGTTTGGGTCGTTACTGTAGCAATCATGGATTGGGTCGTGCATGGCCGTTGGCTCAGTCCAGAACAGTAGCCCCCCAAGTCGTTACTTCCGAGCGTGGAGGTGATGACTTAAGGATAGCGTACAGTCCCGGGGAAGTGGAGTGTTTTGCTCGTTGACTGTGGATGCCCGTGGTTTCTATTGCCCGCTGTGGCTGTTGGTCGTGGTCGTTAAGCGTTGCCCGTTACAGATGGATACCAACAGTCTAGTGGAATATGAAACGATACGGGGGTTGCCACGTGTGTGTTGGAATTTGTGTCGCTGCCGCTTAGGCAATGATGGCTAGCGGGTAGTCATCATGACCTATGTGCGCGTGGGGCTGCACGTGACCTCCTGTATAAATAGGAGGGAAAATTTTCATTCTGAACTGTTTCCTTCAATCTTCACCAAATTTCCTGCTCGCGAAATCTGCCCGTTGTATCCTTCACCGTTTGAAGCTCCGAGCAACTTTTTTCAGTCTTCTATTTATAAGTAAGTTGTCTCTTTTCTTTGTTTTGCTTCTTATTGATGTTTATTTAGACATTGCATGCGATTAGGTTAGATTTTAGGAGACTTAGGGTTGTATATGTGGTAGCCGCTGGTGGTGGATGATGGCTTCGCCGTCTCCACCGCCGTTAGCCTGTTGTTACGCTGTGTGTGAAGAGACTGTCCGTGACGTCGTCGCGATGGTGACGTGCACGTGACCGTTCTAGCATTGCATTTCATGGAGTTGTGAGTTGAATGAAAACCTTGTGATCTTGCTTTGGAGAAGTTCCTCGTGTGATAGGAGAGTTCCGGGCATTGTCTCGCGGGGAGACTTTTTCGTAGTGTTGTCAGGGCTTAGGTCGGGGACGTCGTCCTCAGCCCTTAGCGCGCCCTTTCACTTGTTCATTGGTGGAAGGGTGGATTTGATTAGCTGTCAAATTCACTGTCTTTCTCTGCTTTTCAGGTGATGGCGACAGGGTCCCGTGGAGATATTATATTAGATTCGTCCGAGGAGGAGTCTGGTTCCTCGGGGAGCAGTAGCACTCAGTCCTCGAGTGGGTCCACCGAGCAGGACATGGACTATGAGCAAGAGGATAAACTTCTGGACGATGATCAGGAAGAGGTGCCCGAGGAGGAGGTATCCGAGGAGGGTGCAGTGGAGAATATAGCAGAGGAATGGGAGGTGGCGAAACCCTCTGAGCATGCGTCTGAATTCGCGACCTACATAGGGGATTGTTTCCAGACGATGGGAGATGACGGGGACTGGAGAGTCCATTTCCCCACCGCTGACGAGCGCGTCTGCACGAATTATGGGGAGCGCTTTACGATGTACGAATATGTTTTCAAAGAGCTGGGCTTGAGGCTTCCATTCACGGATTTCCAGCAGTCTGTCTTCTTACATCTTCGCTTGGCCCCGACTCAGCTCCATCCCAACTCGTTAGCCTTCCTGCGAGCGTTCGAGTTGGTGTGCGAGCACCTGCAAATAGGGGCGACCATTCCCTTCTTCTTCACCGTCTTTCACCTCCAACGACAGACTTCTGGGAGGAGTTACGGTTGGGTCTCCCTGAAGCAACCGCGCAAGCTGTTCAAACCTTTCTCTGAGTCCATACGGACATTTAAGACAAGGTACTTCGTCGTGGAGCCTGTGTCGGAGGCTGCCCAGGATAGCACGTTCTGCTGGGAGGTTGAAGTGGAAGAGAACGGCGAGGAGGGGATTAACGAGGAGGGGAAATACATCGGGCGGAGGTTGTTGAAATATCCCTTCCATTGGACCGGGGAGCATTTTACGAAGCCCCCAAAAGACTATGTTTTTGAGCCTGCAAATTTGGATGAGGGGGATGCTGCTTCATATGAAAGGTTGTTGCGGTACGTGAACTCGTTCCTGATGGCCGAGTGCGTCACGAAGAAGAAGGAGGCGATCCTCGAGGCCGATGGTAGCCTCGGGTGGAGCCTCGTTTTATTAATGTTAGGGCACTGTTGGGGTGCAAAACTTACAGAGATGCCATGGATCTGCTCGGTATTTAACCTTAACATATTGCTTTGCATTGCTCGTTATTTTCTATTATCTGACGCCTGTTTTTGTCTTTTGCAGCCACTATGCCTTCAGCCCATGAAAGGATGGTGAGGAATGTGGCCGTGTGGAAACAAGCTGTTGCGGCTGCTGTTACTAAGGTTCGTCCTTCCCCTGCCCGAACGGTTGGTCCTTTCCAGCCTCCTCAGGGGAATGCTTCTCCGGCCAATGTTCAACGGTCTCCAATGCCCTTGGCGACCAGGTTTAAGCGTCCAAGGAACGAGGCAATGGATCTGGGCAAGACGCCAGAGAAAGCGAAATTCGAGCTGCCTCCTTGTGTATTGGATAAGAGGTTCTTTGAAGGGACCTCTTTGGTGATTCCTCATGCTGATTCTCTGCATCTGCAAAGCCTGGACCGTCCGAGCAAGAGGGCGCTGGTGGCCCAGGATGCCTCTGCGGTGGTCAGGCTGCTGGAGATGGGGGCCACCTATGTCGAGGGGGACACGGCCACTGAGAGTGAGCTGACTATTGCCCGAGGGAAGGTGGTCACTCTTGAGGAGAGCTTGAGGAAGGCCAGTGAGGAAGCTAAGGTTGCCAAGGAGGCGAAGGAAAAGGAGGGCGAGGAGGTTGCCCGATTGAAGGGGGAGATGGTTACACTTGAGGCTGAGAAAAAGGCCGCTGAGGATTTGGTCGTGCAACTGCAGGCGGCCAATGCTCCTGGCGAGGAGGAGCCTGAGGACGTGAAGATGATAATGACAAGGTCAGAGTTAGTTGCCCGACTGGTGGTGGCTGAGGATGACAACGTAGTGCTTGGCGAGGAATCCTTCAAGAACGCAGTGTCTCAGCTTCAGGTGGTGAATCCTGGTGTTGATTTGGTGACCGAAGGCACCAATTTCCTGGCGTACGTTAAAGACGGGCAAATTGTGATGCCAGAGTCTCTCCTTGCCGGCCAAGCTAGAACCCAGACTTCTCCGCCCAATGATGAACGAGTCGAAGACACCAAGGAATGATGTTAGCAGATGATGATGTTTTGTCGGCCTGCGTGCCGTGTAGTTTGTTGTAATTTTATTTGATTTGGGAGGCCGTGGCCCCCCTTTTTATGTAATTCGTACAATCTTTGGCCCTTGTGGCCTTTTTTACTTTATGTCCGGTTTATGTTGGCCGGTTTTGTTACTTATATGATTTTTGTTTATATTGCTGTGCTTTACATTAGCGGTGCATGTATGACTGCCCGTCGGAGGGTGTGTCTGTTAACAGGGCTTTCTTTAGAAAGATTGCTCGTTGTGTGTGGATTCGCCAGTGTGGAGAACTGGTCGAATAGTCGGGGAAGGTCCTGGCGAGGTTGCGGATCTCAGGTCGCGATTGAGGCCTAAGGTCGCGGCGTGAACGTCCCATCGCGAGCTGGGGTTCTGCCAATCGTGGTACCTGGGCGAAGGCGATGCTCAATTGAGGACCGCCGACGAGCAGAGCTCCGGCTCATTTACTTGAGCGGGATTCCACTTTGTGCGTATGCATCGTTTGTATCTGAACGAGCATTGCGACCGTTAGGTGGTCCTTTGACGCGAGGAAGCCTATTGTGACTTTAACTATAGTACTGCTTAAGTTTTTCAGCGTTCCATGGTCGAGGGATTTCATCCCCGTTGAGGGTCTCGAGGAAGTAGGCACCATTCTCCGTTTTGGCACGGACTCTGTACGGCCCTTCCCAGTTGGCTGCTAGTTTGCCTTCGCGAGAGTCCTTATGGTTTCTTCGCAGGACAAGGCTGCCCACATCGAACTCTCGTCGTAAGACTTTAGCGTTGTGCCTGATTGCTATTTTTTGCTTAAGAGATGCTTCGCGGAGGGCTGCTCCTGTTCGGTTTTCCTCGACAAGGTCGAGCTCCTCTCTTATTGCTTCGTCATTCATTTCCTCGTCTAGAGGTGATTCGGTCCTCCTGGACGGTACGTGAATTTCAATGGGTATAACAGCCTCCGTGCCATATGCTAAGCGGAAAGGTGTTTCCCCGGTGGTAGACTGAGGAGTGGTGCGGTACGCCCATAAGACGCTGTGGAGCTCCTCGACCCAGGACTTCTTTGTTTCATCCAGTCTTCGCTTGAGGCCACGAAGAATGACACGATTGGCTGCTTCTGCCTGCCGTTGGTCCGGGGATGTTCTACAGATGAGAAATTTTGCTTTGTTCCGAGATGGGCGACAAAGTCTTGGAACTTCTTATCAGTGAACTGCGTTCCATTGTCCGTGACAATTACTTGGGGAATCCCAAAATAGACAAGGATATTCCACTTGTAGAAGCGCAGAATGTTAAGTGTTGTTATCTTTTTTAAGGCTTCTGCTTCTATCCACTTTGTGAAATAGTCTACGCCCACTATCAGGTATTTGTTTTGGCTGGACCCCGTCACGAAGGGTCCTAGGATGTCTAGGCCCCACCAGGCGAATGGCCACGGGGAGGTCATGCTTTTCAGTTCGTTAGGTGGAGCTAGGTGCATGTCCCCGTGCCGTTGACATTTGTCGCATCTCTTCACATGCTCCTTGGCATCGTGCTGCATGGTTGGCCAATAATACCCTGCTCAGAGGGCCTTGCGGGCAAGGGACCTTCCTCCTAGGTGCTGGGTGTTAATGCCTTCGTGGATTTCTTGTAATACGTGAGGGACAACTTCCTCCTCTATGCATTTGAGCAGTGGGATGGAGAAGCCTCGTCGATAGAGTTTGTTTTCAAGGATGACGTACGAGCAAGCTCTTCATCTGATGGTGGTGGCTTCCTTGGGGTCATCCGGAAGCTCGTCCCTGGTGAGGTAGTTGTACACGGGTGTCATCCAGCAATCATTGTCCCCAATTGCGTGAACGTGTAGGGTCGAGGATCCCTTATCGATGTTGGACCGGGGAAGTATCTCTTGGATGACTGACCTGTTTCCGCCTTTTCTCTTAGTGTTTTCTAGTTTGGACAAGATGTCTGCTCGCACGTTATGTTCGCGTGGAACATGTCTCACTTCTACCGTTCTGAACCTCGCCATTTTTCCCTTGACCAGGGTTAGGTATTCAAAGAGACTGTCATTTTTGGTCTAATATTCTCCTGATATCTGGAGGGCTACGAGCTGAGAGTTCGTGCAGATGATGATTTCTTCAGCCCCTAGGTCTTCGGCTATGCGCAAACCGGCGAGGAAGGCTTCGTACTCGGCCTGGTTGTTCGACGTGGGAAAGGACAATGTGAGAGAAGCCTCGACTATGGTCCCTTCGTCGTTCTCCAAAATTACCCCTGGCCCGCTGCCGGTCGAGCTGGATGCTCCATCTACATAGATGGTCCATCTGTTTGCTATATGGACCGGGGAGTCTGAGAACGTCATTTCCGCTACGAAATCGGCCAGAGCTTGGGCCTTAAGAGCTTTCCTACGTTCATATTGGATGTCGAACTCGGACAGTTCCAATGACCATTTGAGCATTCTGCCTGCCATGTCCGGTCGTCCCAGTAATTGCTTTATGGGCTGATACGTTCTTACCACGATCGTGTGGGCCAAGAAATAGTGTCTCAGTCGCCTGGCAGCGTTGACGAGGGCCAATGCTACCTTCTCTATCTGTTGAAATCGCAACTCTGGGTCCTGCAATGCTTTGCTCGTGAAGTATATTGGCTTTTGTCCGCCAGGATTCTCGCGAATGAGAACGGCGCTAACGGCCTCGGCGGTGACGGCGAGGTATAGGAACAGGACTTCCCCAGTATCTGGTCGTGATAATACGGGCGGTTTCGACAGAGCTTGCTTCAAGTGAAGGAGGGATGTTTCACATTCCTCGGTCCATTCAAACACTGCTTCTTTCTGCAAGAGCTTGAAGAAAGGAATGGCGTGTTGGGCAGATTTTTCCACGAAGCGGGACAACGAAGTAAGCACCCCGTTGAGGAATTGGATGTTCTTCTTAGACGTGGGCGTTGGGAACTCAGAGAATGCCCGACACTTGTCGGGGTTAGCTTCGATTCCTCGTTCTGTTAGGTAGAAGCCAAGGAATTTACATGCTCGTACACCAAACGTGCACTTCTCTGGGTTAAAACGCATTCGATAATTTCTTGCTTTCTCGAAGATTTTGTGAAGATGGGCGACATGATCTAGTTCCTCGTGGGACTTGACGATCATATCGTCCATGTATACTTCGAGCATGTCGCCTATTTGTCCTTGGAAGACGCTGTTCATCATTCGTTGGTACGTAGCGCCAGCGTTCTTCAGCCCGAAGGGCATTATGTTGTAGTAATAGTTGCCCGATTCGTTCATGAAGGTCGTGTAAGTTTTATCGGTCGCGGCCATTGGGATTTGATTGTAGCCCGAGTAGGCGTCGAGGAACGATAAAAGCTTAAAACCTACTGAGTTATCTACGAGCTTATCGATATTGGGGAGGGGGTAGGCGTCCTTCGGACATGCCCTATTAACATCGGTATAGTCAACACACATCCTCCATTTGCCATTATTTTTTCTTACAAGTACAACGTTTGAGAGCCATGTAGTGTATTTGGATTCAGAAATAAACCTAGCTTCTAGAAGGTCTTTGACAGCTTTCTCCGCGGCTTCCATCTTTTTCGAGGACGGTTTCCTTCTGCGCTGGGCAACAGCTTTGACGGCCGGATCAATTGTAAGCTGGTGGCAAGCGACAGATAGGTCCAATCCTGGCATTTCAGCAGCGCTCCATGCGAACAAGTCTGCGTTCTCCCGGAGGCATGCTTTTAGTTGTCTCCTGGCCAGGTCAGGGAGGTCTGCTTCGATCTTTACTTCCCGTTGGGGGTCTTCTCCGAACGGAACGATCTCGAAGTTGCCATCTGGGACGAGGCGTAGGAGATGGACGCTGTCGTTGGACTGGATGCTCGAAGTCGTTGGGTCCTTGGCGTGATCTTCCTCGCTGAAACGGTTGTCCAAGTCGATAGATTCGACCTGGGGGAGCGGTTTTGGCTGCTCGGAGCTACTGGGCAGGGGGGAACGACCAGAAGTCCTTGGTCCTGCTGAGATGGTGCTTAGTCCTTTTGATGCTGCTTCAAAGCATCGATGGGCAGCTTCGACGTCGCCGTGGAGGGTGGCGACCATCCCTTTAAAAGTGTAGTACTTCATCTTGAGATGTACGGTGGAAGGTACAGCAATCAACTCTGCCAGGGTTGGCCTTCCAAAAATGCACTGGTATAGTGACGGGCATTCAATTACCAGAAACTGTGCTTTAATTGCTCAGGTTGTCTCTCCTGAACCAAAGGTTACGATGAGCTCTACGTAACCTCGGGGCTTTGTCACCGCTCTGTTGAATCCTTGCAGGTCGGATCCAACGTATGGAGTAAGGTGAGAGTCATTCAGCTGCAGCGTTTCAAACAGGTGGTTGTACATTATATCAACCGCGCTGCCTTGATCCACGAGTATTCTGCGAACGTCGAAGTTCGCCATCTTTGCTCGGATAAGCAGCGAAATGCTTGATTTCGGTGCTCCGCCGAGGAGCTCTTCCTTGTAGAAGGAAATAGGAACGGATCCTTTGTGAGTGGTGTCCAGCGTAGTGACTTCATTGGAGCTTTTCCTGATCAATTGATCGAATCTCCTCTTGACAGAGCCGATCGTGATTTTGTTGAATCCACCACCAGAAATGACCATGGCTGACGGGAAGGCCTCCCACGGGCTGTGAGCAGCGAGGTACGTGGAGACGGACAGACTATCAGGGATGCGGAAGTCTTCTGGCCGAGTTATGGACATAGCGACCTGTACGTTGGTGTCATCAGAGGGCGGAGTCTCTTCTGCAACCTTTTTGTTCTCCTGGGCTTCCTGTCGGGGAGCATCTTTCTTTTTCGCGAACTGCTTCATGTGGCCGTCGCGAATAAGGATCTCTATTGCATCTCTGAGGTGGATGCATTCTTCCGTCATATGAATGTGACTCTTGTGGAAGCGGAAATAGTTAGATTTGTCTACACCCGATCTGGCCGGCAGCTGTTTGGGGAAACGGACTCCCGCTTGCTTGAATTCTGAGTTGGCACACTCGGACAAGATTTTCTCCCTCGAGGCAGTGAGGGGGGTATAGTCATGGAACTGCCCAGAAGGTCTCTTCTGTTCGTGTGCATCGCGAGGCCGATCATCGCGTCTTTTATCTCCTTGACGGGATGTCAAGATTTCTTCCACTCTGGACGAGCGGGCACCTTCATGGTGTCGAGAGGCCCGGACAGAGTGTGCAGCAACCTTCTCTTCATACTGAATATGCGACTGGGCTTGGAGGAGAAGGGCGTTAAGTTTCCTCGGTCGATCGAGGCCGATGGCTTTCGCGAAGTCTGAGCCAGGACGTAATCCCTGCTCGAGCAGGAATTTCTTCATGTCGTCGGTCGTTGGCACTTGGACGGCCTCCTTGTTGAACCGTTCAATGTAAGCCTGAAGAGGCTCATCTCTTCCCTGTACGACAGCTCCGAGGGACGCCTCGGTCTTTGGATGGCGTCACGATGCGGTAAAGTGACGGGAGAAAATCCTCCCCAGCTGCCTCCAGGATGTAATGGATTCTTCTGGCAGTTGCTTGTACCATGTCATTGCTCCCTTCCAGAGCGTGGTCGGGAACAGGCGGTATTTGATGGCTCCTCGAACCCTTCTGTAGTCCAAAAGAGCATCTATGTTTTCTATGTGCTCGTCTGGGTCAGTGGTTCTATCATAAGTCCCTAGAGACGGAGGCTTCTCTAGTCCTTTAGGGAGACGGGTGGCCAAGATCCTGCGGGACAACGGATCGCGAGGCTCATCGTCGCTGTCTGAACCTGGAGTTGATGGTGACCGTTGTCTACGCTCGCAGCGGCGGTCTCTGCGAGGCGATGGTGAACGTAGCCGGTCACGAGGTCTGACCGGGGGACAATGCCTATCCTGCCTCGTTCTCTTGTGTCTTGGTGATGATCGATCTTGCGGGGAGATCTGGTCGCGCTTGCAAATGTGTTGTGATTCAGGCTCATGCCTCGATCTATGGTCTTCCCCACGCCTAGGTGGCGGGCTTCTTGATTTTCGGTGCTTACTCTTTGGAGGAGAGGATCTTGGAAGAGATGCTTCCTCGAGAGCTCCTATTCTCTCTCCTTGCTGCAAGATAAGGAGGTTTGTGCGGTTGACAGCTTCTAAAAGAGCTGCAACGGCCAGGTCGGCGCTGGGAGGGCCAGGAATTGGTCGTTCACCCGACGGTAGCTGTTCGCCTCCTTGCTCGGTGGGAGGAGGAGTTAGAGACGCAGTAGCCCCGTCTCGAAGGAAACGGGGATCAGAGAGTAACAAAGATCTTCCGTCAGCACCTTTTGCGGAGTTCTGAGCGGCCATATGTGGACGGATCAAAGAAAGTATGTTTTGATCTTTCAGTTTCTGAGGAGGAAAGAAAGAAGGGGAGAACAAGGAGTTCCCACAGACGGCGCCACTGATCCGGAGTATTCGAACAGGTCCACGTATGCTGGTCGTCAGATGGGCAAGGTGTTCGGAATGTTGATGAGGAGAGGAGGGGGTGTACCTGCAAGGCACTCCGACGCTCAAGTAAGAAAGGGTCAGAGAAAAGGGGCAAGTACAAAGTGTATTCTTAGGATGAATATTTGATCCTTGACCCTCTCAAATGAGAGGGTTTATATAGTGTTCCCCAGCGCGTGGCCAACGGTCATATTTTCAGGGCGAAATAACCGTTTTCCTGAAGAATAGGTAACTGCCCAAACTAGCCGTTATGACGGGCAGGATGCCCAAACTAGCCGTTATACCGGGCAGGAATGTAGTTGCGGGCGTCTGTTCGTCAGCTGTCTGGGAGTCATAGTCCGTGTGTGACGGGCAATAATTTCGGGCAGGACTGAGTAGTCTGTGACCGGTTGTAGGGGCAAAAGGGTACTTTTGTCCCCTTAATGGATTGGATCCAAGCGTTTGGGCCGTTACTGTAGCAATCATGATTGTGATTCTGATTCTTTGTTTTCACATTGCTTGTTTGATTCTGATTCCGAATTTTCTTTTGATAATAACATGGATGAACAAAGAACATTAAGAGAGCCTGTTACTCCTGATGTTAATTACAATGGTTTGTGTATTGAATATGCTTATGTTGCTACTCCTTTTGAATTGAAGTCTGGTTTAATACACTTGTTGCCAAGGTTTAGTGGTCTTGCAGGTGAGGATACGAACAAGTATCTTAAGGAGTTTCAGGTTGTCTATTCTACCCTATTAAGGCCTGAAGGAATTACATAAGATCACATCAAGATGAGAGCCTTCCGATTTTCACTACAAGGTGCTGCCAAATATTGGTTAGATTATCTTGAGGCAAATTCTGTCACAACTTGGAATGATTTGAAGAAGGTCTTCCTAGAGAGATACTTTCCTGCCTCCAGAGTTACCTCAATCCGAAAAGATATTTGTGGTATTAGACAGCTCGACAATTAATCATTGGCTGAATATTGGGGGAGAATCAAACAGTTAGTTTCAAGTTGCCCACAACACCATATTACCGAACAGCTACTCATTTAATATTTCTATGAGGGATTGCAACCAATGGATAGGAACATTTTAGATGTTGCTAGTGGTGGAGCACTTGTTGATAAGACTTCAGTTGTTGCCAAATCCCTGATTGAGAATATGTCACTCAACTTCCAATAGTTCACAATTAGAAACAATTTTGTCCAAATAAAAGGTGTGAATGAGGTTCATGTTTCTTCTTCCAACAAGGCCTTCGAAAATAGAATGGATAAGCTGACCTCTTTAGTGAAACAACTGGTAGTGGTAGGTAAAGCTCAAATAGCAGCCCAAACAACAAGGTTATGTGGTATTTGTACTTCTCTGGACCATCTGACCGATACATGTCATATTCTACAAGATGAAAAGACTACTGAGTTACCTCAAGCGTATGCAGTATCCCTTTATAATCAAGGTAACAACCAGAACAAGTACAACACTCCCGACCTGTCCACTAACCGGTACCATCCCAACTGGAGAAATCATCCAAACCTTCGGTACAGGAATCCACAACAACAGTTGATGTTATCATTACCACCACCACAATACCCTCCACAGGCTGCAACCACTTCTGCCCTAACAACATATGGACCTCCACTAGAGGAACTTGTCAAGCAATTGACAACCAGTAGTATCTAATTTAAGCAGTGAACAGAATCTAGCATTCAGGCCTTGCAGCAGCGAACAGATTATAGCATTCAGGCCTTACAGACTCAGATTGGACAGTTTACTACCTCTATGAATGCCATGCAGGCTCAAGGATCAAACCAACTACCTTCCCAAATAGTAGTGAATCCTAAGGCTCCTCCTAATGTGGGTGCAATTTCCTTGAGATCCATAAAATTTGCAAATTTTGCCCCGGAAAAAAAATATAAGAAAGTTGTTGAGGCCACACCTGAACCTGAACCTTCTGTTGTTGTTGAGCCTGAAAAAGAGTATGTACCACCAATCCCTTTCCCACACAGAGAACATAAAAATAAGAATATTCTTGAGGAAGACAAAGAAAGAGAAAGATTTTGGATGTGTTTAAAAAGGTGGCGGTAAACATTCCGCTTTTTGATGTAATCAAGCATATTCCAAAGTATGCAAAGTTTCTTAAGGATTTATGTACTCACAAGAGGAGATTGAAAGGGAATGAGAGAGTGAATATGGGAAGGAATATTTATTCCTTCATTCAGCCTAAGGATACAATTGAGCAAAATATTTCAGCTCTCACCCAGGCCATGCCTCAAAAGTGCAAGGATCCTGGAACTTTTGTTATTCCTTATACCATTGGGGATAGTAAATTCGAAAATTGCATGCTTGATTTAGGAGCGGGTATTAATTTTATGCCTACTTCTATTTATAATAATCTTGATCTTGGTCCTTTTCCGCATACAAGTTTAATCGTTCAGCTAGCGAACAGAAGCAATGTCCGCCCCGTCGGAGTCATGGAAGATGTCCTCGTGCAAGTTAATGACTTGATTTTTCCTGCAAATTTTTACATTCTAGACATGGAAGGAGAAACAAAGTCAACCAGGGCACCTATCATACTAGGCAGACCGTTCATGAAAATGGCGAAGATAAAAATTGATGTTGATGATGACACGATGTCCATGGAGTTTGGTTATATCATCGCTAAATTTAACATCTTTGATGCCATTGTTAGTTCTTGGATTGGCTGGAATTTTGGTAAAACAAAGTATGTTCAACGTTGATGTCAAGGTAGTGATGCTACAACATTGAGTCTTAACATTGGGCTGTGTTTAGTGTTTCAATTGCTGAAGTTTGGATGTCTGATGTCACATGTCCAATGTTGTGACATTAGATCTGCAGAACTAATAACATCAGGTGGTGATGTTGTTAGGGTTCGCGTGTTAGCTGGAATTGTGGAGAACTGTTAGTCTCATTGGATGAGAATATATTGGGATAGATATTTTCCGCTGCATAGGAGATTTGATGCAGATTTGTAGGAGATTTAAAAGGTTGAAGATTTAAAAAGATTTTAGGATAAAATCTGTTTTGAATATTCAGTTTTAAATAACAAATTAGGTCAGATATTGTAGCAGGTCCAAGTCCAATTCAAGGAGCTATATAAAGCGCACCAGTACTAGAGAAAAGTGACGAAGAAGAGAGAGAGCTAAAGACTGATTGTCGTTTGTGTCTTCGTGTATGATTTGTAAACCATTCTAGTGTGAATCGGTATTATTGTTTTGAGTTGTTCTTGATCAAAGCTGTGAAGCAGAATCAAGTAGTCATATTCAAAGTGCGTTATCTCATTGAAGTGTTTTAGGGATTGAGTAGTGTTCTCATATCTAAGTGGTTTCTTAGGTAGAAAGTCACTAGTAGGAATTAAGTTTAGGAGATTGTCAACTAGGTTGTTGAGTCTGTAAATTAATTCTACAATTAGTGAATTCATCCCTGGCTTGGTAGCCCCCAGACGTAGGTAGTTAGACCGAACTGGGTGAACAATTTGCTGTGTTATTTTGCTGTTTATTTTGTCCATTGTGCAGAGTGTGTTGTTGTGACATCGCACCTTAACATCACATGTCTGATACTAGAATTTCAATTGGTATCAGAGCAGGAATCCTGTCTATCTCTGGGTGAGATCTAGGGAAGTTACTTTCTGGTGTAAAGATGGACAAATAAGTTGGAGGATTCGTCAACAGACCCCCTATTTTGGATGGATCCAATTATGACTATTGGAAGCCAAGGATGACCACCTTCTTAAAATCCTTGGACAGCAGGGCTTGGAAGGCTATTGTTAAAGAGTGGAAAACACCTGTTGTGTGTGAGAAAGATGATACTAGCACAGATAAAGAAGGCACCTCAAAGCCCAAGCCTGAAGAAGAATGGACCAAGGAAGAAGATGAGCTTGCACTTGGAAATTCCAAAGCTCTAAATGCAATTTTCAATGGAGTGGATAAGAATATCTTCAGGTTAATTAATACCTGTGAAGTTGCTAAGGAAGTGTGGGATATTTTGAAGATGTCTAGACTTCAGCTTCTAACATCAAAGTTTGAAAGTCTGAAGATGAAGGAAGATGAGACTATTCATGACTTCCACATGAGTGTCCTTGAGCTGGCCAATGCATCTAGTGCTCTTGGAGAGAAAATGTCAGAAGAAAAGCTTGTAAGGAAGATTCTTAGGTCCCTTCCTAAGAGGTACAAGATGAAGGTGACTGCTATTGAAGAAGCCCAAGACATCAGCAAGATGAGAGTTGATGAACTCATTGGATCTCTTCAAACTTTTGAGCTTGGTTTGAATGAAGAAGAACCTGAAAAGAAGCCCAAGAGTATTGCTCTAGTCTCCACTCCTGCAGAAGCTAAGGAAGTCAAAGATGATGATTCTCAGGACGATTTGTCTCAAGCCATCGCTATGTTGGGAAGGCAGTTCAACAAAGTGTTAAAAAGGTGGAACAATAACTACAAGCCTAGTGTCAAGAACATCTCTTCTGACATCAGCAAGCCAAAAGAGAAAGATGAAGAGAAGACTGCCCAGGATAGAGGTGTTCAGTGCTTTGAATGTGAAGGGTATGGACATGTCAAGAAAGAATGTCCCACATTCTTGAAGAAGCTGAAGAAGGGCATGTCAGTTTCCTGGTCTGAATCTGATAGTGAAGGTGAGTCAGCAAGGCATGTTAGAGCCGTAACAGGAACTGTTGTGTCTGATGATGATAGTGATGGAGAAATAACTTATGAGGAGTTAGCATCTACTTATCGAGACCTGTGTTTAAAAAGTGCTGAGATTTGTCAAGAAAACAAGTGTCACAAGCAACAGATTGCTCAGCTTGAAAATGAAAAAGCTGATCGGGAAAATGAAGTTGTACTAGTTAAGTCTCAACTGGATCAAAAGACAAAATTCGTTAGGATGATGAACAGTGGTACAGCTACTCTTGATAAGATTCTTCAGTCAGAGAAAGCTGCTGGAGATAAATCTGGTATAGGATTTGTGGCAAGCACTTCAGGAACAAAGAAGGAGATGTCTCAACCATTGTCTCAACATCAACCTAAGAGATAGGGTCCTACACCAAAGAAGGGTGTTCAGCCCCAGAATGTTGAGAAGAAGAATGGTCCTCATCAGAGGAAGATGCAGCCCCAAGGAGTCAGTCAGCATATGCCTCCCCAATATCACAAGAGCACGGAGACTGTTGGGTCCAATCAGAACAGGTTTCATCATCAGGGTAACTGGGATGGAAATGAATACAACAATGTTATGCCTTATTACTATGGAAGAAGGAAGCCTCATCACCATAGAAGACAGCCTAAGGGACAGTATCCTTAGTACAGAAGAAGATAATCCAACTATGGAATAAGGAGACAACATTATGGGAGGCAGTCACAACATTATCATCAAAGTGGAAGAAGATTTAACCACTTTAGAAATGACAGAGTCAGATGCTTCTATTGTGGTAGGATTGGACATATGCAGTCCTCGTGCTTCAAGCTTCACGGTTATCCAAATTCTGCTTCTCAACCCAGACAGAAAGAGGTCAGGCCTAAGGTGGTGAAGCAATGGGTTGCTAAAGTTACCAGCTTGATAGCTCACACTTCCTTAAGGGTTTCTACTAAAGATGACTGGCATTTTGACAGTGGGTGTTCAAGACACATGACTGGAGTAAAGAATCTGCTTGTAGATGTGAAACCTCAGTCTTCTGGCTATGTTACTTTTGGTGATGGGATCAAAGGAGAGATAAAGGGGATTGGTAATCTAAACTGTGCTAGTGCTCCCAGCCTGGAGAATGTTCTTCTTGTTAAAGGACTAGCAGCAAATTTGATTAGTATTAGTCAACTTTGTGATCAAGGATTCAAAGTAGACTTCACAAAGTCCGAATGTATGGTCAAAGATGACAAAGGAAAAGTCATTATGAAGGGAGCCAGGTCTAAGGACAATTGTTATCTTTGGGTGCCTCAAAACTCAAATTCTTCCACGTGTGTGCTTGCTAAAGAAGATGATGTCAAAATCTGGCATCAGAAATTGGGACACCTTCACCTAAAGGGAATGAAGAGAATTATCTCCTCAGAGGCAGTCAGAGGGATTCCCAAACTTAGTATTGAGGAAGGAAAGGTGTGTGGAGACTGTCAAAAAGGAAAGTAGAAAAAGATGTCTCATCCGAAGCTTCAACATGACACCACCTCCAAGGTATTAGAACTTATTCATATGGACTTGATGGGACCTATGCAAGTTGAAAGTCTGGGTGGGAAGAAATATGCTTATGTAGTTGTGGATGACTATTCAAGATACACCTGGGTGAACTTCATCAAAGACAAATCAGAGGTGTTTGATGTCTTTAAAGAGCTCTGTCAAAGACTCCAAAGAGAAAAGGAGAGTAAGGTTATCAGAATAAGAAGTGATCCTGGAAGAGAGTTTGAGAATAGCAAGTTTGAAGAATTTTGCTCGGCTGAAGGTATAAGTCATGAGTTCTCATCGCCTATCACCCCTCAGCAAAATGGAGTTGTTGAGAGGAAGAACAGAACTATACAAGAGTCGGCTAGAGCAATGATTCATGCCAAGAAACTTCCGTATCATTTCTGGGCTGAAGCCATGAACACTGCCTGCTACATTCACAACAGGGTTACCCTAAGAAGTGGCACTTCATCCACTCTGTATGAATTATGGAAGGGAAGAAAACCTAATGTTAAGTACTTCCATGTTTTTGGAAGTAGATGCTATATTCTGGCTGATAGAGAGCAGAGAAGAAAATTGGATTCCAAAAGTGATGAAGGAATATTCTTGGGATACTCTACTAACAGCAGAGCATATAGGGTGTTCAACTCTCGAACCAAGGTAATGATGGAGTCAATCAATGTGGTGATTGATGACAGTGACAAGCAGGGAGATGATGATGTTCCAGATCCTGTTGAGACATCAGTTGGTGAAGTTGCACCAGAAGCTGAAGACATAAGCCAAACTCCTAGTGTTGCTGCTGCTGAGCCTGAAGCTGAGCAACCTCATAAGGATCCCTCCATCAGAGTGCATAAGGACCACCCAAAGGAGCTCATTATAGGTGATCCAAACTCTGGAGTAAGGACTAGGTCTAGAGATGTTATAGCAAGTTCATGCTTTGTCTCCAAAATTGAGCCAAAAAATGTCAAGGAAGCATTGGCTGTGAGTTTTGGATAAATGCAATGCATGAAGAGCTGGAGCAGTTCAAGAGGAATGAAGTATGGGAGCTTGTCCCTAGGCCTGATGGAGTTAATGTTATTGGAACAAAGTGGATCTACAAAAACAAGTCTGACGAGCTTGGAGTGGTTACAAGAAACAAAGCTAGACTTGTTGCACAAGGCTATACTCAAGTTGAGGGAGTTGACTTTGATGAGACGTTTGCTCTAGTGGCTAGATTAGAATCCATCCGAATATTCTTGGGTGTGGCTTGTAACCTAAGATTCAAGTTGTTCCAAATGGACGTGAAGAGTGCTTTTCTGAATGGCTATCTGAATGAAGAAGTCTATGTAGACCAACCTAAAGGATTCATTGATCCAAACTTCCCCAATCATGTGTTCAAACTGAGGAAAGCTCTGTATGGCTTGAAACAAGCTCCAAGGGCCTGGTATGAGAGGCTGACAGAATTCTTAGCAGCAAATGGATATAGAAAATGTGGGATTGACAAAACTTTGTTTGTCAAGGAAGAAGGTGGAAAATTAATGGTAGCCCAAATCTATGTGGATGACATTGTATTTGGGGGAATGTCAGATGCTATGGTTAAACAGTTTGTTCAACAAATGCAATCTGAATTTGAAATGAGTTTGGTTGGAGAAATTAGCTACTTTCTTGGACTACAAGTCAGACAAATGGAGGATTCCATCTTTATTTCTCAAAGCAAATATGCTATGAGCATAGTAAAGAAATTTGGCCTGGATAAAGCCAATCACAAAAGGACACCTGGTCCTACCCATTTAAAGCTATCCAAGGATGAAAATGGAGTGAGTGTGGACCAAAGCTTGTACAGAAGTATGATTGGGAGTCTACTGTATCTCACAGCAAGCAGACCTGACATTTCCTTTGTTGTTGGAGTGTGTGCCAGATATCAATCTGATCCTAAGGTGAGTCACTTGAATCAAGTGAAGAGAATTTTGAAATATGTGAATGGCACAAGTGACTATGGGATGCTATATAGTCATGATTCTGGGACTGAGTTAAGAGGATACTGTGATGCTGATTGGGCTAGAAGTACAGATGACAGGAAAAGCACTTCAGGAGGATGTTTCTTTCTGGGGAATAATCTGATTTCCTGGTTCAGTAAGAAGCAGAATTGTGTATCTCTCTCAACTGCTAAAGCTGAGTATATAGCAGCAGGAAGTAGTTGCTCTCAGCTGGTTTAGATGAAGCAGATGTTGAGTGAATACAATGTCAAACAAGAAGTTATGACACTATACTGTGATAATTTAAGTGCCATTAATATATCTAAAAATCCTATACAACATAGTAGGACAAAGCACATAGACATAAGGCATCACTTCATAAGGGAATTGGTTGAAGACAAAATTGTTACTTTGGAGCATGTAGCCACAGATAAACAGCTAGCTGACATATTCACTAAAGCCTTAGATGCAAACCAATTTGAAAGGTTAAGAAGCAAATTGGGAATCTGCATTTATGAAGACTAAATGTGCTAGAAAAGGGTGTGAGCAGTAGGAGTTTTTTTTTTTGAAAATGTTTAGTCAACTGCCAGGTGAAGGTTGTCAATTTGTGGCTAAACAGGGGGAGAAATAGCCAAGAGAGTCAAGAGTATCAAAGAATGTCAAATGCTGCTAAAGTGGTGTGATGCAGAAGTGCAGAAATTTAGGGGGAGCAATTGCTAAACAGTTGCTATGCTGGTTCATGATTGAGGGGGAGCAACATTGTTGAAAATTGATGCTGCTGCAGCAGAGTTTTTGTGAAGCAAAGTCCATAATGGAGTTTTTATGATGCTGAAGTGAATTGAAGATGCTGCCAATGTTGAATTGTGTGCAGCTGGTTGAAGATTGTAGCTGTTTTGTTGAAGATTGTAGTTGTTTTGATGCTGCTGCTTGGAGTTTCAAAATTATTGATTGAAGTTTTTCCGCTGCTAAAGTCTCTGAAGGTGCAGAGTGCAGAGATTGTTTTAGCCAAAATTAGCCAAAGGGGGAGATTGTCAGTTCTTGGATTGGCTGGAATTTTGTTAAAACAAAGTATGTTCAATGTTGATGTCAAGGTAGTGATGTTGCAACATTGAGTCTTAACACTGGGCTGTGTTAAGTGTTTCAATTGCTGAAGTTTGGATGTCTGATGTCACATGTCCGATGTTGTGACATTAGATCTGCAGAATTAATAACATCAGGTGGTGATGTTATTAGGGTTCGCGTGTTAGCTGGAATTGTGGAGAACAGTTAGTCTCATTGGATGAGAATATCTTGGGATAGATATTTTCCGCTGCATAGGAGATTTGATGCAGATTTGTAGGAGATTTAAAAGGTTGAAGATTTAAAAAGATTTTACGAGAAAATCTGTTTTGAATATTCAGTTTTAAATAACAAATCAGGTCAGATATTGTAGCAAGTCCAAGCCCAATTCAAGGAGCTATATAAAGCGCGCCAGTACTAGAGAAAAGTGACGAAGAAGAGAGAGCTAAAGACTGATTGTCGTTTGTGTCTTCGTGTATGATTTGTAAACCATTCTAGTGTGAATCGGTATTATTGTTTTGAGTTGTTCTTGATCAAAGCTGTGAAGCAGAATCAAGTAGTCATATTCAAAGTGTGTTATCTAATTGAAGTGTTTTAGGGATTGAGTAGTGTTCTCATATCTAAGTGGTTTCTTAGGTAGAAAGTCACTAGTAGGAATTAAGTTTAGGAGATTGTCAACTGGGTTGTTGAGTCTGTAAATTAATTCTACAAGTAGTGAATTCATCCCTGGCTTGGTAGCCCCCAGACGTAGGTAGTTAGACCGAACTGGGTGAACAATTTGATGTGTTATTCTGCTGTTTATTTTGTCCATTGTGCAGAGTGTGTTGTTGTGACATCGCACCTTAACATCACACGTCTGATACCAGAATTTCAGCCATGAAACATCCCATGGAAAAATACTTTGTTTTTCGCATTAAGCTACTTTCTGATTTAGTTGATGACACTTATTCTGAGTTGTTATCTGATCTTCCGTCTTTATCATATTTTGATGATACTTACTCTTGCGATTCATTTACTGACACTAATGTTTGCTCTGTTTATACTGAGATTAATGATGCCTTGCAGGTTGATGTTTTTCATGCAGATGAAGTTATAGATGAAGTCGTTTATGCAGCTGAAGCACTTGACATCCCTGCTACCCCAACCATTTTGTCCATTGAACAACCTCCTTCCTTAGAGGTTAAACTTCTTCTTGATAATCTGAAATATGTCTATTTAGAGAGGAATGAAAAGCTACTGGTTATAATTTATTCTAACCTTGTTTTTGATCAAGAAAATAAGCTTTTGGAGGTCTTGAAGAAGCATAAAAAGGTGATTGGGTGGACCTTGACTGACATTCTCGGTATTAGCCCTTCCATGTGTATGCATCGGATTTTACTTGAAGAAGGAGCTAAGGTAGTGAGGCAGCCCCAAAGGAGGCTGAATCCTTTAATTTTTGATGTCGTGAAGAAATAGGTAACCAATTTGTTGCAAGCAGGTATCATATATCCTATCTCTGACAGTAATTGGGTAAGTGCAGGTTGTACCTAAGAAATCCGGACTCACTGTGGTAAAAAAATGAAAAGAATGAACGTGTTCCCAATAGAGTACAGAATAGTTGGAGAGTCTATATTGATTATAGGAGGTTGAACCAGGCTACTAGAAACGATCAATTTCCTTTGCCATTCATTGATCAAATTCTTGAACGGCTAGCAGGTAAATCACACTATTGTTTCCTTGATGGCTTTTCAGGTTATTTTCAGATCCATATTGCACCAGAGGATCAAGAAAAGACAACCTTCACGTGCCCATTCGGTACACTTGCTTACAGGAGAATGTCATTTGGTCTTTGCAATGCTCCTGGCACATTCTAGCGATGCAATTAGTATTATTGCTGAATTTATTGAAAATTGCATGGAAGTGTTTATGGATGATTTTACTATTTATGGTTCTTCATTTGATGCATGCTTGAAAAGTTTGAATATGGTTTTAGAGAGATGCGTTGAAACTGACCTTGTTTTAAATTATGAAAAATGCCATTTATGGTTGAGCAGGGAATTGTTTTAGGTCACATAATTTCTGAAAAAGGAATTTCAGTAGACCCTGTTAAGATTGATGTGATTTATACATTGCCTTACCCATCTTGCATTCGCGAGATTCGTTCTTTTCTTGGTCATGCAGGTTTTAACAAGTGCTTCATAAAGGATTTCAGCAAGATAGCTCGTCCGCTTTCAAACTTGTTGAAGAATGATGTCGCTTTCAACTTTGATGAGAAATGCAAGCAGACGTTTGATTTCTTGAAGAAAACATTGACATTTGCCCCCATCATACAGCCTCCTGACTGGACCTTCTCTTTTGAGATTATGTGTGATGCATCTAACTATGCAATTGAAGCGGTCCTTGTACAAAGGGGGGACAAGGCTGCCCATGTTATTTATTATGCTTCTAGAACTTTAGATTTTGCACAGGCTAATTACACTACCACTGAAAAGGAAATTTTAGCTATTGTTTTTGCTCTTGACAAGTTTAGATCATATTTTCTAGGTTCCAAGGTTGTTTTTTTACTGACCATGCAGCTTTGTAATACCCTAATTTTTACCCCTAAGATCCCATATGTCTTTTTGCATTTCATACCACAAACAAGATCACAAGCTTTGGTTCTTTTGCCCTCCTCTGAAGGTTTGTTCTTGAATTATTTAAAATCCAAAAATATGTTTGTTTTTTTTTCTTTACTAACTTTTTCAGGAAGAATTTGGACCAAGGATATCAAAATCAGTCCCACAGCTCGAATGAATTTCATCTGAACAAAGTCAAAGTTGATCTGCAAGTCATTCAAAAGTCATCGGATCAAGGATTCCTCAAGTCTTAATTGATTATTATCCAAGGAATTCCAAGGTTCATGTTTTTATTTCCATGCCTTCTTCGACAAGTCAAGAATCGAGCCAGAGCCCGGCACAATCCAGCCAACAGGGCATTTTTCAAGTTTTTCAACTGTGCAATCGATTACACTATTGGTCCAATTGATTGCACCATGCTTTTTTTGCCTAGATTTTGAAATTTTCAGCAGCGCAATCTATTCGGGCTACAGTGCAATCGATTGCACAAAGACAGAATTGGCCAAAATCAGCGTTTTTCAAATTTTGAAGCATTTGGCACCAGTTTCATCATTTGGGAATATTCTAGATCACCCAAAAATAATTCTCCTACATAATCACAATTAATTCCCACCATGTACCTCCACTAATCACCATTCTTTTGATAATTTTCCTCCAAATTCAAATTCCAAGCCTAATTTTCATTTCCAAACCAAATTCCAAACCACCAAATTTTCCAAGCCCAAATTCTATAAATAGAGGCCTCATTTCATTCATTTCACAAGCTTTTGATAGCCAACAAACCTCTTGCAAATTCTCTTCCCAACCAAAAAATTCACCAAAGCTCACTTTTCTTCTCTTGAAATTAAGTTAACAAGAATTCACATTGAATCTTGTTCAACTTTGAGCTAAACCTTCATCCAAACTTGTTTTCTTCATTAATTCTTGTAGATCAAGGCTTTGGTGTATGGATCTTGAAGCAATTTGAAGGAATTTTCAGATTTGAAGTGGTAATTCATCTCTCACCATTATTGAAGCTTCATCTTCATCTTCCATAATGTAGATCTTTGGAGATCCTTGTTAGTTGATCCTTTGGATCTTGTAATTGTGTTTAACTGCTGTTTTTCACTGTTGTTTTACTTAAAATTTTGTGCAATTTTGATTCCATGATCATGATGTGTTTGGAGAAATGATTGATCATGGTTTTCCCCTTTAAATGCAGATTTTAGTGCTGCCTGTCAGTGTGCAATCGATTTGCATTTTTGTGCAATAGATTGCACAGTGTGTTTTTTGCCTAAGAATTACTGATTTTTCTGTTGTGCAATTGATTTACACACTGGTGCAATCGATTTGCACACTGCATAATGGTGTTTTTCACCTATTTTTGGGACTATTTTGGTTGTTTCTTCATTCCTAACCCCTTCCCTTTGTTCTTAGCCTTAGATCACATAATTTTGTGGTTTAATTTGGCTTTCTCTTCATCTATTTCTCCTTATTTGGATCGATTAAAGTCTTATGGATCTTAGAATTTCTTTGTTGAATTCTTGATCAAGACGAGATCGTCACCTATTTTCTTTTCGTGCGGTATTGCTTTCGGATGACGATTTACATATCGTTTATCTAGCATGCATTAGCACAAAGATCACTATTGACCGGCCTCGAGTAGGGTGACTTCTTTATAAGTCACTTGGCGATTGCTTAACATAGCGCTACATTTATCCCTTCCTCCAAATCAGAACTTGATCTTTCGTGGCCCAAACCTTTTGGTTGTGTAAGCCCAAGGATGGTTAATCTTTTGTATTAGGCTCATAATCTTTGAAGCTTGTTGCGTAGAGGCTTTGATTCTCTCAATCTTCTAACAAGTTTTCATTAACCTTGACCTAAGTACATCGTTTAATCATTATAGTTCAAGACGCGAAACGGAATAATCGGTGAAGGCTTATGGCACTAGGACCTTGTGCTACTAATTACTAAATTCTAACCTTACCTTTATGCTTCCTTCTCGCTCCCTATCTCTCTTTATTTTATATGCTTTATGTCATTATATCATATCATGTTTATGTTTATGTCATTTTTATTTTGTCCACTTGGGACCTATTATCTTGTGCTTTTGTTTTTCTTTTGTCCATTTAGACTAAAAAACATTAATAAAGGCTTAAACCACTAAAACACTTGTGCTCTTAATTGTTGGACTATGGCCACTATCCTTTGCAATGGAGGACCTATACTCTTGATTATGGACTTATGGACTTAGACTTAGGACTCTCTCCCTTGTGCTTTAGACCATTATGGAGTTTGATATTCTAGCCTTTATTTGGCTTGCTTATTGGCTCAAGAGGACGGAATTATTTTCTTATTATGCTTTGAAGAATGCCTCCATGTGGTTAGATCTTTCTTACCCTAGCTTTTATTTTATGCATTAGGATAGTCACTTCTTCTCCACCCCTTCTTCAATTTTCAAAACTTCCTCCCTTTTTCAAAACCTTCTTGTTTTCGAACTTAAAACCACTTTCATAAAAAACCTTGATTTTTGTCAAGAGATTTTCAAACTTTGTTTTCTTTAATAAATATCAATCAATGTTAATCATGCTTTGACCATTTCAAAAAAACATAAAAAAATACAAAACTCATCAAACTATTTTTGTGCCTTATGCATTTTTCCTTTAAAACTTTTTCATAAGTCTAGACATGATTCATTTCTTTAAGCGGAATTATTCGCTTAGAAATGGCGACTTGTCTTTACACTTAAAATCAACCAAAACAAACAAATTTCACTCTTTGTACCAAGAACTATGAGGTTTTGATCCTACATTGCACTTCGTGGGTACGTAGGCATGAGATGATAAGTCTCTCCAAACACAAAAATCTTAAAAAAATACTTCTCTTCTCATCCCTCCCAATCTCTTTTCAAGTAAAACTTTTCAAACCAAAAGCGTAGATATTTCAAAGGGTTCCTATAGAGTACTATAGACGTTTTGGGTGCTAACACCTTCCCAGTACGTAACCAACCCCCTTACCCGGTCTCTGTTCATTTGTTCTTGTTTTAGAACTTCTTTAGGTTTTGTTCGCTCTTTTTCCTTTCCTTTTGGACAAAATAAAAGTGAGGTGGCGACTCTTGCTTTTTGAGTTGAGTTAATCAATAGCTTACACTCACAAGTTTTACCGCTACAGAAAAGTGGCGACTCTGCTGGGGATAATAAAGTTCCTAGTGGGTTTAGCCTACTTTGATTTATTTATCGCTTTTTGTTTGATTTGTTTGTTATTGATTGTTCTGTCACGATGCTTGGTGATCTGTGTGGTGAGATAAGCCCAATACACAGGCTTGAGTGTACACATAGGACTAGAGTGGAAAGTAGTGTGGCCTACGTAGCGTCTTGGTACATTTGGTTAACACGAAACCCACACCCAAACGAGGTTTTCTAGGGAGATATTCTGGTTTGCGCGTCTTGTGCATTTCAGGGTGTTAACCTAGAGAGTTGTCGACTCTGGTGACCATTCCTAAGGACTCAGTCGAGGTACTCCTCCCAAGAGGTAGTAATGGCAGACCAGAAATGGTAAACCCATTACGCTTCTTGATCCGAGGACCCGAAGCTGGGAACTCACTATAGGATGACCTTTTTGAGGGGAATCTGTTGAGGCCTTCTCGATTGATGATGATGCCAAACCATAAATGGTGAACGTGTCATCATTTCTCGACCTGAGAGCCCGTGAAGCTGAGGATCCTTGGTTTTTCTAGAACCTACATGTGAGAGGGGCTGGGTGTTTACAGGTTTGCATGAAACTTTGACCTTCAACCTACCCGGTATTCTAGTTTTCTTATCAGTGTGGACTTATCATCCCGATATTCTGACCGTTATACTGGATTTCTGGGTTTCTGGTATTCTGATCAGAGTGGAATAGGGGCCTTATTCAGTCAGTAGTACAACAGTAATGCAGAGCTTTATGCATACCTTGAACCCGTGTGCTTTGTGTGATCTTGTTTGTGGTTCCTGCATCATGCACACATACATTCATGGACATTTTGTTTCCATCAATTTTCAAGGATCTTAGAGATTTCCCGTTGCAAACATCGTAGACAATATTCAATAAAATGAGATGTTTATCGGTATTTCAAAAAGTGTTATTATGATGTTTGCAATTGTTTTATATTTTAAAGATCCTTGAAAATTGAATGAAACATTTTCATTTTGCATTAGCATTTGCATCATCTTCTGCATTGTTTCTTGCCTCTTCCAGCTGTCTTATTGTTTCTCTTGGTCTTTATTCAGCCAAGTTGTCGCACCAGTATAATATTCGGGCTAATCTAAAGAAGAAAATGGATCAGTTGCAACAAGAGAACCGTGAGGAAGTGACAAATTTGAAGGATAGTTTGGAGAGACTCACTGCTATGATGGAAGCAATGGTTGCTACTCAGAATCAACCTCCTCCTCCCCCGCTTTTGACTCCTGTGCAAAGGACAGTCATTTCTGAGAATGTCTCTACGCCCATCTCTGTGGCGCCTGTTAGTGTTCCTCAACACTCCATGCCTCCTTGTTTCCCATGGGGTATGCCTATTAACTTTGTTCCTGAAGGTTATCAACCACCACCACCACCGCCTAAAGTTCCAGTTGTTCCTATTGTTCATCCTGTGATGTCTGTACCGCAGCCTGTGGTTCATACCGTTCCTTTTGTTGAAGAGCAAATTTTCCATACTGCTCCAAGTGAAAATGTTAGTGCTTATGATAGAATAAAAGAGATTCAAGAACAGTTTGCTGAGATGCAGAAAGAGATCAAAGCTTTGAGGGGCAAAGAGCTATTTGGAAAGAATGCTCATGAGTTATGCTTAGTTCCTAATGTGAAGATCCCGCATAAGTTCAAGGTCCCCGACTTTGAAAAGTATAAGGGTAATTCTTGTCCGTTGAGTCACTTGACTATGTATGCTCGTAAGATGTCGACTCAGACTGATAATAATCAGCTTCTCATTCACTACTTTCAAGACAATTTGTCTGGTGGAGCCTTGAAATGGTACATGGAACTCGACAACACTCGAATTCGTACTTTCGAAGATTTGGGTGAGGCTTTTGTGAAGCAGTATTAGTATAATGTGGATATGGCTCCAGACTGTGATCAGCTTTGAGCAATGACTCAGAAAGATAAGGAGACGTTCAAAGAATACACGCAGAGGTGGCGTAAGATTGCTGCTCAGATCAATCCTCCTTTGGAAGAAAAAGAGATGACTAAGATTTTTCTGAAAACTCTGAGTCCTTTCAATTATGAGCGTACGATTGCTAGTCCCCCAAATGATTTCACTGAGATGGTTAATATGGGGATGAGATTAGAAGAAGGTGTCAGTGAGCAACGATTATCAAAAGATGGTAATTCTGCTGGTAATTCTAACAAATATGGGGGAGGACTTGCCAAAAAGAAAGAAGGTGAGACCAATGCTATTTCCCGTGGAAGACGCAGAAAGAGTTACAGTAAGAATAATTAGTGTCAGAAACATGTTGCATCTGTTACTCCTGTTATCAATTCAACTCCTGTTGTTCAGGCAGCTCCTGCTCATCAACAACGTTCTAATCAACAGAACAATTAACGGGGCCGTTTTAAGAAAGATTTTGATCTGATTCCGATGACCTACACGAAATTACTTCCTTATTTGATTCAAAAAAATCTTGTTCAGACCCGTGCACCACCTGCTGCTCCAAAAGATTCGTCATGGTGGTATAAGCCTGAAGATCATTATGCTTTCCATCAGGGAGAAGCTGGGCATGATATTGAGAACTGTTATCCATCGAAGATGGAAGTCCAAAGGTTGGCTAGAAGTGGTATTTTGTGTTTCGAAGATTCCAACCCTAATGTACAATCGAATCCATTTCCCAATCATGGTAAGGCATCTGTCAATATGGTTTATGTTTCTCCTGGTACATTCAAAATTTTTGATATCCGTTGGATTCGAAGATCTCTTGTGGAAATGCATGTACTTTTGAGTGAATACCATGATATTGATCATGACTATGCATCTTGTTGCATTTGTTCCGTGAATCCACGTGGTTGTATGATAGTAAAGAGGGATATTCAAAGAATGATGGATGAGAATCTGATTGAAGTCACTGCTAAAAGAGATGAATATCAGAATGAAGTGAGTGTTATTGTGCCGCACTTTTATATTCCTGAATGAGTTGTTATCTCTTATGATAGTCGGAAGACCGCTGTTACACCTTTGGTTATTCGGTTACCTGGTCTAGTACCCTATGAATCTGACAAGGCTATTCCGTATAAGTACAACACTACCATGGTAGAAGATGGTAAGGAAATGCCCATTCCTTCTTTGTCCTCTGTGGTAAGCATCGCTGATGTTAGTAGAGTGGCCCGAAGTGGTTGAGTTTTTGCTTCTGAGCCTCCAAAGATTGTGGAGAATGTTGTTGCTGGGAAGTGAACTCAAGATGAAAGTAATGTTGATGCTTCTGGTCAGTCCAGTGGTTCGAAGGCTTATGAGGATGAAGTACTGAAACTGATCAAGAAAAAAGAGTATAGTGTTGTAGATCAACTCCTGCACACCCCGTCCAAGATTTCAGTGTTTTCCCTACTGATGAATTCCGAAGCTCATAGGCAATCTTTGTAGAAGGTATTGGAACAAGCATATGTTGAATATGACGTGACTGTTAATCAGTTTGATGGCATTGTTGCCAACCTCACAACATGTAATAATTTGAGTTTCTGTGATGAAGAGTTACCCGAGGAGGGGAGAAATCACAATTTAGCTTTACATATCTCTATGAACTGTCAAGAAGATGCACTCTCCAATGTGTTGGTTGATACAGGCTCTTCCCTGAATGTGTTGCCAAAATCTACTTTGTCGAGGCTTTCATACCAAGGTGCTCCCATGAGGTATAGTGGGGTTGTGGTTAAAGCTTTTGATGGATCTCGAAAAACTGTGATTGGAGAGGTTGATCTTCCAATCAAAATAGGACCGTGCTTATTCCAAATCACTTTTCAAGTAATGGATATTCGTCCTGCTTATAGTTGTCTGCTTGGCCGACCCTGGATTCATGAGGTTGGGGCAGTGACTTCGACTCTTCATCAGAAATTGAAATTTGTTAAGAATGACAAGCTGGTAATTGTTGGAGGCGAGCAAGCGATGCTGGTGAGCCATCTTTCATTGATGATAAAGCTGTTAAGAAGAATGAGTTACCCATGTCTTCTTTGAAAGATGCTCAACATGTATTAGAAACTGGTCGGTCTGACGGCTGGGGCCGGTTATTGATGTGGTTGACAATAGGGGCAAAGCTGGTTTAGGCTTTACGCCTGGTACAGTTAGAAGAGATTTGAAGCGTATTAATGAGGCCTTTCACAGCGCCGGATTCATTAACAAATATCACTCTACTGCTGCCATCATTGAAGACGATGAAGAGGAAGAACTTCCTAATTTCGTGACACGTGGACAAATCTGCCAGAATTGGATAGCTGTTGATGTTTCCATTGTTATTCATATTTCAAAGTAATTTGTTTTTGTTTCTTTCAAAAAAATCCTTTCACTCTGCCCAAGGTGAAAATGAATTTGTGAGGGCTTTGTTTCAAATTTTATCATCATCAATATAATGTTATTTTGTTTATCCATACTATGTTTTCCCTTTTTGCTTTATTTCTGAAAAATGGTAACATAAAAAAACAAAAAAAATAATAATAACGTGATCAATTTTATCTGCATAATGTTTTCACTTCTTGTCCATATTCTAAAATCAAACATAAATCATTGTGCAGATTGATTGATAAACCCATTGAAAACAATGACCCTATGCCCCCTCCCAACTTTGAATTCCCTGTGTTTGGAGCTGAAGAAGAAGGTATTGAGGAGATTCCAGATGAAATTTCTCGGTTGCTTAAGCATGAGGAAAAAGTCATTCAGCCTCATGAAGAGCCGGTGGAATTGGTGAATCTAGGTTCATAGGATGATATAAAAGAAGTCAAGATTGGGGCACTGCTTCAGTCAGATGTTAAGAAGAGAATGATAGAGCTTCTCAAAGAATACATTGACGTGTTTTCTTGGTCCTATCGAGACATGACTGGTCTTGATACTGATATTATGGAGCATAGATTGCCGCTGAAGCCTGAATGTCAACCTGTGAAATAGAAATTGAGAAGAACTCATCCCGACATGGCTGTGAAGATCAAAGAGGAGGTTCAAAAGCAGATTGATGCTAGTTTTCTTGTGACTTCTGAGTATCCACAATGGGTGGCCAATATTGTGCATGTTCCAAAGAAAGACGGAAAAGTCTGAATGTGCGTCGACTATAGAGATTTGAATAAAGCAAGTCCAAAAGATGATTTTTCATTGCCACACATTGATATGCTGGTAGATAATACTGCTAAGTTCAATATCTTTTCTTTTATGGATGGATTTTCCGGTTATAATCAAATAAAGATGGCACCCGAGGATATGAAAAAACAATATTCATTACACCTTGGGAAACATTCTGTTACAGAGTGATGCCCTTTGGTTTGAAAAATGCTGGTGCAACATACCAGAGAGCTATGACTACTTTGTTCCATGATATGATGCATAAAGAAATTGAGGTCTATGTGGATGATATGATTTGTAAGTCGAAGACTGAAGAATATCATATTGAGTACTTATTGAAGTTGTTTCAATGTTTGAGAAAGTTTAAGCTCCGTTTGAATCCAAATAAATGCACTTTTGGGGCCCGTTCTGGAAAGTTGTTGGGCTTTATTGTCAGCCAAAAAGGCATTGAAGTTGATCCTGGTAAACTTAAAGCTATTCAGGAAATGCCTGCGCCCAAAACAGAGAAACAAGTTAAAGGATTCTTGGGACATTTGAATTATATCTCCAGATTTATATCCAATATGACAGCCACATGTGCGCCTATCTTCAAGCTTCTCCGCAAAGATCAGGATTGTGTATGGACAGAGGAGTGTCAGAAAGCTTTTGATAGTATTAAAGAGTATCTGTTTGAACCTCCTATTTTGTCTCCTCCCGTGGAAGGAAGACCTCTAATTATGTATTTGACTATGCTGGAAGAGTCGATGGGTTGTGTTCTGGGTCAACAAGATGAATCTGGTCGAAAATAATTTGCCATTTATTATTTGAGCAAGAAGTTCACCGATTGTGAGTCTCGGTACTCAATGCTTGAAAAGATATGTTATGCTTTAGCTTGGGCTGCCAAGCACCTCCGCCAGTAAATGTTGAATCATATAACTTGGTTGATATCCAAAATGGATCCAATCAAGTATAGTTTCGAAAAACCTGCTGGGAGGATTGCTCGTTGGCAAATGTTGTTGTCAGAATATGATATCGAGTACCGAACTCAAAAAGCGATAAAAGGAAGTGTTTTGGCTGACCATTTGGCACACCAGCCAATTGATGATTATCAACCTATCAGGTTTGATTTTCCTGATGAGGATGTGATGTATCTAAAGGTTAAAGATTGTGAAGAACCATTACCTGATGAAGGACCTGAGCCTGGATCCCGTTGGGGTTTAATTTTTGATGGAGCTGTTAATGAGTATGGCAATGGTATTGGGGCAATAATTGTTACTCCTCGTGGTTCTCATATTCCTTTTACTGCAAGGTTGATGTTCCCTTGCACAAATAATGCGGCTGAGTATGAAGCGTGTATTATGGGCTTGGAAGAAGCTATTGATTTAAGAATCAAGATTCTTGATGTATACGGAGATTCATCCCTAGTGATTAATTAGATTAAAGGAGAATGGGAGACACGTCAACCTGATTTGATTCCTTATCGAGATTATGCAAGAAGGTTGTCAACTTTCTTCAATAAGGTTGAGTTTCACCATATACCCAGAGTAGAGAATCGAATGGCAGATGCTTTAGCAACTATATCCTCCATGATTGTGGTGATTCGGTGGAATGATGTGCCCAAAATTGATGTTATGCATCTTGATAGACCAACTCATGTGTTTACCGTTGAAGAGGCCGTTGATGATAAACCGTGATATTATGATATCAAATGCTTTCTTCAGAATCAAGAGTACCCACTTGGGGCATCCAAGAAAGATAAGAAGACTTTGAGAAGATTGGCTGGTAGTTTCTTCTTGAATGATGATGTGTTGTATAAAAGAAATTATGACATGGTCTTGCTCAGATGCGTGGATAGACACGAAGCAGACATGCTGATGAAAGAAATTCATGAAGGATCTTTTGGTACCCATGCCGAGGGGCATACAATGGCTAATAAAATTTTAAATGCAGGTTACTATTGGCTGACAATGGAATCTGACTGTTGCAAATATGTGAAGAAATGTCATAAGTGCCAAGTTTATGCTGACAAAATTCATGTGCCCCCAACTCCTCTCAATGTTATCTCTTCTCCATGGCCTTTCTCCATGTGGGGTATTGATATGATTGGAATGATTGAGCCTAAAGCGTCGAACAGACACAATTTCATATTGGTGGTTATTGACTGTTTTACCAAGTGGGTTGAAGCGGCATCGTATGCCAATGTGACCAAGCAAGTAGTGGTCCGGTTTATCAAAAACCAAATCATCTGTCGGTATGGTGTTCCGAGCAAGATTATCACTGATAATGGGTCAAATCTGAACAACAAGATGATGAATGAATTATACGATGAGTTTAAGATTGAGCATCATAATTCTTCTCCTTACAGACCTAAGATGAATGGGGTTGTTGAAGCTGCTAATAAGAATATCAAAAATATTGTTCAGAAGATGGTTGCTACTTACAAAGACTGGCATGAGATGCTCCGTTTCGCTTTGCATGTGTATCATACATATGTCCGCACTTCAACAAGGGCAACCCCCTTCTCTCTTGTTTATGTTATGGAAGTCGTGCTCCCGGTAGAAGTTGAAATCCCTTCTATGAGAGTTTTGATGGAAGCTGGGTTGTCTGAGGCTGAATGGTGTTAGAGTAGATACGACCAGTTGAATTTGATTGAAGAGGAGAGAATGACGGCCTTGTGTCATGGCCAATTGTATCAACAGAGAATGAAGAAAGCTTTTGACAAGAAGGTTCGACCTCGTGTGTTCAGAGAAGGCGACCTTGTGCTCAAAAAGATCTCGACTTTTACCAATGATTCTAGGGACAAATGGAGTCTTAATTATGAAGGCCCATATGTTGCTAAGAGAGCCTTCTCTGGCGGTGCATTACTTCTTACAACTATGGATGGTGAAGAGTTCACTCGTCCTGTGAATGCCGATACAGTCAAGAAATACTTCGCCTAAAAATAAAAAAGAACAGCTCGCTAAGTTGAAAACCCGAAAGGGCGGCTTAGGAAAAATTGAGCGTCTCGGTGGGCTGAAAACTCGAAAGGGCGGTCCAGGAAAAAATTAGAGACAAAAACAGAAATAATCATCCCGGTAGATTGAAAACCCGAAAGGGCAATCTAGGAAAAAGTTAGGGATTATGGCAAGTAACTGCATCTGGCCAGTCTTGATCATTTGACAACAACATTGTCTATCAAGGATGCTGCTTCAATCATCCACAGCTGAAGTTTTGAGCACAGTGGAATTCAAAGTTGTTAGGGAGAATAATGGTCATTGTATTTCAATGTAACCCATTCCATGTATTTACCATTTTTCAAACTTTTTAATGATCCATGGAGTTACACCATTTGCGGACTTCCATTCTATTAATAAAATTTGGGCCTTTGTCCCTTTGTTTGCAATTCTTACTTTGTTTCTGTTTGCAGAATTTCATTTATTTTTTATGATGATTTTTGAAACAAAATGTGAATAATTGATTTAAATTTTTTGAAAATTATAAAAACATTTTCCTTTGATTTAAAAAAGAATGTCAACGGTTATTCCAAGAATGGTAAGATCAATGTTTTCCTCAGCATGGTTCGTTCTCGCTCCTCTGGTAGAATTTATTGACAGATTCCCAGTAGAGTTTGTTGATATTTCCTCGGCTGAGTTTTGTTCATATAACCACTTGTTGACAAGATGATGGGTTCCCTCAAAGTTTTGTTATGATGTGTTGAATTCATAAGATCCAATGTTGTTTGGCTTTTCCCTAGCTAGGTCTTGATCCGGATCTTCTCCAGCTAATTATGTTATGGTCAGGTAGTTGAGTAGTTTTGATAGTCCACCTCTCCTTGATGGTAGTCCCCGTGCAGAGATTCAATTTTTTGCTATCCCCCAGCAAAAATCATATGAGGAATCCCCACTCAGAGTTTTACCCTTTAGATGTGTTGTTGTTGCTTTGGATGTCCCCAAACAGAGAACACCGTGATTTTTCTCTAAGAAGCATTGACATAGTGGTAGCTCGTCGGGTTTTATCTTTTCTTGTCGTTGTTTTTCTCTCCAGATTATTCTATCCAAAGATATATCATTGCTGATTCACCAGAGGAGGCAATGCATTATTGTTTCGAATATTTCCCAAGCATAGAGCAATAATGTTAACTCCTTATTTTCCCCAGCAAGTCCATGGTGTATTTCTCTCCAGATTGTTTTATTCAGAGATTCCTCCCAATGAAGATTGTGCATCGCTATTGCAGTTATTCCCTAGTGAAGTCGCTGATGATATCTCTATTCAAAGAATATTGATATATTAGTCACCTGTTGGGTTTTCTCTCATTTATGATGAGTATTGATCTAAAATCCCCCACAGTTTAACCTTTTTCTATTTTCCTCAGCAAATCCAAGATGCTTTGCTCAGAATTGGTTAATCTCCAGAGAGTTTTCTTGTATCTCCAGCAGATTTGCCTTGTCTTCCCAGTGGATTTTGTGTAAATATTTATATGTTTACAATCCCCAGCAGACTCATTATTTTTTCGCAGCAGATCTCTTCATCCTTTTGAAATGAAAGTTGTTGTGAATTTTTATGATCCCCTGAAGATTCAGAAAGATTTGGGTTGTTATAATTCCCCGACAGCTTTCCTTCCATCCCCGAAGCAGAGTTTATGTTGTTTCCTCTTTGTGGATCGTTGATGTTAGAAGATTGATATTTGGGTTTCTCCCCAAGGAGTATCTTCTTTTCTCCAGCAAGATTTGAGCCTTGTGGTAGGGTTTACTTTCCTTTGATGGCTCTTATTTATCTCTTGCAGGATTTCTTCAACTGAATTCCTAGCAGAGCTGCTAATCATATCTCCATCTTGTTGAGATTAGCTGAGTATTCAGTGGTGTTGTGATGTTTATCCACCATCTGTTTATCCTTATGTCTGTTTTGTCAGCATATTCATACTCATACACATTGCATGCACATTCTTTTGTTGTGCATAGCATATTGTTGTTGCATTGCGCATTTTGCATCTGTGTTGGTGTTTCTCTACTCTCTGGTGTTGTTATCCCCACAGAGCGTGTGTGTCTTCTCTCCATTAGAGTGTCGACCCGTAAGTAGAAAATGCCTATCTTTGTTAATTCCCCACTGAGTTTATGCCTCGTGGAAGATATTTGTTTTAGCCTTCCTCCCCAGTTCATTTGTCTGGATGAAATTAATCCCCAGTTGAGATATTTCCTCCTCGGGATGAGTCTTGTTTGACCGTTTCTCTCTGGTTTATTCCTGGATAGAATTTTGGTCCCTTGCTCTGGCAATGGAAGCTTATCACCTTTGTCGTCCTGCCCATTTAGTTGGTAGCAGGTGATATAGTTGGCTTATTACCTTTGTCGTACTGCCCATTTAGTTGGTAGTAGGTAGTATAGCCAAGTTTGATTACCTCGTTGTAGTTGTCACTTGTTTGATAGTTAGTAATCTCTCCTTTCTTTTCGGGTTTATTACCTTTGTCGTCCTGCCCTTTGTTGGTAGTAGGTAATATTTTTCGTACCCCTTTTTGGTTGATTACCTTGTCGTAACTATCACTTGGTTGATAGTTGGTAATCCCTCTTTTTAAGCTTATCACCTTTGTCGTCCTGCCCATTTAGTTGGTAGTAGGTGATATAGTTGGCTTATTACCTTTGTCATATTGTCCATTTAGTTGGTAGTAGGTAATATAGCCCGGTTTGGTTACCTTGTTATAGCTATCACTTGGTTGATAGCTGGTAACCTCTCCTTGTGCGAGTTTATCGTCTTTGTAGTCCTGCCCTTTAGTTGGTAGTAGGCGATATGTCTCGTACTCCTTTTGAGATTATTACCTTTGTCGTCCTGCCCTTTGTTGGTAGCAGGTAATATTTTCTCATATCCTTTTGGTTAACTGTCTTGTTGTAGCTATCACTTGGTTGGTAGTTGGCAATCTTCCTTTTGATCATGCTATTATCGGATGTCTGGTAGTAGACGATCTTTTCCCCAGCGGAGAGGTTTTTCCCTCCCTGTTGGGACGAGTTATCCCTCTTTTATTCCCGGTGTTGGTAATTTTCCCTCAGTGGCTTCTTACTCTCTCTTTATTTTTCCCAGCAGAGATTGTTTCCTCCCCTGTTGGGATGTCTTTTTCCTCTTTTGTTTTCCCCTGTGGAGTCTTTTCTCTTTCCTCCCCATTTTTTGTTTGTCGCTTGTGGCGTTTTCTCCCCACAGAGGTCTTGTGTATGCATATCATTTGCACGATCATATCATTTTGTGGTCTCTTAGGGCCAAAAATTGGGTTGTTGTTATATTTAAGTCTCTTCTATCTCGTTGAGACAAAGATGCCCATCTTCGTATCTCCGGATAGAAGAAACTTAAATAGGGGCAGCTGTAATACCCTAATTTTTAACCCTAAGATCCCACATGTCTTTTTGCATTTCATACCACAAACAAGATCACAAGTTTTGGTTCGTTTGCCCTCCTTTGAAGGTTTGTTCTTGAGTGAGATCGCCAAACACCCCTTTTCTCTTGTTTGTTTGATGTTGGTATTTGTTTATGTTTACTAACCATTATTTAAAATCCAAAAATATGTTTGTTTTTTTTTTCGTTACTAACTTTTTCAGGAAGAATTTGGACCAAGGATATCAAAATCAGTCCCACGGCTCGAATGAATTTCATCTGAACAAAGTCAAAGTTGATCTGCAAGTCATTCAAAAGTCATCTGATCAAGGATTCCTCAAGTCTTAATTGATTATTATCCAAGGAATTCCAAGGTTCATGTGTTCATTTCCATGCCTTCTTCGACAAGTCAAGAATCGAGCCAGAGCCCGGCATAATCCAGCTAATAGGGCATTTTTCAAGTTTTTCAACTGTGCAATCGATTGCATTATTGGTCCAATAAATTGCACCATGCTTATTTTGCCTAGATTTTGAAGTTTTCAGCAGCGCAATCTATTCGCGCTACAGTGCAATCGATTGCACAAAGACAGAATTGGCCAAAATGAGCATTTTTCAAATTTTGAAGCATTTGGTACCAATTTCATCATTTGGGAATATTCTAGATCACCCAAAAATAATTCCCATACATAATCACAATTAATTCCCACCATGTACCTCCACTAATCACCACTCTTTTGATAATTTCTCTCCAAATTCAAATTCCAAGCCTAATTTTCATTTCCAAACCAAATTCCAAGCCACCAACGGCAGAATAGGGCAAGCAGCAAAAATATTTGTTTTCGAAAAGAATTCCCTCCGGGATTTATGTCGTATCCACAGAAATCGGTTCGAGGGAAAGAATGTCGTTCGACAGTCTCTCGCGTTTATGAGTTTGGGTTTAAATGGTTTTACAAGTAAAAACAGAAAAGTAAATATTAAAACAAAAAACAAATTCATTCTTCAGCAAGACAAACTTTTCCGGCATGCACATAACCGACTCCTCATAAACTTAAACTTACCAATCAGTTATACTCCACCTACAATACTCCTCAATATCACCCAGAATCGCACACAACAAAGGTTATGTCTAACGCAAAGTTGAGAGAACAACCGTGTTACCCTCGCTGACACTCTCGCACGCGACTCAAGGCACGGAGGCATTAAGCTTCAACGCATATTGAAGATTGCTAGCTCTTAAATCTATCTCTAGAATCCAGAAACTAACAGATAATCATCCCTAATCGAAGTTTACGAGGATTATCTCTAACGCAACCCAAACCCCGCGCATAAAGCAAAAATCAGAGACAATCACCAATAAAGATTTGTAAAGCAAGTTTTATACAACGCCATGGGCGACAAATATACATGAGATCATAGTCAATACATATCAAAACCCAACAAAGAAGAAAAACACAAAGAAGAAGAGAAATGAACCAAAAATCTCGCGGTTTGTCAAACGTCGGTCGACGATCAATCCACTCCGGATCATCCGTATGCAAGCTTCCATGTTGTTTTCTAAGCTAATCTACTGAAAAATGAAGTTTGATAGAGTTGGAGCAAGAATCCCCAAAACCATCCTCTAAAAAATTACAGAATTCTATTATATCCAAATCATATTTTCGCAGGTTCGCTAGGCGAACCCTTCCATTTGCTAAGCGAATGCACTAAAATGGTACTTAAGTGCCTACAAAAAGTTAAACCGCCTCTTGCTTTCTTCAGAAGTTCGCTAAGCGAACGTTTTATTCGCCTAGCGAATGCTCTCTAGGAAGTTCGCAAAGCGAACTTTGGTCTCTTTCTACACTGTCCAATTTTGGGCTCCTTCGCTGGGACCTTCATCATCCATTCACTAAGCGAACATTCGCTGTCACACTCGCTAAGCGAACATGACAGCAAAACAACTCCTTATTGTGACCACAACTTCTGAACCGTAACTCGGATTGACGCACGGTCGGAAGCGCTGGAAAGCTTATTCAATGCTCTATACAACAATAGAAAAATCACCTTACTTGAATACCTAAAAAATTGAATGGAAAGCAATTAAACTCAATGATATATACAAGAAAACGCAAAATACACACGAAAACGTAAAGTAAACGTATTTACACATAAAGTGAGGTTTATTCAACCAATACTAACGCAAAGTATAGATAAGTGCAACAAAACTTATTTACAAAAATAGGTACAATTTGCACTTATCAGTACAGTCCATTATCCAATGGTTGAATAAAGAAATCTCAAGTCTCCTCTAGCCATTGACTTGGGTCAATCTTGCAGGCATATGGTCCTCTGATGCTTGAGTTTATCTTGACTCATTTGCAATGTTTTAGACTGATACATGCCAGCTCTATGCATCCATTCAATGCTTCATGACAAATTTGAAAGTTTTGGATTTGAACTTTGAATGTCACATGCCAAATGATGAGGTTTTGGACTTGCAAGGCTTGTATGGTGAAAAGGCTTGCCAAGTCATGGAAATGACAAAATCGTGAGGCAAGTGCAAGACTGTCTTGCAAAAATAGTTTTGGAGGTGTCATGTTTCCATGCTTGTAACTCCCTACTCAAGTTGAATTTGGAGATGATTTTGTACTTTTAGGAAAGCTTGTATGACATACTTTAACTTTGAAGTCCACCAATGGTCTAGGTTTAGCTTTGATCATAATGAAAAATGGCCCTAAAGTTGGTGAAAAACCAAGACAGATTATGTCCAAAATTTTCACTAAGTGTTGGGAAAATGGGTCATTTTCATGTTTTTGTTATTTTGGTCAATCCATAACTCAAAATCCATGAGGATTTGGAATCTTTTGTAGTTGTCACTTTTGAAGTATGTCATGTGAACTTTCATTTGGGCTTTGGATGGGAGAAAAAGGCCTTAGGTTTTGGGAGTTATGACCTTGCAAAGTTGGTACCAAATCCATTTTTTCATAACTTAGAAAAATTTAAGTTTCTTATGGTTCCCCTTTTGCATGTAACCTCAATTTTCTGGATTTTTCTTGATGTATGATGATCAAAACCATACATTAACATTGTTTTTGACTTAGGGGAACCACATTTTTGAAAAAATTCAAAAAGTAAAACTTGAGTTTGGGCACAGTTGACTTTTTGTCAGATGAATTCCAAACTGTGTGATCCTCTATGAAATCAAATTCTTGACCTAATTCAAACCTAATACATGGATTCCATAGGTGTTTTAGGGTGTCTTGAATCATGTCCCAAGGTTTTGGAACATGTCTTGGTCCAAAGTCAAAGGTACAATTGACTTTTCCTTCAAAACCCTAAATATGGTCCAGATGAAATTGAAACTTGTGAATCAAACTTCTTGGATCAATCTATTGTTGTAAGTGGATCAATGTAGTGTATTTGAGGCCCTTAAATCATATCTTGAGGTCTTGGTTCATGTCTTGCCTCAAAAGTCAACTTAGGGGTGAATTATGTCAAGAAACCCTAATTCTTGATTTCTGATGAATGCTTCCCTTGAGGCCATTTTGACTTGATGATTGGGTCCATGAGGTCCCTTGGAGCATTTTGGATCATGTTTTGAGGTATTGGCTCATGCCCAGATGAAAGTTTTCATCTGGAGGCCTTGGTTGATCAAAACCCTAATTTGGTCACACTGGCGATCTTGAGGCTTGATTCGCTTGGAATGTTGCATCCTTGTGCTTGATTCTTGATATGGGAGACCTTTTTATCCTTTATAGGTGCTTAAGAGGTTAGACAAGTTGAAAATCATGTCATTTCTTGATTGATCCTTTGTCTAAGTGCTCTGGGAGGGTTCAAAATCTTAATTCTTGATTGTAGTGAATGTTCAACAATCCTTGAGGAGATTGATGAGGTATGATGGTACATCCATATTGTGGCAATGATCCTCACAATAATGGGAAATCTTGTGGTCAAAATTTGGGGTATGACAGATACCCCTATTTAATCTTCTTGGACCCGAAGGTGTGAATGGCGGAGATATTTGGACATTCAGGGTGCAAGAGGATTAAATATCGGAATACCCAAAATTTTGACTGTGGTCATGAATAAAAGCTTGCTCATCCATCTTCTTTTGCTAAGCAATGTTACTTAGAAAAGGGTAAAACTTCCCCTCGATTCTGGTCTTCAGCCATGGAACTAGTCTTAGTTCTTTTGAAATAAACTTCCCCTCGATCCTGGCCTTCAGCCATGGAACTGGTATCAGTTTCTTTTGAAATAAACTTCCCTTCGATCCTGGTCTTCAGCCACAGGACTGGTCTCAGTTTCTTTTGAAATAAACTTCCCCTCGATCCTGGTCTTCAGCCACGGAACTGGTCTCAGTTTCTTTTGAAATAAACTTCCCCTCGATCCTGGTCTTCAGCCACGGAATTGGTCTCAGTTTCTTCTTGTCGAGTTTCTTTCTTGACAAGGAATGCTATTTGTAGCAGTTTTCATCAAACGTCTCGCCGATTTTTACTGGGGAGATGCCATTTGATGGAAAAATGAATTGATATCAGACTTGCTGGGGAAACCCATTTGTCTGAACTGTAGAGGTGCACAAACTTCTCTATTAGAGATGCCATTTGTCGATCCTACTAGGGAAAACGAGTCTCTTGAGAGACCGCTTTTTTTTGTTTGGTGAGGTTACATCATACTTTTCTTCGAGATCTTTTCGGAGAAACTCCTTGTGATGTGATCCAATTTTGAAGTGCTGATGACTTCATTAACATCGAATTTCTTGGGAGAAAAACCGATGTATTGTCGAGAGTCTTTGGTTAAGAGGCTTTCTATGGAGATTTCCTTTAATCCGGGAAAGCGAAAATATCATCTTCAATGGTGAAGAGTGATGTTCCAGAGGTGTCTATCGAATGTCTTCTTGCCTTTCAGAGGTTCAAGTTATCAAAGTGGTTGAGGACAGGCTCCAATCCAGAAATAAATTGGGAAGAGATTGCTCAGATGATACATTTCCGGATAAGGAAAGAACTGACAACCTTGTTGGCGGGAGGACGTTATCACTTGGGAATGAATATGACTAAGTGGTATTAATGCAACATATGTTTAAATATGAATCAATCATGCATGATGTATGTATGTTTATGCTGACAAAACATATACAACATACAGATTAGTGAATAAACACGACTGGATACTCGGCCATTGCGGGGGGATAAAAAGTATCATCGGTTCAAGATAGCAATCCTTTCCTGCTTAGGAGGGGTAGACCCTAGTGGGAAGAGAAAAATATAAATTGGTCTTCAGAGGTAAGAACTCCGCCGAGGATATCAGACGAGGTATTATATCTAAAACGGTTGATCCTTCATTCAGGTGTACTGGTTTAGAAGGAGTACTTCGATTCTGCATTTTGAGGTTTAATCACTCCCGAAGAAGCCATCAATGTTCCTTTTTGTGTTCAGTAGTAAAAAAGAATTGCCATCTCTATTTAAAAGCAGAAGAAAATTTAAAAATTAAATTCATTTTTTTTAGAATCATTGATCATGTTAAAAATGTCATTCTGTAAAGCAAAATAAATGAGAATTGCAAACAAAAAGCACTAGGGCTCAAATTTTATTAATAGAATGGTAATCTGCCAAGCGCGTGATCCCATAGAGCATTACAAAATTTAGAAAATGGTATTTTAAGGGAAAAGGGGCTACATTGAAACATAGCAACCGTTATCCTTCTACCAACTTTGAATTCTAGACATTCTGAGCTTCTGTCGAAAGTGGCCTTGACTGAAGTTTTCCTGACAGATGACATTATCGTTGGGGATCTAATTTTTGTCAGACGTAGTTACTTGCCACGTATCCCTAACTTTTTCCTAGATTGCCTTTTGAGGTTTTCAATCTATCGGGATGATTTTCACTCATGTCTCTAATTTTTGTCTGGATCGCCCTTTCGGGTTTTCAATCCACCGAGACGTTTTTTTTTATTTAGGTGAAGTATTTCTTGACTACATCAACATTCGTGGGGTAGGTAAACTCCTCTCCATCCATGGTTTATAGTCTTAAGGCACTGCCTAAGAAGACTTTCTTAACAACGTAAGGGTCATCATAATTCGGAGTCCATTTGCCCCTAGAATCAGTGAGAAATGATTGTATCTTCTTGAGCACGAGGTCTCCTTTTCTGAAGACACGGGGTCAGACTTTTTGGTTGAATGCTTTCTTCATTCTTTGCTAATACAACTGACCATGGCATAGAGCCGTTATTCGCTTTTCTTCCATTAGGTTATGTTCATCGTGTCGACTTTGACACCATTCAGCCGCTGTTAGCTTAGCTTCCATCAATACCCGGATTGATGGGATCTCTACTTCTATGGGGAGCACTGCTTTCGTTCCATATACTAGAGAAAAATGGGGTTGACCTTGTTGAGGTGCGAACAGATGTGCGATAACCGCGAAGAGCATAGGGTAGCATCTTGTGCCAGTCCTTGTAGGTTACAACCATCTTTTGAACGATTTTCTTGATATTCTTGTTAGTCGCTTCTACCGCTCCGTTCATCTTAGGCCGGTAGGGACATAAGTTATGGTGTTCGATCTTGAACTCAGCACAAAACTATTTCATCATCTTGTTGTTCAAGTTAGTTTCATTATCAGTAATGATCTGGCATGGAACACCATAACGGCATATGAGATTGTTCTTGATAAATTGGACCACCACTTGTCGGGTCACATTGGTGTATGACGCTACTTTGACCCATTTAGTGAAGTAGTCAATGGCAACCAGGATGAACCGATGTCTGTTTGAAGCTTTGGGTTCAATCATGTTGATTCCCCATATAGAAAAAGGCCATGGAGAAGAAAGAACTTTGAAATGTGTCGGCGGTACATGGATTTTGTCTGCGTATATCTGATACTTGTGACACCTCCTCATGTACTTATAACAATCGAATTCCATTGTCAACCAATAATATCCTGCTCTCATAATTTTTCTCGCCATTGTGTATCCATTGGCATGAGTGCCAAAGGAGCCTTCGTGGATTTCTTTCATTAGCATGTTTGCTTCTTGTCTGTCTACGCATCTGAGCAAAACCATGTTGAAGTTTCTCTTGTAAAGTGTATCACCGTTTAGGAAGAAGTTGCTTGCCAGTCTTCTGAGAGTCTTCCTATCTTTTCTTGATGCCCCAGGTGGGTACTCTTGTCTTTGAAAGAAGCACTTGATATCATGATACCAGGGATTGTCATCGATGACTACTTCCATTGCGAAGATGTAAGCGGTCCTTTCAAGGCGTATTATGTCAATCTTAGGTACGTCGTTCCATTGACCTACACTAATCATGGAAGAGAGAGTGGCTAGTGCATCAGCCATGTGGTTTTCTTCACGAGGGATATGATGAAACTCGATTCTGTTGAAGAATGGTAACAACCTTCTCGCGTAATCTTTGTAAGGAATCAATCCTGATTGGTATGTGTTACACTCTCCTTATATCTGATTGATAACCAAGGTTGAGTCTCCATACACATCCAAATTCTTTATCCTTAAGTCGATAGCTTCTTCGAGACCCATGATACAAGCTTCGTATTCGGCCTCGTTATTTATGCATTTGAATGTCAGTCTGGCAGTGAAAGGAATATGAGTACCCTGAGGTGTTACGATGATTGCCCCAATTCTGTTTCCGTAAGTGTTGAAGGCTCCGTCGAATATTAGTCCCCCTTGGGAACCTGGTTCTGGCCCTTCGCTGGGTAGCGGTTCATCGCAATCTTACATTTTCAAGTACATGACATCTTCGTCTGGTAAGTTAAACCCGACTGATTCTTGATCGTCAATCGGTTGATGAGCCAAATGATTGGCTAAAATACTCCCTTTGACGCTTTTCTGAGCATGGTACTCAATGTCGTATTTCGATAACAACATCTACCAACGGGCAATCCTTCTCGTGAGAGCAGACTTTTCAAAGACGTACTTGATTGGATCCATTTCGGAGATTAACCAAGTAGTGCGACAAATCATGTATTGGAGAAGACGTTTGACTGCCTAAGCCAGAGCATAGCAAGTTTTATCGAGCATAGTGTACCGAGTTTCACAGTCTGTGAACTTCTTGCTTAAATAGTAAATGGCAGACTCTTTTCTTTTTGTCTCATCTTGTTGGCCAAGCACACAACCCATGGAGTCTTCCAAGACTGTTAGGTAGATGATCAGTGGTCTTCCTTCCACTGGAGGAGACGGAATCGGTGGATTCAACAGATATTCTTTGATACTGTTGAAAGCTTTTTGGCAGTCTTCTGTCCATATACAGCTTTGATTCTTTCTGAGTAGTTTGAAGACCGACGTACATGTCGTGCTTACGAGGGATATGAATCTTGAGATATAATTCAGACGTCCCAAAAATCCTCTACCATGTTTTTCAATCTTTGGCGAAGGCATTTCTTGAATGGCCTTGACCTTGTCAGGATCAACCTCAATCCCTTTCTGGCAGACGATGAATCCTAAGAGTTTTCCTGATTGAACACCGAATGTGCACTTATTGGGATTCAAGCTAGTTTGTATTTTCTCAGACGCTTGAATAACTTTGACAGGTGGGTCACATACTCTTCTTCTGTTTTAAATTTGGCAATCATGTCATCGACATTCACTTCAATTTCTTTGTGCATCATGTCGTGAAACAGAGTTGTCATGGCCCTTTGATAGGTTGCCCCCACGTTCTTCAGACCGAACGACATTACCTTGTAACAAAAGGTGCCCCATGGGGTGATGAATGAAGTTTTCTCCATATCCATTCATGAAGGAGAAGACTTTGAACTTTCCTGTACTATCTACTAGCATGTCAATGTGTGGCAAGGGGAAGTCGTCTTTTGGACTTGCTGTGTTCAGATCCCTGTAGTCTACGCACATTCTGACTTTTTCGTCCTTTTTCGGAACTGGTACTATGTTGACTAACGATTAAGGATATTCTGAGGTGGCGAGGAAACCTGCGTCGATTTGCTTCTGTACTTCCTCCTTAATTTTAATGGCCATATCTGGAAGAGTCTTTCACAGTCTTTGTTTTACTGGAGGATATTCTGTTTTTAGCGGTAAGTGATGTTCCACGATGCGGGTATCCAACCCTGGCATGTCCTGATAGGACCAAGTAAATACATCTAGAAACTCTTTGAGAAGTTTTATCAAGTCTTCTTTGACAGTTGGACTGAGCAGTGCTCCAATCTTAACTTCTTTCTTTTCTTCCTCCGAACCTAAATTGACTGTTTCCAACGGTTCTTTGTGAGGCTCAATAGACTTTTCCTCTTGTCTGAGTAGTCGGGAGATGTCTTCAGGAAATTTCTCCGTTCTCTTCTTCTTCAGCTTCAAATACCGGGAATTCAAAGTTGGGAGAAGGCCTTAGATCATATGTTTCAATGGGGTTTAAAACAAGCAATCTGCAAGACGTGATGATTCGTTTTTTAGCAAAGACAGAGAAATGTAAGAGTGTGTGCAGTGTATTTTCTGAAAAATGCTTGTTTTTATTTTGGCTTGTTTTTAGGATTACCATTTTCTGAAAAACAAAAAATGAAAACAGCAATAAATGCGGGAATTCAGAATGACATTACTTATTCATGATTTGTCGATTCTTGAAATACAGCCCTATAAAACAAAACTCTATCGCTTTGGACGAAGCGAAGAGGGATATTTACAGAAAGGTGAGCCCTATAAAAACATCTGTTTCACCTGGGCAAGGTGAAAGGTCAAAACAAATATGGTAATTACTTCGATTTATGGACGACTTTTGGGACATCGACAGCAACCCAGTGGTGGCGAACTCCTCTATGAATCACAAAGTCTGGTATCTTCCTTCTTGGTTTGTCTTCAGAAATAACGTTGATTTCTGGAGAAGTAGGATCATTGGAGTCTTCTTCCCATGCAGAGTTGTCATTAGAGAATTCTTTTGTCATATCTTACATAATGTTTTCACTTTCGAGGGGATCTCCCCAACCAGTTGGCTGGATGTCCTCGTATCGGATGCGAGAGCTTTCGGGAGCGGTGTATTTGACTAGGAAGTCGTACTTTCCACTCGGCTGTCCTAAGGTGTGCCATGTTTCTGTGGGAATGGATTAGTCATCTTCCTCAATGACGTTTATTTCAGGAAAAGCATAGTTAATGAATTTTTGTCCTGCAAACTTTGCGAATTCATCACCGTGGTGCCGGACATTTTTGGAATGTCCTGAGTAATGATTCCATGACTCTATGGGGACATGGGTATTCTTTTCAATATTACTCAGCTAACAGGCATCGTCCGACTGACTCTTTTGCCCCAAGTCTTATGTGTATGACTTCCAGATAGGAAAATCATTCAGGGGATCGTAGCCACGGTTGTCTTTCATTAGACTATCTTCCTCTAATGAATTGGGTGGAGCACGGCATCTTTCCGGATCACAATCTCCATAGATCATCCTGACGTCTGACTTAGGTATATATCTTGGGCTCTGCTTGGGAAAACAAAATGGCCTGTGCGCCTCTCCCTAAGACATATAACCATCATTGTTGAGATAATACTTCCACTCCTCATCCGTATTAGAGGAGTCGCTCTCATTAATGGTGTGTACTTCTTGAGACACTGGGTGGAGGAAACCTCCACTGTGGAAGAAATCCTGAATGGGACGAAAACTTTTGTCCTTCTTTGTAGTCTGGGTACAGGTTAAAGAGAAACCAAGACCTTTCTTTGTCTTGTTATCTGTAGGAGTTACAATCTGTCCCCATCCTTTTGTTTCATTACTCTTGATCACTTCGAGAGCGTCCTTGAATGAGGAAATCGATGTCCCTCTTTTTGGCCGATTCTTATTGCTCACCGAGAGTGCTTGGAATTGGGTTCCAACAACCTCCTCTGGTTCTACACAGGAGAATGATGATAATTTGCTCACGATTAAGGCTTTCTCTCCACATACTATGACTAACTTGTCATTCTTGACGAACTTCAGCTTATGGTGAAGTGTCGAAGTGACTGCCCCAGCTTCGTGTATCCAAGGTCTTCCTAATAAACAGTTGTATGCTGTCCGGATGCCCATGACCTGGAAAGTGACTTGGAAAGTGTGAGGACCGATGGTTATGGTAAGATCGACTTCGCCGATAACTATTTTTCTAGATCCATCAAAGGCTTTGATGATAATCTCACTGCCTCTCATCGGAGCTCCTTGAAATGATAGACGTACCAGAGTTGATTTTGGCGTAACATTCAAAGATGATCCCGTGTCCACCAGTACGCTGGCTAAAGCATCTTCTTGGCAGTTGACTGTAATGTTGAGTGCCATATTATGGTTCTTGCCTTCTTCCTGCAGTTCTTCATCACTGAATCCCAAGTTGTTGCAGGAAGTGATGTTGGAGATGATGTTGTTAAATTGTCCTACCGTCACATCTTGTTCCACAAAGGCTTATTCTAAGACCTTCTGTAGAGCTTCCCTGTGAGCTTCTGAACTAAGCAGGAGAGATAGAACAGAGATTCGAGACAAAGTTTGGAATAATTGGTCCACAATGTTGTACTCGCTTTTCTGGATGAGCTTCAACATCTCATCGTTGTTCTTTACAAGTTATGGATTACTGGATTGACCGACTTGTTGGTTAGGAACTTCCGTTTGAGGTTCCTTTTCTTTGGTAGGTTCTCCAACTCCTCTGTTGAAGATACGACCGCTCCGGGTAACTCGACTGATGTCGGCAATGTTTACGACGGAGGGTAATGGAGTTTCTTTTCCGTTCTCGATGGTCGTTGCACCATACTTGTAAGGGATAGCCTTATCTGACTTGTACGTTATTGGACCTGGCAGGTAGATAACCACAGGAGCTTTTTTATTTTTCTGACTGTCATAGGCAACCTTGATCAGTTCCTGGTTGGAAACTTTTCTACTATCAAGAGGGATCATTGATTCATTGAGTAGAGGGATTATGGTGCAAACGTCCTTGGTTATTCCATGATTGAAGATTATGACAACGCTTTTGTTCAGACCAGGGAGGTAGGCTTGTATCATGTTAATCGACCCAGAACTTGAACATGGTCGAATCTCTTTCCGGTCCACTTGATTTTGGAGGGTTGCTCGTACGAGATAACATCCTTGGTTATTTTTTTAGCATACTCTACAGCGCTCATAATTGTGTGGTGGTACCCCACCATACCCAATCTGTATGCAGTGTATCTTTACTAGATCTATTTCTATTGAGCGGATATCACGACTTTGATGTCTACCAGGATTCCCATCAGTCATGCTAATCTATTGTGTATCTTCATCCAAGTAGAATGGAAGCCACCATTGGTCTAGCAGATGTTGAAGTGTTCTTTGCACAAGCACACACCCTTGGTCGTCATCACAACATTCTTTACAGTCTAGATAATCATGTGAAGCAAGAAAACCGAGTCTGGCCTGCTTAGCATGTAATTCCGCTAGACTGGTATTCATTAGGCGTATGTCTAAGATTTGAACCATATTGACTTGATACTCATTTCTTTCATGGTAGTCTTGGATCCATCCGAGATCCATTTGACGTTGGAGGACCTCTTGTATAAAAGAGCATCCCTAATTGTCTGTTGAGCAGATTGGACAAGCGTTGTAATCGTGTCGTGGCAGATTATAATACTGACTTTGTCTCGAATGCATCGCCACTAAGTTGACGTTCATTGCACGAATGTCGTGGCTCTGCACAATGTTGGGATGTGCTTGGACCATGCTTACTTCATGACTCTGGTGATCCTGAATCCAGCCCAGATCCATTTGTTCTTGCAGAGCTGCTTGTACTACGGAACACCCTTGATTGTCCTTGGAGCAGATATCACACTGATGATAGTTGTGAGATGGCATATGACCGTACCTGCTCTGTTTATAATGCATCTTTACCAGGTTGGTTCCCAGTAAGCGTACATAATGAATTTGATAACTGTTGATAGACTCTCCTTCTATCAAATTCACTGTAGTCTTTTCATGTTGCGGTAATGGGTTTTTCTGAACATTCGGGTTAGTATCTTTGAAAGATAAGATCTCGTTCCTCACAAGCTTCTGTACATCAGACTTGAAGCTGAGACAATTCTAAATGTTGTGCCCCATTCCTCCTTGATGGTAAGGGCAAGTTTGATCTGCTTTGAACCAAAAAGGTGGATTTTCTGGTACTGCAAGAGGAGTCCTGGTTTGAACATACCCCTTGGTTAGTAGAAGTGGAAATAAATCTGCGTACAACATCGGTATAAGGTCGAACCCTGATGGTCGTGTAGTACGATTGTTGTTATTGTATGGTGGATGAGCCTGCTGAAAAGGCTATTGCGACCTTTGCTGATATGGTTGTTGACTTGGTTGGATCTGAGCAACCTGAGGTTGATAAGTCGGAGCTGGTGCTAGGTTGATAGTGGGAGTTACCGCCGCTACTGGTTGATACCTTCGCCTTTGCTTTCCCAGCGAGATATTACTGATATCCTGCTCTTTCTTCTTTTGGAAAGTACTACCGTATCTCTTAGTACTGCTAGATGGTTCTGCATCTTTGACCAATCGTCCTTCTCGGACTGCTTCTTCAAGGCGTACTCCCATGTTCACCATTTCAGTGAAGTCACTGGGCGCACTGGCGACCATTCGGTGGTAATAGAACGAGCTCAATGTTTTCAGGAAAATCTTGGTCATCTCCTTTTCCTCAAGAGGGTGATAGATCTGAGCGTCAATTTCACACCATCTCTAAGCGTACACTTTAAAAGTTTCTTTGTCCTTTTGTGCCATTGCCCTGAGCTGATCCCTATCCGGTGCCATGTCCAAATTGTATTTATATTGCTGAACGAAGTCTGCCCCGAGATCTCGTAAAGTACTAATCTTGGTGCGGTTTAAGCCCATGTACCATTTGAGTGCGACACCGGTTAAACTGTCTTGAAAGTAGTGGATCCGTAGCTGTTGATTTTCTGTCTGGGTAGACATTTTTCGAGCGTACATCACCAAATGACTTTGAGGGCAAGAGTTGCCTTTGTATTTTTCAAAGTTAGGCACCTTGAATTTGTGCGGTATCTTTACATTAGGGATCAGACAGAGGTTGGCGGCGTCTTTTCCGAATAAGTCTTGACCTCGAATGACATACAGTTCCTTCTACATTTCCAATAATTGCTCTTGACCAGAAATTGCTTGTGGAATCTGTCCTTCTGGGACAGTGTGTACCACTGGTTGTGGTATAGACATTATAGAGGTGACCCTTGGCGCTTCAGTTCCCTGAAGTTTGTAACCTTCAGGAGTTGCTATTGTAACCCTTGCATCTTCACTTTCCCGAAGTTTGTAACCTTCAGGTCCAGCGGTTCCTGCCACGGTTTTTGGGTCTTCAGTGACCGGTGGGATATATCCTTCAGGTATAAAGTTGAAAGGCATGCCCCTGGGGCTCCCCTTAGGCATGTTGTACCAAGGATGATTCTCATGTGTCTCTGTCGTACCCTAATTTTTGACCCTAAGATCCCCGCTTTGCTCTTTGCATAACATATTAGGTTAATCATCCGTGCATAACTGACCACTTTACCTAGTTGTTGTCTGTTTGTTTCATTTATGAGTACAGGTGTTGCTATAGAAGGCTCAAAGACTCGAAGGTTGTGTTATGTGTATGTGTTTGTGGAGGTTCACTGGTCCTGTGAGATTTTTCCCTCACCCGTTTGATCCCTAAATCACTACCAAACCTTTTCTCCCTCAAGACTCCTCAGTTTTCCCCTCACAAAGATTAAATCCTTATACCATTTGACATGTAAGTTGGTCCTTAAGCCCCTGCAAAGTATTTCTTCCCTCAAGATTTCTCAGGAGTCTCCCCACAGAAGATTAGGTCTTTATACCCGTTGATATAGAGAATGGTTCCTTAAAGTTTAGTCACTGGTTGTGTAGCAAATTATATCACAAGATGGCATCTCTTCCTCCTCTGTAAGTTCTTCAAGGTTAAGAGGTGTGTTTGCCCTCTGCTCTTAGGCATGGGTTCGTCAGGAAAGTTCAATTTGGAAGGAATTAGAAGTTTGAAATCCAAAGATCTTAATCCATTCAAGATTATCTACAAATATTATTTATCATGTGAAAACAAATTCAATATGTCCAAAAGTTCACGTTCAAGTCAATGTCACAAGACACGTTAAGCTAAAAAGGGACTCAAGTTTATAAGGTCAATAATCGAAGAACAACTCGTTTTGTGAAATACCAGAGGGTGATTGCTTCATAGTTCATTTGAAGGAAAATAACTAAGGATGTCATGCGCTATGTCCACAATCCGTTTAAATTCTATGTTTTGCTACTGCCAACTAATTTCAAGCCTCATCATGAGGAATTATTCCACCAGTTTGAGAATACAATATCGTGCTAAAAAGCCTTGAATAGAAGCTATTGTTTGGACGTGAGAAAACATTTGTTAGCACTAGCTACCACCAAACTCTTTGCAAATTTAAAGCTTCATTGAAGAAATATCATTTCCTATGCAGTACGAACTACTTCCATAACAAGTCATACATTTTAACATTTCCTAATTCTAAGATCAAACAGAGTCGCGGAGGCAATAGATGTAAAGCCAAGACCATACAACAAAAAACACATGACTTTATTTATCCGCAGACCTTTTGCTTCAGCCGATAAACCTCATTCTCGTTCCGACATGGCAGTATATCGTCACCACCGCCAATGCTCCACTTTGCCTCTTCTATTGTCACGATCTCACCAAGAGCTAAACCAAGTCTTCGCTAGCTTCAACCGCATCTGAATTGCTGACAAAGGTTCAACGAGAATGTAACGAAACCGCTAACACAACCAACTCAAGCTGTTGAATGCTCCCGCCATGCTCTGTTGGTGAAAAGTATATTTGTCTTCACGTTTCTAAATCGAACAAGGCATGTACGGCTTTGACGTACCTTAAGGAAATAACAATAAATGAGCTGCTGCACTTGTGTCGCACACTGTGAAAAATAAGAACAGTGATTCTAGACGGCATCAATCACGGTTTCATATCCAGGACGCCATCTGGAATAATAATATGAAATTGGAAAAAGACATAAAACCTGGGAGTAAATTCAGAATAAAATCACAGCCATCAAAATTAGCGACACGAGAATCAAATCGAGATCATGGACTTGTATTCGTGAGATCTAGTACCTGCAAAAAGAATAAGCTACAAGTAGGTACATCACATTCAAAAATACACGAGATTTAAAGGTGTTTGGCGGTTTGATTAATGTGGGACTTTTGTCCTAAATCGGTTGCAAAGTGATTCAAAAATATGGTTAGGAAGATAAACAAGGAAAAGAGCTTGCTACCTTGAGAACAACCTGAGCGAAGGATGCGTAGTTTGTCCCTGTTAACAAAAGGCCGATGTTAATGTCTGCGATGCAAATCATGGTTTGAAATTTCAATGACTGAGTTAGAAAGCTTTGGAACATACTCTAATTGGCAAAGATCATGTCGAAGAGAATATTTCAGCTTTAAGAACAAGTGACTTCTTGGGACCCTCATGTTCCATTCGCTGCACCTATAGAGGTTTTGGTAAAAGCACTACTGACTGTGTCATCTTCAGCCGTGGAAGCTACTTCTGATTCATTTGTCAGAATAAATCCCTTGCGCAGTTGGTAATACAAAAAGAGACGCGGAGTAGAAGAAGCTTAAAAACATAAGTGCACACCTGCATTTTTTTATGGACTCACAATTAACTTACAGTTAATGCAGAATCAAATTGATGGCCACAAAATGGAAATGGTCGAAAGTCCTCAGCATAATCACACTAATTCACAACAAGGAATCAAACGCATTCAATACGTAATATCTCGATTCCAAACGGTTTCAGACATGATAGTTTAAAACGGAAACTTTTTCAAAGGTCATAATAGGGTGTTTTCTTTCCAAGACAAGATCAAACACATTCAAATGCATTCCAAAAATGTCCAAGACAACAGTTAATACACATAAGCCTATAAAAGGAGCACCATATCATAGAAGATGGACGGAAAAAAAAAAGAGAGAAACTACAAAAACCTCACAGTAATCATATTAGTAAAATCACACACAAAAACCATCGCAAACAATTTCACATCAGAAGCTCATGTTCATACCAAATTCTTATCAAAGACTCTGATACAGAATTCAGAACCTACACCATACCAAATCAATCCACAGAGAAAAAATTCAGAAATAACCCACCATAAACATCATTAACGTTCACGCATTGACAGAGCAAAATTGTCAAAAATCACAAAGAACACATACACACATACGAAGAGGATCAGAGACGTTACCCGTTGAAGTAAACACAACGTACACAGCTCGAGATATCAGAAAGAGTGAGTACCCGGTCGAAGAATGGATCAAGGATTGGCGGACACCCTCCCTTTTACTTTTTTTTCTTGCTTTGATCTCAAAATGTATTTTGTAATCATCTCTGAACATAGTGGATTGGGGTTGGGTTTTTTAGGGTTTAGGTTTCATCACGATCGAGAGGTAGAGGGAGCAAGAGACGAAATGAGAGTGATTGGAGAGGTAAAGACAAGAGGAATCGAGAGAAATCCATGGCGGATTTAGGGTTTCAACCCTTCTGCCAAGAGAGAGACTTAGAGAGCGCAGGAGACGTTGGGAGAGATGAGAGACGAGAGATGAGTCTGAACCTCACTCTCATTTTCGTTTTTGTTTTATTTAATCGTATACACACGTACACACATATACTATCATGCACCCTCGCCATCTCACCATTCAGATTCACACACACACCCCTCTACGTTTGTGATTTGAGGGTTCATGATGGACCCTCTCCCTCGCGAACCACCTGATCCCTCCGTTTTAAAATAATAAATCCTTTTTTTTTAATTTAACTTTTTTTATTAAATAAATTCATCATAATTAAATTTGGTTTTTATTAAAATATAACCATTTCTCAAGGTAGTTGCCTTGCTACCAACCAAATCAGTGTAGAATTTCAAGATCTCTCGCGAAATACTGTCTTGATCAGTCAGAGCCTCTCCATTCAAAGAAGTCAAGGTGTGTTATCCTTTAGTTCTATTTTTTTCCTTGACTGTAGCATGGAAGAATTTATTGTTGTGATCTCCTAGTTTCGGCCAATTCGCTTTTGCCTTTTGCTGCAGAATAGTTTCCTCCATATGGTTTAGGTGCAGTAGGTTCTCAGTATGATGTTTCACATGTTGCATTACTTCTGGGTCATGGGGTCGTTGTTGCAGTGCACACTGAGCCTGATTCAAGTGTTGTCTTGCCTGCTGTATTTTCCCTTGGATCTCAGTCATCTTCCTGGTAAGCGGCTTCAAATCCTTTTGCAGATTCTTGAGTTTCAACCAGAATTTAACCATGGGGGGCCCTTTTATTTCCTGCTGCCAGCACTTAGTCACAATATCAGTGAACTCAGGTTCAGATGCAATACAATTGATGAATTTGAACATGCTTTTCCTCCTTGGCTGGTGGTGGATCACAGTGTTGATTCTGATTGGTGAATAATCAGATATACTAGGTTGCAATACTTCAACAGATGCATTAGAAAATTTGTGAAACCAAGATGTATTCCCAATGACACGATCAATTCTTGAGTAAATCACACCTTACGTTTGTTTATTAGACCAGGTGTAGTGGTTGCCCATGGTAGTGGCCTCAAATAATCCAAGAGTATTCATCATGGCCCGTAAATCTCTGTACTTGTTTTCTTGAACTGCGTTACCTCCAACCCTGTCATCACAAGTCATCACATTGTAGAAATCTCCTAAAACAATCCAAGGATTATTAATATTCTGACCTAGCTCTTCAATTTATGTCCAGAGAATCTTCTTCTTATCTAGTTGATTGAATGCATAAATGATAGTGGCTTCATACTGTAAAGAGGAAGACAGAGGTATACAACCTATGTAGACAAAGGACGATCAAGTTGGACATGGCTGCATTAATTCATCAGGGGATGATCCAGGTTGAACGGGATTACTATGCTGTAATGATCAGGAACAAATTTATCATGGCGCTACCCGACTTGGCTAGAATTGGGATTTCTAATCGTGCAAACTGGTTGTATAAGAGTGTTGCAACCAATTACGAGGACGAAGACGAGGAAGCGCAGGCCCTAGAAGGTACCCAAGCTTAGGAGGATTATCAGACAGAGCCTGAGCCAGAACAGACTATCCCTTCCCACTCCAGAGCCTATCACTCAAGCACCGGACCTACACCAGTGACACCAGACCAATGGTCTTGGTTGCAAACTGAAATAGGAGAAATTCGGGATGAGCAAGCACGCCAAATGCGTGAGCAAACCCGACAGGGTGACATCCTGGATGAGATGCAGACCATGATGCAGCAGATGATGCTGCGATTTCCTCCCCCTCCTCCGCAGTGAGACTTTGTGAGTCCCCTCCCATCGTTGTTCTAAAACAGTGAGGTCACTGTTTGGTTCAAGTGTGGGGGGTTTTATTTTATTAACTCATTTTTTTGGTGTGTTTTATTTTCTGTTTAAGTTTTTATTCTGTTATTTTTGTTAATGTTGTGTGTTACAGATGGATTAGATTCGGCCGGATGAATGATGAACGAGTAGTTAGAGGATGTAAGATTTAAACCCAGACTTGCTACTAAGGCACCCCGGAAGTTGATATAACCAAGAATGATTGTTGGACGCGGCTTGATGACACCAGACCGAGAGTGAATGGTTGACCCAGACCAGAAAAGAAGCTGCATTACATGAGAAGTACTTTTGAGCCTGTAAGGTTTACCCAACATGGTAAGCGCACAATAAACCAAAGATTACATCATCATTAGAGTTGAATCAGGTATGACTTTATTACTTTGAATTTGCGTAAGTTCTGCTCACATAGCACTATACGAGTACACACACTGAGGCACATTTTTGTATCAACCCGAGCCTTTCTAGCTTACCCTTAATCATGTTTATCCTTTGTTACCCCCTGTTGAGCCTAAATCCACTTGTTTGTGAAAACCACCAATGTTAACCCCTGGCCAAACACTCCCTACCCTGCTCAGCATAAGTGTTGTAATTGTTGAATCTGTGCCAAATTCTAAGTTTGGGGTAATTCACCTGCATAAAGAAAGGCAAGTGCGAAAGAGAAAAAGGAGAGAATTATAAAAAATAAGAAATAAAAAATAAAAATAAATAATAATAAAAGATGTGTGCATATATATATATATATCATATGGAGATAGTAACACATCCTAACTCAGTCCTTAATCCAACCTATCCAACAGAATGAGATTTGGGAGGCTTTGAATAGTATTGGAGATAACAAGGCCCCTGGCCTTGATGGTTTTACTGCCTATTTCTTCAAAAAAAGCTTGGAACATAGTGAAGGGTGATTTAGTAGCTGCTGTAATGGATTTTTTCAATGCAGGTACTTTATACAAAGCTGTCAACTGCTCTCTTGTCACACTCATACCTAAAAATCCTAATGCCACTACTATCAAAGACATGAGACCTATTCCATGCTGCAGTACACTTTACAAGATCGTCTCCAAAATACTCACAAGTAGATTGGGGAAAGTAATCCACCATGTGGTAGATAAATCTCAAGCAGCCTTTGTGCCAGGGAGAAATATCCAAGATAACATCATCCTTGCACAGGAACTTATTAGAGGCTACGGCAGGAAAAAGCTTTCTCCTAGATGCATGGTGCAAATGGACATTACTAAAGCGTATGATACTGTTGAATGCGTGGCTCTACACCAAATAATGATTGAGCTTGGGTTTCCTCATGTCTTTATTAATTGGATAATGAAATGCGTAACTAGTGTATCATACAGCTTTTCTTTGAATGGCACTTCCACGGATATTCTACAAGCAAAAAGGGGTTTGAGACAAGGAGACCCCATCTCACCCCTTCTCTTTGTCCTCATTATGGAGTATCTCCATAGGGTCCTTAAAAGCCTTGAAGATGATCCGAACTTCAATTACCACCCTAAATGTGACAAACTAAAAATTATTGATTTGTGTTTTGCAGATGACATACTTGTTTTTCTGAGAGGAGATGCAGGTTCAATCCTACTGCTGATGGAAAAAATGAAAAGCTTCTCAGAATCCACGAGGTTGAAAATTAGTAGCCCAAAAAGTAAGATGTTCTTTGGAGGGGTAGCACCAGAGACCCAACACACTATGCAACAAGTCACAGGATTTGATGTGGGTGCCTTGCCGGTGAAGTATTTGGGGGTTCCACTCAATAGTCGCAAACTCACTATCAATCACTGCCAGCCTCTCATTGACAAGATGTTACAGAGGATTAACCATTGGACTACTCGTTTACTATCTTATGCAGGACGTATCCAACTAGTAAGAAGTGTTTTATTTCCTATTTCAAATTGCTAGTTGCAGATATTTCCGCTGTCAAAAAATGTCTTGAAACATGTTGAAGGTATTTGTAGAAGGTTTATTTGGACAGGTAGTAACGAAGCGAGTAGAAAATCACCTGTTGCGTGGGACCACATATGTGACCCCAAGAATGCAGGGGGCTTGAATTTATACTCCTTGGTTGATTGGAATAAGGCCGCGATTGGAAAACTATTATGGGACATTTGACAAAAAAAGGACAAGCTGTGGATTCAATGGGTGCAAATCTACTACCTGAAATCAGAGGATGTCAACATATACTAGCCAAATACAAACTCATCATGGACCATCAAGTCAATCTTCAAGTATCGAGACTTCATTTCTCAATCCACTTGCTGGCAGGAATTACAGGTAACTATGAAATATAACACACGAAAGATATATTACTTATTTAGGGGCTCTAAACCGGAAGTGACTTGGAAAAATCTCATGTGGAGTAACATTGCTAGACCACGTGCTGTTTTTACTCTTTGGCTGTTATGTAACCAAAAGCTCCCCACAAAAGACAGGTTGTAAAAATTTGGTGTCACTACTGATGGTGAGTGTGTGTTCTGTGCGCAACCCGAATCAGGACAACACCTCTTCTTTGAATGTGCATTTACAAAAAATATTTGGAAGATGCTGATGAAATGGATCGGATATAATCGAGCACCTCTTGATTGGTCTCATGAACTGCAATGGATTCTGCAAATAGTGCAAGGTAAGGGGAGTAAGAGGAAATTACTTATGCTGGCTCTCACTGAAACAATCTATAGTATATGGACCTTGAGGAATCAAATCATATTTCAAGAAGCAAAAAAGGAAGACCTGAAGATTGAGGACATCAAATATGTGATCATGAGGAGGGCTGAAACCAATAGCAAACTTAATACTTATTGTAGTCATATATAGTTTTATGTAATTTTTGTCAATTTGGAACCTGGATCCGTAGTGGATCGGTTTTGGGCTTGTAATGTTTTTTGGTAATGAAATTTTTCTTTCTTCCAAAAAAAAAAAATAATAATATATATATATATATATATATATATATATATATAACCATTTCTTTTATCTAAAAAAAAATAAAATATAGAACTTTTCTTTAATAACCCCTTTTAATAAAAATAATTTCTTTTATATTCTAAAATATCACCTTTTATCAAATATAACTAAATAAATTAAAACTTTTTGTTAAAACCTTTTTTTTTAGTTAGTAAAAGCTTTTTCTTCATAATAAAAACTTTTATTTATTAAAATACTAAAATCAAAATCTTTTCTAATTAATAAGAAAAAACTCTTTTAATAACTTTTTCTTCTTTTCTTTAACTAACATTTTTTTTATAATATAGCTTTAAGACTAAAAACAAATAATAATAAAAACTTTTTTTAGAATATTAAAATCCTTTTAATTAATAGGGTAAACCTTTAACTTTTTTCAAATTAATATTAATCTTTAACATAATTTTCAAAAATAACAAACCTTCTATTAATTTTCCTTTAAAATTATCAACTTTTTCTTAATAAACCGTTCCCTAGTTAGAATCCCTCATCGCGCTAAATCGTACGTTTGTGTGACATAGATTAGAACCTTTGATTGATATTATGCCTTACTTATGCCTTTGTGTGTTTACCATTGTGCTTGATGTATGCATGCTTTGTCTGCTCTAAACCCTTTCAAAACATAAAAATCTCGATCCAACGTCGAGCCATTTTTCTACCCATGTAAGTCGATCGCCTTTGGGCATCGCTACCAACCTTTGGTCACTAGACACAAGACTAGCCCACTTTGCTAGCACTCTCGTTTAATTCGTTAATATAATCGATTGCATTAATATCCAAGGGAAAATCTCATGCATGATAATCAAATTATTGTGCATGGTGCACTTCATTTGCATTTCATACCTCTTCATAAGTTCACACCCTTTAAGATAAGTTATTAGACAACTTTTGGATAGACTTCCTAAGTTAGTCCCCCTTAATTTTGATTTTACAATCAAACTTTAACCCACCTAATTCTCCACGCAAGAGAATTAGATGTGAATCATCTCAAAGAAGGGACATACAATCCCATACCCCACAAATACAAATAAATTTCAAAAACTGTGGTGGTTTCTTAAGATGATGACTCATCTTCTCTCCTAAACCTTTAAACAACTTTAGTATCCTTCAAGAGGAACTACATGTGATCTGATTCCTTCCCAACAGGATATGTAGGCACAAGATGCGATATCTTGTCGAGCACGCTTAGGAATAGAACTTTAGCTCTTCCTACTCTTAAGCCCTTAGCAAACAGATAACAAAAACAAATAACATAATAAAACAAGAGGTTCCTGTAAAGTACTACAGATATCTAGGATGCTAGTACCTTCCCTAGGTATAACCAACCCCCCGAACCTTAGACTCTTAGTTTTGCATTTCCATTGCATACTGTGGGACATTCGATCTTTCTCCCTTCCCTTGGATAAATCAAAGACCGGTGGTGAAATAAACGATTTGCGATTCAAGTTAATATAATAGCTTGATATCCAATTCTCACCGCGACAGAAATGGTGACTTCACTGGGGAGATAGGGTAAGAGGGTTCCCCCTAACTTGATTATTTATGTTATTTGTTATATATCTGTTTTATGCTTGCTTGGTTTTTTCTGTGTGAAGGGTTGTCACTTTGTGTGGTGAGATAAGTCCTACACCCGGACTTGAGTGTAAATTATGATAGGACGGTGATATATTCAAGGACACTTTGAGGGAGCCGATTCCCGAAGAAGTTGAATTGAGAAATCACCACTCAATTTAGGCCCTCTCAAGATTAATATTGTTCAACAAGTCCATTCGTGAAGACGATATTATTTCGATCTAAAGGCCATCGAGACTGAGGATCGTAGTTACCTTTAACCCAACTTGGCCTATTAGGATGTAGTGTGGGGACTAGGAGGGAGTCTATTCCTGAATTAGTTGCTACGCGATACTACACTCAGACGAAATTCTCTTGAGAATATTATTGACTACCAAGTTATTTGGAAAATCGATAATATCCGAAAGATGGGTTGTAGACTCTAGGAACTTTGTAGAACCCGTTCGGCAGGTATATTTGAAACCATATTACACACCTATTGGGATAGTTAGACTTTGGCTCCACGCTCATGACTTTTCAAACCTAGGACTCTTTGTCTGTTTGTTTTGCTAGTGTGTGCTTTGTGCTTTGTGCTTTGTGCTTTGTGCTTTGTGTGTTTGCATCCCGGCATTCATGAGCATTATTTCATAAAGTTTCATGGAACTTAGCTTTGTTTGTAAACATCATAAGGATATCATAGACTCTAAAAAAAAGAAAGAAAACGCTGAAGTACCCTTACAAAGAGTCATGATCTGCACGATCTAAGGAGACTGGAGACCTTGTTAACAAATAAAGAAGAGTTCAAGACCAGATATGGGAAGCTTGATAAGGAACTTCTATCAACTCTATTGCAGTTTATGACCCAGCCTATCACTGTTGGTGCCGACTCTTGAAGAATATTCTTAGTCGATGGAATTACTTATTCAAGACAGGTATCCATTTCCTATCTTCGGTTAATATTCGAGCTAAAGGAGAAATTTTGAAAAAAAAAGCTACTTCTCGCAAGAATAGAGAAACACCAAAAGACTTAACCTACTCTAGTCCTCATTCAATACATTGGAAGCTCAATTGGAAGAAGAATTCAAGCGACTCAAAGGAAGACCGTTGGAAGAGGTTCCTTAGATCCATCATTACTAGCTTTTATTTAGCTTTTATGTCATGATTATTGTAAGGCGTACAAACGTGTTTGTAATCAATTTTGTAATGAATCAATCTTTTAGTATTCCGATACTAATGGTTGTAACCATTTTAATAAAAAAAATGAGTCTCTTGATATCCCTTGATGATTATAAATAGCTGAGTTCCATGAATCTTGTTGCATCTCATTTGCATTTGCATTCGTGCTTCTCTTCTTAGTCAAGTTGAATTATCGATATGATACTCAGGTCTATCAAAGGAAGAAGATGGATAATATTGAGCAAGAAAATCGTGAACTCCGCAAGGAAGTGACTGCTTTGAGGGTTGGTGTGGAAAGGCTCTCTGCTTTGATTGAAACTCTAATTGCTACTCAAAATCAACCTTCTCCTCATATTTCTCAGACTCCGTTTCAAGGGACCAAGACGTCTGAAGTCACACCAGTGCCCACTCATGTGGTTCCCATTAACATTCCTAACAGATCTAAGGATCTTAGAGAGGGTTTGCTCAAGAAGAAGGAACAAGTTGCCGATGCCATTTCACTAGAAAAGTATAAAGGATCTCGTAGTGAAAGTAAACAACACGTGGATGAGTTTAACCTGATCCCAATGGCCTATTCTGAGTTATATCCTACTTTAGTACAGAAGAATCTGGTGCAAACGAGGAAACCGCCGGCCATCCCAAAGAAACTCCCATGGTGGTTTAAGTATGATCGTTTTTTTCCATTTCATCAAGGGGCACCCGATCATGACATTGAACACTATTATGCTTTGAAAGATGAAGTACAGAAGTTAGTGCAAAGCGGCATTTTTGTCTTTTGAGGATTCTGGGCCCAACATCTCAACAAGTCTGAAAGCCCTGTGGAAGAATGTCTCGAGGAATACCGTATTTCTGACGTGAAATCAATAAGAGGGTCTTTGGTGGATATGCATGCCTATTTGTGTAGGCTTACCCACTATGAGCATATGGGTGTATCCAATTCTTCGGTTGATATCCAATTCTCACCGCGACAGTCTCCAATATAGGTGTACATGTAATCTCTGAGATCACGGTCTTTTGATGTTGTTGCTCCTGAGCTGCTGCCAGGGTTTGAAGGTTGTTGTGAAGTTTTTTCAAACTTTCCTTTAGAGTGTCGATTTCTTCTCTCATCTCTCTGTTCTCTTCCTCGAGATCGTCCATTTTCTTTTGTCGATTGGCCCGAGTATTGTATGAGTGAGACAGTTTAACTCTAGAATTGTGATACATACGTGAGACTCAGAGAAGAAAAATGCGTTATGTGAGAATGATGAATGATATGCAAAGACATATTTTTTAGTTTTTGTTTTATTCAAAAATAAACTTCAACAAATAGATTGCAAATATCACACAGTGGGGTGGAGACCCCTTTTATTGAACTTGAAGATTGCAGTATTTTACTAGGAAAAGTACAGTATTTTACAAAGTGCTGTAAGGAAACGTCTAAGCTTATGGATCCCGAGTCCTCTCTGAAGAGAGCTCAGATGCTGGTTCCTGTATTTTACTTTTCTTCGATCGGGCCTCTTCAGCCGCTGTCGGGTCGACAATCCTTTGCCAAGTGAAAGGAGCAAGCAAATTTTTTCGGTCTTCCTGACTTTCCATAGCATGTTGCTCTAATATCTCAATCAGAGCATCCTTCTCTTTTTACAGTTCCTAAATTTTGGTACATTCCAAATTAAGGATTTGGTATTTGTTCCTCCAAGAGCTCTTCTCACGTTGAACTTTGTTAAGAGCGAGCTAGATTTTTTCCGCATCAGACTTGAAATAAAGGACAGATTCTTTTAATGGAAAAACTTCTTGACGAGGGTAAGGCATCCTCAGCTTGAGGGCTCTAGTTTGAACCCAGTGGAGATAAGGTTCCATGGAGGTACAGTTTGGTCTTCCCAGAGACTGTCTGCCTTTCCTGTGAATATGTTTCCAGGCGTGCACTATTTCCTTCTTTAGTGCCCTATCAATTTCTCCTTCCTTGAAGAAAAGACCTTCCAGATGAACGTTATGTGGGATATTCTTCATTGGGTATCCAAGTTGACGATGAGCTAAAATTATATGATAGTTGATTCCTCCTTTAGTTCCAATGAGGGATATGTTAGGGAAATTTCCACATCTGTCGATGATCTCTATCCTTTCGTAAATCCGATTGTAACAATCTATGTCAGAATTGGTAAGAAACATAACCCTTTGTGACCAACGTAGAGTACTCTTGTGATCCCAAAAAGCATCAGACTTGGGCAAATAGGAAATGAGCCATTTGTAGAGTAAGGGTACACAGCATGTGATCATTCCTCCGCTGTACAAATTCCTTAAGTGTACATAATGATAAGCATCTGCGAACAAGGCTAGCACGGGGTTTTCTATCAAGAATATCTTAACAGCATTGGTATCGACGAAGTTATCAATGTTGGGAAAGAGGAATAACCCATATATGAGCAAAACAAAGACGTCTTTGAAGGTATTTATGTTTCCTATACTAGCAAAGTATAGAGCTTTCTCCATCAGGAATTTAGCTGGTAAACCCTGGATTCCTCCTTTAGTGGTTATGTGAGTCTTAACTTCTGACTCATCCAAAGAGATTGCTCTTGCAATGGCCTGATTCTTTGGAATTTCTTCCAGTCCAGAAAATGGATCTTGATCAGTGATAGGTAAATCAATCAGGTGGGAGTACTCTTCCAGTCTTGGTGCAAGTTAGTAATCGGGGAAAGTGAAGCAGTGGTAAACCGGATCGTAGAACTGTACCAGCGTAGACAGGATCCCTTCAACCACATTGACCTTTAATTGAGACAACAGTCCTCCGTGCTTAGCTCTGAAAGCATCGGGATTGGTAATTATCCTTCCCAATTTCCTTAAGTCTTCTAGTTTCGGAGCCTTGAAGGTGTACTTGTGCGTCTTTCTTCTACCAAAATCCATAACGCAACCTCTGATATTTGCAATTATTGTATTAGTTCTTTTGGAAAAAAGATTTTTTTCTTGTTTGAAAAGAGTTTTTTAATGAATGCATGAATGCAGCACACAAAAATATTTGAAAACGTGGGTTCAAAGGTTCAACATCACGAGCATGGAGTCATAGCTCTACCCATCCCCAAAGGTTGTACTATTTTTGTCAATTTTTGTACCTGTAGAATGGGTTCTAAAAGGTTCCCAAAATCATTGACCCTCCTAGGGATACCAAAAGCAAGTTGATTCACTCGAGCAAGTTGTAATATCCTAGGATGAATCTCATTTTAGTGTAGTATCGCGTATCAACTTTTCCCGATAGTCACCGCACTACCAAATGGTCATATGGTTAAATGTCTACTAAATCCTCAGGGTCGTGGGTACCGTACTGGGATAGACGATGCTTTCACGACAATCGGTCGTTCAACATCAATATTTCCGCACGGGTACCTTGACTGATTCGGTGGACTACCAAGTTAGCTTGGTCGGGATTCACTCCCTATAAGCGTTTCTTGGATATGCCACCACTTATCTTAATGTTCTCTCAAACTTTCCACATGCGTATTAATCGCATTCCTAGTTAACAGAAATTTAAACACTGGTATCAAGTAGTATAACAGTAAATGATATATATATAGTAGAAAGTATAGAAAATTCCAAACAAAACCTAGACCTCTTAGGAACTCTAATCCTAAACACTTCCTCAGTTGAGTCGCCATTTTTCTATAGCGTGCGATTTTTGTCGGTGACGCGACCAACTTACAACAATGGTTGGAATTGGGTGCTACTTTCTGATTTCTTATTTATCCTATGAAGCTGGAAAGGAAAGGGAAGCTATCTAAAACTAACCTTGCACGCAAATGTTTTCTTTAACAAATGCTAAGAGATTGGAGGTTCAGGGTCAGGTTATACAAAGGGAAGTTGTTAATTACCCAATGTATATATGGTTATCCATAGATCTTCTATGGCATGTTTAAATACTTTCTGGTGTTTATCTGTTATGGGTTGGGAAAGTTTCTAGTTTGGGAGTGTTGAGAGAGTGTTTTTGTTGTTTTCGGGTTTTCTGTTGTTTTTGGTAAGGTACTGGACCTAAAGTTTTTGGTATGTGTGCTTGCTAAGATTTCACAATCTTATGCCTACGTATTCCCAAAAGGGTACTCGGGAAATCAGAGCAATCGTAGTTCCTCCTATTCTATGGGCGGAAAAAGATGTTTGGTGTCTTGTTTAAAGCCCAAGATTGAAGCTAAAGGGTTTGACTGAGAGAGAGTTTGCCATCTCTAAAGGGAGGTATCTCACCTGCTTATCACAGTTTTTTTTGAAGGATTGGTTATAAAGGGGAATTACTTTAACTGGAATGCATGGAATCCAGCAATGCCATAATTTCCTTTATAAGGGAGATGTCCTGAAGGAGGAAACTTTAACTCAGTGTAGAGCAATGCCATTTTTCCTTAGGAATATTTCATGCTAAGAGAGGGACACTGGCTTGGATGTAAATAATCCAGAGGCTTGCCACATACAACAATTAGATGAAAGAAGAGATTTACCAGGATAAAGAGGGACCACAACTTGGATTTTTGAATCAACAAGTGTGCCACTTACAGCAGTTATCTGGAATTAGGGTTTGTTTGATTATTTGTTTTGATATGTGATATACAGAGAAATGTCTTCCTATAGAGAGAACTCTTGATTTTCTCTAAGGGGATGTTGATTTTTGTGTGCCTTGATCAAATCCCAAGGTTGAAGCTAAAAGGTTGTTTTTGTCTTGTTTAAAGCCCAAGATTGAAGCTGAAAAATTGACTCTACTAGGGGAGTTTTATATTTGTCTTGCCCAAAGCCCAAGATTGAGGCTGAAAAGAGATTGACTCTTTCGTGGAGTATTTTGTCTATCTTGTATAAAGCCCAAGATTGAGGCTAAAAGAAATTGACTCTACTGGGGAGAGATTTTATCTGTCTTGTACAAATCCCAAGATTGAGGCTAAATCTGCTGAGGAAAAATCATTATACAAAGCCTAAGAGGAGGCTGGCTGGGGAAATTCTTATATGAAGCCTAAGAGGAGGCTGGCTTCTGCTGAGGATTATTGAGATCTAGAGACAGGTCCAAATTGGGGAATCAACTCTTGCTGAGGATTGAAGAAGAGTTGAAATATCAGACGCCTTGAGGTTCTGATTCTGTTAAGGTTTTATTGATGGTATAGGTTTAAACTTTGAGTATGAAAACCTATGGAGGTTTTAAAGTCTATTGGAGATTGATGAAATGATCAGGGTTTTTCCTGTTTTTTAGGAAACTTGAGGGTTTCTTTGAGATCCAAGAGGAGATGAGACTTTCCAAGTCTACTGGTATGAAGAGGTTGGCTCTTAACTGGAGAATGATCTTTGTATGATGCCCAAGAGGAGGCTGCGATTTTAAGGGATGAGAAACAACCCTAGAATGGTTAGATATTCTAGAATTCTGACTCTCTGGAGGATTGAACTAGTAGAGATGACTAAGTTCTGTCCTATACTTATAGGAGGTCTTCAGGTCCTTGTACTAAGCCCAAGAGGAGGCTGAGAACTTCTAAGAAGCCTGAGGGTCCTTGTACAAAGCCCAAAAGGAGGTAGGGGATGCTTTTAGGAAGTCAGTGGGTCCAAGCCTAAGAAAAGTCCAAGAAAGGTTTCACCGGGAATTAATCCTTTCTTTGTATAATAGTTCTAGGGCTTGAAGAAATTCATAAGAGGTTTCACCGAGAATTAATCCTCTTTGGGGAAATGAATTTCTTGTACGCATATATTTCTTAGTTAAGACAGTCTTGAGAAAAGTTTCACCGGGAATAATGCATTTCTCTGTTCCATATTGTATAAGCCCAAGAGGAGGCAAGACTATATCTGGATCTTCCTATGCGGAACTAGTTTTGATTGTGTTGAAAGAGTAACCACTGGTTTGATCTAGACCTAGACCTAATTGCTGGGGAAAACTCTATGCAAGTATGTACAAACATATATATATAAACAAGTATGTATTGAAAAGATAGTGGAACTTACAGTTGTGCAAGCCCAAGCATAGTAACTACAGCTGCATGGTTAGTTACTCAAGAAATTGAAGAAAGTTTTGATAAAACTTTGAATTTGAATCTAAATAAAAAAGAAAGTTGTTTTAAAAGGAAGTTTGGGGCTTATACTCAAAGAGAGACCCTGGTGAATTCTTTCGAAAAGGCGGCGATCACATCATAGTTTTGAAAACCACAGAGGGACTTATACAATGTCTGGGGCCTAAATTATTGTATTTACAAAAAGGATGGGTCTTACACTCTATTAGAGGCCCAAAAGTTTATTTTTATACAAGAGATGGGACTTACAACTCAAGGAGAGACCCAGATGAAAAACAGTGATCGCACCATTATTTTTTAAAATTGTATCGGGAGTTATACAATGACTGAGGCCCAAATTATTTATGTACAAAGGGGGTTGGGTCTTACACTCTATTAGAGGCCTAAAAGTGTTTGAAAAAGAAGAAAAATGGGACTTACAACCAAAGGGAGGCCCAGGTGATTTTTGTTTTGAAAACGGCGATCGCGCCGAGATTGTATCGGGACTTATACAATGACTGAAGCCCAAATTATTTATGTGACAAAGGATGTGTCTTACACTCTATTAGAGGCCCAAAAGTGTTTCAAATAAAGCTTGAAAATTTAAAATCAAGAGAAAAACCCTAATTTTAAATAAAATATAATTTTCAAAGAAAATTAAATAATAAATTATATCAAATATCAAATATATTCAAAAACAAATTGTAAACTTTGAAAAATGTTTTGAAAAATCATGTTTAATCACATAAAAGCTTGAAATTTATTTGAAGTTGAAAAATCAAAGTGGAAATTTCATTTTAAAATGTTTAAAACAAATAAAATGAAATTATTTACAAAAATTCAAGCTATATTAAATAAATAATATAAATTTGATTTTTTTGTAGAATAAAATATTTTAACATTTTTGTGAAATTTTAAAAAAAGAGCCAATAAAAAATGATTAAAATTGAGAGAGAAATTAATTTTTGAAATCAATTAAGAAAATAATCAAAAATTCAAAAATTCAAATAATTTGAATTATGGCGCCAACGGTCCCCTTCTTCTTCCTCGTGACCGCGCCATGGACGATTTGCAATATCTCACTTTTCTCTCTGATTACTCAATGAAAATGAATTTTGTAAACATGAAATTTGTTCGTTTTTTATCAAGGATTACAACCATATAAATTAATTGCACTTATATTAAGTGTGGAGTGAGAAATCAAGTGATGAACTCAAGAACCCTAATATCTGCAAGAACATCATGAAATCCTATACACGATTCATTCTTAGGAATTGATTGAGGGTTATCACTCTATATACATGCAAAAACAAGATGGTAACTTAAAAACACATTTATGATGCATGTAGTATGGAGTTTGAAGGCTTCAGGTTTACCTCTTGTAGCTGGCGATCGAGTTTGATGATGGAGATGTTACAGATGTGTTGTAAGGACTTGGACAACTTCACTATACCCTATGGAGTGTGTTGAGATGCCTGGCCTTGATTGGAGATGCTTGGATCACCTTGTGGTACCTCAACTACAAATAAGCCTCAAGTGGAATTTGAAGTTTATGATTCTGGTGTTCCATGTGAAGGATGAGTGTTTGAACAGCTTATATATGATATATTGGATGTGTTTAGATCATAAGCTGTGGTGGAATTTCTCTCTAACTCAAAATTCGATCGTGACTTGCAAAGTAAGGCATTTCTGGTTTTTTGAGAGAGACTTTGAGGAAAGCAAGTGTTGTCAAGCTTTGTTGTACTCAAAATGACCACAAATGACCTCTATTTATAGTGTGTCAAGTTTTTTTTGCAGCAATAGTGAATGGTGGCTGGTACAGTCCATTATCCAATGGTTGCATAAAGGAATCTCAAGCCTCCTCTCGCCATTGACTTGGGTCAATCTTGCAGGCCTATGGTCCTCTGATGCTTTAGTTTATCTTGACTCATTTGCAATGTTGTAGACTAATACATACCAGCTCTATGCATCCGTTCAATGCCTCATGACAAATTTGAAAGTTTTGGATTTGAACTTTGAATGTCACATGCCAAATGATGAGGTTTTGGACTTGCAAGGCTCTATGGTATTGTAGCTCTGCAGAGATCATGTTCATTGCACTTTAGAAACTTGTCTTGTATGGTGACAAGGCTTGCCAAGTCATGGAAATGACAAAATCGTGGGGCAAGTGCAAGACTGTCTTGCAAAAACAGTTTTGGAGGTGTCATGTTTCCATGCTTGTAACTCCCTACTCAAGTTGAATTTGGAGATGATCAGGTACTCTTTGGAAAGCTTGTATGAGATAATTTAACTTTGATGGCCACCAATGGTCTTGGTTTAGCTTGGATTATAATGAAAAATATCCCTAAAGTTGGTGAAAAACCAAGACAGATTCTGTCCAAAATTTTCACTAAGTTTTGGAAAAAATGGTCATTTTCATGTTTTCGTGATTTTGATCAATCCATAACTCAAAATCCATGAGGATTTGGAATCTTTTGTAGTTGAAACTTTTGAAGTATGTCATATGAACTTTAATTTGAGCTTTGGATGGAAGAAAAGGCCCTTAGGGTTTGGGAGTTATGACCTTGCAAAGTTGGTACGAAATCCATTTTGTTCATAACTTAGAAAAATTTAAGTTTCTTATGGTTGCCCCTTTTGCAAGTAACCTCACTTTTCTTGATTTTTCTTGATGGATGATGATCAAAACCATACATTAACATTGTTTTTGACTTAGGGGAACCACATTTGTGAAAAAATTCCAAAAGTCAAACTTGAGTCAGGGCACAATTGACTTTTTGTTAGATGAATTCCAAACTGTGTGATCCTCTATGCAATCAAGTTCTTGACCTAATTAAAACCTAATGGATGGATTCCATAGGTGTCTTGAATCATGTCCCAAGGTTTGGGAACATGTCTTGATCCAAAGTCAAAGGTACAGTTGACCTTTTCTTCAAAACCCTAAATGTGGTCCAGATGAATTTGAAACTTGTGAATCAAACTTATTGGATCAATCCATTGTTGTAAGTGGATCAATGTGGTTTATTTGAGGCCCTCAAATCATGTCTTGAGGTCTTGGTTCATGTCTTGCCTCAAAAGTCAACTTAGGGGTGAATTAGGTCAAGAAACCCTAATTCTTGATTTCTGATTAATGCTAATCCTGAGGCCATTTTGACTTGATGATTGGATCCATGAGGTCCCTTGGAGCATTTTGGATCATGTTTTGAGGTATTAACTCATTCCTAGATGAAATTTTTCATCTGGAGGCCTTGGTTTAACAAAACCCTAATTTGGTGACACTGGCGATCTTGAGGCTTGATCTACTTGGAATGTTGCATCCTTGTGTTTTATTCTTGATATAGGAGACCTCTTGATCCTTTATAGGTGCTTGAGAGGTTAGAAAAGTTTAAAATCATGTCATTTCTTGATTGATCCTTTGTCTAAGTGCTCTGGAAGGGTTCAAAACCCTAATTCTTGATTGTAGTGAATGTTCAACAATCCTTGAGGAGATTGATGAGGTATGATGGTACATCCATATTGTGGAAATGATCCTCACAATGATGGAAAATCTTGTGGTCAAATTTTGGGGTATGACAAATGTCTTTTGTAATAAATTGGATGGGTTTTCTATTGTATAATGATTTTTGGCAAAAGAGTGTATAAAGGACTTATTTATATTTTTTTGACATTTTCATGGGCTTTAAAATCCTTGATCCAATGCATTTTGTAGAGTTCTTTTTGTATAAATATTTTGGACTTGTAATTTGCACCTTGCTTTTTAAATAATGCTTAAAGCTTGAACATGCTGATTGGATTAATATCATACTTGAATTAAATCGTACCAAATTCCATACTTGTTAAACTCTTACTTGAAATGAGATCTAAAACATCACTTTTGCATTTTGAATGGATTGAAACCACAAACGGATCTTGAATTCATCTTGAACTTTGCCACTTACAACTTGAGAAACCCAAAGCCTACACCTTTGAATCTTCACTTGAGCCTAAATGAGCAATACCATGTATCCCATGAACATGTTTTAAAATCAAAGGATAATACTTGAAGTAGGAATTACACTGCACTAAAATCTAACTGGAAAATAAGTTCGATCCTGATTATCAACCATGAAACACTTGAATTTCGGCACATCCTGGAAACTAGATTTATTCATAACTGACTTGACTTATCACATCAACCCCAATTGGATTCTCACACACCCCTACCAGATAAGTCTTAAACCCTGGCCTTGAATAAACCTTTGTCTAATTAAAATTATGACCCACCAGATGAACCTCAGTCAACACTGCTCACACACCTAACTTGCCTGATTTTCTCAAATGAATCCTGATTCAATCAACAACTTGGACTAGAAGAAATGAAAGCAACTTATTTTTGGATTTTTGAATAAGGTTAGTGGATGGAATGTACAGATGAAAGTTGTATACAAGTAGGACAAATTTGGGGTATGAGAATAGGATTAAGCAGGATGGAGGTTGTCTGCTCAAACTTGGTTGCTGAATCAAGTCTATGAGAACATGGAACTCTTGTTATGTAATAGGGAGGAGGTTCTTCTAAGTGGAAGAAGGAAGGTCTGAATTCCTCAGCTAGATGTCTGATCAGATGTCAGGACATCAAGCAGAAACTTCAGGGTCTTAGTTGGTGTTGTAGCGGATCATCGTAAGATAAGTTGATCTTCTCATAAAGAAATGGAATTAACACTTAAAAAAGGTCTATCTCATGCAGTTTACGGGAGCTGTGGAAGGAGAAGATGTTACATGTCTAAGGCTTAGTGGATCTAAGATGGCTTGCTATGGAGTAAGTAGATCATGTAGCTTAAAGATTAGGTTTCATTGGTGGATCAAAAGATTATCTTAAACTTTGAAGAAAAGTTAAGATGAACCAAACAGTGGCATTTGGTTGATCTTTATTGTGCATTCAAGCAAGGTGCTTGGAACTAATTACTCTTGGGCAGAAGGGTAGTTGGTTGAAGACGTAAGGAGGTTCTGGTTCAAGTCTATCTTGGAGCTTGTGGTAGAAGTTATAGGTTGATAATGGAAGATTACCTTCTTTTGGTATATGAGAGTTTATTTCTCTCTGTGGTTATCTGGAGTTCTTGTTGATCAAGCTGGTGGCGCAGTGTTGTTTGAAGATCGTCAGTTGGATTACTATGCAGATAGTAAGTCCAGTGGTTGAGCATATCTAGAATCATGTTGGTTGGTGTTTATGATATGTGAAGGATGTCCTAACTGATGTTAGACCATCTTCTGGGTGAGTTATCCTTGAAGTAGGATTCTTAGTTCACATCTTGTCTAAGAGGTATTTATATTGTCGTACGGGAGAATGATGGGTAAAGGACTGTCTTTGAAGTCTGATGTGAATGTGACATGCTTGAAGTGGATCAGTTTGGTGCTTGTGGAGCAAATGGGATGAGGATTTCTGGAGCATGTGTTTGATGTCTTTCAAGTGTGAACAACATCTGGGCGAGCTAACAAACTAAGAGGATTTGTATGTCTCTTTGAGAAATGTGAAGTATTCCAGATTCAATTGGGTTATATCTCAGGGAACAAGGAGATCTGTACATGAGAATTCATGAGGAATTCGTGTAGTGTATAGATGGTTTTTGGACGAGAGGGACCAATGGTGCTTTGGTATCAATCCAATAGTTTATTGGTTATGGTACAAGGATGTGTTCCTGGTACTCTCACTATATGATCATGAAGTTGTCATGGGATATCATGTGGTGATTTTGAGGTGTTTCTTGCTGAAGAAGCATCAGTTGAGAAAGATATGGGGAGAACTTATGTCTGTTAAATGTACTAGTGTGGTACATGGATTACTTAAGGGTCAAGCATTAGGTGAATGCGTTCAGCAGGTGTGTGCTCTTGAAGACATGAAGATGTGTCTTATGTTTTCCATTCACTTAGGGTGTTCTTTTGGCAAAGGAGCACTGGTTATCTACGACAGGGGGAGTTAGGCTTCTGTTTTGGATATATGGCTGCAGTCGTACAAATTGGATATCAAGATTGTTTGTGGCTTCAAGAAGTTTGTGATAGATTGCCTCGGGTGAGGTTGATATGTCAGACGAGATGTCGTGACATTGTCTTACTGGTATGAGTTATGGGTGAACTTATCAGGTTGTTCTGATTCTGTCATTGGGGTGTTAATGGACTGGATCAAAAGAGATACAAGTACCTTAGGAGTGTTCTGAGAGTCATTATTTGTTTCTGGGAGAATTTATTTTTCTCTGCAAAAGCAGATAAGGTCTTTTAAGAGTCTTTGCTGCTAACTGAGAAATGTTTGAAGAAATGTCTAAACATCTTGGTCAGTTACTCTGGGTCTTCTAGTTGAAAGAGGATTAATTAGATACTACAATAGGGACTAAACAAAGTCTGACAAGATGTCAGAACATTGGTTAGAATGTATGGTTGTATTCTTAATTACTTTGGACGGTGGAGAAATTGTGTCTTAAGGAACGCGTGTTAAACATGTGATTCCCATATGTTCTGAGTCCTTCTTTTGTGTCCTGTGTTCTGAGTTACCCATGTTGGTGTTTGGTTGCTTCAGTAGCAAAATTCTTCCCCCTAGGTGAGGAATTATCGATTCATGGGAAAAGGGGAATGTATCACCAACATGATTGGAGTCACATCAGTATTCCAATCATAACCGCCACTCAGGGTGAAGAGACGTCAGGAGCACCCTGGGTTTATTGTCCAAATTGAAGTTTTAGCCAAAATTTGTCAAAATGGGGAGATTGAAAGCTCCTGAGGTTTGACTAAATTTTGGTTAAAAATTAATGAAGAATGCTGCAGAAAAAAGATGTCGAAGACAATGTCCTAACATTCTGACTCGACAAATATAGCAGGTTTTAAATCTGGTGCAAGAATCAAGGAATGATTATAGCAGTGGATCAAGGGATCAATAAACAGAAGATTCGAAGCCCAAGGCAGCAGAAGAGTATAAAAGAAGACCAAGACCTAGGACTGAACAACTGAACCTATTGTAACACTTTTGTAAAGTAGAAAATAGGGTTTAGGGTTTTGAGAGTCGTAGGCTTTCTTGTAAGTCTCCCTATGTATCGATTTGATACATTGTGGTAGACATAGGTACTTGTACAGATTCAAAAACCCGTAGGTAATGAATCGTGTATTGTTCTTGGATGAAGCTTTGAAGCAAATTCAAGTTAACTTGTTAGTCAAGGATGCTTGACTGAACTTTGTATTAGAAGGGGTGTCTTTCAATAGGGATGATACAGTTATGGTGTAGTAACTGTTAGATAATCGCAGGTTGTGATTTAGGGAGTGAGATGGGTTTCTCTTATCAATTAGATGTGACTTCTAATGATAAAGTCTTCATTGGGTAGTGATAGGTAAACGTGGGTGTTTACTGTAAACCTTAGATTGTTTACATAAAACTATACTACGGATAGTGGATTCTTCTTCCTGGATTGGTATCCCCCAGATGTAGGTGAGTTGCACCGAACTGGGTCATCATATTATGTGTTGTTTATCATTCTGCAATTTAGAGTTCAGTATTGATTAACATGTTGGAACAGATGTCGAAACATCTGTGTTTCTATAGTTACTAATAGTTTGGATATCAGTTTGTAGTTCTGGTTTTTGTTTAATAATTATGCAGAACAATGTCTTGACATGTGTTAGGACATCTGCTATCTACTATGCCAGAATTTCAAACTTGACCAGGGAGCACCTTATCCTTTCTCTCACTCTTGTTTAATAGTTATGTCATTACATTGAGGACAATGCATGTTTTAAGTGTGGGGGAGGGAACCATTTCTTTATTTTGTTTTCTTTGTTTTGTTTTCAATTTTCTCTGTTTTGGTTTTGTTCTTAAATAAAAAATGAAAAGAAAAAATTGCATGTTTTTTCCTTTGGTTTTTGAGTTACAAGTATGAGTTTTGTTCTTAGTTATCTTGAATAGAACTTTGTGATGTGATCTGAAAAATTTGTTGTGTATTCTTAGTATGATAGGTAAGACTAAACTCTGAATTGTACATCATTAGTAGTAGATCATTAACCCTTGTGAGTCTTGAGCCTTATATGGATAACATACAAAAATCCATATCTTTCTTTCCTGTGTGATTCACTCATGTCTGTTAGTCTCTAGAACTTGAATTGACTCTTGTTGATGCTTTTTGTTTACTTGTGCACACTGTTTGATCAATGCAACTTGTTTTTGTTTTAATTTTAGCCACTTAGCCAAAAAAAGCCAACACTGATCAATATCATCCCTTTGTTTGAAAACCCCTTTGAGCCTATTTATCTTCTTTTTTTTTGTGATTAACTCATTACAAGCCGAAATGTGGAAAAAAAAATTATCACCCTAATTAAGGGTTGAAAGAGTCTTGTATGGAGTTGTGTGGGGTTGAACTTCATTTTTGTGATGTTGTTGTGATGTTCCAAATGTTGGCAGAAAAATAAAAAGAATAGAAAAAAAAATGATGAAAAATGAAAAATGAAAAAAATAGAGAAGGATTTCATTCCATAGTCCTTCCGGAAAAAAAAAAGAGAAGAATAAAAGGAAAAAGAGAAGAGAAATAAGTTGTGAGGTTATTGTTTAAAAGCAATTGATGTATCCTGTAGTTCAACTCCCGCAATCCTTTCAATTTTCTTTTAACCCTTTGATTTTTAGCCTAATACCCCCCTTAGGATTTATCTTACACTTACCTTGGCCAAGTTACAACCGAATAAAATTCCTTTGGATCTGTGTGTGTATGTATTTAAATTGCAGATGTTAGAGTCTTTTCAAGTTTATGGTAGTACTAACTTTCATGTTATGCTTTGAGTGTAAACAGTTAACCTAATCACTTGAGAGTTGAGTGAATTTTATAATGTGAGCATCTTGCTGCTTTTGATGTACTTTTTGGTAATTTGGTTTTCCTATTTGCTCTTAATGTCAAGGGTTGCTCACTAACATCATATTCTTGAAGCTTAGACTTAGAACTCTACTTGTAGCTTGTATCTTGGATACTTTTGGAAATGAATGCTCTATTTTGTTTATTTTTTATTTTTTTTAAGTTATCATTTTGCTCGGAGTGCAAAAGTTCAATTGTGGGGGAAATTGATCAGTGCATTTTAATGCACATTCTCTTATGTTTGTACTTAGGCATTTCCCTAGTTTGTTTTGTTTATTCTACTGTTTTATTATGTTTTTAGAATTAAGTCTTTGTTTGCCTTTAATCTATTTTTGTATGTTGTTTTCAGCTTTAGCGGTCCACTATTCAAATCATAACTAGAGCTAGGGGATATTGTTTTGTGTGTTCTGATATGCGTTAGAAAGCCAAGAGAAAGAGATACAACTTTCATGTTGAAGTCAAAAGTTGATTCGGAGTGCGGAAGTCCCAGATAATTCGTTGAAGTTTCAGACTTTAGAAAATAATTTGTTTTTGGTCATTTTATGGGCCTGGTTTATGTTTCCGACCCGGTTTGAATTATAAGTGAAATCCTTATTTTGTTAAAATACTTTCTGGTCGCGATACTGTAGACACATTACACTATTCACGGAAAAATACCTTTGCTTTGTACGATTACGATGAAGAACTAATCATTCAGAGTCGATCTACTGTAATTGTGTTTCCAACGCTTTGAGGTTTTTATTCTATCAATTCAATTTCATTTCTCTTTCAATTCTATTCTATAAAATTGCATTTACTTAATATGTTATTTTGTGGAATGTTTTGATTTAATTAGTATGATTGTATTCCTAACTTTTAATCGTTGTTTACGTTGCTTTGTCGTTAAATCGCGTTTGTATATCGTGTTTTCTTAATTTACAATTGTGTTTATCCGTTTGCTTAATTTGTAATATAGGAATGTCAATCTGTTTTATATCTTAGTGTGTTTGCCAATTGATATTGAAATCGAATAGAGATCGAAGCCGCTTAGGGAATTGGTAAGGGAAAAACCAGTGATTAGCTGGAAACCGAAAATAGTAGATTGGCTTATTTTTATAATCACTTATTTGCACTATTTTTCTGTTAATCGAAACTTAACCCCCACCCCCCACCCCCATTGTTCCAATTGTTGGTCAATAACAGTACAAGAATCCTTGAGAACGATACTCGAGTTGACGTTACCGTTAACTATATTTTTTTTTAAATCACTCTTTTTTTATCCGTGTGCGACAACGGATCAAATTTATTTCCTAGCTATATGCTTCTCAAATTCTCCCAAGCACTATCGCTATTTTTGACTAGGTTGTTTAAAAATCTGTGTTCCAATATCGACACATATCCTTTAAGACTACGATCGGTACCTGAGAACCACTTACTTTTATAAATGTGGTGTTTGGATCAAACTCTAGTGTTGACATGGGTAGTTTCATGGTTCAACAAAAGTTGTGCATGCTGTAGTCAAAGTCTGTTCAAGCATATTGTCGAAATATGTTAGCTTTGTGTTTAAGTTAGCATGTCAAATTGGGCCTTGCTTGTAAACCCAATTGTTGAGTTTACTTGTAGCCTAATTTAGCTTAGCAGTCTATAAATAGACTATTTCTCTCAGGTTGTTGAGAGAGGTTGATTGTTGGTATTCACTTGTAATCTCTGAACCCTTATTGAGTAAGTGAATAGTAAAATAGTTTTAATCAATTCTTATTCTTCTTCTTCCTTCTTCTCTCCTTTGTAAAACCTAATAAGGTTTCTTGTTCTGGTTCAAGAAACTCAATCTTTTTCTCATATTTTTGGTTTGTTCTTGACGATATCGATTCACAACAAACTGGTGCGGTGAGCGTGGAGGAGAATATGTCGTCAACAAAGTATGAGATTGAGAAATTCACTGGTGTGAATGATTTTGGTTTGCGGGGCTTGAAGATGCAAGCCCTTCTTGTTCAACAGGGCTTATTAGAAGCGTTGAAAGGATCAGACAAGATGGACATTGCCCTATCGGAGAAGGAGAAGACAACAATGGTCAAAAAATCCCAATGTGCCATTGTATTGAGCCTTGGTGATAAGGTCCTCTAACAGGTCTCAAAGGAGAAAACTGTAGCTGGTGTGTTGATGAAACTTGAAGGTTTGTACATGATGAAATCCTTGGTTAATCGTCTCTACCTGAAGCAAGCTTTGTATTCATTCAAGATGAGTGAAGACAAAGCTTTGATGATGAAGATCAAGCATTGTTGTTGTTGTGCTCTTTATCTAAGTCTCATGCTTACTTCAAAGAAAATATCTTGTATGGAAGAGAGTCGTTGACCTTTAAAGATGTTCAATCTGCCTTGTACTCTAAGGATTTGAACGAACGAAAGGATCATAAGCCATCTTCTGTTGGTGAAGGCTTGTCCGTTAAGGGAAAATTCTTAAAGAAAGATGGTAGGTTTGAGAAGAAGAAGGGTAAAGTTTTACAGAATTCTTATGTTGGTAATGCTCCCACTATTAAGTGTTATCATTGTAAAAAGGAAGGTCATACAAGAAAAGTATGCCCTGATCGACTGAACAATCATGGTGGAAAGAAAAATGGTAATGCAACCATTGTGCAAGATGGTTATGATTTATCTGATGTCCTGGTGATTTCAAGTAGTGACTATAGCAAAGAGTGGATTATAGATTCAGGATGTACTTGGCACTTGACTCCAAACAAAGACGTGTTTGAGGAGTTGTGTGATCAAGATGGTGGATCAGTGTTGCTGGGAAACAACAAAGCTTGCAAAATTGCAGGTATTGGATTTGTGAGATTCAAGTTCCATGATGAGTCAATAAGGCAATTGACTGATATTAGGTATGTACCTGATCTTAAGAGAAAATTGATTTCTCTTGGTGAATGCGACAAGAAAGGATGTGTTTTCAAAGGAGAGAAAAGTGTCCTAAGAGTAATGAAGGGGCTGAAGGAAGTCTTGAGAGGCGTGAAGAAATAAGGCTTGTATACCCTTGAGGCTGAGGTCGTAAGTGGTTCAACAGATGTGACATCCATAAAACCTATGTCAAAGACTGAGCTATGGCATAAGAGACTTGGCCATGTCAATGAAAGAGGAATGGTCGAATTTTTGAAATAAAATTTGCTATGTGTTGGCAAGGTCGAAAAACTGGAGTTTTGTGAACTTTGTGTATTTGGTAAATCCTGTAGAATGAAGTTTAACAAAGGTAAACAAAGAATACATGGATCGCTTGATTACATTCATATTGATATTTGGGGACCTACAAGGAATCCTTCACACTCAGGTGCAAAGTATCTCATATCCATAGTTGAAGATTATTCCAGAAATTTATAGATATTCATCCAGAAGACTAAGGATGAAACTTTTGAAAATTTCAAAAGTTGGAAGACTCTGGTTAAAAACCAAACTGGCAGGAAGGTTTAGAGGTTGAGGACCAACAATGGTCTTGAATTTTGCAATGGGGCTTTTGACAGCTATTGTGTTGCATCTAATATTACAAGACACATAACTACTGTAGAGACTCCCCAACAAAATGGTTTGACTGAGAGGTTTAATCGAACCATTCTAGAAAGGGTGAGGTTCATATTGGTAAGTGTTGGATTGAAGAAGGTGTTTTAGGTAGAAGCTGATGTAACTGCAGCATATTTGATAAATAAGTGTCCCTCGACAACCTTGGTAATGAAGACACGTTAAGAAGTTTGGTCGGGACATCCACCTAGTCTCGACATACTTAGATTATTTAGTTGTTTAACCTATGCTCATATTAGGCAAGACAATATCAAACCTAGAGCTATGAGATGTATGTTCCTTGGATACCCTGAAGGAGTCAAAGCTTATAGGATGTGGTGCCTAGAGCCAGGTCACGGGAGGTGTATCACAATTCGATATGTAGTTTTCAATGAAGTTGGGATGGCATTCAAGAAAACTGGTGACATTGGTCGAAGTTCGAAGATCTCTGAAGAACAGATGGAATAAGAAGAAATTCATGTTGAGGTGGAGCATAATGATGCTGAATTGCATGACTTATATGAAGTCGAAGAAGATGCAGAAGTTGTTGTCGAAGCTGAGGAAACTGATAATGACTACCTGCTGGCAAGAGATAGGTCGAGAAGAGTCATCAAGCCACCTTAGAGACTTGGATATCCAGATCTTATAGCTTATGCCTTAATCTCTGCAAGTAAGGTTCTCGACAAAGAATCTAGAGACTATAAGGAAGTTATGAGGAGTCAAGACAAGTCTGAATGACTGGAAGCCATGGATGATAAGATGAAATATCTTCATGATAATAACACTTGGGACTGATCGAGTAACCTGAAGGGGCCAGGTTAGTCAGCTGTAAGTGGATCTTCAAGGTTAAGGAAGGAATCGAAGGAGTGATGTCGAAGCTTTTTAAGGAAAGGTTGGTTGCTAGGGGGTTCACTCAGAAATAAGGTATCAACTTAATGATGTGTTCTTACCTGTTGTAAAGCATAGATCCATTAGAATTTTGTTAGCCATGGTGGTGAAGTTCGACCTAGAACTTGAACTGATGGATGTGAAGACAACATTCTTGTATGGTGATCTAGATGAAACAATCCTGATGAGGCAACCTGAAGGGTATGCAGAAAAGGGAAAGGAAGATTATCTGTGCAAGCTGAATAGGTCTTTGTATGGTCTGAAACAATCTCTTCGACAATGGAATAGGAGATTCGACAAGTTCATGGCACACATTGGTTTCACTATGAGCCAGTTCTACAACTGTGTTTACTTCAGATTTTGACTTGGAAATTCAGTTGTTATTTTGTTGTTTTATGTGGATGACATCCTCATAGCAAGCATCAGTGTCAAAGATGTTATGAAAGTGAAGGTCGAACTCGATAAGGAGTTTAACATGAAGGATTTGGGAGTTGCCTCCATAATTCTTGGGATTGACATCCGGAGAGATAGAAAATAGTCAAGATTATGCTTATCTCAAGAGGCATACCTGAAGAAGATTCTCGACAAGTATTCCAAGCCTGTTCTAACACCGACTAATCCTCGATAAAATCTGAGTTTGACTCAAAGTCATAGTACTGTAGTTGAAAAGCCTATATGAATAGAATTCCATATGCAAGTATAGTATGTTCTTTGATGTATGTTATGGTTTGTATGAGGCCATACATTGCGTACGGAGTGAGCCTTGTAAGCAGGTATATGGAAAATCTTGGAAAGGTGCACTGGAAAGCATTAAACTAGATTCTTAGGTACATCAATGGGTCTCTGAGCAGAGTCCTGATTTATGGTGGAGCTTGTGGTGATGATAGCGAAGGCGAAATCGAAGGATTCGTCGACTCTGGTTATTCAGGTTGTATGGATTTCAAAAAATCTATTTCAGGATATGTGTTCACTATGATCGGCATAACAATCAGTTGGAAAGCGACACTTCAGAATGTTGTTTCCTTATCAACCACTGTAGTAGAATATATTGCCTTCACTGAAGTTATGAAAGAAGAATTGTGGCTTGAAGGATTTGCTAAGGAGCTAAAACTTCAAGGTCAAGTTATCACTATTAAATGTGATAGTTAAAGTGCAATACACCTGTCGAAGAATCCAGGCTATCATGAGCGAACCAAGCAAATCGATGTGAGGCTTCATTTTGTCTGAGAGATAATCGAGCGTGGATAAGTTCAAGTGCTGAAGGTTTTGAATAATGACAATGCTGCTTATATGATCACTAAGACATTGTCAAATAGCAAGTTTTTCCACTGTATGTGGTTGTTCGCACGCGATTCCCGCACGAACAACCGCTGGCCTCCTATCGCATGTTTACTCGCGGGATCGTCCATAGAATCCCAGAACAATTTGGTTCAAGTGTAGGTCTTGTTGATATTATGGCTTTTAGTTTAGAGGAGTTGTAAGAAACTTAAAAAAGTAAAAGGGTTGCGAATTGATGAACAAAACAAAGTAAAAGAAAAACAAGCAAATGACAAGATAACTTAAATTTTGATCATATAAATTGCATTAAAATAAAAGTGTGGACGCTATCATACATTTCTGCTGAAGTAAACTCGTTTCTCTTAATGCTTGGTACTTAGAGTGTTTTCCCTTTTGCAATGTTACAAATGCGACCCCCAAAATGAAAATAACTATTGCTTTAAATAGGCTGAAAAATAGCTATTCATCTCTCAAGATTTGTCCTGGCTATGACACGTATCACCCCACTATCTTTCTAACTTCCCATGTTCTTGGCTTTCAAACTTTTCCCGCTCAAAACTTATCAACTTTGTGTTGGCTTCATGGGCCACCAAGTGATACCCTTCGAGTGCCTTGTTTGCCTGCTTCCTTCCGACACACCATTTGCTTATCCCGACCCAGCTTTGGCTTCCTCACTACCTTTCCTTCTGACGTTGACCCGCTAGCTTGGGTTTTTTACCATTTCTTCATTTCTTATGTTTGGTCGAAATCTCCTGGCTAACAAATTGCCCCCCCCCCCCCCCCCAAAAGGCCAGTTTCAACTAAGCATCGTGTCGATTGAGAAAACTGGCATTTTGATTTCCTGTGAGATTTCGACAACACTTTGGTTTCGACCCAATAACCAACATTATGTCTTCTGTCGAATCTTTGCCATGTGTCACTCGCAGTCTGGCGTGATGATGGTACATTTCTGTGCCACGATTTCCAAGAAACGTCATGATGGCCAGTCTCGTCCTAAGTTATGGGTCTCGAAACCACCCCCACTAATTGCATAATTTGAACAGTTCTTGGCTTTTCAGTTGCATGGACTCTCCTTATAAATACTCCCAAAACTAATCCGATTTTCTTTTCTCCATCTTCTCACATCTTCTTCTTCTTCCATGTTTTCTTGCTCCCAAAAACACCCTATTCCAATGGCCTCATCTGCAACTGCTACTGCTTCCGCCACTCAGACCACCGAAAACAACCCTATCGCATTCGTTCTTTCTGAGAAGGAATCACTCAGATCTCTCCATAAGCTTTCATCTGCTGACGAAGCGGTGCTGGCAAATTGGAAACATCAGATGGTCATCCCCTTTGCGGTGGCTAGTAAACTCCAAGCCTTTCACGACCCATATTCGGATAAAAATCTAAGTCACCAAGAACTTCAAGAGTTTTTTCCATGTTTTGTTCCTACCATACCACCAGCTTTTGAGAAAGGTGGCACTTTAGACCTCAAATTCATGGCACCCAAGGCTAGGGTCTTTAGATCGATGTCTATACCTGGCAATAAAGAGTACATTTCTTGGCTCAACAAGGTCGAAGGCCAATGCAAGGAGCAACGGAAAAAAGTTGGCATCTTTGACGCCATTCAACTCTCAAGAAACGCTCACAGGGTCAACCTTTGCTTGCTGCTTGCGTCGATGTACTTTTGGGAAGGATCGACCAATACATTCCACTTCCCTTGTGGCATATTCACGCCGACACTCTTCGATGTGGCGGCTATCACTGGTCTATCACCCTTGGGCTAGACTTTTAACCTGATGCTAGAAACAGACCACACCTTCGACTTTGAGCGTGCCAGTCTCCAAAACTACATCGAAGATCATCCCGAAAAAACCTCCAAGGAAGTGTCTGACTAGGAACACATTTCTTTCTTAACTCTGTGGCTGTCGTATTATCTATTCTGCCCTGGATCTCTGCAAATAGCCAAAAGCTACATCAGCCTGGTGATCCAGATTCATGAAGGTCAACAGGTATATTTGGATAAGCTTTTACTAGCCTCCCTTTATCATTCAATTGGTTTGTCAGCCCTGCTGCTGAAACTTCTGCATGCGACTACCAAAGCTTTAAACGTCTCGGGGGCCTATGTAGTTGTTGCAACATTGGCTCAATGCTACCTTCGAGCATCAACTGGGTTATCCTGCCTCTGCCATGATGGAGCGTCTGAACAAAGAGCGTTCCATAGAGGGCCTTCGACTTTCCAGGATGACCACCCAAGAAACCCCCAACAAAAGTCTCTTCATGAAGTATCTTAATATGTTTGTAGAGACCATGTCTTTCGTCCCCAGCATGGTGCCCTTTGTGGCTCAAAAATTCGGCCCGACCTGGTTCAAGAATCTATTTCCTGGTGTTTCCCCTAAAGCAACAACGCATTTGAATTCAATATGGAGGGCCTTTTTGACCCCTACCATGTTGTCCTTTCGGATTGAGACAGGGAACAACGGCTATGGGTTCATGAACTATCAGCCCAACTTGGTGGCCCGTCAATTTTTCTTGAGCCAAATGCTGCCAAACTCCTTGGTGAAACATTCTTCCGACATTGTGAGGGCTGGTCGACGGCTGAATTTGGCAGGACATAAAGCCTGCCTTAAATTTGTCAAGTCAACACAACATCTCGAGTTGCCTGTCTTTACGTTCCAACCTTCCTTCTTTATCACAGAAGACTTCGACGTCTGGTGGTTAGAATACCAGAATCAGATTTTCCCACGTGACATGTTCCTGTCAAACGTGGTCGATGCTTTCGCCACTCTTGCTACCGAAGTTCCTAATCCAACAGTTATTGTGCCTGTCGAGGACACGCAAGAAGCTGATGTCACAGAAGACCCACCACAGAAGGTAACTCCTGACTCTTTAAGTTTATTTCATTAGTTCTATATTTAAACATCTGTTTTTATTTCCCAGGGTCAAAAAGGGGAACCAGTTGCTGCCTCGACCTCCACCGAGCATGCCAAGAAACCAAAGACCCTGAAACCACAGGTATAACTTGTTTCAGTGTTACTTTTCATCTTTTTTTTGCAAGTTTGTCTGACTTTGTCGTTTGCTAGGGTTCTGAAAAAATACCATCTCCTGAGGGAGACGTGTCGGATGAAAGTACTCAATCTCAAATCTTTCCCACCGGAGTCCCATCATCTCCTCCAGCTACTCCATTGGTGAGGAAAAAGAGGGCCCCAATCAAGAAAACTCCTTCAAAGACGGATGCTTTGACCGTCAAACTTGTGGTCCCCATAAATCTTGTTGAAGTCTTTGAGCTGGTCGAGGCTGAAGTGTCCCCTCTAAAACAACTTGCTGAGGTATTTATCCTCCTGGATCCATTGATTCCTATGGAACTTGGAAATTTTCTTATTGAAACTTTTCTTGCAGGAAACTGTGGCAGCTTCGACCACTGCTGAAAAGGACGAGTTTCAAATAACTTCGATAGAAAAGGACTTAGTGAAGACAACGCCTCCAGTTCAACAAACCACCACTGAGGCTAGGAAGGACAATCTAACCACTGGCGATAATGAAAATCCTTCGACTATTGCTACTACTGCTGAAGTCGATGTGAACCCTAAAGCTCCTGTTGAAAGTGGCCCCACCCTGCCTACGCCTAATGCAGACAAAATTCTTACTCCAGAGGAGATTCTGGCGACAAAACAAACAGATCCAACGGCAGCTTTGAAGGCGCTGCATAACTTTCACCAAGAGTTTGGGGACGTTCAACCCACGAGTTCGACGGCCATACTAACCCCAGAAATAGATGCTTCTTTCGCCCTCAAGCTCCAACAATTGAAGACATACTTATTTGAGGATGAATTTCTGGCGGCCGTCACAGAGGAACCAGCTGTTGCTTGTGATGTGTTCAAGATATTGGATGAACTTGCCGAATTTTAAGGTCCAGCTCCCATGGCCTCGTACTTGATTGAATTTGAAGCCTTCTTCACACAACTGGCCAATGACCTTACCATGTGCAAACAGGTCGACGCTCAAATCAGGCTGAAAAATAATGAGATGGGCCGTGAGTGGTACCTCAGTTCCCTTTGTGAGAAATAACTTAAGGACTTCGAGGCCACAAAGCAAGAGCGCTCTGATAAGCATCATGCTTTTGACCAGCAGATATCTGACTACCAAGCTCAGATAGCTGAACTCACCAAAAAAATTGCTGAGGTCGAAAGGAAGAAGGCCTCTTTGGATGTTGTCGAACCTTTTCCTTCTCAAGAGGCAATCGATCAAGAAGTCACTCAAGGGATTGCTCACGTTGAAGCTGCCCTCAAGATCAAGGATACCATTGGTCAGATGCGGAAAAGAAAAGCTCTCCTCGAAAGCAAGGTTGTTCATGAGAAGACCATCTTTGAAGATTTTAAGTCTAGATTCCCTGCTTCATCTTAACTATCATGTCGAACTGTTGTAATTTTATTCAGATATTTTTTAAGCCATCTTGGCAACCCCAGCCTATTTTGGCCACTTATTAATGAAAAAATTACTTTCTGATTTGAATCCCTTGTAGCATAGGTTTATATGTTTTCAAATATCTCTCATTTACCCTCAAGACTTGTTGGTCCATTCCTATTTCCTAAACCTCATATGCATTGTTACTGAAACCCTGGATCACTTTGAATGGTCCCTCCCAATTCGGTGACCATTTCCCTAGTGTTCGATGTTGTCGGTCCATGGGCAACACTGCTTTCCACACATAGTCATTGACTGCAAAGGTCTTCTTTCTGACCTTATTATTATATGCCTTGGCAACTCGTGCCTTCTGACGTAATAACACATTTAACGTAGCCATTCTTTCCTAGTCTAAGTCCATAATTTTGTCTAGCATCATATTCCAGTATTGCTCCAACAAAATCTCATGTTGTCGTTGCACTCTAACTGATTGCAGGCATATTTCTGCTGGTAACGCAGCGTCGTGCCCGAAAGCCAAACAAAATAGAGTCGAGTTTGTTGACTCTTTAGGGGATGTTCGACAAGCCCACAAAATTTGATTCAACGTCTTGTGCCAGTTTTTTGGTTTTTTGGACACGTGCTTTTTAATGAGCCCAATGACCACTTTATTGGCTGCTTCGACCTGACCATTTGCTTGAGCATAATATGGTGTTGAAGCAACCAATTTGAAACTCGTCTCTGCTGCGAACTCTTGCATTTTTTGGCCAACGAACACAGAACCTTGATCCATCGTGATGGTTTCAGGGATCCCGAATCTATACAAAATGTGACTCTGGATGAACTCGATCACAGCCTCTTGATCTACTTTCACTAGGGGCACAACCTCTATCCATTTTGTGAAATAGTCTATACCTACGAGGATGGCCTTTTGTTGTTTCGACGAGGCTGGTCGGATTTCCTCTATGACATCTAATTCCCATCCACGAAAGGGCCATGGCTTGACGATGGTGTGTAATTCGCTGGTTGGCACATGCTGAATGTTTGCATGTTTTTTATAGTCTTGGCATCCCTTTACGAAGTCCATGCAATCTTTGAGCATGCTTGGCCAATAGACGCCTTGTCGAAACAATAGCCATTTCATCTTATGGCCAGCCTGGTGAGCCCCACATGTCCCACTATGGACTTTAGGAATTGCCAAGTAGGCATCTGTGTCCCCTAGACACTTGAGCAATACTCCTTCTAGAGTCTTTTTTAGCAACTCATTGCCCATCAGCACATAACTTAGAGCTCTATATTTAGTTTTCCTATCAACGTTGCCCACCGGGTCCTCCAAATACTCGATGATTGGTCTTCACCAATCTGTCGATGATAGGTTGCTGACAGCAAAAACCTCATAATTTTCCAACCCTTCGATCCAGCTTTCTGTCGAGGCGTTTGCCCCCACAACTTTTGGGATCGACAGGCCTGATGGTGGGCGTATATTAGACACCATCTTCTCCTTAGTTTCAATGAAGTCCTTCAACTTCTCTTCCGACACCTTGTAACCAGAGGCGATATGTGTTAGATCATTAGCCTCTTTGTTTTCTATTCTGGGCACGTGCGTAATGCTGACAACTTCAAAGTGCTCCAAAAGGCGCTTCGCCATCGAGAAATAAATCAAAAGATGCTCTTTGACGCACTTATATTCTTTCGTGATTTGTTTAATCACCAGTTCGGAATCGCCTTTTATTTCGACTCTTTTGGCACCCAAATCCCTAAGTATTTTGAGGCCAGTAATTAAGGCTTCATATTCTGCCTCGTTATTGGAGCATTTTCCATCAACCTTGCATTTGAACTTAGTTGGGATACCCTGGGATACTATCAGGATCCCAATACCTTCCCTGTTTCTATGGCTCGACCCATCGAAGTATAACTTCCAAAGGGCAATGTCGATACTTAATATCGATGGTTCGACTACTGCGTGGTCGACAATAAAGTATGCCACTATTTGACCTTTCATAGCCTTTAGAGTGACGTATGTCAGGGAAAACTCAGTCAATGTCAGTGCCCATTTCCCAATTCGACTATGCAGAATAGGCTTAGACAACATAAGCTTAATAACATCAAAATACGACGAAATATAAACATCAATTGGTTTAATATATTGCTTTAATTTCATACATGAGAAGTACAGGCATAGACACAGTTTCTCAATCATAGTATACCTAGTCTCAGCATCTATTAACACTCGACTAAGGTAATAAATGGGTCTTTCGACACCACTACTATCCTCTTGTGCTAACATGCTTCCTATGGTCGTATTCGACGCAGCAATGTACAACTTCATGTTTTTATTTATGCTAGGTGGCAATAGAATTGGAGGCTTTATAAGATATTCCTTGATAACATCGAAAGCCTCCTGCTGCTCCCGTTCCCAATGGAATTCACTTTCCTTCTTGGCTTTAAGTAATGGTGAGAATACCTTCGTCTTGCCTCTTAGATTCGATATGAACCTTCTCAAGAAGTTTATCTTCCCCAACAAAAATTGGAGTTGCTTCTTTGTCGAAGGAGGCTTGAGATCCAAGATCGCTTTCATCTTGTTCTGGTTTATCTCGATGCCTTTCTTGTGGACCACGAATCCCAAGAAATCTCTTGCATGAACACCAAAGGCACATTTTAGTGGATTCATTTTTAATCCATATTTTCTCATTCTTTCGAATGAACGTCGAATATGGTCTAAGTGACCATTCTCCGATGAGGATTTTATCACAATGTCATCAATATACACCTGTATAAAATTCTCAATAAAGTCATGGAATATAGCATTCATAGCTCTTTGATAGGTTACCACAGTGTTTTTTAATCCAAATGGCATTACAACCCATTCGTATGTTCCCAATGCCCCAGGGCATCGAAACGCAATTTTGGGAACATCCTCTTCGACTATGTGAATTTGATTATAGCCGGAATAGCCGTTGAGCATGCTCAAATATTCGAAGCCTGCAGCTGAGTCGACAAGCATCTCTGCCATAGGCATCGAATACTCATCTTTTGGGGTAGCGTTGTTCAGATCCCTGAAGTCTATATAGACTCGAAGGGTTCCATTTTTCTTGATAACAGGTAATATATTTGCTATCCATTCGATGTACCTTGTAGTTCTAATAAACTGGCTTTTGAGCAGTCTCTCGATCTCCTGTTTGATCTTCGAAGTAACCTCTGGAGCGAATCTTAGAGGCTGCTGCTTTACTGGCCTTTTACCTGGCTGAATTGGAAGTAGATGCTCCACCACACTTCGATTCAGACCCGACATTTCATCATAATCCCGGGCAAAGCAATCCTTGTATTCATTTAATACCTCAATCATCTTAGCCTTCATCTTCGACCCAACTTGGGTGCTCACATAGGTAGGTCTTTTTGTAACCCTATCTCCTAAGTCAACTTCTTCGAGTGGGTCATGCGCTTGCATTCTTTGCAGCTCACTATTTAGGTATTTCTCAAACCCCAAAGGCTCATTGTCATATATACAATCAAGCCTTCGGCTTTTTGAAGCTGTTGTCTGGCCTTGTGGGCCATTTACTTGTGTGTCATAGTCGGCTCTGCTAGCTATCTTCTATTGTTCTTCTACTTCTAGTGCCGACATTCTTTTGTTTTTAGATAGACATGCCGAAATTCGAGTCATGCTTTTTGACTCAGTAGTTATTTTCACCGACTACTGGCCACCCCGTGGGTGGATTATTTTCTATAGGCTCCATTGTTTTGTCGACAGCATCCCAGATAAACCCATAGTCGGGATCTAAGTTCAGGACGCGGCCCATGTCGACGGAGGTATGGGACCCCGACCCATCATCACAAGGAGCCACATTTGCTAGATGCTAATCAAAGGACTTCTTACTGCCCTTAGCTTCGTCAATCTTATAATAACTCTGATTAGCCTCAATGTTTTCGACAATGCCATCTTTTCTCCAAATGCTTAATCTCTGGTGTAGTGTCGACGCTACTGCCCCTATTACATGAATCCACTCCCGGCCCAACAGCAAGTTGAAATTTGCCTTTGAGTTGATAACCATAAAGAGTGTTGATCTATTGGTTGTACCTACTGCCAAGCCCACTTGGACAACCCCAAGGATGTTGCTGGTCTTTCCTTCGTAGTTGGATAGAACTATGTTGTGCTGTCGGAGGTCAACCTCCATTTTTCCAATCTTTTTAAATAAATTGTGAGGCATCAGATTGATAGTTGCCCCTCCATTCACAAACACTTTGTTGACCGCCACTCTGTCAACCTTGGCTTTTATGAATAGCAGCTTCAAATGGTACATCATCCCAGGACTGGGCCTTTCAAACATGGTCGTTTGCTCTTCAACAACACCACTGTTTATTACATAATAACATAGCAGTTTATCCTTCGCATTTTCATTTGGCACAAAATCCTCTTCCGCCTCAGAGACGTCCGACACCATATCATATTCACCTGGAAGTATCGACACAATACCACAGTTTAGGACAAAGTCTTCACCATAAGTGTCGTCGTTGGTGTCATCATACATGTCTTCGTCAAAGTCTTCATCCGGTGAGGGGGTATATTCTTTGTCTGACTGGGGAAAATACTTGGGTTCTTCCTCATCTGACTGGGAAGTGTATTTTGGTTCCTTCTTGCCTTCGATCACAGAGGTACATTTCGAGCTCTGGGTCGAGACTACCCCCTTCGCTTGTGAGGCTTCCACAGTTACTGCCATTGTTTGATTTGTTATAACTTTTTCCTTCTCTACCCATCTTCCTTTTGGGTATTGTCGTTTCTGTCCAGCAGTTCCGACAAGCTTTAACTATGACGTCGAAGCCTCTTTCTCAGCTTTCTTATTTCGCTGATAGCGTCTCCATTGAGTCCTTGTCATGGGGTTCTTCTCTTTATAGTGAGGGGACACCACATAGCCCTTAGTTTCGACTCTTTTGTCAGAGACTTTTGCTTTCTTCTCCAAATCCAACATTTTCCACTTTGGCCTTTTGCTCCCTTTCTGGCTTACTGGTGCCACCCATTTCTCCTGTGAAGTGTCCGACGGTGGCACAAAGGTCTTGGGTCGTGCCTCTTGGAACAGCTTCATGTATTCCTCATTTCGACGAGGGGCACCATTCCGGTCGAATACAAACCTTGGGACATGTGGCTTATCACCGCGCTACATCTTTTTCTTGTCGGCTTCGTATTTCTCAGCAGCTTTCTCATCAAAAACAGCATTGCACCTGGGGCATAACACCGCCTTCGACCCACTTACCCTGCATTTTTCCTGGAAATCTGCCAAGCTTTCACCAGCTTGAGGGTAAACTGCCTCGAGTTCTTGCTCAGTCTTTTTGTCGGAACCATCAGTAATTTCGACCATCATGCATTCAACAGATTTCGTTGTCAATCGCTTGCTGAGACCTTCAATAGCCTCAACCATCATGCACTCGTACAACTCCGAATACAAAGCCTCGTTGACCTTCAGCGGGTCCGTATCAACCTGCATCTTTGGCCTTTCGCCAAATTGAAGTCGGCCTTCCTTCAAAGCCTTTTGCACCAGATCCCTGAAAAGAACACATTAAGCTGTTTTATGACCAAGGAAATTATGAAATTTACAAAATCCCCTTTTCTTCCTTTGTTTTAAATGGGGATCTTTTAAACCAGGAGGAACAACTATCTGACCATCTTTAACTAATAAATCAAATATTTCGTCACACTTAGATACGTCAAAAGTATAAGTTTTAGCGACGTATTTATCTGTTTTTCCAGCTTCAATGGGATTTTTCCCATTTGATGGTTTTAATAATTTGCATATGTACGGAGGCCCTAGCTTAAGTTCAACCACGTTAACCTCGCTTTCGTCGACGAGTTCTTCATCGTCGGAAGAATATCCGTTAGCAGCTATGTACGACACTTTTTCTTTCTTACGGTATTTGTTAGTCTGAGTTTTTTCAGCTTTCAACCGTTCCACCTGTCGGACCCGATCGGCTAGCTGTGTCATATCTCGACTAGCTCATGTTCAGGGACTTGAGTAATGCATCGTGCTTTCAAAATTCTGAACCTGTTAAGATATTGGTCTACTGACTCCGTGGCTTTCCGTTTAACACTGGCCAATTCTTTCAGACTAATCTTCGACTGTCCCATGTAAAACTGCTCATGAAACAATCTTTCTAACTGTGCCCAGGTATGAATAGACTGAGGGGGCAACATGGTAAACCATGTAAATGCATTCTTCATGAGGGAACTTGGGAAATACTTCATTTTCAAGTCCTCATTATTTGCTATGTCACCGGCCTCGATTTGATACCTGGCGACGTGTTCGACGGTGGACTCTTCAGTCTCTCCGGCAAACTTGGTGAACTTTGGCACTTTCCAACCCCTAGGTAATTCTGTCTGTAAGACAAAATTTGGTAGTGGGGACGTGTACGTTGGTCGTCGAAGGCCTGGATTTTCCCCATTCCGGACCATGATCCGTTCGACCATGGCCTCTAAGTTTGGTTCGCTAGTCAGGGCATCGTGCCGAACTTGTCTGGCCACATAGTCTGGATCTTGGTTCCTATGAACCATCACAACAGGAGGCCTTTGGGCGAACCTAGGGGTTTGTTCAACCTCATAGGGTTGGTCAATTGTCTCGTCGATGACCTCGTCCTGACGAACTGGTGTCTCCGGTCGAGGAGGAGGAGTCTGTCGACCCGGTGTCCTAGGAGCGCCTAGGAAATCACCTATTCTTGTCATCTAAGTTGCCAATTATTGGTAACTCTGGGTCGAATCTTGTATTAATGGTCTCAATATGGTGCCCATTTGCTGAGTCAACATATGAACCATTTCGTGATTACTCTCATCCATCTGCTGTCCCATGACCGCGACGGAACTTGAAGTGAATATCGGTATTGATTGGGATAACAGACTAAAACCTAGGGGTCGAGTAACTTGGTTCGCCAAAGGCCCTAAGCCTTGGTATGGTGAGAAAACTGGGGACGAACTTTCCCCAAACACCGGACCACTAAAATGCAAACTCGACATGAACTCTGCCGGCATCCCAAAAGATCGAGGGATGGGCATTGTGAAACTAGGCACATGCTGCCTTGTAGTCCCTGCCATTGTCGACCTTGGGTCAGATCGACGTGATGTCGGGGTTGGCCCTGTAACGCCCCGATTTTGATTATTTCCATTTTGTCGAGTCTTTTATTTAAATTGAGTGGTAAATTATTTTATTTGTGAAATTGGTGTGTTAAAGGTTATTTTTACCATTTTGAGAGTTTTCGGAGAAATTAGAATGGAGGGTATTTTAGACTTTTCTCAATTAATATTAAGTTAGAAAATTTAGTAGAAATAGATTTGTGAGTGAAAATGAATTAATTGAATTGGTGTAGAAAATGAGAGAAAAGAAATAGAAAAGAAAGAAAAAGAGATAAGAAAGGAAAATAGAAGGAAATAGAAAGAAAAGAGAAATAGAGAGAAAAAGGAGAGAAAGAAAAAGGAAGAGGAGAAAAGAGAAGGAAAATAGGGGAAAAGCTAAGAGATCAAGAAATCAACTTCTAGGAATCAATTAAATCCGGGTAAGGGTGTGAAATATCATTATCTTATCAATGTGTATGATTATGTATGATTGTGTTGTTGTTGTTGTTGATTTTTATGAATTTGGTGGAAACCCATTTGTATAGAAAATGATAGAAATCGATTTAATCGTGTTGAAAATGATGTTTTCGTGTCCCTGTGGTTGTTACATGAATGATACATGTTTTTAGATATCAAATTGGTATTTTTCTGAGTTTAGATGATGAATTTGGGTGTGGGTTGGGTGGAAAACGCAGAACAGAATTCTGCAGGAAAATTCTGCATTCTGCCTGGCCATACGCGTAATGGGGAGGGCCATACGCGTATTGACTTGGGCAATACGCGTATGGATGGCGCATTTCAGGGCCAATACGCGTATGAACCTTCCTTTTTCCCGGCCATCTGGTGATTTGCGTAGTGTACGCGTAAGGGGTTTTGGCCATACGCGTATGACATAGGTCCATACGCGTATGAGCAGGAGAAGTGTTAAAATGAGATTTTTCAAAATGTCGTTTTCGTTTTCGTCCGTAACTTTTGTTCCGATTATCCGATTTTTACATTCTTGGTGTCGTTGGAAAGCTATTGAGCTATACTTTCTTATTATGATGATTTGGAAATTGTTAGCCGATTTTATTATGTCGAAAAGTCGGGAATAGTGATATTTAGCGACTTTTACCGTTTTGACTATGTGTTTGAATGTGAATCATACAATAGTGCATTGATGTGAATGTATATAGATTGTATGTGATTGTATGAGAAGAATGCATGAATATATTGTGAATATGTATGCATTTCAAGAATGTCTTGAGTCATTTTGCATGTGAAGCATCATGATGTGCATTCTTGTGGTGGGTGATTCTAATGAGAATCCGCTATAACGTCGTGTGCCCATGTGGGGTGTGAGCGATGATTATAGACGATCGTGTGCCCGTGTGGGGTGTGAGCGATCGGGTCGTGTGCTCATGTGGGGTGTGAGCGATCCATAAACATTGTGTGCCTATGTGGGGTGTGAGCAATGGGTGAACATCGTAGGCCCGACGGGGAGTTACATTGGTAACGAGCGATGGTTCCAGCAGAGTTCCTGAGTGAACTAGTGATGATTGAGTTGGTACCGTATTGCATTTGCATAGAGTCGTGAGTCGGTCTCTATGATTTGCATTTATCATCTTTATAATGATGCATTAGTGAATAAACATAAATGTGTATGTTTATGTGGAATGATTGAGAATTGTGAAAGTATGCATGATGAATATGCTTAGTTGTGTATATATATACAATGTGATGTATATGAATGAATTGTGATGGATTGTGGTGAGAATGTGGAATATGTGTATTTTTATGCTAAGGTATATAATTATATGCATTGTTATTATGATAATATTTCTCACCCTTCTGCTATTTTATGATGCTCTATGAGGCATTGCAGAGTAGGTATGCTGGAGGTCTTTTTGTGAAGCGTGTCTTCATTCTTTTGGTCGGTTGGCTCTGATATGTAGCACCGGGTAGCTAGGATGTATATGATTCTTGTGTGATACATTTGTACATGTATCTTGTTGCTGAATGTTTATATAAACATGTATTACGTTGTTGGATTATACTCGATGATGTATATATATATTTGTTGTATTTCAATGTTCGGATTTTCCGCTTTCATTCTAAATATTGAGACGTGGGTGTAAGGACAAGTTCCTCTGTTGCAAAGTTACCCCACTGTTGCATATCAATGTTTGAGCAGGTGTTGTATGTTTTAAAATCGTGTTTGATGTGACACGCCTCTTTTATACCATGTTTATAATTATACTCTGGCGAAATTTTTAATATGTGCCTAAATGATTATGTGATTATTTTGGGGTATAGAAAGGGGGTGTTACATTAAGTGGTATCAGAGCCAGAGTTGAGTCAGTTGTGTTTGTCTTGTTGTTGTGTTGGTTGAACTGTTGTTTAACCTTGTTGTCATTTTTGGGAATGATCAGAATATGGCTGGTAGAAACGACAATGCGATGGCTGCTGCTTTGGAAGCTATGGCTAGGGCGGTGCAAGGTGTACCTAACGTGAATGCTAATGACGAGTTCAGGAAGAATCAACCACCGGTCTTCAAAGGAAGATTTGATCCCGATGGTGCTCAACTGTGGTTGAAAGAGATCGAAAGGATATTCAGAGTCATGGATTATGTGGAGGGGAATAAGGTGAGGCTTGGATCTCACACGCTGAAGGAAGAAGCCGACGATTGGTGGGTCGGTATACGTGGAATTCTTGAAGTGGATGACGAAGAAATAACTTGGAATTTATTTCGTACTGAATTCTTGAGAAAGTATTACCCTGAAAGTGTGAAGGGGAAGAAGGAGATGAAGTTTCTTGAACTAAAACAAGGTAGTATGTCGGTGGTGGACTATACTGCTAAGTTTGTGGAGTTGGTTCAATTCCATCCTCACTATGCTGCAATTACTGCTGAGTTCTCAAAGTGTATTAAATATGAGAATGGTTTACGTCCTGAGATTAAGCAAGTTGTGGGATATCAAAGGATAAGAAGGTTTACAGATTTGACGGAATGTTGTAGAATCTTCGAGGAAGATAGTAAGGCTCGTTCTACACATTACAAAAGTTTGAATGAGAGGAAGGGAAAGCAACAAGCTAGAAGTGGACCTTATGTGACACCCGTTGATAAGGGCAAGCATAAGGGAAGCTTTGATAGGAGATCAGGAGGAGGAGGTTCCGGTTCCATTAAGTGTTACAAGTGTGGCAAAATGGGTCATAAATCATTTGAGTGTGGGAAGACTGTGATGAAATGTTCTAACTGTGGAGGAGTAGGGCATGCTACTATTGATTGTAGAAGGAATGTAGTGAAGTGCTATAATTGTGGAGAAGTGGGTCACATTAGTACTAAGTGTACTAAGCCGGAACAAGCTCAAGCGGGTGGAAAGGTGTTTGCATTGGCGGGAACTCAGACCACTTGTGAAGACCGTTTGATTAAAGGTACATGCTTTATTAATAGTACACCTTTAGTTGATGTTATTGATACGGGAGCGACTCATTCGTTTATTTCGTCTGAGTGCGCGAAGCGTTTAAATCTTGCTTTGTCTTTGATGGGTATTGAGATGGTTATTGAGACTCCTGCTTCAGGGTCGGTAACTACGTCTTTGGTGTGTGTAAGTTGTCCTTTGACCATGTATGGTAAAGACTTCATTATGGATTTAGTATGTTTGCCGTTGGAGGGATTGGACGTAATCTTGGGTATGAACTGGTTGCAATTTAACCGAGTTCATATAGATTGCTATCACAAGTTAGTAAGGTTTCCTTCTTTGGAAGATGACGAAGATGAGAGTTTCCTATCCACTAAAGAGTTGAAGAAACTTTTAGCGGACGAAGCTCAATTGTTTGGTTTGTTTGCATCATTGTCGGTGGAGAGTAAAGTTGAGCTTGATGTGTTCCCAGTGGTGTGTGATTTTCCAGAAGTGTTTCCGGAGGATATTACGGATGTACCGCCGAAAAGAGAAGTCGAGTTTTCTATTGATCTAGTTCCGGGTACTATACCGATTTTGATGGCACCGTATCGTATGTCGGCATCGGAGTTGGTAGAATTGAAAAAGCAATTGAATGACTTGTTGGACAAGAAATTTGTAAGACCAAGTGTTTCTCCTTGGGGTGCTCTGGTATTGTTGGTAAAGAAGAAGGATGGGAGTATGCGGTTATGCATTGATTATCGACAATTGAACAAGGTGGCAATTAAGAACAAGTATCTGCTTCCACGGATCGATGATTTGATGGACCAATTGGTTGGTGCGCGTGTTTTTAGTAAGATTGATTTGAGATCAGGATACCACCAGATTCGTGTGAAAGAAGAGGATATTCAAAAGACGGCCTTTAGGACACGGTATGGTCATTACGAATATTCTGTGATGCCATTCGGGGTTTCTAATGCGTCGGGTGTGTTTATGGAATACATGAATCGTATTTTTCATGAACAGTTGGATCGTTTTGTGGTTGTGTTCATCGACGATATTTTGATTTACTCTAAGTCTCAAGAGGAGCATGAAGAGCATTTGAAGATTGTGTTACAAATTTTGAAAGAGAAACAATTGTATGCTAAGTTGTCGAAATGTGAATTTTGGTTGTCGGAAGTAAATTTCCTTGGACATGTTATTTCCGGTAGTGGTATTAGTGTGGATGCATCCAAGATTGATGCGGTGATGCAATGGGAGGTTCCTAGGTCGGTTACGGAGATTCGAAGCTTTTTAGGCTTAGCGGGTTATTATCGGAGGTTTATTGAAGGATTTTCGAAGTTGGCACTCCCGTTAACGCAATTGACTTGTAAAGGAAAGGCTTTCATTTGGGATATTCATTGTGAAGAGAGTTTTAATGAGCTAAAAAGAAGGTTGACAACGACTCCGATCTTGATTTTACCGAATCCTAATGAACCATTTGTTGTGTTTTGTGATGCTTCGTTGATTGGTTTAGGTGGTGTTTTGATGCAAGATGGAAAAGTTGTGGCTTATGCTTCAAGACAATTGAGAGTGCATGAAAAGAATTACCCTACACATGACTTGGAGTTAGCGGCCGTGGTGTTTGTTTTGAAAATATGGAGGCATTATCTTTATGGTGCGAGATTTGAAGTTTTTAGTGATCACAAGAGCTTGAAATATTTATTTGATAAAAAAGAATTGAACATGAGACAGAGGAGGTGGTTAGAACTTTTGAAGGATTATGATTTTGGTTTGAATTACCATCCGGGTAAGGCAAACGTGGTGGCCGATGCCTTAAGTCGGAAGTTGTTACATATGTCCGCATTGATGATGAAAGAATGGGAACTTTTGGAGAATTTTAGAGACTTGAGTTTAGTTTATGAAATGAAGCCGAGAAGTGTGAGACTTGGTATGCTACATGTTACGAATGATTTTCTTGCAACCGTATGTGAAAAACAAAAGTTGGATTTGAAATTCGTTGATTTAATGTTGAATGAGAATGAGGATTTCAAGGTTGATAATTTTGGAGTTTTGAGATTTCGTGGTCGTATTTGTATTCCCGATGATGCGGAGTTGAAAAAGATGATATTGGAAGAAGGACACCGAAGTAACTTAAGTATTCATCCGGGAGCGAACAAAATGTATCAAGATTTGAAGAAAATCTTTTGGTGGTCCGGATTAAAGAGAGATGTAGCTCGATTTGTGTATGCGTGCTTAACTTGCCAAAAGTCTAAGGTGGAACATCAAAAACCTAGTGGATTGATGCAACCGTTGGACATTTCGGAGTGGAAATGGGATAGTATATCGATGGATTTTGTTACGGGATTGCCGAATACGCAAAGAGGTCATAATGCTATTTGGGTAATTGTTGATTGGCTTACTAAATCTGCTCACTTCATTCCAATTGATATTAGTTATCCTTTGGAGAGGTTAGCCGAGATTTATGTTCTTGTGGTGGTGAAGTTACATGGAGTTCCTAAGAGTATTGTATCGGATAGAGATCCTAGGTTTACATCGAGGTTTTGGGAGAGTTTACAAAAGGCTTTGGGTTCTAAGCTAAGATTGAGTTCGGCTTATCATCCTCAAACGGATGGTCAAACCGAAAGGACAATTCAATCGTTGGAAGACTTATTGCGTGCTTGTGTGCTAGAGCAAGGTGGTGCTTGGGATAGTTATTTGGCGTTGATTGAGTTCACCTACAATAACAATTTTCATTCGAGTATAAGTATGGCACCATTTGAGGCTTTGTATTGTCGGAGATGTAGAACACCTTTGTGTTGGCATGAAACGGGTGAGAGGACGATAGTTGGACCGGAGATGGTACAACAAACGACGGAGAAAGTGAAGTTTATTCGGGAGAAGATGAAAGCTTCTCAAAGTAGACAAAAGAGCTATCATGACAAGAGAAGGAAAGATCTTGAGTTTCAAGAAGGCAACCATGTGTTTTTGAGAGTTACACCGGTTACGGGTGTGGGTCGTGCTTTGAAGTCGAAGAAGTTGACTTCTAGTTTTATTGGTCCGTATCAGATTACTTCACGAGTTGGTGCTGTGGCTTACCGTGTGGCGTTGCCTCCGAACCTTTCGAATTTGCATGACGTATTCCATGTTTCGCAACTTCGGAAGTATGTTCCGGATCCGTCACATGTTATTCCTATGGACGAGGTGGAAGTGAGAGATAACCTTACGGTGGAAGCTTTACCGATTAGGATTTTGGACCGTGAAGTTAAGAAGCTAAGGGGCAAGGATATTTCGCTTGTGAAAGTGGCGTGGGGAGACGTTGCGGAAGGCAATATGACTTGGGAACTAGAGAGTGGGATGCGAGAGTCGTATCCGGAGTTGTTTGTATCAGGTAATATTTTCGAGGACGAAAATTTCTAAAGTGGGGGAGAGTTGTAAGGCCCCGATTTTGATTATTTCCATTTTGTCGAGTCTTTTATTTAAATTGAGTGGTAAATTATTTTATTTGTGAAATTGGTGTGTTAAAGGTTATTTTTACCATTTTGAGAGTTTTCGGAGAAATTAGAATGGAGGGTATTTTAGACTTTTCTCAATTAATATTAAGTTAGAAAATTTAGTAGAAATAGATTTGTGAGTGAAAATGAATTAATTGAATTGGTGTAGAAAATGAGAGAAAAGAAATAGAAAAGAAAGAAAAAGAGATAAGAAAGGAAAATAGAAGGAAATAGAAAGAAAAGAGAAATAGAGAGAAAAAGGAGAGAAAGAAAGAGGAAGAGGAGAAAAGAGAAGGAAAATAGGGGAAAAGCTAGGAGATCAAGAAATCAACTTCTAGGAATCAATTAAATCCGAGTAAGGGTGTGAAATATCATTATCTTATCAATGTGTATGATTATGTATGATTGTGTTGTTGTTGTTGTTGATTTTTATGAATTTGGTGGAAACCCATTTGTATAGAAAATGATAGAAATCGATTTAATCGTGTTGAAAATGATGTTTTCGTGTCCCTTGTGGTTGTTACATGAATGATACATGTTGTTAGATATTAAATTGGTATTTTTCTGAGTTTAGATGATGAATTTGGGTGTGGGTTGGGTGGAAAACGCAGAACAGAATTCTGCAGGAAAATTCTGCATTCTGCCTGGCCATACGCGTAATGGGGAGGGCCATACGCGTATTGACTTGGGCAATACGCGTATGGATGGCGCATTTCAGGGCCAATACGCGTATGAACCTTCCTTTTTCCCGGCCATCTGGTGATTTGCGTAGTGTACGCGTAAGGGGTTTTGGCCATACGCGTATGACATAGGTCCATACACGTATGAGCAGGAGAAGTGTTAAAATGAGATTTTTCAAAATGTCGTTTTCGTTTTCGTCCGTAACTTTTGTTCCGATTATCCGATTTTTACATTCTTGGTGTCGTTGGAAAGCTATTGAGCTATACTTTCTTATTATGATGATTTGGAAATTGTTAGCCGATTTTATTATGTTGGAAAGTCGGGAATAGTGATATTTAGCGATTTTTACCGTTTTGACTATGTGTTTGAATGTGAATCATACAATAGTGCATTGATGTGAATGTATATAGATTGTATGTGATTGTATGAGAAGAATGCATGAATATATTGTGAATATGTATGCATTTCAAGAATGTCTTGAGTCATTTTGCATGTGAAGCATCATGATGTGCATTCTTGTGGTGGGTGATTCTAATGAGAATCCGCTATAACGTCGTGTGCCCATGTGGGGTGCGAGCGATGATTATAGACGATCGTGTGCCCGTGTGGGGTGTGAGCGATCGGGTCGTGTGCCCATGTGGGGTGTGAGCAATCCATAAACATTGTGTGCCTATGTGGGGTGTGAGCAATGGGTGAACATCGTAGGCCCGACGGGGAGTTACATTGGTAACGAGCGATGGTTCCAGCAGAGTTCCTGAGTGAACTAGTGATGATTGAGTCGGTACCCGCATTGCATTTGCATAGAGTCGTGAGTCGGTCTCTATGATTTGCATTTATCATCTTTATAATGATGCATTAGTGAATAAACATAAATGTGTATGTTTATGTGGAATGATTGAGAATTGTGAAAGTATGCATGATGAATATGCTTAGTTGTGTATATATATACAATGTGATGTATATGAATGAATTGTGATGGATTGTGGTGAGAATGTGGAATATGTGTATTTTTATGCTAAGGTATATAATTATATGCATTGTTATTATGATAATATTTCTCACCCTTCTGCTGTTTTATGATGCTCTATGAGGCATTGCAGAGTAGGTATGCTGGAGGTCTTTTTGTGAAGCGTGTCTTCATTCTTTTGGTCGGTTGGCTCTGATATGTAGCACCGGGTAGCTAGGATGTATATGATTCTTGTGTGATACATTTGTACATGTATCTTGTTGCTGAATGTTTATATAAACATGTATTACGTTGTTGGATTATACTCGATGATGTATATATATATATATTTGTTGTATTTCAATGTTTGGATTTTCCGCTTTCATTCTAAATATTGAGACGTGGGTGTAAGGACAAGTTCCTCTGTTGCAAAGTTACCCCACTGTTGCATATCAATGTTTGAGCAGGTGTTGTATGTTTTAAAATCGTGTTTGATGTGACGCGCCTCTTTTATACCATGTTTATAATTATACTCTGGCGAAATTTTTAATATGTGCCTAAATGATTATGTGATCATTTGGGGGTATAGAAAGGGGGTGTTACAGGCCCACTATGGACGGTCGAAACCGCAGACACGGTCCCAGAGCCAACGTCAGTTATTTGCGTTACAACTGTACTTTCCGTCGAAGACGGTTCTTCGTTCGGACGTGGTGTCACCATCTTACCACTACGCAAATGCATACACTCAACTCAAAACAGATCCCACTTGGCGTGCCAATTTGTTCGCACGCGATTCCCGCGCAAACAATCGCTGGCCTCCTATCGCAGGTTTACTCGCGAGATCGGCCACAGAATCCCAAAACAATTTGGTTCAAGTGTAGGTTTTATTTATATGATGGCTTTTAGTTTAGAGGAGTTGTAAGAAACTTAAAAAAGTAAAAGGGTTGCGAATTGATGAACAAAACAAAGTAAAAGAAAAACAAGCAAATGACAGGATAACTTAAATTTTGATCATATAAATTACATTAAAATAAAAGTGTGGACGCTATCATACATTTCTGCGGGAGTAAACTCGTTTCTCTTAACGCTTGGTACTTAGAGTGTTTTCCTTTTTTCAATGTTACAAATGCAACCCCCAAAATGGAAATAACTATTGCTTTAAATAGGCTGAAAAAATAACTATTCATCTCCCAAGATTTGTCTTGGCTATGACACGTGTCACTCCACTATCTTTCTAACTTCCCATGTTCTTGGCTTTCAAACTTTTCCCGCTCAAAACTTATCAGCTTTGTGTTGGCTTCATGGGCCACCAAGTGATACCATTCGACGGCCTTGTTTGCCTGCTTCCTTCCGACGCACCATTCGCTTATGCCGACCCAGCTTTGGCTTCCTCACTACCCTTCCTTCTGACGTCGACCCGCTTGCTTGACTTTTTTACCATTTCTTCATTTCTTATGTTTGGTCGAAATCTCCTGGCTAACAGCAGTTGATAAATATGCATGATGAAAACTAGTTTGTTCCCTTATTAGTGTAGAGTTTGTTCCAATGTGGAGATTTATGGTATTTGGATTGAACTCTAGTGTCGACAAGTGTAGTTTCATGGTTCGACAGAAGTTGTATATGCTGGAGTCGAAGTTTATTCAAGCATGTTGTCGAAATATGTTAGCTTTGTGTTTAAGTTAGGATGTCGAATTAGGTCTTGCTTGTAAGCCCAATTGTTGAGTTAGCTTGTAGCCTAAGTTAGATTAGTACTCTATAAATAGACTAGTTGTCTCGGTTTGTTGAGAGAGGTTAATTGTTGGTATTCACTTGTAATCTTTGAACCCTTATTGAGTAAGTGAATAGTAAAACAGTTTTAACCAATTCTTATTATTTTTCTTCCTTCTTCTCTCCTTTGTAAAACATAATAGGGTTTCTTGTGTTTATTCAAGAAACTCGATCTTTTTCTCATAGTTTTGGTTTGTTCTTGACGACATCGATTTAGAACAATAACAAAGTTGAAATGCATGAACTCAGATTATAAAATAAGTTTAATTACAATTCTTGCAATCGATAGTAACGTATCATACAATAATAAGTCATGAAATAATCCTCATAACTCCTAGTCCCTAGAGAACTACTCACTCATGGTAATGAAAAATATAATCACAACAATATTCGTCATCAATTTCATAGCTAATAATCACAACAGATGACTAATATAAGAAGAATGAATTAGAAAACCTTAATTATGATTAAACATTGATCCACAATTGTTCCTTGGAGACTTCAGTTACAGAGAAAAAAAAGCAAATAATAGGTAGAAACTTGGAATGAAAATTGTAATAAAAGTTGGGATACTAAACTCATAACATACTATGAGTTTTATAGCAAAATAGTAACAGACTTGATGAGAATTATTCAAATTTGAGAAAAATTAAATATTGCCCAAGAGCCACAACAAAAAGATGATCAATATAATTATGCAAATACTGAAAACTTGACAACTTTCTCTCACCACCCTGCTACGGGTGGCCGTAGCAAGCCTCTTACTTTTGTACCAAAAAACTTCAAAGAGGGGCGCCTATGGTTCTTGTTGCATGGTCCGTACTAGCTACTTAAGGTGATCGTAGCAGTCCCTGATTTTTGTATGGGAAAAATTCAACTTTTTCCTTTTTAGCTTGTCTTATTTGTCTTTGATCCCTCTTTATCTTAAATGCTCAATAGACCCTGAAATTAACAAGCACAAAGTAAAACATAAAACATAATAATTAAAAGTAAATCAAACAAAATAAAATAAAATACTAAAAAAATAATTAAAAATAACTATGACCACTTTTATATATATATATATATATATAAAAGCTTGTTTATTCTCTCATTTCATTGTAAATTACAAACTTTAAAATATGTGAAAATACTTTTTCTACAATTTTCTAATTCAATAATGTGAGAGTTGATACTTCTGCTATATTTATCTCTATTCGTTTGTCATGTATTTCCGTTTCATTAAGAATTGTCATTGTTGTTGAAATGAAGGTGCAAAATTGTTCCATGTATTTTCAGCAAAAACAAATGCAATATCATTTCAGAAAGCCTCGTGGTAGGCCTACAACAGGCCAAATAATGTATAGCGCACAACTCACCATTATGAAATAAATATTAATGGTGCAATCAATGTCATATTATATGGTCTTTTTGAATTTTCATAAGGTCATTTACTGGTATAAAGTTGTACATATGAATCACGTGAAGCTTCAATTTATTCAAATGGCCTATTCCTTTGTTTTTGTTTGAAGTGCTGTGCTAAATGCACGAGTAATAATACATGTGTTTGAAGAGATTGTTTGAAATATTGAGGTCAATCATTTGTGTTTTGCTTGCTTGGAGCACAAGTTTAAGCGTTTCTAACACAACTACTAAGAGTTCAGATTAATTAATTAATATATGATTTTAATAATAATACTCGGTTTTGCTTCTCTATTTTAATAATAATACTCAGTTTTGCTTCTCATATCTAACATATTATCATAGCCAAAAATAAAAACAAAAAAAATATATAAGGCAAACGGATCAGTTTGCTTCTATATATTCAAACCCCGCGAATCGCGATACAATAATGACAATAACATTTACAGATCTAATATATAAAATAAATAAATAAAACCCTCTATGGAGAATTTGGAGTAGACAAACTTGCACAAGCCTCTCTACTAATGCACCAAACACTACTCCTGCTTGGTGTAGCTGTTATTACCTCCTTGGATTTGGCATCAAAAGATTCATGTTCAAAATCTGAAGTACTGTCGCAACATTGTCCATCTGCTTTGTTCATCTTTTGAAGTAAGGATTGCCTAATATGTGAATCCGTCATCCAAGTCTCAGAGATATTTGTTCGGGGAGAGGAACTTAGTGAACCCGAATTGCTTAGAGAATCCTCTTGCAATATATCTCCTATTCTAGTTAGTATGCTGAATGCTAAATTCCCAAGAACTCTGGAATACGCTTCCAAAATCGAATGTCCAATATCCTAAAAAAAAGATGCAATGTTTTTTTTAGTCAGAATAATTTGTCAAATGCATGCATCATACTATAAACTACAAAAACTTACTTTGCCATATTGTACTTTAGCAGCATCGAGAAATGTTTGAGGAAGGTTGGGATATCTGATTTTAAGCAACTGTAATAGTGTTTCGGCACGGTCCAATAATAACTCTATTTTATCAACTTCTGACAAAGGGCCCTTCACAAATGACCATGAGGTTCTAACTGGTGATTTTCCTGAGACTTGTTCCGTAGTTCTCTCTTTCAATGAAAATATAACAGCTTCAAGTTTATTAATGGTCTCGAGGGCCATATGTTCAGATTTCAAATTCAGAGATTTAAGAATGTCTTCTCCGCAACTTGATTCAGTTGTCAAAACCTTGTGCAGTTCTTGTCCAAGGTTTGCCTTTCCAGACTGCAACATACAAACATATAAAAGATCAATTTAAAGCATTAGAATTTAATTTCCTTGTAGTTATTCAACATTACAAAACTATATTACCTTTGAAAGTGCTTCTTTAATAACTGTTGGCACAGGCATTTCAAGCAACACATTTTCATTGATAGATTTTGCAGCCTTGAATACTTGACGTACCACCCTTCCCTGATGAACCAGTCTCTTTCTTTCGGTGTCAGAAAGGCCAGTTTTTGGCACCTGAAGTGATGGAAGCCACCATCTTTTACTATGTCGCTCACTCGTGTCTCTCCCTTCGGTCCGGCTTCCTCCCTCTGCATACCAAAATTCAGTTTTCACCATCGAATCAAGTGCCTCCTGTCAACAACAAATAATCCGAATAAGATGTGGTAGCCTAAAATGTTACTAGTATAGATCTCATGCGAAATTGCATATACATGGAGAAATAAATGACAGAAAATAAAGTTTGAAATTATGATACGAATCAATAAGGAAAACTATTCTTAGAACAGATAAATTTGAGAGAGAAAAAAAGATGTTCAAGATCATTGTTGATTGTAGTAAAGAGATGACGTACGATAAGCATAGAGTCCAATTTCTGGAGTGCTGGAAGATTCATGTGAATGTCGGCACGGGCTTTTGGTGTCATGATCTGTTCCAAGAAAAAAAAACTCTTACTTCGCTACAAGATGATGTATAAAATAGTTTATTCTTATTCTACTAATCTGATATGAAAGATACCTCAAAGATCCGGCCATTAGCATTGTTTTGCTTAGCAGGAACTAGCTCAACCATATAGTTAGTAGGAGACAGTAACCAATCCAATTCTCTTCGCCATTTGCACTTCCTTTCTTCAGATAGAGGTTCCAATTTCCACAGCTCACCAAAAACAGTAACAGCTAGGTTTGTGATGGCATTGGACAGTGCCAAAGCGGTAGTAATGCCCTTAGTTCCTCCGGTAACATCTTCACCAAGTAATAGCTTCGAAAACTTTTCCTTCATGGCTTCAATATCTGAATGTTGGATTGCATAAGAAGGTTTCTCTTTAACATAAAATTGTTGAGGACTCTCCGAGAGTTCCCATTCTTCAAGACCTTGTTCATCATCCCTTTTCATCGTTAAACATTTCGAAGAGAATGATCCAAAAGCATCTTTGCTTGAAGAACAACTTGAGTCATCTTCATCAAATGAATCGGTTATGCATCCATCACCTCTACTAGTTCTGCTTTCCTCTTCATAAGACTGGTTATTTAGAATGCAACTCTCAAGACCCTTATATGTCATGATTCCTGAAATATTCCATTATATAAATTCATTAAAAAAATATGATTTTTCATAAAGGGTTATACTTAAATATAAAAATATTAGTACATATAACTAAATATAGTCTATAAAAATGAAACCTTACACCGAAAAAAACTAACCAAAATATGAAATGAAACCTGGCTGTCAATGCTAAAACAATGTAAGAATATATTCTCTCTGCTGTTGGACAAATAAGCTATATGCAGGAAGCATACATCCAAAAATAGCATATGACTAAACATCATGGTTAACATTTAATTAAAACCATAATGATTTTTTGGTTGCATAAAAACAAGCAACTTTAGTACACTAGTACACAATTATTTGATATATTATTTAGGTAAAAGCATATAAGCATTCTGAAATCAAATTTTTCTGCATTGTTATTGGATGATAGCTCAACTAGACTTATTTTAAAAAGTACTCTCGAGAACTTTGAATAGTAAGGAAGAAAAAAAAACAAACATGTCACAAATGGTCAAAAGTGAATAATTGAGATTCCATCACATCTCTGTCACGGATATCGCTTACTTCATAGTTGGCATAAAGTTTTACTATACGGCTACCAAACAATGTCAAGTATATCTCTGCAATTGCAGATTATCATGACATATTAATGTAACTATTGCAAGATATACCGACAAGAATATGTGTTATTATTGCTGGAATTCACATGATACTTTATTAATATGGCATAATAATTAACAAGTTAATTATGAATTTTTTATCAAAATAACAAGTTTTTCAAAAAAAAATTCTACATAACCAAGTTTCCAACTAATTTTCAAAGAACCCATATTTCAAACAAAAAAAATTAACAACACGCGGACGCCAAGCACATGTCAATTCAATTGGCAAATGCATTTAAAAAAAATAGAGCTAACGCCAATTGAATTGGCGACCGGATATGGAGACGCCAATTGAATTGGCGACCGGATATGAAGACGCCAATTGAATTACCTCCTAGGCATATCTCCAATTGGATTAGCTAGATGAGGCGCCAACTCAATTAGCATTAGCTCTATTTTTTTAAATACAGGTGTCAATTAGATTGGCATGGTTCTGCGTTACCAATTTTTTTATTTGAAATATAGATACTCTGAGAATTAACGAGAAAACTTGATTATTTGGGAAATTTTTTTTAAAAACTTTTTATTTTGATAAAAAATTCAGTAATTGTTGTTTATAAGTTGTTTATATAATCCTATTAAGATTATATATAGATTTATGAAATCACAATATTAAAGTAATTAAAAGTTCCATGAGCTTATAATAATTTTTTTTTTACTTTGTCAAAAAATAACTTTAATGTTTTTTATATCTTCATAAAAAGAGTGAACTAAAAGTGTTCATACAAATACCAATCATCTAAGTTTTCTAGGACAAATACTTGAATGGAATAGAGAAGCTTCCGAGATTATGACAAAGGACAAAAGAGCCAAGAGGAAATTACAAAGCACCGCAAAAGACCAAAGTCTCAAAATAATTATTGCATCTATAATGTTTTAAAATAAGTGTTGTATTTTAGTTTCCAATACAATTTTAATATTTATCTTTCAATTATGTCCTCTAATTAATATTTTAAATTTATTATTCTCATTCTGCATTTATGATAATTCAAATACACCGATAGTAAACAAGGATAATTTGGGACGGAGGGAGTAGTAACCAATAATACACAAGGATAGTTTGGGACGGCGGGAGTAGTAAGAGAAATTAAAATATGAGTGCGCAACGGGATTGAGTCGGAGAGAACAACAATAAGCGACAAAACTTTAAAAGAGAGTCTTACCACCTCATTCTGATGCTCTTAGATACATGAGATTGGAGTGTTAGATGTCATTTGGAAGCAAGTTTTGAACAAATTGTAACTTTGGAAAATGTCGATAAAAATTTAGAAGTTTTCTGAATAGTAAGGACAAAAAAAAGGTAGTTTCCTTAAAATTTAGAATATATGGGCAGTGAAGGTACTAAGTACCCCACAACACAATGAAGGTATTAACTTCATTATGTGAGTGTATCTATAAGGAGGGCCATGGAGTGAAATGGGTAGTAGTTATGCCCAATAAAAAAACTCATGGTCCACCTACTTGTCGGTCAATGGCTTTCAGATTGAAAGTTGAAACATAATAACATACACTTGATTTGTTCCATTCTATTGTCTCAAATTGAAGGTTGAAACATGGAAACACAATCACCCTTCTACTTGTTTGACCTATATCATAGCCTAGTAAATACTCCCTCGGTCTCAAAATAAAAGTCTTTTAAGGTTGTTGCACATAGATTAAAACTACCCTTAATTATTATTGGTTGTCATAAAGGTGTAATGTGATGTAATATCTTAAAAGTTGTGTAGATAATATTTATTAGGGGTAAAATTGGTAAAAATTAATGATTGTTGCATTGAAAACGTAAAAAGACTTTTATTTTGAGACAAAAAATTTTGGCTAAAAAGACTATTATTTTGAGACAGAGGTAGGATATATGTAAGAAGATCATGGTGATAATTGGTTAGTATATGAAATTTGAAAGTGTGGAAGTGCTTTTCATGGACCACAATGTTACTAGAGCCATTGGCAAGCAATTACTATCATTGTAAGGAGTCTTTTGTGGATATCATTAAAAGATGATTACATTGATTAGTGTAGTCTTTCACAAATTTAGATGTCATTTATGTCGAGACGCTATCTTTTTTACTAAATGGCAAATTCATGAACTTGGTCATTGGTATGTTGAAGAAAACAATAGTGAAGGTTTAAAAGTCTTTAAGATGCATTTATGACTCGTGAGCAAGGACTGTGAGACAGGTACAATTGTCTCCTACAATAAAGAACTTACTCATACTTAGAAATTGTGTATCATTAGAAATATAGAGGTTTAAGTAGCTATGGATTTCAAATTCAAATCTAACTATGGAGAAAGTAACCAAAATACATACAATTAGCATCATATATATCGAAATAGGCATCCAAATCTCTACAGTGAAATATTTAGATTTAAATACTTACAAGCTTATATACTACTCCTATTCCTAATTATAAAACTCATTTATAATTTTATATATATAATCATTTTTATAAGATCATTTATAAACATTTACGTGTATTAATGATTTTTTTTAACAATACTCTTATTAAATTTAATTATTAAATACAAATTCATTTTCCAACTTTTATTATATTATTAATTAAAAAATAATAATTATATTATTAATTGTAGAAATAAAATTTATCAAAAAAAATTGTAGAAATAGTCATCTAAAAATAGAACACATTTTTTATATTATGTTAATTGAGTTCATTTAGTAGTTATTCAAAGACTTCAAATATAAGGCCGGGTCGACCCATTCTCTTGTTCACCTTTAAAGGCTGAATTGAAATCACTATACTAGTTAGAAAAAAAAAACATACCATTTTTATAAATTTAATACCACATTCGCTTTTCATAATACTTCTAAAATGCGTAATTACTTAAATACATAGACAAAAGTTAGGAAGACTTTTTTTTGACAAAGAGTTTGGAACTCTTTTTCAAATTGAACGTTACACCATCTTTTTAAATTAACTATGTGTCCTTGTTTTTCAAACAAAGACTTTGTAACCAAAGATAAATTAATGTTTCTTTAAGAAATTAAATGGATCAACACCAACAACAATGCCAGTAACAATAATTATTATTGAGTAAAAAAACAATACTAGTAACAATTTTAAATATAATAAATTTAAACACACAAGTTTAAAAGTATGAACTTACTTTCTTGATCATGATCAATGCTAATTTTCCTCCCCCTGGTGCAGCAACCTAGTCCTTTCTTCATCTTATACATCCCTTTCACTTTTAACAAATGTTCAGTGGCTTCAATAACTCTTACTCTCACACCTTCACCAACCATTTTCAAAATACTTATATCATATTTCTAAATAATTTTCAATAATATATAAAGCCCATACATTATAAAAAATTTCAAATTAATGTCTACGGAAGAAACCATGTCACATTCACCCTATTCCTAAGCATTAATTTCAATTTACATATAGTAATTTTTAAGAGAAAATGTCACACTCAGATTAATATTAATCACCAATTAACGCTTAAACACCATACTTATGTTAATTAATCCGAAAAGGTATTAATTATATAGGGGTAAAAAGGTAAAAGTGTAGAGTGGAGTGAGCAAAAGGTATTAATTATGGTAACTTTATGAAAAGGTGGTCAAAAATCAGAAAGTGAGTCTGAAATCAGAACAGGAAAAAAATCCACTAGGTCACGCAGATTCCACTGTGTGTGTGATTTTTATATTTTGAAAAATTGATGAAAAAAATTTATAAGAAAACGAGTATTGAGAAAATTTCACTCAAAAAGAGAAAATAAGTATAAAAAAAATCAAAAGAGATTATAACTTTCATTTTTTAGAAAGAGTTTAACAAAATAAAATTGAAGTTCGAAGTTGAAATCGAAAGAAACTGAACAGAACGTACCTTAGATGGCATTGTTTTCGGGTGGAAGGTTCAATGGTGGTGGAAAGCTTAAGCAGTTAGCAATGGCGGTGTTGAAGAAGAGAGAGAGAGCGAGAGAGAGAGAGAGATGAGAAGAGGAAAATAAGGAGGAATGGATTTAAGAAAGGAGAGATGAAGGAGGCTCCTCTGTACAGTAACTGAACATGGACCGTTGAAGCGGGATGAAGTTGATTCTCTTTGGACGGTTAAGATTGTTGGGGGGATTGGTAAAGTGGGGCCATATTGGTTAGTGACCTATTAATATCAGTAGCAGTTGGTAGTTTTTGGTATTAATGAAGTTTTTGGAATTCAATTTTGAAATTGTGGTGACTCGTCATTCTACATCAGCTGCTACTAAGCTAAAGAATGCTACTTGTCAATCTATGTTTGTTTCAATGAATCACACTTTGGTATTTTAAAGTAGTATAATACCCTGCACTGGGAAATTTATTTGATATTGTAGTTATAATATTTTAAGATATATCTGTTAAAATATATTTCTAAATGAAATGTTTGATTGAAAAATTATAATATTAAAATAACTAAATAAAGAAGGGTTAATACCCCTTTTGTCCCCTGCCATATAGGCGAAATTCTAAAAACAATCCTGTAAAAAAAACACAGATTTCATCTCTTTGTTGACTTTTTTTTATTTTTTATTTATTTAATTACACGCGTGGCATTTTTATTATTATTTTAATATTTGATGTTGAAATCTTTAAAATTCAAAAATTCAAAAAATTGTCCACTACAAGGATTGAACCCACCCCCTTTTGTTTCAAAGCTTAAGCACCTAGCACTAGGCTAGAGCCTTTATCTTATATTTTAATTGCTTTTAAACATACATATTATAAGTTTGATTACTTGTTTTCATTTTCATCAATTATTATTAGAATATATTGTAACTATATTATATATACTATAACTATTATTAGAATATATTTAAATAACATATTGTCAATATTACTATAATTTTTTTACATATTATACATATTGTAACTATATTGTAGCTAAATTCTAAATATTTACTAAGTATTAATATTAAAACACATTTACTAAATTATTATTTATATTTTAATAATTATTAATTACAGTAAATAATAACTAAATAACAATTTCAGCTTATTAAACCAAATAATAACTAAATATTTATAAATAGTAATTACTGTAAATAAAAGCTAAATATTTATAAATAGTTAAGATATTTGTAAAAAATAATAACTATTTGTAACTAAAATATTAACTAAATTAATAATAACTAAATAATATTTATAGTTAAAATAAATACAGTAAATAATAATAATTAATATTTTAAAAAAACTGTTATTTTAAAAAAAAAATTGCTATTTTAAAAAAACTGTTATTTTAAAAAACTCTTAATAAAAAACTAAACTAAATAAATAAATATAATAGTAGTTTTAATATTAGTAATTACTAATAAACTGAAAATAAAAATATTAGTAATTAATAGTAAACTGAAAATTAAAAGATTTTTAATTAAAATAACAGTTTTTTATATTAATAATTAATAACAAACTGGATTTTTTTTTAAATTAATTATAACGTTAAATAAAAATAAATAATTTAGTTTTTATAATATAGATTTGAAATAAAATAAATAAATAAATAATTTTTAAATAATAGCATTAAATAATTTTAGAAAAAATTATTCATTAGTTCAGTTAAAATTATTTAACGCTAATAATTTCATTAGTTAAAAAATTATTAAATAAAAATTATTCATTTATTTAACGCTAATAATTTAGTATTAATTAACGTTTTAATATTAAATAATTCAGTATTAAAATTAATATTAATTTAACATATTAATATTAAATTTACAGTAATTAATTAATTAACGTTTTATTTTAGTATTAATATTAATATATAATTCATTATTAATATTTAGATTAATAGTTCAGATTAATAATTCATAATTAATCCTAGTTCAGATTTATAATGTAATATATAATTTTCAAAAGGACAATATAACAAAACAATCAAGTTGGCCTAGTGGTGGAAGGCGCCTCATGTTAACTTTAATTCATGGGTTCGATTCTCATGAGTGACAAAATTTTGATATTTTGACATTTTAACATGCAATCAATAAAATATTAATAAAAATACCACGCGTGTAATTAAATAAATAAAAAATAAAAAAAAAACCAACAAAGCAGCGCCATGTCATCAATTTTGTTGACCAAATCTACTCAGGGGGTAAAACGAGAGAATCTACAAATGGCAGGGATGGAATCTGTGTTTTTTTTTTACAGAGTTGTTTTTGGGATTTCGCCTATATGGCAGGGGGCAAAAGGGGTATTAACCCATAAAAGAATCGTAAATTATCTTATATATTTGACAAATATTGTTAATAATAAGAACGTATAGATAAAGAAAAATATTGCAAGTGTTGATACGATATTAAATTATTTAGATGCAAATGTAAATGTAAAATAAATTACTTAGTTGTTAAATGATCAATGATCATATAAAATCAATTGTATTAAATAAGCATTTGAAAAGAAAAAAAAAAATAGGACATGTCTAATGGAGAAAAAAAATAATAATTTAATATTTGAAAATAATAATTTTATCTCTAGATAAATGTAATTGTTGATTAAAATACCATAGATGTTAGGCTGATTAAAATACCATGAATATACTGTGAGATAAAAAAAAACTAATTGTTTACGGTATTATCCAATTTGATAAAATAAACTATTAATTTTTATTTAAATTAAAAATAAATAAAATTAATTAATAAGCAAGATAAACATAATTTGCAACAAAAAAATCAGTGATATATTTATATTACAACAACTAGTAAGAGACCCGTGCGTAGTGTAACGCCCCGATTTCGATTATTCCCATTTTGTTGAGTCTTTTATTTAAATTGAGTGATGAATTATTTCATTTGTGAAATTGGTGTGTTAATATGCTATGTTGACATGTTATGATATTTTACCGTTTTTTGAGAGTTTTCGGGGAAATTAGAATGGAGGGTATTTTGGACATTTCTCAATTAATAATAATTTAGAAATTTAGTGGAAATAGAATTTTGTGAGAAAATGAATTAATTGAATGTGAGTAGAAAATAAGAAAAGAAAAAGAGATAAGAAGAAGAAATAGGAGAGAAAGAAAAAGAAAAGAGAAATAGAGAGAAAAAGGAGAGAAAGAAAGAGGAAGAAGAGAAAAGAGAAGAAAAGAGGAAAAGCTTGGAAATCTTCAAAACAACTTCTAGGAATCGATTTAATCTGGTAAGGGTGTGAAATCTTATTATCTCATCAATGTGTATCATTATGTATGTGTTTGCTTGGATGTTTTCTTGTTTTCCATAGCTTGAGCTCTAGGTTGAAATTGAGATTTTGTGAGGAATCGATGGTTTTACGGTTGAAAATCGGTGTTAACGTAATAGAATACTTGTCATCATGATTGAATTATGTTTTGATGGTTATATGACAGTTTGGAAATGTTTTGGGTGGTGAAAACATGATTTTTGGATGAACTGGTGCGCTGCTGGGTTTTTCTGAAAACGCAGGTTCGCACTGCGAATGGCTAGCGAGTGGGTAGCGAGCATTCGCTGAGTGTTCGCACTGCGAATGGAGTAGCGAAGGGTGCGCTAGCTTCTGCCTTGATTCGCTGGGTGCTTCGCATTGCGAATGGGGTAGCGAGCATTCGCTGAGATATTCGTACTGCGAACGATGAGAATTTTCTAGGCTATTTTGCTTCTGCCTTGGTTTGCTGGTACACTCGCACTGCGAATGAAGTAGCGAAGGACTCGCTAGGAGCTTCGCACTGCGAATGTAGCAGTTTTTCCCAATTTGTTTCCTCTGTAACTTTTGATCTGTGTTTCGGCTTGAGGTGTGATTTGATGCGTTAGAGAGCTTATGAAATGTACTTTATTATGATGATGTCTTGGAAATTGTTAGCCGATTTAATTATGTCGGAAAGTCGTGAATAGTGTTATTTAGCGACTTTTACCGTTTTTGAAGGTGTGTTTTGAATGTGAATCATACAATAGTGCATTGATGTGAATGTATATAGATTGTATGTGATGGTATGAGATGAATGCATGAATATATTGTGAATATGTATGCATTTCAAGAATGTCGTGAGTCATTTTGTATGTGAAGCATAATGATGTACATTCTTGTGTTGTGTGATTCTAATGAAAATCCGTTGTAACGTCGTGTGCCTATGTGAGGTGTGAGCGATGATTACAAACGATTGTGTGCCTAGGTGAGGTGTGAGCAATCGGATTGTGTGCCCATGTGGGGTGTGAGCAATCCATAAACATTGTGTGCCTATGTGAGGTGTGAGCAATGGGTGAACATCGTAGGCCCGACGGGGAGTTACATTGGTAACGAGCGATGGTTCCAATAAGTTCCTGAGTGAACTTGAGATGATTGAGTCGGTACCGCATTGCATTTGCATAGAGTCATGAGTCGGTCTCTATGATTTGCATTTATCATTTTTATAATTGAGTATTGATGAATAAACATGAATATGTATGTTTATGTGGAATGATGAGAATTGTGAAAGTATGCATGATGAATATGCTTGGTTTTGTATATATATATATATATATACATTGTGATGTATATGAGTGAGTTGTGATGAATTGTGGTGAGAATGTAGAATATGTGTATTTTTATGCTAAGATATATCATTATATGCATTGTTATTATGATAATATTTCTCACCCTTCTGCTGTTTTATGATGCTCTATGAGGCATTGCAGAGTAGGTATGCTGGTGGTCTTTTTGTGAAGCGTGTCTTCATTCTTTTGGTCGGTCGGCTCTGATATGTAGCACCGGGTAGCTAGGACGTATATGATTCTTTTGTGATACATTTGTACATGTATCTTGTTGACGAATGTTTATGTAAACATGAATTATGTTGGTGGATAACACTTGATGATATTTATATATATGTATATATGTTTGATATTATTCAATGTTTAGATTTTCCGCTTTTATTCTAAATATTGAGATGTGGGTGTAAGGACTAAGTTCCTCTATTGCAAAGTTACCCCACTGTTGCATATCAATTGTTGAGCAGGTGTTGAATGTTTTAATTTCATGTATAATGTGACAAACCTCTTTTATACTATGTTTATAATTATACTCTGACGGAATATTTAGTATGTGCCTAAATGATTATGTGATTATTTGGGGGTGTAGAAAGGGGGTGTTACACGTAGGATTGTTCAAAAAATCTATGAACCGTAATGAACCATCAAACCAAACTGAACTGAAATTAAAATAACCGAATCATTCTATTTGGTTAGTAAACCGAACTATTATTTTAGTAATGGTTCAAGAACCGAACTGAATGACTAATAACCAAACATAAACCAATACAAAACCATTATTTTTAAAATCTAAATTTCTATACAGTATAGGACTGAAGTAAAACTGAAAGCTAAATACGAAGCTCGCCGGGAACCATTATTCCAACTATTCATTTGACTAGTGTGGGTAATGCCGTAGTCTGTTTTCTTTTTATTTCAGGAGGAGAATTTCAACTTATGTGCTCTTCTGCCTCGCAGTGAACAAGTTTTGGAGGACAAGATTTAATTTAAATGTGTAATTTGTTTTTTATACATTATATAACGAATAGATTTTTTAATAAATGATTTAGTTTGAAAAAAAAACTGTCTTCTAAAACTTAGATATTGTTCGGAATTCCGAATCGATATACCAAACAAATAAGTTGGGTTTGTTCAGGTTTAATTTAATTGAAACGGTTCAATTCGGTTTAGAATTTCAAATCGGTATACCAAACCATTAAGTTTGGTTCAGTTCGGAACTAGCTTAATTGAAACGGTTCAGTTTGGTTCAGATAACTTTTTACCATGGTTCAGTTCGGTTCGGTTTAGTTTTCTATTTGAACCATACCATGAACAATCCTACCCGTGCGTTCGCACGGGTGTTTGTAGTTAGATTTAAAACGAAAAAATATAAATTGAGATATTAAATAATTATGAACTTGATTTTTTATTGATCAGTATGAGATACAATATCATTAATAAAAAATAAAGGATAAATAGAAAGATGGTGATGTAATATGCATAAAAATAGGGTTTAAAAATAATAAAGGTTATCTAATATAAGAAATGGGCCAAAAATATAATAAGAATAATAATATAAATCAATTATAATTAAGGGAATGCAAAATGAGTTTTTAATTAGTGTAATAATAATGATAAAATCTGAAACGATAGCCCAATAGAAAAAAATGTATTGTAGTGATAGTGTCCAGTGAAAATAATGAATTTCAGTGATAAAAGTTACAAGAGTTGGTAGCTTTGTGTTTTAATTGCAATCCAACCGATTCTCCAGGTTTTAATTACAAGAATAAATTAATGATGGATCAACATCTACTAAATAGCAACAAATTATCATGACTATGACAATGAAATGGTTCTACAATCATATTATAGTAAAAAGATTGAAATACATATTAATCAAATACTTTTTATTCCTTCTTTTTTGCCTCATTCGCAAAAAATGATAGTATAGATTATAATGATTCTTCTATTATAAAGATTAATATATTCAGGAGCTTAATTTTGGTACCAAAGAACAGCTGTATTGGAGGAATTTTACAACAATTATATTGTTGACATATAAAACATCAGACATAATGTATTTGTCTGTGATGCGTGCTTTGATACAAGTATCATGCAATCCGTCTCAGTGGTGATAACAGTAGGCCTGTGTATTGGAGGTTGAAAAGTGTAGTTTAATTTGAACTTGGTTCAATTATGCAGGTAGGATAGTGGACAGAATGAATTGATGGTCTCATTTCATGAATTTATTGAATCTTGTTTTTATTGTGCCAGTCACAGTTTCTATACAGAGAGTATTTCTTGCTGATATAATATCTGCAAACTTTCTTAAATAGAGAAAATTACAGTTCAAAACAATTTCAAATAATGACCACAACATACATTAGAAGACAAGCATAAATAACATTAAAAACACACAAACCAAACAATCAACATTTTTAATAAGCATATTACAAATGTTTCACCAATAGCTCATGTGGCATATTGACTCCTATTACAAATGCCCTCAAACACATTCAAATTCAATTTCTTGAAACACATAGTATTTGTAGCCACCAAAGAATTCATAATACAGTATAAATATCAAGAAAATAGTGAAGAAGAGAATCTTTCACAACCTCATTCTTATTGCTTGTATCACCTTTTTATGCTTGCACACCGCCACCAGGGAGTGAAAGCAGAGACTCTACATACACGGCCACTTGAGATCCACGTCGATCGATACCATAGGAGCGATGTTCTAGTAGCTGCCGTTTGTCATCATATTTCACCAACCCTGTACTACCGTCCGTTCCAATAATATCACCACTATTTGTACAACATATTGGAGAAATGTACTGAGTAGAAATGGTCCCTATACTACATATGGTATACCAATTACACAATATAAAACTCAAATCTTACTGCTTTCTTATTGTCTAATAAACTTATCTTTGATCAACTTTGATGGTTCAACTTTTCACCTTGATTTAATGGCCGCAATTCATTCTTTAACACCTTCACAAGGTGATACTTGTTAAATGTTTAGCATGCCCAATTATGAAGCCAAAACCGCAAATGGCTTAGGATAGAGTGACTTAGTAAAACAAATTAGTCAACTGCTTAACAAATGTAACCTGAGTAGTTTCCCGACGGTAACATTGTCTGCTCTTTGCGATTAAACCACATCAAACAACAGCAACAACAGTGAATCAGCCACAAATTGCATCAACACCAGCTTCGACGCATAAACTAAAACACCGACATCACCTCGACGCGACACGAATCATTCCATATAGCCCTGCCTCTCTTTGCATTCCATAGTGAGCATGATAAAGATATGTACCAGGCTGTTACATTAAACATGCTACCAAATTAGATGTGAACACATTTATATGGATACAAAGGTAATGCTATCTTTTACTATTCCAAACTTCCCTGCATTTTGAAACCAATTGAGGTAGCATTGTCAAATAAATCTCAGACCAAAGTGATTCTGCACTAAAATAAGTTGAACTATAATATTTCCCATACAATCAAAGGTTAGTAACAATTAGAAAAATATATTTCACAAAACCCTGTATCAACAATCTATGTCATGTGTTGTTTTAAAATAGAAGTGAACAAACCTTGCTCCACTATTCAAATGCTTTAAAAATCAACTTCTTTATATGATGCTTGACTGTGATAATTTCCCTGTCATATGAAAAACATGTAAAATGAAATTAGATTTAAAGTTTTCTCTAAAACATACCAAAACACTAAAGATAAACAAAAAATCCACCAATTTAAAATTACACTTTGTTTATCTGATGTTATTTCAGTTATTTAAGTATCATCATTATTACTTAAAATTACAGAGAGAAAAAACATCCCAACTTAAAAATCATGCATTATGTGTTAGAAATTCAATGAACGTTGGTGTTAGTAAGAATGGTTGATTCAATACTAACCACATCCTTGATTCAATACTACCAAAGTAATAATGCAGATAGAATTGAAAATGAAGTGAGGATGAGATTGATACCTTGGCATTAGGAATGCAAGACATTCTTCAAAACATAGCAGAGTTAAAAACGGCTGGGAAAAGGAAAAGTCAATCAGGCATATGTTTCGATAGTGTTGCAGAAAGATTCCTGGTTTGGAAATGATATATACATAAGATGAATTAGAAATGCATAATATATTTCTTGGGAGTTTGTTGATGTAACAGGGCTGTAACAATTGCAGAATAAGTATATCCAACCTTTTAGTTATTGTGGAAGAAAAATGTCAATGTTATACATGCCATAAATTTCAAGTTATCGAATTGTTATTTCAATATTTATAAAATGATAATGCTATACAGACCATAAATTTCAATATTTGAGAAAAGGTGATAATGAAATGTTGAAATGCTTACAATGGCCAGTTTTTTTCGTTTTTCTCCCGTGGAGGAAGACCAACTCCCTAATTATTGGAATTGTATGTAAAGTCAAGCCTGAAATTGTGAGATTAAAGGTGAAGTTAGGTGCAAAAGGTAGCAGATTACTAAGTAACACTAAATCTGCAAAAATAACAGAGTAACCACTATAAAGATATAGATGATACTAATTTTGGTAAGGTTAAAGCAGTAACAGTGATAGTTAATATGCATAGCAGAAATTAAATATTTAGAGAATACCTGTTGAACCAATCCCCAGAATTGTATGAATCTCGATCCAGTGACTTTGAGCGGAGTATCTCATCACCAGAGTGAAAAAACGGTATGCCCTAAGAACCAAAATTCTTTAGTACCATAATAGCCTCTTTACAGTAGTCACATTTTGTGATTTTAGCAAAGTCTGTACATGCACATACATGGAAAAAAAAATAGATCAGGAATGCTCCCAAACCTGTTTACATCAAGTTGTATGTAATTTTTCAAGTATTAATCAACAATGATGCAATTTTCACTCACAACCTCAACCACATTAAAATTTCAAAAAATATACACTTAGATCAATGAAGAGATTATCATTTTCCATAAAAATATGTGAATATATTTTACCTTGCTAGTAAAATTTTGGTCATGAATTACCTTGCACATGGTTTGTCCAAGCATTGAGAATTCCTAGCTTCGTAACGCAGCAGCTCAGAGAGCAAAGTGACATCTTTCTCGGAATGTGCAAGACCCTTTAGCAAAGAAGTAGTAGTCTTCATGACCAAGATGTTCTCATGCACCTGGAAGAAAGAATGAACATGAAGTAGTGGGCATGGAAGCACAAGTTTTTCAAGATAAAGCCAACCTCTTGTTCTCACCAAACAAATCCTTATAGTAGCAGGAGCCAAAATTCAAGAAATATTTAAGAAAACCGTGAATTTTGATGTGTTACCAACATTCTTCTTAACATCATTTCTGGAGGCATTGTTGATAGGTTGAGTTTTAAGACTCTTCAAATTATCGGCTTGTGCTCATATACTGCGCCGCATTTTTTTTCAAACATCTTACCATATGCCAGAAGCTGTCAAAAGAATTACGAATGATAAAGAAGCAGAAATTGAGTCAGAGTTGGAGGAAAGGTTGGTTTTAAACTATTTTGGATCCTTTTTCGAAGAGCAAAGTAACAATGTAGGGCAAGTCAAGGATGATGAAATTGATACTCTTAGTGATGATACCTTATTCAAATCGCGGAAGCTCCTCGACGATCATATGCTAAAGAAGCGAGAACCCCTCCACGACCATGCTTGGGCAACACCTTGAATATAATGCAATAAGGAGAGGGAGACAACCGTTAGGATAAAGTTGAAAGGAGTTCAACAACAACAATGGGAAATCCTATTACTAAGTACTTTCTTAATTCAAAAAGGGTAAAGACAAGGCTATGACAAAACACACACCATTTGAATAAGATAAAGGAAGAAAAACCCTTTCGTCATACCTGCTGCAGACAACCGGCTGGAAGCACTCAAGATGGAAATCAGAACCTCAACCGTCCTCCACACTCTACCACTCTTGGCCCGACCCATACTTGGATCATGCAATCACAGATATTACCACCAGTTGATAATTCTAATGATAGCAGATTGCCAACAGCACATGAAATTAACATTCAAAAGCACATCTTGAGCTGTCAAGATTAGTCATCAAAGCGTGATTAGAACGGATAAGCAGAAATGGCAAGCAGTGCATAAAGACCAATCACTTACCGCGCTTTGACGCCATTTCGAACTATCTACATAGAGGATCTCCCTTAGAAAACTGTCACAGCCAAGTACTTCCAAGTACGAATAATGCATCTGAAAATAATTGAGTAAGCTACCAACATTAGCTTCGGTACACAATACGAAAGACAATCAAGGATATTATCAAGAGTTATCCAAGATACTAAAAATGGCAGTAATAAACTTTGAAGCAAAATAGTGGTCGATGACAAAATAGTTCGAAACAAAGAGAGAGAAGGAGAGGGAGATGGCGTGCGATTTGAAAACCTAACAAAAACAACATTATCAAGATCAAATATACTAAAATATAAAGAAAAGAAAGGGTAAATAATACAAACCCTAACATTTCTTCCCTTGCAGATAAAAATATGAACACCATGACGAAAATTTCTGGAACTATGTCACAAATTGCAACCCGTTTCGGATCTGTTCCACCTGTTTTCAAAAAAATCTCAAATCAACAAACCACCAAAACACGCACAAAATCAAAAAAGTTAAATAACAGAATCAGTGAGTTGCAACATGAGATGAGGAGTACGATTTCGATTTCTTCTTCCGAGGTTGTCACCGTTAACGGGCGTAGAAAGAGGAGGCGGTGACTGTGCTAGGGTTTGGGAGAAAATAGAGCAAATGGGGGAAAGGGAAATTCGAAATGAGAGAGAAACTGAGAAATGACAAATGAATGAGTTCATTGGGACCAGTATGGACTCAACACTTGGCAGCATATGAGGGAAATAAAGTAAAGTTTGAAGGTGAATTTGTTAGTTACTGAATTGTCCTTGGAGTAGTATAATTAATTTTAGTGGGAAGGGAAATTTAGGGAGATTAGTCAACCTATTAGTAATGGGTAGATAGTTGACAACAACAAACATTTAGTGTATGAATCAATATCATTGTAAAGAATATATAACAAAAAAATGTCATATATATGTAGTATTAGTTAAGCATTAGCTAAGCATTTTCAAACCTACAATCAAAATAAACAAAACTAAACCATATTAAAAAAATATATTTATGGTTTGGGATTTAAGAACCATAAACATGAATGAGTTAGCCTTCTAATAACACAATTTTGAGCATTAAAAATTATAATTAGAAAAATGACAACCTTAAAAAACAAAGCATTGAAATGACAAGCACAATGGAATAAAAACTATAAAAATGATAGAACACTTCAAACTTTTATATGTTACTATTCTCCATTAATGAACAACAAAAGAGGTGCACAAAAAATTGGATCAGGCTAAGCAACTTTGAATTGAAAACAATTATTTCATGTTTTGGCCATTTATATCTAAAAATGCGCAAAATACGAACTTGACATCAAGAGAACCATTCTGAAATGTGGTTCTTATAATCTTAATCTTCCACAAGCACATTTTATACACAATATCATTCCATTTGCATCAAGAAGTTACATCGTTGTTCAAAAGTTGTAACTATGATTAAAAACATTCGAAACACAATAGGCATTTTCAAAGAAATAATAACATCAATTAAAAAGAGGAAATAAATTCTTCATTATAGAATATCAACCAAATCCACTGCAATTCTAGACAAGTGTTTCAATACCCCTATTAATGACACAGAAATTTAACACAATTCAAATTCAATGCTACTTAAAATTGTAAGGAAATAAAATTGTTTAGAAGATTACTCCTCTCTTACATACTTGCATCATAATTATCAATTTTTTTTTTAAAACATTACTATATACTAGATTCGAATGTACTTCGATAAACTTATCTAAAGCAATATATTCCATATCTTCTTCAAGTATTATCTGTTAGAACAAGATTTGGTTCAGCAAGATATCTCTAAGTTTTGATAATAACAAAGTAGTATTTGTGTGAGAACAATTTTGGTACTCTAACGTTTGTTTTCTAAAGAATTCACAAACAGGATCTAACTCTGATAAAGAAAGCTCTGACTCTGTAAGAGATCATGTGCAATGTCACTCTCAATTAACCAAAAGTCACTTCTGCGTCAAAGAAGCAAGTTTGCTTCTGATCGCTCAACTTCAGAAAGATTCTAAGAAGACAATATGTTGTTGCTGCAATGTTTTCTTGGATTCTGGCTCTGAATATGACTCTGATAATTATCTTCTGAAGACTGAGTGCTAAAGACTCTGAAGACAAGGTTCTGATGAACAGCGTTCTGAAGACTCTGAAGACTTAAGTTTTTGAAGACTAAGTGCTGAAGACTCTGAAAACAAGGTTCTGATGAACAGTGTTCATAAGACTTTGAAGACTTAAGTTTCTGAAGACTCTGAAGACAAGGTTCTGCTGAACAATGTTCTGAAGACTCTGAAGACTTAAGTTTTTGAAGACTAAGTGTTGAAGACTCTGAAGACAAGGTTCTGCTGAACAACGTTCTGAAGACTCTGAAGACAAGGTTCTGCTGAACAACGTTCTAAAGACGGAGTGCTGAAGACTCTGAAGACAAGGTTCTGGTGAACAAGTTCTGAAGACTCTGAAGACCCAACGATCAATTCTTCTGATCATGCTTCAACCATATCTATTCAGAAGCCTCTGATGAATAGAAGATGAAACGTTTGCGAGGGAAAATAGTACATAGTACATATCAAACACGTTCTTTTCCACTACCATTCCACTACCCTGATTTGGTGGTACAAATGACAACTTTTGTGTACGATTCTCATCCCTGCATAACGACATTATTTCAAGTCGTCAGCAATCTTAATGATATTCCTGATCTGCCCTCCAACGGATCTTTTTCTGGCTATATAAGGACTTGATCACTTGAAGAAATGTAAGACACAGATACATATGAGAGAGAGAGACACATGCGTGAACAGTAAAGCACCACAATACAAAGAAAAATACATTGTTCATACTGTATAGATTTTATTTGAGCTATTCATAGTGTTTATATCAGCTTGTGAAGAAGCAATTCATTGTAAACATTAATTTTGTTCAAATAGTTGTTTGTATTCCTTAAGGGGCCAGTTGGGTCAGAATCCTTAAGAAGAGGCGGTTAGTCTTTGTATGTTAGTCACCACCAGTTGCTAGTGCAGTGTAATCAGTTTGGTTATAGTGGATTAAGTCCTTGTGTATAAGGCAAAATCACCTTGGCGGGTGGACTGGATTAACTTGATAATTTTCAAGTGAACCAGGATATATCGTGTGTCTTTCTCTATTACTAGTTTATTTGTGATCTTTGTTTGAGTTTCACAAAAAGCTTTCATTTTGAAAACCCAATTCAACCCCCCCCCCCCATTTCTTTTGTTTTCTCACACCTTCAATTGACATCAGAGCTCCAGTTCTGATTGTGATAAAAAGATTTATCAATACTTCATCGTGTTCAGTACCGATTCAGTATTTGTGTGAGATATCATGGCTGCATCCAATACTAATCCTATTCTAGAAGAGAAAGATCATTACAGTGCCAAACCACCAGTTTTTAATGGTGAAAAGTTTGACTACTGGAAAGATAGAATTGAAAGTTTATTTCTTGGTTATGATGTAGATCTTTGGGATCTTGTAGTCGATGGCTACACTCACCCAGTTGATGCTACAGGAGTTAAAGTGTCTAGAAGTGCTATGACCAACCAACAAAAGAAAGATTACAAGAATCATTACAAGGCAAGAACCATTTTTCTAAATGTTATCTCTTATACTGAGTATGAGAAGATAATAAATAGAGAAACTGCCAAATCCATTTTTGATTCTCTGAGAATGACTCATGAAGGAAATGCTCAAGTTTAGGTAACAAAGGTGTTTTCCCTAATCCAGAAATATGAGGCATTCAGAATGGAGGATGATGAAATAGTTGAGACTGTGTTTTTAGGGTTTCAAATGCTAGTCGCGGGATTTAAAGTTCTGGACAAAGGATACTCAACTGCTGATCATGTTAAAAAGATCATCAGAAGTCTTCCCAAGAAATGGAGACCTATGGTAACAGCTCTTAAGCTATCCAAGGATCTGAAAGTATAAGTCTTGAAGAACTTGTTAGTTCTTTAAGAAGTCATGAAATAGAGCTGGAAGAAGATGAACCTCAGAAGAAAAGTAAATCTATTGCTCTTAAGTCTAAACCTGCAAAGGCAAAGACTTGTCAAGCTGAGGAAGAATCAGAAGAGTCTGATGAAGAATCAGAAGATGAGTTGTCACTTATCTCCAGAAGGATCAACAAACTCTGGAAAAATATGCAAGGAAACTTCAGAGGATCGAGAAGAAACAAAGTTCGTTCAGAGGCATCATCTGGACAAAGGAAGTAGAGTTTCAGAAAAGAAGTCATCTGCTATTAGTGTAATGAGCCAGGTCATTACAAGAACGAGTGTCCAAAGCTTAAGAAAGATAAGAAGCCTAAGAAGAACTTCTCCAAAGTGAAGAAGGGATTCATGGCAACTTGGGATGACTCTGATTCTGAACAAGAAGATTCTGATGAAGAACAGGCAAACGTTGCGTTAGTGGGAACAACAATTGACGTTGAAGTCTCTGGAGAACCAAAAGACAAAATACCATCAGAACCAGAATCTGACTCTGACTCTGACTCGGAGGTATTATCTAAACTCTCTCGTTGTGAATTAGAGTCGTTTCTTTCAGAAATGCTGTAAAAATATCAAACTCTTCAAAGTAAATACAAGGATCTTAAAAAATCCCATGTAATTGCTTTTAAAGCAAAAGATAAGCTTGAGCAGAATAATTCTTCTATAAATGAAAACATTTTTCTTTAAAAAATAGTAATTGTGCTTTGAAAAGCAAAATTTCTAAACTAGAAGAAGAATTAATCTCCAATGTCTCTGACACAAGCTGTATCGACAAGTAAAATAGAGCATTCCAGTACTTTCTGGTGAAAAGCATAGATAGAAGAGGAATAGCTTCCATCATCTATGGAGTTAGCAGAAATAGCAAGAAAGGTTTAGGGTGTACATAAACATTTGAATTTGACGAAAGTCGGCCTATTAAACCAAAACCTCTCTATGACCATTTTGTGCCTTCTGGCACTGAGCTTGTTTGCTCTGAGCTTGCACAGAAACCCCCACCGACACAGAAATCTATTTCTAAAGTCAAATATCATGCACAAATTCCACTTGATTATCCTGTTGCAAATAAGCCCAAAGTTGTCAAACACTCTAGGAAAACTAACAAAAGAGGACCCAGAAAGTGAGTACCTAAGGACAAGATAATCTATGTTGCAGATATCCTTAGCAACTCAGTTGAAACACCAATCATGGTATCTGGACAGTGGTTGTTCGCGACACATTACGGGAAAAAGGCATATGTTCCAAAGTCTGGAACTTAAGCCTAGAGGCTTCGTTGGTTTCGGAGGAAACTAGAAAGGAAAAATCATTGACTCTGGAACTGTTGCTAATGATAACCTTCGTTTTATTACTGATGTTCTTCTGGTCGATGGTTATTATTTAACTTAGTGACAATGGTTATGATATCATTTTTAATCAAAAGTCCTGTAAGGCTGTCAGTCAGAAAAATGGCTCAATCCTTTTTATCGGAAAGAGAAAAAACAAAATTTATAAGATTAGACATTCTGATCTCTGTGAACAAAATGTCAAATGCTTAATATCTGTTAATAAGGAGCAATGGGTATGGCATAGACATTTAAGTCATATTAGCATGAGGAGGATTTCTCAGCTAAATAAGCTTGAACTTGTCAGAGGCTTAACAAATATGAAGTATTCTTCAGATGCTCTTTGTAAAGCATGTCAGAAAGGAAAGTTCTCGAAAACTTCCTTCAAAGCAAAAAATGTTGTGTCCACCTCTAGACCGTTAAAACTTCTATACATTGATTTGTTTGGACCAGTGAAAACTGCTTGAATCAGTGGAAAAAAGTATGAATTAGTTATGGTTGATGATTATAGTCGTTGGACATGGGTAAAATTCTTGAAACACAAGGATGAGTCACATTCCGTGTTCTCTACCTTTTGCTTTCAAGTGCAAACAGAGAAGGATTGCAAAATAGTCAGAGTCAGAAGTGATCATGGCGGAGAATTTGAGAAGAGATACTTTGAGAATCTTTTTGATTCCCATGGAATTTCCCATGATTTCTTTTGTCCCAGAACTCCACAACAAAATGGAGTAGTGGAAAGGATGAATAGGACTTTGCAAGAAATGGCTCGAACCATGATCCAAGAAACTGACATGGCTAAGCACTTCTGGGTAGAGGCAGTAAATACAATATGTTATATTCAGAACAGGATTTCTATAATACCTATTCTGGGTAAGACTCCTTATGAATTGTGGAAGAATAAAAAACCCAACATTTCATATTTTCATCCTTTTGGCTGTATTTGTTTTATGTTGAACACTAAAGAGAATCTTGGCAAGTTTGACTCCAAAGCTCAAAAGTGTTTACTGTTAGGATACTCTGAACGCTCTAAAGGCTACAGAATCTATAACACAGAAACACGAATTATTGAGGAATCAATTCATGTCAGATTCAATGATAAGCTTGACCCTGAAAAGTCAAAGCTAGTTGAAAAGTTTGCAGATCTAAAGATTACTTTATCAGAATCCAAGGAAGAAGATTCAAAAGAAGGAGACAAAGATGCAGATTCTCCAGAATCAGATACAACCTTACCAGAAACATCAAATAGTCCATCTCATCAGAAGAAGAATATACTAAAGACTTCTCATTCTAAAGAATTGATTCTGGGAGACAAAGCTGATCTACTCAGAACTCGTTCATCATGAAATTCTAGTATAACAGATCCCAGATGTCCTACATGATGTCGAGACATCTGGTCTGACATAAACAACAAGGTAATTATAGATAATTAAATAAGTTGCTGAAAAGAAAAGTGCACACAGAATTTGTTCACCCAGTTCGGTCTAACAACCTACATCTGGGGGCATACCAAGCCAGGAAGGAAGTCCACTATTAGCAGTATTAAATAACAGACTCAACAATACCAGTTTATAATCTACTCACTTAATCCCTACCCAATGACCCTTCTACCTAAGTTCTCCCTAGGTAAGAGACTTCATCTCACTTCCAATCATCGCAATGATGTCTAGCAGTCAACATCTCGGTCACTGCATCAACAGCTTGATTTCCAACAACTCTCCAAACACATAAAAATAGAAGACACGCTCCTATAACAATACCTAGACATGACCCTCATGACTAAGAACAATGCTTAGAGTTGCTTAACAGCTTCCTCTAAGAACAATACATCTCTTATCTACAGGCTTCGAGATAAACACGATGACCATCCCACAAACCGGGTGGTTCATCGACCAACATAGCCCTTATAATTTACATGATGGCTGGCTTCCTAAGACTATGTTACAATGCTTCTATTTATAACCTATTTCCCAACTGGATTTGGGCCTTCAAATCACAACAAATCAGTTGCTACAAATCTATAAAAGATCCTGCTACTAAATAGATCTTCAATCAAATCTTCAATTAAATCTTCAATTAAATCTAATTATTCTCCATATCTTTTTGCATGAAAATAGTAACAATATCTGCTCAATATAAGATTGCAACAGAATATATTTGTCCCATGATATTCGCCTGCAATCTCTCCACCAGACCTTCTCAAGACACACTTAAACAAATGCAGCCCTAACAAAACACATCAGACTAATGTTCTGATGTTCTGTCAACTGATGTCAAGACATCGGGTTTAACATCAGCATACAAAACTGCAACCCTTCTGAACTTAACATCAACTCAATGTTAAGAACTCATGTTAAGACATCATACATATGACATCATTAACAACACCATCGTTTTACCAAAATTCCAGCCAATACAAGAACTAACAATCTCCCCCTTTGGCTAATTTTGGCTAAAACAATCTCAGCCTACACCAGAGATACCAGCCGCGGAAAACACACAACTAGCAGCAGCAAATCCCCCTCTAAACTAGAACCACAATAGACAACTAGGCAACAACTAGGCTAACTCTCCCCCTTTTTAGCCACAATTGGACAAACTCTGAATCTGCCAACCAACATACTCAGAACAAAATCCAGACTCAACAGCTACTACTGTACATTCTCTCCCCCTTTTTTTTTTGGCCAAAACTTAACAAACATTGGTGTAAATGTATACTTCTGATTCAATCCATTGACACACAAATCTATAGAACCAGGTCTAAACTGTCAAGTACACCATGAACTTCACCATTAACACAATGTCACGACATCTTGTCTGACATTACAATCTGGATAAACAACTTCTTCAACAAAAGATCAACTCTCCCTATCTAAGATAACCAGTGCTCCTTTGCAAGAAGAACACCTTAAATGAATGGAAAACATAAGACTCATCTTCATGTCTTCAAGAGCGCACCCTCTGTTCAACACACCTGCTGAACGCATTCACAAAATGCTTAATCCTTAAACAATCCAAGTACCACACTAGTACAGACAGAAGTTCTCCCCTTATATTTCACAACTGATGCTCCTTGACCAATACATCATAGCATTTGGAAAATCCAGACACAGTCTTCATCCATCCAGTCAGGAATGCTTCACACAATCATCCACAAGTTCTGAAGCACACTCACAATGCCTTCCACTGAACTCTAAGTAAACTCCTCTTACTTAGAATTAATAACACACATCAAGACAAGTGTGACATCTCCCATCAACAAAGACCCTCACAAAGTTTTTCCATAACTGCATAAAATTGTCTTCAGACTTCTCCTCAGAAGCATGTGCGCACATGATACAAACAATTAGCTTCACATGGCTAGAACCATTCATGTCCACACCAACATGCCATCTAACAGCCTATTGTCATAACATGTTATCTGGCATTATCTCCTCATAAGAGGCAACCAATCTCCACAAGCTTGATCAACATGCAAGCTTCACAATATATGCACCTTTACTGCAGAATCCATAGACAAGTACTCACCCTGTCATGGTTAACTAATGCTCTAGATGGAGATGAACATTTGAGCACACTTGCTGAGCACATTCACATACTATACTTTCACTTTTGGAGAACACAACCAAGTATCCTGACTTGTTTGACACTGCTCACAGACTCCACAAATTCTCTACTTTACTGAGATCTAATCTCTTCAAGAGATACTTGTAGCAGAAGAAGGAACAACTCTAAAAAAAAATGTTCTGATCAGATCACATCACAATCCCTCTACCATTACATCCACCAGTAGTTGTTGATACTAGTGAAGTCTTCAAAATTAGTAGTCATGCTTTGCCAGAACCAACTACTAAAAACAAGACCAGAATCTCCACATTCTAATTTACATAGTCAGAAACATCTCTTCTGACAAAAATGCTTGAGCATCCAACTCCACACGCACACTCTCAATCATCTTCCAAATATAACCATCAGCAATCATGATGTTACAACATCACCATTCAACAACATCTTTTGGGGACATCAGCTTCTCATTACCATTCAAAGGACTCATTTCGTATAGAAGTCCTTCAAGAAGCTCCCAATAAAACACAGTCAGAGCAGCTTATTCAGGTTAACATACACACCTGAATACCATGAGCTCGCACACCCTCTCTAAATCAAAGAGTTCAGACTGCAAATTAGTATACTCACATGATTCCCTCTTGGTTTGTTATCTTCACATGCTCAAAAAATCCACATCTTGCTAGGCTGATCAACTACTCTCTAGCATGACTTGACAATAGGGTTATGTCCCCTTCACAGGCTTTTCTTCTACCTTTACCGATACACATCCAATCATCTATCTTTGACATTTGGATCAATTGATGAATATCCACATTCAGACTTTCAAGCAATCAATACCTGATCTACTTCAGTCTTCTCTACATTCTCCTTCCAAAGCAGACCTTCTACTTCATCATTCTCCCGTATGATTAGGTAGATTCTCTTTAGATACAATGTAGGTAATCATCCCAGATAATGTCCTATCACAAGTTAGAACATCTTCTACACACCAAAACATCAACACCATGATTCTTGATATGCTCCACCAACTGGACTTACTCTAGCATAGTAATCCAAAGAACCAGAGGAATAAACTCTCATCCACCTTCAAGAAAAATAATCTCCTTGAGTCTTCAACTCATCACCCTTCAGCCCAAGAGTAACTTGTTCCAAGACAATCCTCAATAATAACCAGCTGCCACACTCTGATTATCTTGATTCTTCGAATTCACTTTTGAGATCAACCAAATGCCACAGTTTGATCACCTCAAGCATGAATCCTCATATGGAAATAGCCAAATGCCATATTTTGACCTTTTTTATGTTTGTCAGAACTCTCACAAAGATATCCTGATCCACCAAGGAAACTTGATCTTCAAGTCACATGTTCCAATTGCTCAATAGTAAGCACACTTAGACTCCCTAAGCCATGGTCATGTAACATCTTCTCCTTCCTGCAGCTCCCGCAAACTTCCATGAGAACGATATTTTTGAACCATCCTAATGTTCATTCCTGTAGATCACCTTATCAAAAGCTGATGTGCCACATCACCAGTTGAGACTTCTGATGTTAAGCTAGATGTCAGAACATTATGTCACCCAACTGTTGAATTCAGCTCTACCTTCTGCCACTCAGAAGAACCTCCTCCCTTTGCAGAAACAGATTTCCATGCTCTCATAGACTTGATTCAACAATCAAGTTTGAGTAGACAACCTCCATCCTTCTTAGAAACTCCAAAGACTTCAAACCTACCACATCTGAATCTTCAGAAAATAAGTAGTCCAAGACTACCCAATAGCAATACTAAAGAAAGTCACTTCCCTTAGTAGAGCCGTCAGTAGAAATCCAGAGATAACTGCCACTTATCCTCGACCTTCACAACTAGAGCAAACACCATGCTCCAGACCACTTAGATCAGAAATAAACTGATCCAAGCTGTAACCAACAAGATTATAATGTCTACATAGTCTTCCATCTTCATCTTCAACAGCACCACCATCTGGACAAGTCATTCACAATACTTTCTAGGAACAGATGCTAAGCAATAATCCCAGGTCAACACCTTGGCGACTTGTGAGCGAATGTAGAACCCCTCCCATGATTCTCCAAACCTCTGATGAAAAGATGTTAAAACAATTGACAGAACATCCTTAATCTTGTCTTTCAAGGATAATCAATTAAATACTTGTGAATATCACAAATAGCAATTGATCTTAAATCCCTGTGGTTTAACCCTTCTTCAGATTCTAGCATCTTCTGAATCTTCTTCATGACAACCATTATGACAACCATTCATACCACAAAAGCCTTCCAGGTTAGGTCAGTGCTTGATCTTTCACTCCACCCTGAGCAAAGAACTGAAGTGATGTTTCAACATTAGTTCCGACATCAGTCTAAATCACATTAAACATCTACTAGGATTTGGAGACTACAACCATAGTAGTCCACACATATCTCTTGCAGCGAACACACGAGAACATATCAACATCTGATCAACTTCCAAGATCAGACCAACAAAGCTGCAGTAACTTGCATAACACACTCTTCCAGAAGCTTCTCCTTATAAGCACAAGGTTCAGACCTCTTGTCTAACTTAAGAGTGATAACATACCATAGACAATTTGCTACTTCCAATCCTTTAAGCCACAAAATTGAAAGAGCTCATGCATACACCAATTGACCACAGGCTGATTTACACTGCTACTGCACACAACCTCTTGGATGCATTTTCCTTATAAAATTGTCCTCAGACATTTTAGCTTAAACAAGGATCATCTCCTTCTCTTCTGCTATCAAGATTACTACCTTTTCTTCAACCAGCTCCAGCTGAGATGCTATGACATTATGAACAGCATCTCAAAAATTGTTCAACTTCACAGCTTCGGTGATCCTTCAAAACAACTACAATCTAATATGACTTTGACTCAACATTTACCATAAACTGCTGATGTGTAGCGCGATGTCGAGACATTAGGATTAACATATCAAGCTCAGCTTCTTTCTTGATGAAACTTCCTCCAGTTCATGATTTTGAAAATCAGAAACATGTATCTTCACAAGAGAATTCATCTTCAGATATACCAGAACTACATTGGACACCATAAATACACTTAAGAGATAACTTATCAAGATCTTCACTCCCGTGTGAATGATTTGACAGTGATACTCTTTTGCTTTGGCTCTACCCTCTTCTTTCATCATCAAGAAAATTGAGAAGGAAGGAATCAGTGTTCTGGACAGATTGGTCTTCAATACCTGATTTGAAATATATTCTTCTTCTGCTGAGGAGACTAAACTCTAAAGTTTTTCCAAGAAAATACCTTCCTAAAGTCTCACCACCAGAGACACAAGAAACAACCAGGGTTACATCAGATACCATGCAGCGGAACACTCAACAACTCCTCAACACTTTTCAGGCACTACTCAATAAGCCTTGCACACCATCACCATAATCCAACTACCAAAAAAAATTGAAAATAAATCAAACTCACAACAGCAGTTCTCCATTAAAGCTACACACCTGATAACAACAGACAGGTCCAATACACCCTGTCATGAATAGTCCATCCTTCACATCAAGGGATCAAACAAACAACTATATGAACTGACCAAGTCCATAACTCAGCAAAACTATCCTCCTTGCTCATGAACCAGAAAGTATCTTCCCCTAGATCTCATCCAGAAACAGACAGGATGCCTGCTCTGTTACCAAGTGAAATTCTGGTATAACAGATCCCAGATGTCCTACATGATGTCGAGACATCTGGTCTGACATAAACAACAAGGTAATTATAGACAATTAAATAAGTTGCTGAAAAGAAAAGTGCACACAGAATTTGTTCACTCAGTTCGGTCTAACAACCTACATCTGGGGGCATACCAAGCCAGGAAGGAAGTCCACTATTAGCAGTATTAAATAACAGACTCAACAATACCAGTTGATAATCTACTCACTTAATCCCTACCCAATGACCCTTCTACCTAAGTTCTCCCTAGGTAAGAGACTCCATCTCACTTCTAATCATCGCAATGATGTCTAGAAGTCAACATCTCAGTCACTGCATCAACAACTTGATTTCCAACAACTCTCCAAACACATAAAAATAGAAGACACACTCCTATAACAATACCTAGACATGACCCTCATGACTAAGAACAATGCTTAGAGTTGCTTAACAACTTCCTCTAAGAACAATACATCTCTTACCTACAGGCTTCGAGATAAACACGATGACCATCCCACAAACCGGGTGGTTCATCAACCAACACAGCCCTTATAATTTACATGATGGCTGGCTTTCTAAGACTAGGTTACAATGTTTCTATTTATAACCTATTTCCTAACTGGATTTGGGCCTTCAAATCACAACAAATCAGCTGCTACAAATCTGCAAAAGATTCTGCTACTAAATAGATCTTCAATCAAATCTTCAATTAAATCTAATTATTCTTCATATCTTTTTGCATGAAAATAGTAACAATATCTGCTCAATATAAGATTGCAACAGAATATATTTGTCCCATGATATTCGCCTGCAATCTCTCCACTAGACCTTCTCAAGACACACTTAAACAAATGCAGCCATAACAAAACACATCAGACTGATGTTCTGATGTTCTGTCAACTGATGTCAAGACATCAGGTTTAACATCTGCATACAAAACTGCAACCCTTCTGAACTTAACATCAACTCAATGTTAAGAACTCATGTTAAGACATCAGACATATGACATCATTAACAACACCATTGTTTTACCAAAATTCTAGCCAATACAAGAACTAACACATCATTCCAACCTTCTAAAGAAACTCTTCTGGGTTTGGTGTCTCTGATAGAGCCAACATCAGTTGATGAAGCTCTTAGGGAAAATGAGTGCATTCTGGCCATGCAAGAAGAACTGAATCAATTCACCAGAAATGATGTCTGGGATCTTATTCAGAAACCCAAAGGTGTCCACGTCATTGGAACAAAATGGGTATTCATAAACAAGTTAGATGAGAAAGGTGAGGCCGTAAGAAACAAAGCATGACTGGTAGCACAAGATTATAGTCAGCAAGAAGGGATAGACTATACGAAAACCTTTGTACCAGTTGCCAGGTTAAAATCAATTCGTCTTTTAATTTTTTTTTGCTGTGAATCATGACATTACTTTATATCAGATGGATGTAAAGAGTGCATTTTTAAATGGGTATATTTCTGAAGAAGTGTATGTGCACCAACCTCCTGGTTTTGAAAGTTCTGAAAACCCAAATTTTGTTTTCAAACTTAAAAAAATGTTATATGGTCTGAAACAGGATCCCAGAGCTTGGTATGAAAGGCTAAGTAACTTTCTTTTAGAATATGACTTTACCAAAGGAAAAATGGATACAACACTCTTTTGTAAAACATTTAAAAGTGACATTCTGGTTGTTCAAATCTACGTTGATGATATTATATTTGGTTCTGCTAATACTTCCTAGTGCAAGGATTTTTCTAAGTTAATGCAGGCTGAATTTTAAATGAGTCTGATGGGAGAACTCAGATTCTTTATAGGAATTCAGATTAATCAACGTCCTGAAGGAACGTACATTCATCAGAACAAGTATGCAAGAGAACTTCTGAAGAAGTTCAATATGTCAGAAAGTAAACCTACTAAGACTCATATGCATCCGACATGTATTTTGGAAAAAGAAGAAGTAAGTAAAAAGGTTTGTCAGAAGCTCTATCGTGGTATGATAGGCTCTCTTCTGTATTTGACTGCTTCTCGTCTAGATATTCTGTTCAGCGTATGTCTTTGTGCTCGTTTCCAATCAAATCCAAGGGAAACTCACTTAACTGTTGTTAAGAGAATCCTAAGGTATCTAAAAGGAACAACTAACCTTGCTTTATGTATAAGAAAACATCAGAGTACAATCTTTTTGGTTATTGTGATGCAGATTATGCTGGAGACAGATTGGAAAGGAAAAATACTTCTGGAAACTGTCAATTTCTGGGGAACAACCTCGTCTCTTGGGCAAGCAAAAGACAATCAACAATTGCACTTTCAACTGCAGAAGCAGAATATATCTCAACATCACTGTGTAGTACTCAGACACTCTGGATAAAGAATTAACTCGAAGATTATCAGATACACGAGAGTAACATTCCTATCTTCCGTGATAATATTTCTGCCATTTGTTTATCTAAGAATCCTATTCAGCATTCTAGGGCAAAATATATTGAAATAAAAGATCACTCTCTACGTGACTATGTTCAGAAGGGTACTTTTCAGTTAAAATTTGTGGATACAGACCACCAGTGGACTGATATTTTCACAAAACCCCTTGCTGAGGATAGATTCGTATTCATTCTAGAAAATCTATTTATTAAACCCTGTCCATAATGAGTAGATGATATTTTGATGTGTCAAGTCACCAGAACTTTTGATATAAGATTCTGATGTTAAGCAAAGTGTTTTATTATTTATTTTATGTCTTTCTGATTAACGATACTTCTACATGTTAGAAGATGTCCTGATCAGAAACTCATCCAGTCAGATACCTCTTGGTATTCTTGACCTCGGGAATATCAAACATGCTTTCTTGAAAACAAACGGTTATGATTATTTGTGACACTTGTCCACAATCAAATCATACTTTTCTGTTGAAGAGACACCTCGAGCGTTGTGATTTCGTGAGACTAGGTTTCAAGTAATTACTCCTTAATATTCCTTATTATTGTTGTAATCATGTTTTAACGCATTGGGTTTGATAATTTACTTGAGAATAGTTTAAATCTTTACGTCTTCCCCTCTTTATTATGCATTCATTAAGTTGTGTGTAAGACAAAGATTTCTTGAAACTAAACACTTCTCTTCCCAACCTTTCTTCCTTGTCAGATTCTTCCCTCCCACTTTCAAGTATAAATTTATTCGTATTTTTTGACTGATCTCAAGATTTGAATAACGTATACCTGATCTGTGATCTTTTGGAAACTGATACACTCTTTTATCATTCCTTGTTTTTGTTTGTATCTCTTGTATTGGAAATGATGATTTTCGTTTCAGTTCATCTAATCTTCATTGCCATTTATTGCTAATACATTTTTCTTCTCTTTATATACCATACCTCTCTTCATAACTCTTCATTTGTTCCTTAACTTGCTTTTCATTCCTATCCTTTTTTTCATTCGCTATGTCTTCTAAAACCATTAAGGGAGAAATCTCTGACTTAGATCTCTTGAAAGAATACTCTATCGACTTCAAGGCTCTAATTAACAATGGTCTTTCCAATATTCTCTCAGATATCATCTACCAGAACTGGGATAAATACCTTGAAATACTCAATGGACCTGTCTATCCAGTACTTGTAAAGGAATTTTGGGCCTATGCTCGCGTTCTTGAATATGAGTCTGATGCTTGTTACATCATGTCTACTATATCTGGTTTTCCCATTATGATTAACTCCACAATCATCTCTCAAGCTATTGAGTGTAAGGAAGACGGTGAATGCATTGAATATTACAGAGGAAACAACTGGTTTGCTAAGCACATTCACATTATCTATCTTCACGAAGAACCTGCTGACAGTCCCTCTTCTCTCACCTCTGAGGTAAAAGTCTGGTACCAAATTATGGGAACAAATCTTAGGCCTAGAGAAAAGGGAACAGGACGGCTTTCTGCATTGGATAGGCTTTTCATTTTCTTCTTAATCTCCAAGATTAAGATCAATCTGCCTTAATCCATGTTCAACTTTTCGAAAGAAGAAATTCTTTCATCGAGAGAGAAGTTATCGTTTCAGATTCCCTCCAGTAGAGTTATTTCTCACATTCTTGATCCACCAGGAGTTGTTACTCTCATAAAGCAAATCGAAATGAGTGAGAAAATTGTTACTGATTGGTGCTCTCCCATGAACTTTTCTAAAACCATCATCAAGCTATGATATAGTTGGTTGGCGGGTGTTTCTGTTGGTCTCTCAGGTTTTGATCTCTCTTTTCATGACTTTGATTAATCATTGTTGCTTCTATCTGTCTATTTTGTGGTTGTCTTGTTTTGTGTCTTGCTTTTGTACCGCGCCTCTGGAATTTTATTTAATCAATAAAAAGTATCTTTATTGCATCTATCTTATCTTATTGCATTTCTTTATGATTGCCATCAAAAGGGAGAAGTATTGAATTTAACATATCTAATTTCTCTTGAATTAAATTTAAATGCTTGCGTTAACCATTGATTACCCTTTTTTATTATGACAAAAAGGGGGAGTATTTTAATGGAAAGTTATTTTGATAAATATCTTGTCCCTGAATCAGGCTCTGATCTAGCCAATCAAGCTCTGTTATCAGACTCCATTACCACTATGATCAAGCTATGATATTCTGGATCTGACTAGATCCTTGTAATCAGGCTCTAGTATCCCTAATCTGATAAGATTTTTTTAAGTCTTAGATTTAGAGGGAGCTTGATAAAGGGAAGTTTACTCTAAACTTATCTGCGTCATTTCCTACTAATTATCTTCGTACAAAATTGTGTTATCAAAATACATTGTTTTGTCATTATAAAAAATGGGGAGATTGTTAGAACAAGATTTGGTTCTGCAAGATATCTCTAAGTTTTGATAATAACAAAGTAGTATTTGTGTGAGAACAATTTTGGTACTCTAACGTTTGTTTTCTGAAGAATTGACAAACAGGATCCGACTCTGATAAAGAAAGCTCTGACTCTGTAAGAGATCGTGTGGAACGTCACTCTCAATTGACCAAAAGTCGCTTTTGCATCAAAGAAGCAAGTTTGTTTTTGATCTGCTCAACTTCAGAAAGATTCTAAGAAGGCAATATGTTGTTGCTGCAACGTTCTCTTGGATTTTGGCTCTGAATATGACTCTAATAATTATCTTCTGAAGACTAAGTGCTAAAGACTTTGAAGACAATATTCTGATGAACAGCGGTCTGAAGACTCTGAAGACTTAAGTTTCTGAAGACTAAGTGATGAAGACTCTGAAGACAAGGTTCTGATGAACAACGTTTTGAAGACTCTGAAGACTCTAAAGACTTAAGTTTCTGAAGACTAAGTGCTGAAGACTCTGAAGACAAGGTTCTGCTGAACAACGTTCTGAAGACTCTGAAGACTTAAGTTTCTGAAGACTAAGTGCTGAAGACTCTGAAGACAAGGTTCTGCTGAACAAAGTTCTGAAGACTCTGAAGACTTAAGTTTCTGATAACCAAGGGTTCTAAAGACGGAGTGCTGAAGACTCTGAAGACAATGTTCTGGTGAACAAGTTCTGAACACTCTGATGACTCAAGACTCTGAAGACCCAACGATCAATTCTTCTGATCATGCTTCAACCATATCTATTCAGAAGCCTCTGATGAACAGAAGAAGATGAAACGTTTGCGAGGGAAAATAGTACATAGTATATATCAAACACGTTCTTTTCCACTACCATTCCAGTACTCTGATTTGGTTATACAAAGGACAACTTTTGTGTACGATTCTCATCCCTGCATAACGATATTATTTCAAGTCTCTGGCAATCTTAATGATATTCCTGATCTGCCCTCAAACGAATCTTTTTCTGGCTATATAAGGACTTGATCACTTGAAGAAATGTAAGACATGGATACATATGAGAGAGACATATGCGTGAATAGTAAAGCACCACAATACAAAGAAAAATACATTGTTCTTAATGTATAGATTTTATTTGAGCTATTCATAGTGTTTATATCAGCTAGTGAAGAAGCAATTCATTGTAAACATTAATTTTGTTCAAATAGTTGTTTGTATTCCTTAAGGGACCAATTGGGTCAGAATCCTTAAGAAGAGACGGTTAGTCTTTATATGTTAGTCACCAGCAGTTGCTAGTGCAGTATAATCAGTTTGGTTATAGTGGATTAAGTCCTTGTGTATAAGGCAAAATCACCTTGGCGGGTGGACTGGATTAACTTGATAGTTTTCAAGTGAACCAGGATATATCATGGGTCTTTCTCTATTGCTAGTTTATTTGTGATCTTTGTTTGAGTTTCACAAAAAGCTTTCATTTTGAAAACCCAATTCATACCCCCCATTTCTTGTGTTTTCTCACACCTTCATCATCTACAACCAAAACATCATTAGGTGTTAGATAACATATCAAGCTCAAGAATTGTCACAAATTATTGGTATTTTTTAGCTAAATATTTATAACAGGGATGGAAGCAATTGAATTCATCAATTATTTAAGTGAGGATCAGACTACTGCATTATAAGAAGATGCAAGTAATGAAGTTAAAAGTTAGAAAATTGAACATCAGCTAACTGTTATATAAGTATGAGAAATATACCAAATTGTTATTATTCATGAGATGTACCGAAATGTTGGGGCTGAAGCCTTCATCCATTACTTAGAGCGTAATACTGCAGAAACAACGAACACACAACTCACAGCAGATCCAGAAAAGTGACAGCGATAATTCTGTAAATCAGGACAGATAAAAACTCCTTGCATTACATTAAATCTACTGTCTTCATCAAGCTGTTGTTTTTTATTTGATATCAATCGAGTCACGGACCAAATTATAGTACTGAATCTTTGGCATTAGCAAACAACCTACATCTAGTTACAATGTATCACATAATAGTTGCTAACATGCACGATTACATACTCAATTTAATACACTATGGTACAATGAATATTTTCTCTCCAAAATAAGCAAACAATATCATTATATATCATTAAAATTTAATTAGAAATGAGATTACTACCTTGCATACATGAAAGTCATTCCAAAAAATACAGCTTTGACAAATTGGTTATGTCCAACATAATCAAAAGCCAATAATAGCATTTCATGAAGAGTCAGAAAAGACATAACTCCGCCAATTGTAATCCATATAGAAACTATATTAATACAAATACAAATGCTGAAAAATTACACATCTCACATTTGTCAAATGCCTTGTCAAAAAGATACAATCAAAACGACAGTAAATACAATGAAGTGAAAACATAAAATTAATTGGTGTTAAGATTGAAACTAACCTGATAAGCATTTCACAATCAACACAAGTTCAAACTAAAATAGCACTTCATAATATCAAACACGAACACAACAGCTACAATATAAGTAATAATAGTTTATATAGCATCAATTCAACTTCATATTGAAGGTGTGTCAAATATAAGTAGCATTAACACATACATTATCTCACACACATATACTACGGAAACATAAATACCAATAATAATTTGACATAATATAATAATTGAAACTTCCATACTTCCATACATACCTCGTCAGGAAGATTAACATCGGTAATCTTATGGTTCCCCTTTAGAGTGGCAGAGCAATTTTGAGCAGCACAATGTCTATGACTTCTGAACTCCTTCCAAGTACAATCATCAAAGTCTGAAATTCAAAAACTCAATCAAAGTCAAGGCGAGGTTAGATTTCCAGCATCCAAAAAATCTATATTTCACAACACAGCATGTGCCATTGATAAACAGCAACAACAAAATTGTAGTCATTACAAACCTGGAAACCAAACACGAATTCCAAAAGATCAAACATATTTGCATCCTATTTTCCAGATACTTTAAATCCAGCAGGAAGTCTAGGGAATTGTTAAGTATACCTGATTGAAGAAATTTCCCCTCTAACCTGAGATTAAGAATCCAACCACATAAGTCATTGAAACTATCATGTGGAGCACACAAATCCAAGATGATATCACAGAAATTGTGCTGACAAACATAAATGGGTGTTTCAATGATTATAACTCTATCTTTTAAATGATTATAAAAAACAGAATCATGTCAAAGACAGGTCACTAAAAAAAGAGACCGAGTGGAGATACCACATGTATTCTTCAAGATTCAACTTACTTCTGGGAAAATTCTGATAGGATTGATTAATGGTGGTGCTTCTAGTGGAAATTGTCTTTTCATTTCTGATGATCTAAGTTCTAACCTAGAAGAACAAATCAATGAACAAAAAATTTATACGAAAGTAAAGCATAATCTAGATTAAATATTGTAATGGGTTTAATCAAAATAAACTAGAGCATAATCTAGATCAAATATTTTATGACAACAAACAATGATTTCTCTACCTTTCACAACATGATAGCATAACTTGTTATCACCATCAAGGAAAAAGGTTATTGGTTCAATATTGCTAATCCATGACATCAACATAACTTGTTTGAGTTGTATAAAGACAAGAGTCAGTAGAAAATCCATGACGAGAAGAAGAAAAACCATGAGATCAGAAAGGAGACTGAGGAAGAAAAAACTAACCTGAGTGTTTGAAATACGAATGGAACGTCCAATATGAATCCAGAAAAAGCATAATCAACGTATCATGGAAGGAAACAACAAACCACAAAATACTGATGCAAATGAAATGACTATACCTGAGATGTAAGTCCTGGAAGATAAGATGAATAACCACATACATAACCTGAATCATAACCACAAAGATGATAATGAGAAGAACTGGAAGAATAATGTCATAAGAAACAAATAGTTAATGGAAAGCAACAAAAAACCTGGAACAGTCGAACTCAGAAGCAACATGCATCCTCGTCAGCAGAGAATCTGCAAGGGAGAGACAAAGGAATAGAAAGTGGTACAGAAAAGGAAGATGATTGATGGAAGAAAATGGTTGAAATAATAGATTTTTATCGTTGATTGAGATTGTGAGAGTGAAGGGCGGAACTAAGGTGAGAGAGACATTTTGAGAGAGAAAATGTTTAGGGTTTAGGTTGAGAGACAGAGAGATAAGATGGTATTATTGAGATAAGATTGAATTTTGAAAAAAGAATAATAATAATTTAAATTTCAAAATTTGAAAGAAAAAAAAGGGAATGTACTGCTGCCATGTGTCACTCAAGGGTGGTGTATGAAGTGTTAAAACCTAACATGTGGCATGTTGTAATTGGATAGGAGAATGATAAATGGTAACATTAGTTGATTACAAAAATGCCCTTTTGGTAGTGTAAATAAAAATGAGTGAAAGGGCAAATATGAAAGTTAATAGAATTGAATTTTGAAGGGTTGATAGTTGATTGTTTATTTCCCTCTTTTAAAAGGAAAATATGTGACATTTGTGCATATAAAGTTTTCTAAATATAAATGTCAGCATTCACGTTGATATTTTAAAAGAAAATAGAAGGCATTAGATGTTTTATATCGATAGAGCCATATTTACATTGTTAAAGTGTTTTTAAACATTTGATCTTGATCGCACAACTCAGAAAAAATATATTTGATTTTCCTAAAACTATCTGTTTTAAATCAGAGTTGTTTGATCATGATTTAACGGCCATCTAAGATTGAATACGTGAATGTAGTGTTTTATGGCTGCAAGAAATCAGGATCCAACATAGACATATTTGATCGATAATGTGTGTAAATAAAATGAAATGATTTTTAGACAAAACTAATCTTACTAAATATCGTGGTCATATCTCTGACTTTATCTTCCGCTATTCTCAAGGTAGTACGTGTTTGTTTTAATTGTTGGTTGATTGTGGGATTCTCTGTTTGCCTCATGTTACTTTATCTCACTGCATTTTTTATTTTCCCTATTCACATATCCATTATAACTTAAGATTATGTTTATGTAAAAAAAGTCATTCTAGTTAGCCAACTCTCATATCCAGCGAGCCTTGTCGACTCAGTTCTCATTCTAGTCGATCTTCTAACATTTTTCTCAAGTGGTTCGTCACTTAAATTGGTTGTGAATTTAGTTTGTGGGTATTCTTTAAGCACGGTTGTGACTGTATCTTGCTCATGTCAAACTAACCCCTGAGTCCAATTCCACCCTTTACTTTCGTCCACCAAAACATCCTTACTGATCACTAATTTATCATCATTTGGTGAATAGAACTTGTATGCATTAGTTGAATGATAACCTATGAGCACCATGGCCTGACTTCAATCATCTAGCTTCTTCTTTAATTGTTTAGTTATATGCCTGAAACACGTTGATCCAAAAACTCTAAGATGACTAACATTTGGCTTCAGTCTACTCCAAGCCTCATAAGGTGTCTTCTCGACTATCTTCTTGGTTGGACATAATGTATAATGTTGTCGAAGCTGCTTCACCCTAAAATCTCTTTGGCATTTCTTTAGCTTTCAACATGCTCCTGGTCATGTTCAGTATACTTTTATTTCTCCTCTAAGCTATACCATTGTGTTGAGGTGTATAGGGTGCAATGACCTCATGCTTTATACCTTCCTCATTGAAAAATCTTACAAATTCTCTAGAGGTGTATTCACATCCACCATCAGTTCTCAGTTTCTTTAGCTTGCATCCACTTTTTTCTCGACATGCAATTTAAACTTATTGAATTGTGTGAATACCTCAATCTTCCTTTAAATAAGATAAATCCATATATATATATATGGTGAATTCATCTATGAAGATTAGGAAATAACAATTACCCTCATTCAACCTTAATTCAAATGGTCCACACACATCATAGTGAACAAGCTCCAGCTTTTCTCTCGACTTCATGGATATGTCATGTTTGAATTCTATCCTAGCCTGTTTGCTTTGCAGCATTCCTCACACATCATCTTCTTCTATTTGAGCATACCTAGAACTCTGAAGTTTAGTTTTCCATACATGTGATGTCATAGCCAGTTCTTCTCTTCAACAGCAGTCGAAGCAAGACGTTGTTGATCAACCATGTTGATCTCTACTTTGAAGATTTTATTATCTGCCAATGGTGTCTTCATAATCATCCTTCTTTCACCATTATACATCTTTATCAAATTTTCTTCCAACTTCACGTTACACTCTTTGACAAGTAATTGACTTATGCTTATCAAATAAGTTGTCATCGAAGGTACATATAATATATCATTAATATTGGCCCTCTTACCTTATTTTCTCACCACAACTTAGTTTCTTTTTCCAGTTGATGTGACATCTCTGCCATCTGCAAACCATATCACTTTCTTGACCGATTCGTCTAACTCGATGAATCAATTTTTATTACCAGTCATGTGGCTACTCCATCCTGCGACCAGGTACCACATATTAGTTTGTTCACTATTAGACTAACTATTTGCCATGAATAGCTTATCATTAAAGTCATTTTCCCCAGCATGTGCATAATGTACTTCTTCATTAACTTTTGCTCTTAACTCATTCTTTCTTCAACAATCTCGAGCACAATTGCCAAGTCCTTGACAATTGTAACATTGCACTTTGTTCATGTCAACTTTCTTCCCCAAATACTTGTTTCCCATAACTTTCCTTGTTGAATCAAAGTGATTCTTTGAATTCTTGCTTGACTTTTCATCATTTGCAAGAATCTTTATTTGCTTCGCCTTTTCTTTTCCCTACTTCTTGATGAATTTTGCTTGCAATGCATCTTCAACCACCTTCTCCCTTTCTGAGTTCTTTTCCTTCAGCCTTATCTCATAATTCTCCAGTGAAGCTTGAAGTTCTTCTAACTTAATCTCAACTAGGTTCTTGGACTCTTCAATAGACACTACAATGTAATCAAAATTTACAGCCAGAGATCTCAACACTTTTTCAATCTTCTGTAAATCATTAATCGATTCATCACACACCTTCATCTGGTTTGTGAGTAACACTAATCTTGAGAAGTAATCAGCAACCGATTCATTTTCTTTCATATGATTTATCTCAAACTGCTTTCTCAACATCTCAACTTCATCCTCTTCAGTTTTTCATCTTCAACGTACAAGTTCTTCAACTTTTCCCATACTCATTCGGGCGTTTCTTCTTCTACGATCTTCTCGAACACGTTAGGCTTCACACATTGATTAATCAAGAAAAGAGCTTTTTAATGTTTCTCCCTTTGTTCCTTGTATGCAGCCTTCTAAATATCACTTGCATTTACTTCCAATGCTGGTACTCCATCACACACGTGTTCTATTTGACTAACACAACAATGTCAAATACAGCTTTCGTAAAACACTGAATTACATCTTCTAACCATAATGACATCACCTTTGATTTATGTGGTGTTTAGTCTTGGCTTTCCCATCATAAGATGTGAGGCTCCATAAAATGCAAAGAAAGAAACATGTGTCATGATTCTTTCTTTCTTTGCTTTACCATTTCGTATTTACTATTTTAGATATGATAGTTAAACTAAAAGATGTTAAAATCGCAGGGAGGCCCATTTGAATCCGCCAATTATGATTTCGTCTTTATTTCTCATAATTTTCTTATAATGAATTTGTGTTAGAACAAGATTTTTTCATGACATATATCCTTTAAGTTTTGATGATAACAAAGTACTGAAAGAACAATGGTGTTATCTAATGTGTGTTCCAAGTATGCATGTTCTAAAGCTTAAAAAGAATGCATTCAGAATATGATATCAGGGCGCATTTGAGAGGAGCTGAGTTACTAGCTTCTGCAGGAACAGAATCTGAAAAAACACTCTGAAAGTGATATTTGGCGTAGAATCTGAAGTTGAAGGCCTCAGTATCAGAAGAGCAACATATTGTATCTACACTTAGTAAATGTATCAGATTCTGATGAACATTCAGAGTCAGTAATAAAGCTAAAGTTATCTGTACCGCTAAAAGCAATCAGCATTGTCAAATCACTTTGTCAGCCAGAGTCTATGTTCACAAGGCTCAAGAAGAGTTGACATGTTTTACAGATGTCTACTCTCAACGGATCTATAGTACAAGATTACATGGAAGACGCAATGGTTAAACATGTCGCACAATGGACTAAGATCTTTTGGTGTATCTATCTTCAGCGTCTCTTGTACTATAGAGAAACAAAGACACTTGTTCAAGTTATCTCTTCCAACGGCTAGTCTTCTACAACTGCTATATAAGCAGCTGAAGATTCAATCTGAAATCTTCAACAAGGAATAAGGAAAAAGTAGCAAATAGAGAAGGAAAGCCAAGAAGGATAAGAGTGTTTTACACTTCTATTTGGATGAAAGAATAATAAAATCAACAATAAGAAACACAATTGAGTATGCAGAAATTCTGTTATTTATTGTAAATTGTACAAAGCCTTAAGATTTCTTAAACATTGAATATCTTAGAAATCTTAAGTGCTTAAGGTCTTTGTTATGGTGATTACTATGTACCTCTGATTTTGTATCAAGTACACCTCTATTCTGCTAAACATGTTATTTAGTAATTTAGATAAAGTCCCTTGCTATGTGCTTGAGCATCAAAGTCTCTTGCTGAAAAGCTTGAGCCAAGTAAGTCTCCTGCTATGTGCTAGAGCATTGAAAGTATTGATCAGTTGTTGATTAAGCAGAAAGTCTTAGAATGTGAGTCTGAGCAAAAGTCTTGTAATAGAGAGTATGAGCAGAAGTTTTGGGTTCGTGGAACCTGAGAAAGGAAGTCTTAGGTTACAGTCCGAGCAAGGAAGTATTGGGCCTGAGGGGCTTAAGCAGGAAGTCTTGGGTTCATGGAACCTAAGCAGGAAGTCTTAGCCCTGAGGGGTTTAAGCATGAAGTCTTGGTCCAGAGGGGCTTGAGCAAGGAAGTCTCGGATTCGTGGAATCTAAGTAGAAGTCTTGCACCTAAGGGGTTTAAGCAGGAAGTCTCGGGCTGAGGGTCTAAGCAAAGAAAAGTCTTATGCTTAAGTGCATAAGCAATCGTAATCATGATTTGATTATAATGAAAAATCTTTTGTGCTGCAAGGGGACTGGACTACTCCCAGTTTGGGAGGAACCAGGATAAATTTGTGTGTTTTTTTATCTTTTATTTGCTTATGTTAACATTTTGCTGCAACGTATTAATCCGAATCTAAACATCAATTTAAATTCTGAACTCTGATCAGAGGCAAAGTTAAGAAACGGAAAACATAATTCAACCCCCCCTTCTTGTGTATTTTTCTTACCTTCACTTGGTATTAGAGCATGGTCTGTGCATAACACTTAACAATGGTGCAGATAATGATCCAATGAGAAAAATATGTCTGTTAAAGACTTTCTTTCAAGAAGGAGTTAAGTACCACATGAAAAATATTACACTGTTAATCCTTCCATATTCCAAGGGTGACTCCGCTTAATTTAAATGATGGAAAAAGCAAAATATATTTTAAATTCATTGGTCTTAATAAAGGGTTTTGATGAAGGTCTATAGAATACCCTTGAGAAAGGTATTACTATAGATATTGATGGTGTATGGATAATTAAAGTCTGAAAGTCTCTCACACCTGCTCAGAAGAAGCTTATTGAAGATATCTTTAGAGTTAGATGCATTCTGGTATGTGCTCTATCTCATTCTGACTATATCAACATCATTAATATGTCTAATGCTCAAGACTATCTTTGAATCCTTGTGTTCTTATTTGAATGGAATCAGGTAGAAGCTCATTAAGTTACACTTCATCTAATTTTTCAAGCAAATTCTAAGAAGTTTGCTTGCTAGTGTTAAACCAAAAAGTCACATATATTCAAGAATTCAAAAATTTGAGTAGACTGCGTCTTGATGGTTTTAATAGCATTCTTCGAAGAAAAGAAATGGAATTAGATGATGAAAAGCTGTCAAACAGATCACCCTTCCTCAAGCCTGTTGAAGAAAATTTCTATGGAATGTTTGATGATGAGGAATTGACCTTCCCTATCCAAAGAATCTTTCAACTGGATGAATGGAATGTGATATTTGTTGATAAAAGAGTAACTTCAGAAGCTTCTAAAATAATCTTATTTCAACCGATTTCCCAAATCTTAAGAACAAGGAGAAATACTACCAGAAAAACCCAAAAAAGAAAAATGTCAGAGATCTTCAAAGTATATTCTAATGAAGCTGGCACAGTTAAGGATTCAGAATCTGATGAAGAAAGTAATCTGGCATTGCTGGCAATTACTTCTTCTGAAGACCCATTCTAAATCCAGGAATAAAATCAATTATTGAAGAAAAAGAGATAACTTCCAATCTATCTTGCTTCAATATTGATAATAAGGAGTCTGCATCTCAAGATAATATCTTAAGTGACTCCATTGCTCATATGGAAATTTAAGGCTGTCATAGAATCTGTGTTAAAGGATAATTATATGAGAAACCTTTCATTTCTTCTTCTGTTTCTAGCAATACTATGATAGTGTTGTAAACTTATTTTATGCCAATATCTGATAGCAAACACTATCTGAATCTATGCTTGGTTAATTTCAAAGTCAAAAGATTTAATCCAAGACAATGAAATCATAGACTCTGCTAAGAACAAGATTTTGTTAATGCCATTACTCATCCTAGGCTCATACTCTGGAATGAATCATGATACTGCTATCAGGTTGAGGCATAAAGGAAAAGAAAGCATGTTAAGACTAACATTTATGTACTCATAGAAACATGAGTACCAATATCCAAATTTGTATTTACTACAGATATCACAGAAGAAAGGAGCAAGACATCTTCCATGGTACTTGATCAAAGGTTGTTTACAACATTTGATGGAAGAAGAGTCTGCATCCCAGACTCAAGATCTAAAAGCATGGAGTTTAATGAAGAAAGTGGAATCATTGGTTTAAAAGCCAATGAATCAGAACCCACTCAAGATAGTATTCAAATTCATGGTTATGACTGAATACTCACCTGGAGCATAACAAAGAAAAAAAGGAATGCTCTGTTCTTTCCTTGCAAATTTCTTGACTCAATGAAATATTTATGTATGAGTAAATACAAAGTCTGTGTTAAATCTCTAGAGAAATTCTTTTAAGAACCTTTAAAGATCTTTAAAAAGAAACTATGTTGTATTTGTCTATACTGAATATGTCATTAATTAGATGATGATCATATTTAAGGAATTAGTACCTTCAGCTTTTGTGATGATACTATTGCTAGTTAGTTATCAAAGAAACCAATTTAATATTCATTAATCAAGCATGACTCTAGTTCCAAGAGAAACGGCTTAATTTTGAATAGAATATCGAGGACTGATGACTAACAGAAGATGTCTCACTCGAAGTTTAATCTTACTAGACTCTGATGATATATAGCTTTTGAAAATTGTCAGCCTCTGAGATTCAGAAAAGGAATCTTTACTTCTAATAAAGCCGTTTAAGTAAAAAAAACTTTTTAAAACAACTCTATTTACTTAAAACTCCATAAAGTTGATTATCATCTGCTGGATGAAAGAAATCTGTTGGGTAAGAACTTTAGGGTAATGATGTTTTCTTTTATATATTTCTATTGTCTATATCCTCTATCTTTGTGAAACATCATTTCATGTCTTTTTTTTGTTCTTTTGACAAGATTCTTATTCCTTTAGAGTCTTGTTCAATTTCTTTTCTTTTCATTGTTTTCTTCTGTGTTGATCAAACCAAATTTGAGATGAATTCTCTAGTCAATTCTCCTTTGAATCAACTAGTTGTCATCAATGAAAAGTTTGTGGATTTTGATGAGCTTCTTAAGCTTGGTTATAACTTTTGGAAGACTATGTCTGAACATGATTGGAATGGATACTTTGATATGCTCTGTGGTTTCACTTATCCAAGTCTTGTCAAAGAGTTTTGGATTAATGCTTCCATTGTTGAGTTAAGTTTTGAGTGTGCTATTCTTTCCAAGGTTTATGGTGTTTCTATAACAGTAACCTCTAAGACGATTGCTAATGTAATCAACTCTGAGGAGATTGGATAAATTCCAGGTACTCTTGTTTTGGAATACTATCTTTCTACTTGGTGTACTTTTGTGGATCCATCAAACATCTCTCAGGTCTCAAATCTCCGTCCTAATGCAGTTATTTAGAATCAGATTCTGAACTCAAACTTGCTACCAAAGGACAAAGATTTGGACCTTGTGGACCCTATTGAAAAGGATTTGTTACTTCTTCTCAATTCAGACTTGCAGATTGATCTTCCTCAAGTTATGTTTGACTATCTGAAGGAGACTCTTTCATCTTTTCATAAGGGAAAGACAATCTTCATTCCCTATCGACGAGTTCTTTCAAAACTGCTGATCCAACAGGGAGTTATCATAAGTTCAGAGGATGATTCTTCTAAAATCTGGAGAGAAAATGTTAAAGCTATCTATGAGATTTCTGATGTTTGATTTCTGCAAATATATGTCTTGTAATTGTTAAACATCTTGTATTAAGTAGTCTTGTTATTAAAAAAATTTCTTGTTCTTGTTCAAGTTCTTGTGTGTCTTAACTGTTATATATATATATATATATATATATATATATATATATATATATATATATATATATATATATATATATATATATATATATATATATATATATATATATATCATGTTGTTCAAGAGAATAATAAATAGGCTTAAAACACTAAAGAAAAACTTGCAACATTCTCGTTGGAAGCTATTACATATTATTAAAACTAAACTTTCTAGACATTTGGATTTGTCTTAAGTAATTCCTTAGGCTCATCTGACATATCTAGATTGTTTAAATAATCTTTCCAATCTTCTCTAGCAAACTCAACAGCCTCCTTCCTCAGAAGATTCCTACATTTTGACCTAGAAGTTTTCCTTCTTCTTTGTGTCTCAACAAAGGTTGTTGTAGAAGTATATGCTTCTAAAGTTGTCTGCTTTCTTATAGATCCTTCAATTGATGCATCTTTGTATTTGCTTGAGTTGTTGCATTAAGCATTGTTGTCTTTCTGAAGTCTCTCTTTGGAACCCAAATTTGTTTCTGCTTATACATTTTTGTGTTCAAAAGATTAAGTGATTAAGAAAGTTAGTCTGCTAAGGGTTTTATAGAGTCTATTCATCTTATTACCTCGAGTATTTATTATTTTAATATTGATTAGTCAAATCAATCTTTTAACGTCTGACTCTTGGGAAATGATGTCTAGTGTTTAGTCTTATTAAGATTCTTTTAACATATGTAAATGTTATGTTAACAAGTTAATTGTTGTTTATGTTTATTTTGTTACTTCATTTATACTTTTATCAGAAAATCTTAGAGAAAAGTAAAAGAGTGCACATGCAAAATAAAAATGATCCAAATAGTTTTTTTTTATTAATCATTTTAAAGGATTACAATAAGAGACTTGAAAGTACTAAGATTATAACTAATCTAATTCCTCAATTTCCTTGTGACCTATCCGGTTTCTCCAGTCAACGTCAGGTTCATCTTCATCCACATAGTATATCTCATCTCCTATATTCTTCTTCTTTTTCTTCTTCATTGATTTCTTCCTTAGTTTTAACTCAGTAGTTGATGGACCTTCTTCAGTAGGTCTCTGAGCAGCTGAGGATGAAGCCTCGTCAAAAGATTTATGTGTAGTGGATAAAGGATCAGTCGCAGATGCTTCAGAGTCTATTGGCTTCTGAAGACCTTGAGTCTCCAAATCAGTAACACTCTTTGAAACTTCTGTTATAACGGAGATGTTGATGCTCTCAGTTGGTGTCTCCATATTGAGTTATAAGATGTTGATGAAAATGAACTATACTTCAGTTGCTTTTATAGTGGAGTTTGGATGATCCAAACATTGAAATAAAATCCTTTTCTTGATTTTTGCAACTGTTATGACAAAAAAATAAAGATGCATTGTACAATTCTTTAACGATCTCTGTTACTTGATCGTTTTCTCTTCATTGGGAACTGCTCATGTAATGATGCTCTGTTACGCATTTATGAATGTAATTCTTTTCTTCTTTTATTATTTTTGATGTGACAAAAGGGAGAGATAGATATTGTAGTATTTAATAAAGAATCTGAACCCTTCAGATTTAATGTTGTTCATTATAATTAATATACTTTTAAATTTATGTTATTTTGGTTATTTTTTTGTTATTTTGGTTATCTTGCCCGGGTGATATATTTTAGTTTTCTTGAATTTAGAACTAAGGGGGAGCTTACAAACCTCAACCTTGGACTATTAGAGTCAAATGGAGCTTACAAACCTCAGACTCTGATGTTGCTTAGAAAATTAAAATATGTTTTCTTGAATATAGTACTTAGGGAGAGTTTACAGAACTCAACCTAGGACTATTAGACTCAGGGGGAGCTTACAAACCTCATACCCTGATGTTACCAGGAAAATTATAATTGTCCATTATTGTTCTTTAAATACTTATGTTTGTCATCATAAAAAAGGGGGAGATTGTTAGAACAAATTTTTTTCATGACGTATATCATTTAAGTTTTGATGATACCAAAGTATTGAAAGAACAATGGTGTTATCTAATGTGTGTTCCAAGTATGCGGGTTCTAAATCTTAAAAAGAATGCATTCAGAATATGATATAAGGACGCATTTGAGAGAAACTGAGTTACTAACTTCTGGTGGAACATAATCTGAAGTACACTCGGAAAGTGTTGTCTGGCATAGACTCTGAAGTTAAAGGCATCGGTATCAGAAGAGCAACATATTGTCTCTACGCTTAGTAAATGTATCAGCTTCTGATGAACATTAAGAGTTAGTAATAAAGCTAAAGTTATCTGTAGCATAGAAAGCAAGCCCCATTGTTAAATCAGCTTGTCATCTAGAGTCTATGTTCACAAGGCTCAAGAAGAGTTGAAATGCTTTACGGATATCTACTCTCATCGAATCTATAGAACAAGATTACATGGAATACGCAATGGATAAACATGTTACACAATGGATTAAGATCTTTTGGTGTATCTATCTTCAACGTCTTTTGTACTATGGAGAAACAAAGACACTTGTTTAAGTTATCTCTTCCTATGGCTAGTCTTCTACAACTGCTATATAAGTAGTTGAAGATTCAATCTGAAATCTTCAACAAGGAACAAAGAGCAAATAGAGATGGAAAGCCAAGAAGGATATGAGTGTTTTACACTTCTATCTGGATGGAGGAAAAACAAGATCAACAATAAGCAACACAATCAAGTATGCAGAAATTTTGTTATTTGTTGTAAATTGTACAAAGCCTTAAGATTTATTAAACATTGAATGTCGTAGAAATCTTAAGTGCTTAAGGTCTTTGTTATGGTGATTACCTTGTACCTCTGACTTTGTATCAAGTACACCTTGTTATCTATTCTGCTAAACATGTTGTTTAGTAGTTAAGATAAAGTCTCTTGCGATGTGCTTGAGCATCAAAGTTTCTTGTTGAGAAGCTTGAACCAAGTAGGTCTCCTGCTATGTGTTATAGCATTGAAAGTCTTGATAAATTGTTGATTAAGCAGAAAGTCTTAGACTGTGAGTCTAAGCAGAAGTCTTGTACTTGAGAGTATAAGAAGAAGTCTTGGGTTCGTGGAACCTGAGCAAGGAAGTCTTAGGTTGCAGTCTGAGCAAGGAAGACTTGGTCCTGAGGGGTTTAAGCAGTAAGTCTTGGGTTCGTGGAACCTAAGTAGGAAGTCTTGGACCTGAGGGGTTTAAGCAGGAAGTCTTGGGCCAGAAGGGCTTGAGCTTTGGATTCGTGGAATTTAAGCTGAAGTCTTGGACCTGAGGGGTTTAAGTAGGAAGTCTCGGGCTGAGGGTCTGAGCAAAGAAAAGTTTTATGCCTAAGTGCACAAGCAATTATAATCATGATTTGATTATAATGAAAAATCTCTTGTTCTGCAAGGGGGCTGGACTACTCTCAGTTTGGGAGGAACCAGGATAAATATGTGTATTCTTTATCTTTTATTTACTTTTGTTAACATTCCGCTGCAACGTATTAATCAAAATCTTAACATTAGTTTAGATTCTGAACTCTGATCAAAGGTAGGGTTAAGAAACAGAAAACACAATTCAACCTCCCTTTTTGTGTGTTTTTCTCACCTTTAATTTATTATCATCTCAATTCCTTATTATGGACAAGTTTTATAGGAACGGTTAAGTAGTTATTCACGTAAAGTTGGTTCTCCTTGACTAGTTTGCCTTAGTTGGGAAATAACACAAGCTTTTAAGACAATGTTGTTTGGATACAATCCAAAGGAAACAATTGACTTCACTAATTAGCGTTCATATGTGCATGATAAGTAATTCAAATTCATGAATAGTTTATAAGATTCCCTTTGCTTGATATTAGGTTTAGATAATGAAGAATCAACATATCATGTGAAACATGTGAATATGGTATACTCCATAATACTATTTTAATTGCATGGAGAAACAAACCACTAGTGACCAAGAAAAGTAAAATTTTAATTAACAAAAATTCAAAGTGAACTTTGGAATAATATGGCATAATGATTGATGTGGTACAAACAAAATAAAGTTTTTCCTTTTACCCTGATCAAACTCAGATCTTAATTGAGCATTCTTCATAACTAAAATGACCCTATTCACTTTAAACCAGGCATTCATGGCCTCCCTCGTCCCTGAAGATGGTTGGTTTCTACCTGAGTGAATCGCACACTAAAAGATAACACAGAGTCGCCACCGAACTTTATTTAGTCCCAAGGGACAGAGAAAATATCGATAAAATCCAAGGGGAAGAGAAACGGGAACGGGGGGTCGGTTATGCGAAAGGAAGGTATTATCACCTAACGCATCCGTCGTACTCGACGGGAACCATTTCGCTTGCTTATAGGCTTGGATGGGTTATCTATCTAAAGGCTTCTAGCTAAAGAAAGAGGAGAGGAGAAGGAGGAAAAAGAAAGAAAGGAAAGAAAGTGCTCGCGGAGGAACGAAGTCCTTGTGCCTACGTACCCTTATAGTGCAATGAGGAAGTCAGAGCGCCGTAGTTCTTGGAACCAGGGGACGAAGAAAAGGAAGAAACGGAGAGAAAGAGGAAGACGAAAGAAAGGGTGGAAGTGTGCTCGCCGAGATCATTACGATCTCATGCCTACGTATCTGACATTCAGAAGAATGCAGAATCAGAGCTTCCGTAGTTCGGGGAACTGAACGGAAAACAAAACAAGGGAGAAGCAAAGGGATGAAAGAAGTGGTGTCAAACCAAGAATGAAAGAAAATCCGCTGGGGATAGCAAAGAGAATTGGTGTCGAAACTAAGAAAGTAAGAGCAAGGGGAATAGAAAGGACTCCGCTGGGGATCCGAAAAAGAGGGATGGTGTCATAACCAAGAGAAAAGGGAGATTCGGTATATTAATTGGCTGGCAGTGGTTAACCGAAGAAGAAAAGACATCAACTTTGTGGGGATAGAGAAGCATTGGTTTTAACAGAGAAAACTGTGATTAACCAGAAGCACGGGCGTAGGACCGATCAAAGGTCTTGACCCAAAGGACGGGTGTAGGACCGAGCAAAGGTCGTGACCCAAAGGGCGGGTGTAGGACCGAGCAAAGGTCGTGACCCAAAGGACGGGTGTAGGACCGAGCAAAGGTCGTGACCCAAAGAATGGGTGTAGGACCGAGCAAAGGTCGTGACCTAAAGGACGGGTGTAGGACCGAGCAAAGGTCGTGACCTAAAGGACGGGTGTAGGACCGAGCAAAGGTCGTGACCCAAAGGACGGGTGTAGGACCGAGCAAAGGTCATGACCCAAAGGACGGGTGTAGGACCAAGCAATGGTCGTGACCCAAAAGGGGTTCGTTAAACTGACTGAACAAACAGTACTCAACCGAAGAAAGGGTATTTGAACCAAAGAAAGGTTACTAACCCAAGGGTGCAAGTATTCGAACCAAGAGGAGGTTGCCAACTTCGGGGGATTCGGTGTTTACAGATGGACTGTGACCAACCGAAGAGAAAAGCGAGTGATTAACTCGAAAGGGTTCAGTATTTTAACAGACGGACTATGGTTAACTGAAGAAAAGGGTGATTAACCAGGGAGAGTAGATTAACCCAAGAGGTGCTCAGTGATTAACAGACGGACTGTGATTAATTGAAGAGACAGATGATTAACCAAGGATAGGTGATTAACCCAAGAAGTGCTCAGTGATTAACAGACGGACTGTGATTAACTGAAGAGACGGGTGATTAACCAAGGATAGGTGATTAACCCAAGAAAGGAGAAGAACCAAGAGAGGATTACGAACTCCTGGGGAAGAATGGTCGTGACAGGAAAACTGTGTTAGACCAAAGAGAGAGAATTAAGACTCTTCAGGGGAATCAAAAAGCAATGATTGATTACTAGAAGAAAGGAGTGATGGAGCAAAGAGAGATTGCTAGCGCAAGAATAATGATCTCAACCAAGAAGGATGGTGATTGACCAAAAGGAGAGATTGAAAGAGATAGGAGTGATCAAGGATCGAAAAGGATCGCAAAGAGAGAAGAGTGATCAAGGATCAACTCGACAGGGGAATGAGAAACACTATAGCTGGAGGATAGAGGTGACTATTCTCGAGGAGAGGACAAGACGCCCTTACCAAAGAAATATCCAGAATGAGGGCAGAAAAACTCCATCCTCATTCTTTCTCTAGCACCCAAAGTATAGTGTGGAAAGTGAAACGGACAGCGCAACCGCTCCAATGTTGTACAGTGCTCTTGCGTAGAGAAACGAACAGCATAACGACGTCAATTTGTACAGTGCTCCGATGCGAGGCGCAGCGCGAAACTCCAACTCCACTGGGGGGGGATGAGAGAGAAAGCTCTAAAGGAGGCCTAAAGAGAGGAAAAGGGAAGATCGATTAATCGAAACAAAGCTTCGATCAATTAATCAAGGGATAAACATGCTAACAACTTTCCAAAGAGGATGAAAAGTCATTAAAGCAAAAAGGAGTGAATTATTGATTATACAAGATTAAGTTTATCCATGAAAAATAAACTTAATGCAAACTGAAATGGAAAGTGCAAAACAGTGCCGAATGATCATCAAAGTGCCACACAACATCATGTATCATGTGAACAAAGATAATGCAAGAATTATTATGTTCATACAATGCTAAGAACACGAAACAAAAGAATAATAAAAAATGCGCATCGAAAGTTCATGAACATGCTTCAACCAGAAGTGAAATGACATTAAAAACATCCATAAAATCAAGCATGACAATCAATGGAAGTTAAAATGAAGAAAGCATGGAAAACACACTTGAAAATGCAAGAAAATGACCTTCTGGTTCAGTGTTAATCGATTAACATAATTGCACTGCAAAGTGTTAATCGATTAACACGTGAAAAAGTGCAAAAAAAACACTGGTTAATCGATTAACACAAATGCACTGCAATGTGTTAATCGATTAACACTGTACAGGGAGCAAAAAATCAGTTTTGAAAAGTGCTTCTGGCCAACTTTTTGATTGTGCAATCACTCCAATGCTAGGACAAACAATTATGCACGAAAAATCAAGCTTAGAAACAGCAAATGATCAACAAAAGAATCAATTAACAATTAAGATGATGGATCATGCAAAAGTATAATCAATTCACATGCAAGAATATCGAAATTACATCACAAACGATACGAAAACGATCGAAATGATAAAATGAATGAAATCCACCAACCTACAAGGCTGAGATATGCCTTGGTAAATGTTGCAAAGTGATCTTGGTGCAGAAGATTAAAGAAAACCAGAGGATCCTTGAATTGTAGACGAAACGCATCGAAACCGATCGAAAACTCGAAAATGCACCGAAATCAAACTTGCACCAAAATAAATGGTGTGAAACCCTTGGATTGAAGTAAAAGGAGATGTAATTCCATAAATCTAACCAAAGAATGCCAAATGATGAAGGTTAAGCTCAAGAATTAATCACTTTCAATGTGAAAAGTGATTAATCTTCAAGAATAAGAGCTTTTGGTGAGGTTTGATGGAGAAGAATTGAGATGAAGATGAAGAATGAGTAGAGAAATCAGAGAAAAAGTGAGTGAATTAAGAGTGAAATGTGAGAAGCTTGGTGAAAAATGGTAGAGAATGGTTGAGAAATGGTTGAGATGTGTTTATATAGGCTTTAGGTTTGGAATATGAGATGGTTTGGAATTTGGTTTGGAATTAGCTTTGGGTTTGGAGCTAGGTTAGGAGTTAGTTGGACTTGACTCACCGAGTCAAGGCGGTTAACTCGGTTAGTTAGAACCAACTCGATAACCATCCCAAGGTGAATTCCAACATCCAAAGATCCACATTACTTGGAAAACAAGGAACATGGTGCACTTGATTTGAAGTGAATTATCATAGCAAATGCACTTGGAATGAATTGAGTAGCTTGGAAATGTTTAGAGGTGTCTAGAATATTCCATATGCTGCTAGAATCCAAGACCAAAATGTGTGCAAAGATGCTGTCATGAAAAAGCAAAAAATTGTGCCTATTTTGCCTGTGTTAATCGATTAACACAATTGCACTGCAAATGGTTAATCGATTAACCAGGCCAAAATATGCCCAATTTGCCCTAAAAAAGGTGATGTGGTCCCGGCTTCGATTTTCCACCTCTTGTATTGATGAATAGGTATGGAAACCTTCATTTTGTGCTTGTTTTGATGAGGAAATAATCTTGAGAGGATGCGATTAACCGGGCTTGGAAAACATGCAGATCCTGCAACAAGAAACACACAAAGAAAAGTGCGAATGCGCATGCAACCGATGCGAATGCTTATGCTCATGCAAAAGGCAAAAGGGGGAGGTCAAATTTCGGGTTATGACAGCTGCCCCTATTTAATCCGCTTGGACCTGAATGTACGAATTGCGCCAGCTTTTCGATTATTCGAGGTAGAAGGGGATTAAATAAAAAGAGTAGCTCAAGAATTTGGCCGACGGCGACAAACAGAGAGGTGCAAGGTAGAATAGATAAGTGCAAGGATGGCTGAAAATCTGCTGGGAGATAAGTCAGGCAAAAAGAGAGGGAGTATGATAGATGCATATGCTATGTATGCGTTTCTACATGATGCTTGATATCATGCATTACAAAGGCTCAAGCTGAGGCACAGTGTGAAGTGATTAGGCAGAAACCGTAGCAAAACGACTTCGACACCCTCAGTCGGGGAGAGAACCCGCAGATGAAGACAAACTCTGCTTGAGAAGAGAGTTCACAAAGGACGATGATTCCGCCGGGGAAAGAAACTGAGAACATCTCAGGTTTCTAAATCACCATGGCTGTCCCTGTTGGGGATGAAAGAACCAAGTCAATCCTTCCTACCATGACTGGCTCTGCGTGGGGAAAAGAGATTCCTGAATCATGTTGACTCAACTGAGGAGAAACCACTGCTGCTGGTGACAGATAGTTCCTGATCATTAGAGATGATACACAACCCTTGCTGGGGAAAAGTGAACAAAGATGTCTTTGCTGGAGAACACCTTGGCCACCTGCTGGGGAGAATGATGACTCTGCTGAGGAACTGCTGAGGAAACAACAACTTCTTCACTGAATCAAAACATTGCCGGCCAGGCGTTAGGCTTACCGATGGATATCACCGATCACCCTGCAGGAGTTACCAGTAACACATGCAATGCATAATGCTTTATCGATGGATTTAGCTTTTTATTGTTCTCCACGTTTTTTTAGTATTATGTGATCATAAATAATTGTTTTATTTTGCAAACAAAATACTGGAATGAAAACAAATTGAGATAACAAAGAATGCATTTTATTGAATGTAAAACTTTTATACATAAAGTGTGTATAAGGATGCAAAATCCTTGATAAGGAAATTTGCAATAAAATTGAAAAACAAATGTAAATGGCAAAGGGAAATTATGCTTTGCATTGATTACAACATTGGCCACCATCCATTGTAAGTCTAGGTTCGAACGCCTTGCCCCAGTTGATGATGATTGGACTGCTCTGTTACCGTCTGAGGTCTAGCTGTGAGGAAAAGAGGCTCAAGTGTTCACAGTAAATGCCTTTATCCCTAATTTTTCCTGGACATGTTTTCACTTTTTTTTTTCGTCCACCGGGATCCCCATTTTTGCCTAAGTCGCCCTTTCGGGTTTTCAACTTAGCGGGCTATTATTGTTTTTTTTCATTGTCCCTAACCTTTGCATGGACATTTCTTTTTTTGGTCCATCGGGACGTCCATTTTTGCCTAGATTGTCCTTGCGGATGTCAATCTAGCGGACTTTTATCCATTTTTTTTCAGGCATAATATTTTTTGACTGTATCGGAGTTCACGGGCGATGGCAACTCCTCCCCATCCATTGTGGTGAGGATCAGGGCTCCGCCTGAGAAGGCCTTCTTGACAACAAAGGGTCCTTCGTAGCTGGGAGTCCACTTACCTCATGGATCCGAGTGAACAGGTGAATATCTCTTGAGCACGAGTTTGCCTTCGCATTACGTTCGAGGGAGTACTTTCTTGTCAAAAGCTCGCTTGAGGCGTCTCTGATATAATTAACCATGACAAACGGCTGCAAGGCGCTTCTCTTCGATGAGATTCAGCTGGTCGTATCTGGATTGAACCCATTCAGCTTCATCAAGACCTGCTTCCATGATGACTCTGAGCGAAGGAATTTCGACTTAGATGGGTAGAACAGCCTCCATACCATACACAAGTGAGTACGGAGTTGCCCCAGTGGAAGTGCGAACTGAAGTTCGGTAGCCATGCAGTGCAAAAGGAAGCATTTCATGCCAGTCCTTGTAAGTCTTGACCATTTTCTGGCCAATCCTCTTGATGTTTTTGTTTGCTGCTTCAACGGCCCCATTCATATTGGGCCGATATGGTGAAGAGTTGTGGTGCTCGATCTTAAATTCTTGACACAACTCCTTCATCATGTTGTTATTCAGGTTGCTTGCATTGTCCGTGATAATGCTGTTAGGAATGCCATAGCGACAGATTATCTCTTTCTTGATAAATCTAGCAACCACTTGTCGTGTAACATTTGCATAAGAAGCAGCTTCAACCCACTTGGTAAAGTAGTCGATAGCAACTAGAATGAATCGATGACTGTTGAAAGCCTTCCGCTCGATCATTCCAATCACATCTATACCCCACATGGAGAATGGCCAAGGTGCAGTCAAGACATTCAATGGAGTTGGAGGCACATGGATCTTGTCTCCGTAGATTTGGCACTTGTGACATCTTTTGGCAAAGTTGTAACAATCTACCTCCATTGTCGTCCAATAATACCCAGCCCGAAGGATCTTCTTAGCCATAGCAGGACCTTTAGCATGTACACCCTCGCAACCCTCATGTATGGATCTTATGATCGTGTGTGCTTCGTGTCTATCCACGCATCTGAGCAACACGGAATCATAATTCCTCTTGTACAGTATACCACCACTTAAGAAGAATTTGGCGCAAAGCTGCCTAAGAGCCTTCTTGTCAGTGATAGTGATACCCTCGAGATATTCCTATTTTTCCAGATATCTTTTAATGTCGTAGAACCAAGGCTTGTCATCAGACTCATCCTCGATTGCTAAACAGTGTGCTGGTTCGTTCAAGTGATCAATGCGGATATGAGGAGCTTCATTCTTCCACTTGACCTTGAACATGGATGCTAGAGTGGCAAGAGCATCAACTAGTTGATTTTCCTCTCTGGGAATATGATGAAAAGTGATCTCATCAAAGTAAGGAATCAACTTCGCTATGTGTTGTTGGTACAGAACCAGCTTGGAATCCCGAGTCACAAAATTCCCTTTGACTTGACCGATGACCAAGGCAGAATCTCCATAGACCTCAAGAATCTTGATTCTCATGTTAATTGCCGCTTCAATACCGTGGATACATGCTTCATATTCAGCCATATTGTTGTTGCATGCAAAGCATAATCTAGCAGTGGAGGGAAGGGGAAAACCTATTGGAGAGATAAGGATAACACCAATTCCACGACCTTTAGAATTGGAGGCATCGTCGAACACGAGCGTCCATCGCGCCCCTGGTTCGGGTCCTATATCAGGGTATGGAGTCTCATAATCTCTGATAAACAAGACATCCTCATCGGGAAAGTCAAACTTCATCTGTTGATAACCCTTTATAGGTTGATGAGCAAGGTAGTCAGACAAGACGCACCCTTTTATAGCTTTCTGGGTAACATGCTGGATATCATACTCAGTTAACAGCATCTGCCACCGAGCAATCCTTCCAGAGACAACAGGCTTTTCAAATATGTACTTTATTGGATCCATTTTGGATATCAACAAAGTAGTATGGCAAATCATGTATTGTCGTAGGCATCGAGCAACCCAGGCCAGAGCACAACAAGTTTTTTCTAAGAGTGAGTATCTGGTCTCACAATCAGTGAACTTCTTGCTCAGATAGTATATTGCATGTTCTTTTCTGCCAGTATCGTCATATTGACCCAATACACATCCCATTGATTCATCGAGAATAGTGAGATACATGATTAAAGGACTACCAGGAACCGGTGGTACTAAGATCGGTGGTTCTTGCTGTAGTACCCCAAAATTTGCCCTACCTTTTTCTGGCTTTTACTTCGTGTTTATCTGCATTTTCCATTAGGTCATAACTCATCGTCATACATTTGCATTGGGCTCCTAAGACGTGTGATCAAGGAATCTTCCTTTGGTTTGAACTTTCCGTATTCAGAAGATTATCAGGGTGCATTTAAAGTAGTTATTTCTCAGGCGGTGTGTATAAGGTCAAGTTGTTGTGGGTGGAAGTCCTCAGGTCAATGAACAGTGAGCCATGTGAGGCGTAGGTTCATAAAGTCAGGTTTCCATGGGTCAGAAATGCAGAGGATGCTTGATTCAGGAGTTTTATTTCAGTAACATGGGTGAAAGAGTCAAGATTGGTTTTATCCATAATCCATTTTCTGTCCGTCATTATCCATTTAACTACCTTTTCCTAAATTCAATTTTATTTGTAAATCCAATTACCCAATATCCATTTCCCAAATCTAGTTTTATCCCATTTCAACATCCATATTCAAAATAAATAAAAAAACCGCATTCACATTTCAAGTCCATTTACAGTCCACTCTTAGATTCATATCCAAATTTTATATCCAATATCCATTTATATCATAAATAACCAAATCCATATTCATTTTAAATCCATCTTCTAATCCATATCCATTTATGAAACACATTTTCAATTATTTCCAAATCCATAACTATTAACCATTTTTCAAGTTTAATGTCCAAAACCAATTCATGATGCATGGTTGCCTTGATTTTCAAACACTTGCTGCAGGGAATTTATTTGGACGGTGTCGTGTCTAGTTATATATCTGAGAGTGCTTTGGCATTATCCATTTCTACGGCTGATCCGTATGTCATGATCAGAATGGGCGATGGGAACATGCTTACCTTTATGAAAGGCTAGATGATATTTATAAGGCCATATTTTCACAGTAGCCCAATTACCGCCAACAAGTCATAGCACACGCGGCTAGTTTCAACACAAGAACTTAAATCCTGAATGGAATGAAGAATTTAATTTGGTAGCCAAAAACCCACTGCAGCGTTAAAAAGAAAATAATTCTTTGCAGAAAAAGAAATACATATCAGGTTTTGGGAAGTGATTCTAAGGAGAAAGGAAGAAAATCATAATAGGTGAAAGAAAGAAATTCATATCAGAGGTTAATAACAGAATAAAAAAAAAGCTCATTTCACTGATCAAAAATTACTAATAGAAATTCAGCTGCAGCAAATTCGTTACATGGTAGAGTTCACAAAAACCATTTTACACCAGAAAATTCCACAATTTCCTCTAACCAACTCATAACAAACTCTAACCGTATTTCACCTATAAATACTATTATACCCTCACTGAATTCTGATATAAAACCTCATCCTCTTCATTTTTCAAGGGGCTTCACCATTTTTGTTTTCACTTTTCTCGATTCTTCACGCTTCATCCACACTTCATCATCAACCTTCAAGCACCAAGAACTTCTTCAAGCTTCATCCACTTTCACCATCTCCAATCTTCAATTCACTTTCCAAATTCAACTCTCCCACACTTCAATACCGCTCTTTCCGGCACCATACTTCAACCGCTTCTTCCTCTCACTGTAAAGAAAAGAAACCAATATTTGAGCCGCAAAGTGATTTCATCAACAATTTCCTAACATCAGAGTTTAACAATTTAATCCAACACCTGCGATTCACTGTAACAACGATGGAGATTTGAAGAACAACGGTTTCGACGACTCGCACGGAAGAAGTCGCCAGAGACTTTCATCAAGAACTTACAAACACACGGCAACAACGAAATCACGCACGCATAACCAAGAAGGAGAATGAAGAGGATTGAAAGCAACATTACCTCTGGTTTTCTTATCAATTTTCTCCGATCTGAAGACGCACCAGACGGTTCTTCGGTAGGTACGTTAATCCTAACCTAAACCTTGATGTTGCCATGTAATTTTTGCTCAACTGGTTTTTGTGTTTGCGTTGCTGGATCTTGTACCTTTGCGTTACTGATCTTGAGTTTTGAATCGTGTGAGGGAGTTTATCGCGAGCAGAGTGTTGAAACTATGAGGTAGCATAAGCGATGCTAGATTCGTGTAGCCGGAGGAAGAAATTGAGAAGGACATCGTGACGGAGTGGAGTTTTGAGTTGCGACGTTGTGGTTGAGAAGTTCGACGATGCGACGGAGACCGTTTCGTTGACACCGCGACTTGGAGTCGAAACAGAAGGACGTTTCCGGCCATGTGATTGGGGATAGGAATACGACTGAGCGGCGCGATTTGAGATAGAAGAAATGGTTGAATGTAAAGGAACAACGACACTCTATTACGATCAGAGAAAGAGAGAGGTGTTGAGGTGGACGCCGGCGTGGTGGTTTCTATTGTTTTACGGCGTGGTGTTGGAAGGAGAACGAAGGAGAAGGAGGGAGTGAAGGTTGCTCACTGAAGAACCTAGGTTTTTAAGAAGAAGGGAAATAAACCTATTGGTGTTGGACCGGGTTCAAAGCCCATACGGTTTTTTTTCCTTATCACAACCCCTGGATCACTCATGCACCCCTCTGATCACGCAAAGAAGGATATTGGGCCAAACATACAAAGCCCAGCGCCTGGCATTTTCTATCCACACTCCCAAATCACTGCTACACCCCCCACTGTGTTGTCCTTTGTTTTTTTGCATATGGGTTTTGTTAATTATTTAGTTTAGTTTTGGTTGATGATTTAGGATAACTAGATTAGATTAATTTTCTAATCAGAACTTAGTCATGTTTTAGAATTAATTTTAGAATTAGGATTGTTAGCATTAGTTCATAATTGTAGATTTTTAGAACTAATGCCCAATTGGAAATAAATCTTGACTCTTAGCATTGATTAGAGGTTAATTAGTTGTAGACTAATTTTAGTTAATCTTGACTAATTGGAGTAGATTTTGGATAATGTTTTTTTAAATAATGATTTTTAGTTTAATTGCACAAATCGATTTTTTAGCTTAATTGTTCATTAATCATTTTTTCGGTGTAATCGCTTTGTTAATCTAGTTGTTGGCTAATTGTTTTTAAACTAGATTAATTCTAGTTGATTTTAAAATTAGAAGTTAGAGTTAATATTAGTTTTAATTCTAGAATTAATTTTAGGATTAGTTTCCTTTAGATTTAATTTTAGAACTAATTAGAATTAGAATTTAATTAGAAATTAGAATTTCATTTAGGATTAATATTAGCTCTAATTCTAGATTTAATTTTAGGATTAATTTCTTTAGAATCAACTTGAACTAATTTTAGGATTAACTTTAGATTTAATCTCAATTTAACTTTTTTCCTTAGAATTTAATCTTCCTTTTTTAGTTAGCATTTTAATTCTAAATTTGATTAATTGCCTTATTTCTTTCACTTTTGCTTTCATATACATTTGCTTTGCTAACATTTTCAGGGGCTATTGGTAAGTCATGTGTGTGGATGTGCACCCACATACAATCTCTTCCTTTATCTCTTTTAAGCATTTATATGCTTTCCTTGAATAACTCTCTTCATCCCTCTCTAAGATCAACTTAACTTCCACCTTGGAAGTAAGTTGCTTCTTATGTTCTTCTCCTCTTTTTTAGGATAGTGTTCTCATACCACACTAAACCTTAGGATCTCCAAGCATGCTAACACTAGGGTGTGTCTTAGTCTCCCCTTAGTTTTCACCTTTGCCCCTCTTTTGAGTCTCTTCTCTCTCACCAAAATAAAAAGCAAAAATACTTAATAAAGACATAACAAATATTGTATTTAGGCCTTTCATGTGGGAACAAGGAGGTGAGGGGTCTTCTCTCATTTCTTTGGGAATGTTTAGTGTACGTCCCGTCTTGGGTCGATATGCTAGGCATTCGATCCTATATGAGGGACTTAAATACAATACGTGTTACTAAACACAAAATAAATAAGACACTTCTTTCTAAAAGACAAAAACAAACAATAACGTCTTTCCTTCGGGAATTCTTTTCTCATCTCACTCATTCTCAACGCACGAACGCGCTCCTACTCGTTCTATTGCAAGATGGTAACGCACTCGGACCAGTGAGCCTGCAACACCTGAGCTAGAATGTCAGCTGTTCCTTAAAAAACACAAACAATCCATCCCTAGTGAGGGGAACTACGTCGCTCTGATTCTCATATTCCCGATGAGATACGTAGGCAGTGGGGTAGGGCCCATTCGAGCAATTCTTTTATTTTCCCTACATTTGTTTCTCTTTCTCTCTCCTTTCCTTTTCCAGTTCTCCAGCCAGCAGTTCTTTTTTCAGTATTCTTTTCTTACACCCTTTGATTGAAGCAGCAAGCGTGGATCCCATCGGGTACGATGGACGCGTGGGGGTGCTAATACCTTCCCTTCGCGTAACCGACTCCCGAACCCAATTCTCTTGGTCGCAAGACCATGCTTTTCCTTCCCTTCAGGTTTATGCAGTGTTTCCTTTCCCTCTCTTGGGATAAATACACATTGCTGCCGACTCTGTTTTGGTGCCACTTTCGCGTTTGTACTTGGATAAAAATCCCAGGAGCGACAGCTGGCGACTCTGCTGGGGAACAATGTTGACCTATTGCTGGTCCATCCTGAGCGAGTCAATCCTAGCGCTTGTTTGCTTTTCTTTCATTGGGTGTTTACTGTTATCTTGTATTTGCTGTTTACTGTATTTTATTACTTGTACCACATTTACAGCATGTTAGCATTTACATTTCATATATTATACTGTGTTGCACTGTTCTGTCTGTTTGGCGGGATGGGATTTCTGAGAGATGAGCCCATTACCAAGGCTCGAGTGCACACTTAGATTTAGAGTGGAGAGTAGTGGGACCTACGTACCATCTGTGTACGTTGGGTAATCACGAAATTCACAACTAGACGAGGCTATCTTGGGACCCATCATGGCGTGCGTATCTTGCGTATTCCAGGATGTCGATCTAGAGAGCTGTCGACTCTAGTGACCGATCATGAGGACCTTAGTGGAAACATCTCTCTTTAGTGGTGACAGTGGCAGACCACATTCTGTGGCAAACCCATTAGCACCCGAGGGCCCACTTTGGAACTTGCATAGGAGGACCTTTATTTTCTAAGGTGAGTCAGTGGACGACCTCTTTGATTGGCATAGCATTGTATCCTACGGGTTGAATGTGCTATCGCTTCTCAAACCTTCGAAGCTGACAAGCCTTATTTTCTAGGAACCACATGTGAGAGGGGCGGGTTGTTTACAGGTTTGCAGGTAACTTTGACCTTCTACATACTCGGTATTCTGGATTTCCTATTAGTGTGGACTTATCAGCCTGGTATTCTGGTATTCTGATCATGCCGATATCCCGGCATCCTGGTATTCTGATTAGTCGGATATTCTGGTATTCTCTTCAGAGCAGACCTATGACCTCATTCAGTCAGCAACACAACAGTTATTCAGAATATATGGAAGCTTTGATCCCATGTCTTATTGCATTCTTTGCATTGCATTTGCATCTTGCATCATTTAGCATATCCTTTCTCCAGGCCAGATCAGAGAGCTCATCCATCCTTTATCTGAATTGCAGTTTGATTTCTCAACTTTCGTATTGGACTTGAATCAGCTTCTGGAAGAATCATGAACTCTGGGGAACAGAATCAGTTTGTGACTAGGGCCGATGTTGATTTAATGAAGAATCAGTTGGACTAACTTATGGAAGCTATGGCCGCCATGACAAGGGGAGATGCTAATATTCAAAGAAATGAGAATGTCATTCCACCTCCGGCGAGCAATGTTGCCCAAACTCATCCAGTGCGGATCCCTGTCGAGAATCAAGTTGAGCAAGAACCTCCTTTTGTCTGAGATGGACATTCATCTTCTCTTGATGCCGCTGATTATCAGAGTTTTGCATTCTCTGTGCCAGATGTCCGAGGGGTAGTTTCGAAGATGAACCCTAAGGATCCACGATATGTTGATGACGAAAGATACCGCGTGTTGGACGAGAAAATTAAAGCCCTGGAGAGGCGTGATACTCTTGATTTGAATGCTTCGAGCATGTGTTTGGTGTCTGGCCTGGTAATGCCTCCAAAGTTTAAAATGCCAAAGTTTGAGCAATACAAAGGAGATAGCTGTCCGAAGCTACATTTGGTGATGTTCTGCAGAAGAATGACCTCACATGTCGATAATGACAAGCTCATGATCCACTGTTTCCAAGACAGTCTGAGTGGGGCATCACTGAATTGGTATATGCAGTTGGAAAGTGGTAGCATCCGATCATGGCCAGATCTAGCCAACGCCTTTGTGAAGCAGTACGATTATAATCTTGACGTGGCTCCCAGTCGAATGCATTTGCAAGACTTGTCTTAAGCAGATAACGAATCATTCCGAGAGTATGCTCAGAGATGGAGAGAGTTAGCCGCTCGTGTTCAACCGCCACTTTCGGATAGAGAATTTGTTGATTTGTTCATGGATACCTTGCAAGGGCCGTACTTGGAAAAGATGATTGTCAATGGGGCAGCAAAATTTTCTGACCTGGTGATGGTGGGAGAACATATTGAGAGATTGCTCAATTGTGGAAAGCTCCAAGGCATCTCGAACTTCCAAGCTAATGAAAATGAATCAGTTGTTAGTTCTCAGGAAGAATTCGAGGAAGAAACTAGTTCCATGCAGGAATCTTCACCACCTCGTTCTCAGTGTTCAGACATATCAACTGTTCAGAGTCAACAATCTTATGGGTCTTCGTATCAAGGACAATATTCTTCTGCAAATCAGAGACCTCCTCAGAGTCAACGATCATATCGCCGTCAGCAGTGTCAGCACTCCCGACAAAGACCAAGGAAGCCAGAGAGGCATTTCACTCATTTTCCAATGTCGTATAGTCAGATGTTGCCGACTTTGATCAGAGGTGGATTGATAGTGCCGAAGGAATTGAGGCCGGTGCCTTTTCCGTATCCACCAGGTTTTGATGTCAACGCCCGTTGTGACTACCATGCTGGGGCACAGGGGCATTCAACTGAAGACTGTAAGGTGCTCAAGAGCAAGATTCAGACTCTTCTTGACTCCAACATGTTCTCATTCACGCCTTAGGGTATTCAGATCAACAATCCTCCTTCGTCCAGTCAGGTGGGTTCATCAATCCAAGTCGCCGAGAGCAGTTGTGCATATGATTATCAGACTGACTTTGATGAGCAAGTCTGAAGATGGCTAGCATTTGCAAATCAAGCTTGGAAAGCCCAGTTCCTCGAAGCTGGCAATCATTTAGATCATGTCATTTCTTTGCATTTGTAGTTTCTTTTCTGTTAAAATGTACAAACTCATTTGTAAAACTCGTCTGTTTTCGATTGATAATGATAATGAAATGAATATGCATGTTTTGGTTAAATCCAGTCGTGTTCACTCATACTTTTCTTTATTGGTATCTAACATTTGTTTAAGCAGGATCCGAGGGAGGATGATGATATTCAAAGACGCAGAACTTCCAATTGTATGCTTTTGGGACAAAACTCTGCTGATGATGTACAGGCATTGTTTCAATTCCTCAAACATCGGAGATATAAGGAAGATAATCCCTTGTCAACCCTGTTGAGCCTAGAAGTAGGAGTTTATTTCTGAAAGCGATAAACCCTATATCTTAACCTGGGGCAGGGTAGGTGTTAGCTAATTTGACCGTGCGTTCAAATTTCAAAAGGAGTGTTCCGTTCGAGGATCAATTACATCTACGGTTATCCCTCACCAACCGAAGAGTGAGACGGTCGCAACCCTTTACAAGTCAAGACAAACCTGTGTCACACGATTAGTTCCAAAAAAAAAAAAAGGAAAAAGCCCGCTAAGTCAAGACTTGAAAACAAGTTACTTAGGCAAAAGTTAGGGCATCCCGCTGGACTTCAAAATCGGAAAATTCAAAAGAATCATTCCAGGCAAAAATCAGGGAAATCAAAAAACAAAAGAACAAAAAGCGAAAAGGATTACAAAAGAAAAATCCTCAAATAAAGAACAAATCATGTGAATACAGACACCAAGGACAAAAGGGGTGACTGTCATTCCAAAAATCGTGCGGGTTCCTTCTATCCTCATACCGTTCATAACCTTTTTGAAAGGTGAACGCATGTGTCGAGTTAACTGAACGTAGGACTGGAGAATATCAAGGAGAATGGGTGGGTTAAAACAAAACTTTGAGCCTTATATCCTTTCTTTCTTAAACCGCGAACCAGTCCACGTTACAACATGCGAAAGACCTAATTGAAGCAGGGTTGTTTCGAAAGCATACTTTGGTAAAGATCGCAACGAAGCTGACTCCTAAAAGGATCTTCTTACCATTCATGTTGGTATCAGTGACATTTTGATTAGTGTTTCGTTCACTACACGTCATAACACTTTTCCAGTGAACAGACTTGGATTTCAAAACTGTCATATGCATTGCATCAAAATTATCTTTTCAAAACGAATTGTTTTACTTGTGAGTCAGTACTTGACATCAGGAAAGTTTCTACAATGGAAAGATTGATTAATCTAAGGTGCAAAGTGCCCGAGTACTCCGTTGCGCCGGGGCAAGTCATACCAAACGGGCGATCCATTCCAAGATTTAGTTAATCTGGGGCAATTATGTCGAGAATCTGGGGCAATCAAGTCAAGATTCAACAAATCTCTCAAAGGCCAGTTAAAGGTACTCCTTCACAGATCAGCCAGTCAGGGGCAAAATCATTTCAAGGCTGGGGCAGGCCGCCTTAAGAGCACAAAAGGTTATTCTCTCCGGAGAACGGTAAATCACAGTCTGGGGCATATATATCGGATCTTCACGAGACATCCTGAAGACATGTTCATTTACAGGTTATGCTGCATCGGGGCACCTCTTTTGGTCATATCACGTTTGCGGGTTCATGTTGATAGCTAACACGTGACGTCCCTAGTAGAGTTGCTTCGCAGACACCGAAGTTGATGGTCAATCCCCAGTGAAGTTGCCAGGAGTTTGAAGATGTTTAATCTTCTGTAAAATCCTCTTATGACAATTTCTTCAGATCGGTCTTGGGGCAAAAAGCAAGTTGTTGACTCTCCCAAGCATGGGACATTTGGAATTTCCCCGGCAGAAGATGTTCCAGATCTATTATCCCCAGTAGAGTTTGAGGACGTTTGGTCTTTTGTAAAATCCTCTCAAGAGGCGTTCCCCAGCACAAGGCGCTTTAAAGCGGTTTTTCCCAGCAGGGTTTGTGGTAAACTCATTATCCCCAACGGAGTCGTCAAAAGAAAAGTTCGCCTAACACGGGGCATTATGACACTTATCCTAAGATTGACAGTTTTATTCCTCAGCAGACTACCGTGGAATTGCTTTGGGTTTCCCCGGCAGATCTCTAGGGACTCTTTCTCAGCATGTTGCAACAGATTGTCTTCCAACTAGGATTTACATATCCCCAACAGAGTAGCCATGAGTCCCAGCAAGGTCTAAATAGATCGAGGGAATCTCTTCTTCAGCAAAGTGTCAGCATATGATATTACCCAGCCGGTGGTGTAATTCTCAGTATTGCTCATTTACAACTCAAAGTCCAATTTATTTTTGGCATACAGACAGTTGTTCATATTATTCCAGCAGGTGGGATAGTATTGCAGATGGTTTTTCCAGCAGGTGGGATGATCATACAGACATTTTGTTCATATTATTCCAGCAAGTGGGATAGTATTGCAGATAATTGTTCCAGCAGGTGGGGTGATCATTATATACAATCGTTCGTATTATTCCAGCAGGTGGGATGGTATTACAGATGGTTTTTCCAGCAGGTGGGATGGTATTACAGATGGTTTTTCCAGCAGGTGGGATGATCATTATATATAGTAGTTTATATTGTTCCAGCAGGTGGGATGATGATAAACAACTATATTCTCAGCAAAGTCCAACGTTGGTTTGGCAAAGCTTCCAAAGCCGGTTTGGTAAGCATCGAAGTCCAATGCTAGTTTGGCAAAGCTACAAAAGTCCATCTGAGGATGGCAAGTTTGAGATTCCAAAGCCGGTTTGGTAATCATTGAAGTCCAACGATATATTGGCAGAAATCCAACACGAATTGGTAAAAGTCCATTATTTAGAATGGCAGAGCAGCTAAAGTCCACTAGCAGCGTGGCGAGCCAGTAGTCGTCTGGTGTTGTACAAAAGACGTTGTTAAAGTCCACCCAAAGTGTGGCAAGCCAGTAGTCATCTGGCGTTGTAAAAAAGTCATTGTTAAAGTCCATCTGCAGTGTGGCAAGCCAGTAGTCGTCTGGCGTTGTATAAAAGACATCTCTTCAGTGTTATGCTTCCCATCAGAGTTTCATTCAGCGAGAGTTCATATTACCGTACAGGATAAGAGTGTTGTGAGTATTGCATTTGTGCTTCCCCAATTTGTGGTAAAGTTGTTCCCATCTCCCCAACAGAATAAGGGTAGAAGGTAAAGTTCCAACAGAGGAGTAAGTCTGATCTTGTCCCCTAGCAGGGCTGACATCATCAACCTTTGTCCCCCAAGCATTTTTTGGGTGGTGGTTAGCCTTCCCCAGCAAGTCAAAGGTAGATTGTCATCAGCAAGATTCCTGGGATGTTTCCTCCGGCAGAAGTTTGTTATTCATACTTTCCTGCAGAATGGAGGTTTAGTCTGGATCTCGAGCAGTTTATGACCTTGAAGGCGCTTCAGTTGGTTGTCCCCAGCGGAGTTGGCCTCGTCTCTTTAGCATTTATTTTGCTGGAGTGCTCCTGTTGCATATCATATGCATCATTGCATAAGCATCCACGCATATCATTATCATAGCATATCATGAAACCTTGTAAAACCAAACAGAAAAGCCACAGCCCAACCTTGCTCACCTTCATCCACAACCCCCTTTGCTGGCATCTTTCAAAAACCTGAAGCCCTATCCCTATTGGCGTTTCCTTTAAAGAAAAGTCCAATCCCTATTGGCACTTCATTCAAAATCCAATCCCCATTGGTACCCAGAAAGATCTCGCCTTTGAAAAAACAATCACCATAAGGTTTCACCTGTCCTTGCCAGCAAAGTTTAATTATACTTGGCACATCCTTCTTTCCTCGTTAGCCAGAGCATACGTCGGTTTTCAGCATATAGTGATCATTGCATCCTCAAATCGCGTATCATTTCCATTTTGTATGGAGCATTACGCCATAGAAAGAGAATTCAAACATATGCATGCGAAGCATAAGCCAGATATGGTACCTTGCGCGAAAGCCTGAATCCACTCCCAATCAAGACGGTGACATATCCCCAGCAGACATTATAATCTACCCCTCTGCTTACCTTTCTTTTGGGTCGTAGATCATATGTCGATTTTACCCTCGACCAGTATTTGTCCATCAACCCCTTGATGACGATATTTTGGTCAGGTTTCCTTTCCATCAAACCCCTTTGATGATGTGTTTTCTGCATATGGTTTTCTTTCCATCAAACCCCTTTGATGATGTGCTCCCTAAGTCAGGTATTCTTTCTGTCATCCCTATGACAATGTGTTTCCTTTGGTCGAGTCTTCTTTCTGTCATCCCTATGACAATGTGGTTCCTTTGGTCGAGTCTCCTTCCTGTCATCCCTATGACAATGTATTGTCCTCGGTTGGGTCTTCTTTCTTTCATCCCTATGACAATGTGTTGTCCTCGGTTGGGTCTTCTTTCTGTCATCCCCATGACAATGTGTCCCTATGGTGGAATTTTCTCCCTGTCATCCCTATGACAGTGGGTTATCTTCAGTCAGGTTTTTCTTCCTGTCATCCCTATGACAATGTGTTCCCTCGGCCAGGTATTCTTTCTGTCATTCCTATGACAACATGTTTCCCTAGGTCGAGTTGTCTTTCTGTCATCCCTATGACGACGTGTCCTTTCAGCCGGGTTCCATTTTTCTTCCCGTCCAACCCCTTTGACGATGTGGTGCTCTGGGTATGTTGTCTTTCTGCCAAATTCCTTTGACGAAGTGCGACTGAGATCCAATAATATGTTTTCTCCTCGCAGAGTGCAAATTTTGCGGTTCTTTTTGTATTCAATCACCTTGTACCTTGAACGCCTGAAAGCTGTCCCTATCATCCTTTCAGGTCCAAGTTGATTGAATAGGGGCAGCTGTAGTACCCCAAAATTTGCCCTACCTTTTTCTGGATTTTACTTCGCGTTCATCTGCATTTTCCATTAGGTCATAACTCATCGTCATACATTTGCATTGGGCTCCTAAGACGTGTGATCAAGGCATCTTCCTTTGGTTTGAACTTTCCGTATTCAGAAAATTATCAGGGTGCATTTAAAGTAGTTATTTCTCAGGCGGTGTGTATAAGGTCAAGTTGTTGTGGGTGGAAGTCCTCAGGTCAATGAACAGTGAGCCATGTGAGGCGTAGGTTCAGAAAGTCAGGTTTCCATGGGTCAGAAATGCAAAGGATGCTTGATTCAGGAGTTTTATTTCAGTAGCATGGGTGAAAGAGTCAAGATTGGTTTTATCCATAATCCATTTTCTGTCTGTCATTATCCATTTAACTACCTTTTCCTAAATTCAATTTCATTTGTAAATCCAATTACCCAATATCCATTTCCCAAATCTAGTGTTATCCCATTTCAACATCCATATTAAAAAAAAAAACAAAACCGCATTCACATTTCAAGTCCATTTACAGTCCACTCTTAGATTCATATCCAAATTTTATATCCAATATCCATTTATATCATAAATAACCAAATCCATATTCATTTTAAATCCATCTTCTAATCCATATCCATTTATGAAACACATTTTCAATTATTTCCAAATCCATAACTATTAACCATTTTTCAAGTTTAATGTCCAAAACCAATTCATGATGCATGGTTGCCTTGATTTTCAAACACTTGCTGCAGGGAATTTATTTGGAAGGTGTCGTGTCTAGTTATATATCTGAGAGTGCTTTGGCATTATCCATTTCTACGGCTGATCCGTATGACATGATCAGAATGGGCGATGGGAACATGCTTACCTTTATGAAAGGCTAGACGATATTTATAAGGCCATATTTTCACAGTAGCCCAATTACCACCAACAAGTCATAGCACATGCGGCTAGTTTCAACACAAGAACTTAAATCCTGAATGGAATGAAGAATTTAATTTGGTAGCCAAAAACCTACTGCAGCATTAAAAAGAAAATAATTCTTTGCAGAAAAAGAAATACATATCAGGTTTTGGGAAGTGATTCTAAGGAGAAAAGAAGAAAATCATAATAGGTGAAAGAAAGAAATTCATATCAGAGGTTAATAACAGAATAAAAAAAAAGGCTCATTTCACTGATAAAAAATTACTAATAGAAATTCAGCTGCAGCAAATTCGTTACATGGCAGAGTTCACAAAAACCATTTTACACCAGAAAATTCCACAATTTCCTCTAACCAACTCATAACAAACTCTAACCGTTTTTCACCAGTAAATACTATTATACCCTAACTGAATTCTGATATAAAACCTCATCATCTTCATTCTTCAAGGGGCTTCACCATTTTTGTTTTCACTCTTCTCGATTCTTCACACTTCATCCACACTTCATCATCAACCTTCAAGCACCAAGAACTTCTTCAAGCTTCATCCACTTTCACCATCTCCAATCTTCAATTCACCTTCCAAATTCAACTCTCCCACACTTCAATACCACTCTTTCCGGCACCATACTTCAACCGCTTCTTCCTCTCACTGTAAAGAAAAGAAACCAATATTTGAGCCGCAATGTGATTTCATCAACAATTTCCTAACATCAGAGTTTAGCAATTCAATCCAACACCTGCGATTCACTGTAACAACGATGGAGATTTGAAGAACAACGGTTTCGACGACTCGCACGGAAGAAGTCGCCAGAGACTTTCATCAAGAACCTACAAACACACGGCAACAACGAAATCACGCACGCATAACCAAGAAGGAGAAGGAAGAGGATTGGAAGCGACATTACCTCTGGTTTTCTTATCAATTTTCTCCGATCTGAAGACGCACCAGACGGTTCTCCGGTAGGTACGTTAATCCTAACCCAAACCTTGATGTTGCCATGTAATTTTTGCTCAACTGGTTTTTATGTTTGCGTTGCTGGATCTTGTACCTTTGCGTTACCGATCTTGAGTTTTGAATCGTGTGAGGGAGTTTATCGTGAGCAGAGTGTTGAAACTATGAGGTAGCATAAGTGATGCTAGATTCGTGTAGCCGGAGGAAGAAATTGAGAAGGACATCGTGACGGAGTGGAGTTTTGAGTTGCGAAGTTGTAGTTGAGAAGTTCGACGACGCGACGGAGGCCGTTTCGTCGACGCCGCGACTTGGAGTCGAAACAGAAGGATGTTTCCGGCCATGTGATTGGGGATAGGAATACGACTGAGCGGCGCGATTTAAGATAGAAGAAATGGTTGAATGTGGAGGAACGACGACACTCTATTACGATCAGAGAAAGAGAGAGGTGTTGAGGTGGATGCCGGCGCGGTGGTTTATATTATTTTACGGCGTGGTGTTGGAAGGAGAACGAAGGAGAAGGAGGGAGTGAAGGTTGCTCACTGAAGAACCTAGGTTTTTAAGAAGAAGGGAAATAAACCTATTGGTGTTGGACCGGGTTCAAAGCCCATACGGTTTTTTTTCCTTATCACAACCCCTGGATCACTCATGCACCCCTCTGATCATGCAAAGAAGGATATTGGGCCAAACATACAAAGCCCAGCGCCTGGCATTTTCTATCCACACTCCCAAATCACTGCTACACCCCCTACTGTGTTGTCCTTTGTTTTTTTTGCATAGGGGTTTTGTTAATTATTTAGTTTAGTTTTGGTTAATGATTTAGGATAACTAGATTAGATTAATTTTCTAATCAGAACTTAGTCATGTTTTAGAATTAATTTTAGAATTAGGATTGTTAGCATTAATTCATAATTGTAGATTTTTAGAACTAATGCCCAATTGGAAATAAATCTTGACTCTTAGCATTGATTAGAGGTTAATTAGTTGTAGACTAATTTTAGTTAATCTTGACTAATTGGAGTAGATTTTGGATAATGTTTTTTAAATAATGATTTTTAGTTTAATTGCACAAATCGATTTTTTAGCTTAATTGTTCATTAATCATTTTTTCAGCGTAATCGCTTTGTTAATCTAGTTGTTGGCTAATTGTTTTTAAACTAGATTAATTCTAGTTGATTTTAAAATTAGAAGTTAGAGTTAATATTAGTTTTAATTCTAGAATTAATTTTAGGATTAGTTTCCTTTAGATTTAATTTTAGAACTAATTAGAATTAGATTTTAATTAGAAATTAGAATTTCATTTAGGATTAATATTAGCTCTAATTCTAGATTTAATTTTAGGATTAATTTCTTTAGAATCAACTTGAACTAATTTTAGGATTAACTTTAGATTTAATCTCAATTTAACTTTTTTCCTTAGAATTTAATCTTCCTTTTTTAGTTAGCATTTTAATTCTAAATTTGATTAATTGCCTTATTTCTTTCACTTTTGCTTTCATATACATTTGCTTTGCTAACATTTTCAGGGGCTATTGGTAAGTCATGTGTGTGGATGTTGTTGCACCCCAAAATTTGCCCTCCTTACTTTATTACTAACTGGCTTATGTTGCATTGCATTTTGCATTATCATGTGTGCATATCATTGGTTCTTACCATGGGGTCAAGGTGCCTGAGGAAATGCTTCAGAGGGTCAAGCAAGAGTCATGGTATTGTCCAAGAAAGCTCAGGTGGATCATCTTCTCCTAACTAGTGCATAGATTAGGGTTTTGAAATTCTTGGGTTTATTGGGTTTATTGCTTCAATGGCAAGCTCCTTGGGTTTTTATCATCATCAAATGGCATATCTTATCTTTGTTGGAGAGGATACACATCATATTCAGAGGAATTTGAATTTGAAGACTGTGCTATTTCCTCCTAGACTGAGGGTACCACAACTAGGGTTTGCTATAAAGTCAGTTTATTTCTGATTTTTTGGGCAAGACTTGATTCCATGGTACTCCTTGGGTCCCTAAATACCTAGGGATGGGAGGTTTCCCATCAGTTTGGTTCAGGAGAAGTTCAATTGATCAGAAGATTGAGAATCAGGTGAATGAGGTAAAAGTCAACAGTGAGAGGAGAAGTCAACTGTGGAATTTTGAGGTTCTCTCCAAGGTTTTCAAGGTCTCACATCCTCATATGGTCTTCAAGGGTCAAGTTTCATACATATTTGTCAGGAATCAGGAGTTGGTGCAAAGTTTCTAAATTTGGAAAGTGACCTATAATGAAAAGTTTCCTTTTTGGGCAAGTTCCTGCACTGCATTCAACTTGACTTTTCACCATCAAGAAAGCTTCAAATGAATTTTTCTCCAACATGAAAATTGAAGATCTTTTTCTCCTCTTTCCAACAAGTACTAGTGGGTCTCCATATCATTTGTGGAACTCCAGTTATGATCAAAAGAAGGCAAAGTGGTTTTTAGGGTTTTTCATGGCTCCATTTTCACAACTTTGGGCATAAGGACCTATAATCAATTCCATTGTTTCATGTCACTTTCTAATGTCAAAGGACAATCCCTAAGGAACATTTTGGGCCCAAGAATGAAGAAATTCCATGGTGTGTTCTTCACTTATTCTCCATTGTTCAAAAATGCCTAATTATTCAAAAGTCATGAATCAAAAAGTTTCTAGGCCCAATTTAAATATGGTGTGATTAGCAATCCAAATGAAGGTGATCCATCTTGGAATTCTTAAATATATATGCATGGAGGAGGTGTACTTAACATAAGGTGATTTTTCAAAATAATTCAAAAACTCATTAAACAATTAATCACCCAAGCCCAAATCATATTCAGCAGAAAACCCTAGTCTATATAAGCTCAATCATGCACTGGTTAAGGTTCATTCACGTGCATTTGGAGGAGAACAACAACTTGTACCCTAATTCTTGAATTCAAAAAATCTCACAATCTACAAGGATTTTCTTCAAAGTTCTTCCACAAACCTTCTCTTGGCGATCTACAGAGTGCAAATCAACCACCATTCGCAGCCAAAAGCAAGTGCACAAGGGGAACCATCTCAGGTTGGAAGGATTTTTAAGGATCCTAAAACTCCCTTTTTTTATGTCTATATTGTCGTGTTATGTCTGCTGATCATCCTAATATAATTGGTTTTTAATATGGATGCGTATATGGCTTGTAATGATCATTTAAAGTTTCATGCCCTAATCTTTTTCTCTTCGTATCTCACCATGCGTTAGTTTTTTGTTGTTTTTGATGGCATAATCTTAATCCTCGTGAAAATCTGGGTGGGATAGTGTACTCGTACGTGTATTTTGGTGCTATTTTGTTGCAAGTGACCGGAGAAGGGGACGGAGCCCTAGCTCCGGCGGTGGTGGCCGGCGAACCAGTCCGGCGAGGGCTTGGGTGAGGAAGATGACTCCACAACCGTCCGATCCATGAATCCAACGGTCCACATCGTGCCACATGTTTTGTTTTTTTTTTTCTGATTTTAATTCAACGATCCCATGTTTATTACCCCACAGGTCTTATGGTGCACGTCCAATTAGGTTAGTTTGTTTTGTTTACTTTTCATTTTTGTTGACCAAACACGGGCCATGGGATGAATCGTGTGGATAATAGGCTGCCAGCATTTAAAAATCACATGTGCGTGGCACATGGATTCTGTAGGGTATACGGATCGCCTGGGTGTGCGTGTGCGCATGTTAACTATCATGTTCTCTTCATCATGGCCCTTGATTTGGAGTACCAGGTAATTTCGTTGACCTCTATAGGATGTCAGATCAATCTAAAGGTAAATGGCAAGTCAACTGGTTGACTGGGGTACTGCGCATACTCCTTTTTTTTTAATTTTATTTTTCTGATGGACTATATGTATGGGCTGTTATTCGCACCCTCCCCTTCTGGCCCAACTATTATTCCAACGTGAATTCCCTGCTATTCGCACCCCCATACTATTTTCATATTTTATTTCATTTAATTCATAACATTTTCATTTTTAATTATTAAAATTACATAATTGCATTAAAAAATTACTAAAATTTTCATACATCATATTTATCATTTTAATAATTTTTACAACTTTTATTTTTTTATTTTTATTTTATTTTTATCATTTAAATTAATTGTTTAATCTATTTTCTTTTTGAATTATCCATATAATGCATACTTAATTTCTTTATTTTATTTCTCTGCAACCATAAAATATTTTTGATCCGTTCTTTTTGAATTTGTTCACTAACATTCTGAAGTACATTAAAATATTTTTTATCATTTTTAAATTTATTTCATATTGCATTTTGGTCCTTCTCTTTGGCACACTGAACCCCACTTCCCACCTGAACTTTGTCTAATTATTTAGATGACTAATATCTTGATTTTTTGTAGGGATTTTTGATATTTGGTTTATCTCTGGTTGAATAATAGTGATGTTTAATTTGGGAATTTTAGGAGTTATTTTTCTAATTATTTGATTGGTTTCCACTTGAGATCTGCTTATACGTGTGTTTCTGATCATGCCTAGGTCCTTGTTTGAAAGGCACTTGTGCCATTTGCTTTGGGGTTTTTTTTTATTTGATCTTTGAGTTCATGTTTGGATTCTCATCATTATTGTCTGCCATTGTTTGATTTTCATTTGCTTTGATATTACTTATGTCTGTTTTGTACTAATCTTTTATGCAGGGACTAAGGTAAGTTCTTTAAGGGTGTGGATAAGCATCCATATTCACCTTTACTATTCTCTCCTTCTCTCATCTCTTTCCTTTAGGGTTTAGGTTGTCGTCAAACCTCACTAACCGTAGGTCGCCCATGCATGATAACTTTAGGATTCATAGTCCCCCTTTAGAGTTACTCTTGTGTCTTCTCTCTTCTCATCTCAAATTTCTTTAAAACACTTGATAAGAATAAGGTGTATTGCACACGAGCCTTAAGCGTGGGGAATGAGAAATGAGGGGCTTCCTCTCATCTTTCTAGAGTGCTTAGCGAGCGTCCTGTCTTGGGATGATGCGTTAAGTATTCGCCCCTGTGCCCTAGACTTTGGTGCAATGCAACTTAGGAACTAACTTAAGCCACTTTTGTCCTAAAAAACACAAACCAACTTCAAACCTTTTTGTCCTTCGGGATCTTCAACTTAAAGGCTATTTTCAAAAAGGGCACGTTACCTTCCGTCTGAGTCGCAAACAGGCATCGACCCTAACTGCCGGACGCGAACTTAACGTCGCTCATAAAAAACACAAAAAGAACATGGTCCGAACTACGTTGACTCTGAATTCCCCATTGCACAAGGGGGTACGTAGGCCTAGGACGTCGACGTCCTACCGAGTCTGTCTTTGTCTTCCCCTCCCGTTTTAGTACAACCCTAGATGATAGTATAACTCACCCTTAGAATAGACAACAAGCGTGGATCCCATCGAGTAAGATGGACGCGTGGGGTGCTAGCACCTTCCCCTCGCGTAACCGACTCTCGAACCCAGGTTATGGTTGCGATGACCATTCCTTTCCCTCTTCCTCAGGTTTATGCAGTGTTCCCTTTCCCCCTCTTGGGATAAATTTACACGGCTGGCGACTCTGTTTTTCCGCGCCACTCTCGCGTTTGTACCTGGATGAAAATCCAGGGAGCGACAGCTGGCGACTCTGCTGGGGAATCTGGTTGACCTATGCTGGTCCATCCCTAAGCGAGTCAATCCTAGCGCTTGCTTGTCTTTGTTTTCTTTGGGTGTTTTGTGTTTGTTTTGCTTTATGTGTTGTATTTTATTTTATTTTTACCGCATTTTCCACATTTCATTTTTTATTACTGTCATGCTGCTGTGCTGTGCTGGCTGTCTTTGTTTTACAGGTTGGGTGGGTCTGAGAGATAAACTCAATACCCAGGCTTGAGTATACCCTAGGACTAGAGTGGAAAGTAGTGGGACGTACGTGCCCGCTTGGTACGTTTGTGTGTTCACGAAATTCACAACCAGACGAGGCTATCTTGGGATGCATTCTAACGTGTGTGTCTTGCGCATGTTGGGGTGTTGATCTAGAGAGCTGTCGACTCTGGTGACCGATCATTGAGGACCTCAGTGGAAACATCCCTCTTTAGTAGTGACAGTGGCAGACCACATCCTGTGGCAAACCCATTCGCACCCGAGGGCCCGCTTTGGAACTCGCATAGGATGACCCTTACGTTTTAAAGAGAATCAGTGGAGGCACTCCTCGATTGACGATAGTACTGTACCCCGAGGGATGAATGTACTATTATTTCTCGACCTCAGTGCCAAAGCTGAGGACCTTTCGCTTTGGAGAATCAGTTGAGGCCTCCTCGATTGATGATGATGCCAAACCAGAAATGGTGAACGTATCATCATTTCTCGACCTGAGAGCCCGGGATACTGAACATCCTAGTACCCACATGTGAGAGGGGATGGGCGTTTGCAGGTTTGCAGGTAACCGAAACCTTCAACCTACCCTATTTTTCTGGATTTCTCCTCAATGTCTGATTATTTGGGTTCTTGGTTATCTCAGTGGTTCAGAGTTCTGGGTTCCTGTTCAGTTAACAGCACAACACATCCAACAGTGTGCCTTGACCCCATGTTTGCATGAGCATATCATTTTTCTTGCATTCTGACATGTTTGGCATTTTTCAGGGCTTGCATCTTACTCTTGATTCCAGTTTTTTGAGGTTACTTCAGCATGGATGTTCAGAGAAAGAAGATTGTTGCCTATTCGTTCCCAGAACCGACTTTGACACTGATTCATAAACTGATTAATATGGCTGGTTTCGGAGTTCGTACAGAGTTCAGTGGAAGGTATGGAAGACTTCTGAAATTTGTCTATAATATCTCCAAGTATGAGAAGGATGCCATTCACACACTTCTACAGTTTTACGATCTGTCTCTGCGTTGCTTCACTTTTCCAGACTACATCTTGGCCCCAACATTGGAGGAGTTCTCATTTATTTTGGGAATTCCTATCAGTCATGATATAGTTTTCTTTTCTGAGGAACACCCCGGAGTAAAAGAAATGGTTGTTGCTCTTCATATTAATGAATCCGTTCTTAACAGTAATATTGAAGAAAAACAAGGAGTTAAGGGTTTCTTGTTGAAGTTCTTATTTGATCAAGCTTGTATACATGTCAAAGAGAAGAACTGGACTGCTTTCCAAGCTATCCTGGCTGTGTGTATCTATGGGATTGTTCTGTTTCTGAATATTCCTGATCTGGTGGATATGCACGCCGTCAGGATCTTTATTTCGAAGAATCCTATACCTACCTTGCTAGGTGATGTGTATCACTCGGTTCACTACAAGAATGAGAATAGGCGTGGGAAAAATGTGAGTTGTTATGCACCGATTTTAGCTACTTGGTTTCTGAGTCGTCTCCCTGAATCTGGCGCTTTCGTTGATACGAAAGATTCTCTGAAGTGGTCAAAGAGGGTTATGGGCTTGACTGCTGACAACATTGCTTGGATTAATCGTGACTTGCTAGGAATGGAGATCATTTGCAAATGCGGAGAATTCCCTAATGTTCCCTTGATAGGGAGGAAAGGTGGAATTAACTATAATCCCTCCCTAGCTATCAGACAGTTTGGCTATCCTTTGAAAAATCCACCCGAAGAGCGAGATGTCCGAGAATCCTTATTCTTCAATGGTATTGAGGATCAAGGGTTGATAAGGAAAGTTGTGAATGCTTGGAAACAGGTGACCAAGAAGGGTAAAATTCCATTCCGGAAAAGTAACAATCGGGTTTTCCCTTCCTATAAAGAGTGGATTAAGAAGAGAGCAGAATAGGAGCTTCTTCCATTCCCGGTGGAACCACCTTTGTATCCTTTGGTGATCGAGCCTCCTACCACCGTTGAGTTGGAGAAGTATAACAAGTTATGGGCTGAAAAGGAAAGGTTGCGGGAAGAAAATAGTGAGCTAAAGAGAGAAATTTATCAGTGGAAGCATGAGCGGGGTGAAGCTGTTCATACCGCCAAGTTGAAGACAGAGCTTCTTGCTAAAGCAGAAAGAGAGCTTGCTGACATGGTCGCATCCAGAGAAAGAATGAAACAAGCTTTGGATGGTATCAGTAACGTTCTCAGGAGGAGGAATTAGGCAATGCTTTGTTGAAGATTCACAGGTTCAATGATCACCAAGAAACTGCTATAGCTGAGAATAAGAGAAAGGAAGATGACTACATAGCTAAGATTGATCACTTGAAGTCGACGCTCAAGAAGAAAGACGCCGAGATCTTATCAGGGATATTCAAGAGACAAGTAGTCGAGGGTCGACTCAATGAAGCCATAGCCTCCATGGAAGAACTGAAAGTCTAAGCTGAAGTGAAGAAACCTAGACATGAGGGTCCTAGCATGGATGGTGTTTCTGGAGAAGACGCTTGGGAGTTACATTGCCGATACTTGGATGGGATCATACACAGGAGATACCTTCTCATTCAAGGGCTAATTCAGAGGCCAAAGCATCCCGATACCAGAAAGTTGTTCAAGGAGATTCAAGACTGGTGCAGAAAGCATAATGGATGGGGGGATTGATGCTTGTAAACTTTGATGATATGCCTTAGTTTTCTGTCTTCTTTCATTGTATGTGGATCACCACCAGGCTTGTTGGTTGGGACCTATGGTTTTTATATTTAGACTTGTTATCTCAGATTTGTGATTGTTGACATTTGGCTTTTCTCTGGTATATGAGAAAAAGTTCCATTATACCTTGTTATTAAACCGGAATCAAGGGGTGGATCGCCCTGTGAATTTTCAAACACGCCCATTTGCATTTGCATATTCATAATCATTTTGCATGACAGGTGTTTATCTCCGGTGTTCTTATCTTGTTCCATCTCAGAATTGCAGACTTAACTTCTCAGGTCGTGCAAGAGTTGATCATGGAGCAAATTCAAGCTGAGTTGGGGGAAATGCGAAGCCAGATGGGGCAATTTGGGGAAGACATGCTCCAGGAGCAGAGGATGCTGAGGGAGGAGATTAATCAGATGAAGACTCAGATGGGCACGGAGATTCTGAAAATAATGTTGAAGAAGGAAGACAGTCCTGTGCCCGCTTCCACAACAGAGGTCCTTGATCTTCCCATCTCTTTGGGGTCTCCTCTAGACCATGGATTGCCTCATGGATCCTCTCCACCGTCAGAGCTTTTTCATCAACAACCGTTTCTTGAGGGTCTTAATCCAGAGAAGCTTGATAAGAAGTTTGATCAGATTCCGGTGCCATACGCTCAGTTGCTTCAGCACTTGCTCAAGTTTCAGCTAATTGAATTGATTGCTGCGGGACCTCCACACACCAAGTTTCGTATGGGTTCCAATGTCCATGATAGGTGTGAATTCCATTCAGGGGCACCTGGTCATAATGTTGAAGATTGTAAGATGCTCAAGTACAAAGTCCAAGAGCTCATTGATTCAGGGGCAATCAAGTTTACATCAGTTGGCACTGGTAAACAAAGTGATGTTACTCCCAATGTTGCAAAGGGGCTGAGGACTCCCCCTTTTACCAAAGGATCCACCTCACGTCAGGGATCCTTTCCATGACCCTTGCTTGTGCCTCAGCCGAGTGCAGAAAGGAAAGTGCAGGGCCAGACTGGGCGCCCAAATCAGCACCGACAGCAGAATTATCAGCAACAGGGGCAACCGAGACCCAGGAGGCCCAACAGGATATTTGATCCTATTCCTATCCCTCATAGTCAGTTGTTTGCTCGTCTGCTCGAGAACTCTCTAATTCAAACGAGGAGTACCACGCCGGTACCATACCCTATTCCTCTGGGTTATGACATGACTACTAGGTGCGAGTTCCACTCGGGAACGTTTGGGCATACGATTGATGAGTGTAAGGCATTCCAGCACAAGGTGCAAGACCTGGTAGACGCCGAGATCATTGTATTCACTGAAGATGATATGTACATCAATGGAAGCTTCCTTTCTCAAATGAACACTCAGTCTGCAAATACGTCCAGACAGAATTAAGCTTCCTCAACAATGGCGATCTTCAGTTTCTTTACTGCATTTTCATTTGTAGTTTTTTTTTCATTTATTGTTAAAGCATCGTATGTATGCAAGACTTGTTTGTTTTTTTATGATGGTATTAATGCAATGAGTATGTTTTCCTTGAAGTAATCCATTCGTGTTCACTCTTAAATGTTTATATGCACTGCAATACCAATTTTTCTTGTTTAGAACTCTTGAGGGAGGATGACGAAATAAGAACGCAGGTTTCTAATGGTGCGCTTTTGGATAGAACCCTGTTGAGGATGTACAGGAATTGTTTCAAACCCCTAAACACTGGAGATATAAGGGAGATAGACCCTCGTTAACCCCTTCGAGCCTTGAAGTAGGAGTTTCTTTCGGAAAAAACCCTCATACTTAACCCAGGGGCAGGGTAGGCGTCAGTTAGTTTGACCGAGCGTTCAAATTTCAAGGAGAGTGTGCATCCGAGGAACCATTACCTTCTATCCCACCGTCAAAAGGTCAAGAGATGCGAAACCACGATGGTCATCCATCAACAACTAAGGAGTGAGGCAGTCACAACCCTGTCAAGCAAGTAAGACAACCAGTGTCACACGCTTTGTTCAGAAGGGGAATATAAAAATAAAGAAAAAAGCCCGCTAAGTCGAAGCGACTTAGGCAAAAGTTAGGGCATCCCGCTGGACTTCAAAATCGAAAAAAACTCAAAAAAGTCAGTCTAGGTAAAAATTAGGGATCAAAAAAGCAAAAGAAAGAAAAAGCGAAAGGCGTTACAAAAGAAAATCCCCGATAAGAACAAATTCGTGTGATTACAGACACAAAAGATAAAAAGGGGTGACTGTCATTCCAAAACCTCCTTAGGTGCCAAACCATTAGTGGCGTAGGTTCCTTAAAGATCATAAACCTTTTGAGAGATGAGCGTTTGGGTCGGATTAACTGAACATAGGACTGGAGAACATCACGAAGAGTGGGTGGGCACCGATAAATTTTGAGCCATAAATCCTTTTTCTGAAACCGTGAACCAGACCACGTTACAGCCCTTAAAAGTCCTAATTGAAACAGGGTTTATTTCAAGAGCGTACTTCAACAGGATAGCGTTCCTGACTCCTAAAAGTTGTGCTAATAAGGTTTGTTGGTATTGCATGTGCGCATTGTTTTGCCATTCAAAAATCAAGGTCGCATCCCTGCTAGTGATTCGCTCGCGAGGCTTGACGACGCATTTTCAATAAAACGTCAAGGATAACATATTCGTTGCATTAGAGTTATCATTCTCACAATAAACATTTTCTGTTTGCATATATGTGCTTAAGCATCAATGCAGCTTACACAGTGAAAGTCAGTCAAGAAGCTTGATCCTGCCAAGTTGGGTTGCTCGAAAATTCTGAAGGACAATCGTATCAAATGGCATGCTGCCAAGAGACTCAGTGTAGAGTGGGCTCTCCTCAGTAAGTCGTGTTAAGATGTAGCCAATCTGGGGCGGTCACGTCGAGAAAACTCTCCAAAATTCAGTTGTTCTGGGGCATTCATTATAGGATCAGGGGCAAAGCCACTTCAAAGCCCATAGTGGGGCAAGCCACCTCTAGAGCATGGGAGATCGTCCACTCCTGAAAATGGTCAATTGAAAACACCTCCTCAAGGTTCAAGATGCTAAAGCAGAGTATTGTCAAGTCATTACGATCCCCTTTGAGGTAATGTACGTCATAGATTATGAAGACTGGGGCAGTTATGTCGAGATATGATAAATCTCTCCAAGAGTTTGAAGACCCTGGGGCAGTGCGAGTGCCCGATCTTCTGTAAAATCCTCTTGAGATGAAAAGTTCAAAGAGCCGCTTATGACCATAAAGACAAGTCAGATTGCAGGGCAACAGGATTGTACATCCCCAGCAGTTGGCTCTCCCCAGCATTGAGATTGCTCTTTCCCCAGCAGGACAAACTTTCCTCAGCAGAGCAGACCCTCCACAGTAGGAGACTTGGAAAATATTTTCTCCGGATCAAGACGTTATCTCCCCACAGAATCATGGTGCTCACTTTCCCCCATCCAGTCAGGAAGTGTACTTTCACCAACAATGTCATATTCTAATCCCCAGCAAGAAGGGAGTAAAGTCATTCTCCCCATCAGCAGGCTAAGTTCAGCAGTATCCCCAAGCAGGATGGTATTATGGACTATTTTCCCCAAGCAGGATGATTATGGGCTGGCATCCCCCAGCAGGTCCTGAGCCCAATTGGCTATTGGCAATCCTCAATAACAGACTTCCGATTCCGTTATTGGGCGTTCATTCTCAACTCCCCCAGCAGAGGAGAAATCTCAGGTTTTGGATGTTACCTTCGGTGAAAGACAGGTGTAACCCCCGGTAGTTCTTTTGGGATTTCATCCCCAGCAGAAGTTGTTGATCCGAAGAGCCGATCAGTATGACCCTTCTCAGCAGAGTTCCTAGATTCAGAGGACAATTTATTTTTGTCATCCCCAGATGAATGGGTCTTTCCTCTCCGGCATTTATTTTGCTGGAGGGACCCATCTTGCATATCATAAGCAATTGCATTGCATCCTCAAGCGCGTAGCATTTCCATGTCGTATGGAGCATTACGCCATTATTCAAACATTTGCATTCGGAGCATAAGCCAGGTTTGATACTTTCTTCGCCAATTCTCTTTCTCAGCAGAGATGGCATAACTCAAGAGATTTTGGAGGGATGTATTCCTCATACTTGTGCTCCCCGGCAGAGTCTTTTATTTAGACTTCACTTTCCCCAGCGGAGTCATCTTATCTATGGATCATGGGCCCGTCAGAAGTTTGTCTGGCTTTTCTCTTTTGTGAAATCCCGTTCTTGCTTGACCAGAAGTTTTGTTTCACATTATCCCCAGTGAAGTCTGCATTTACTTTGCTAGTTTCTCTTTATCAGCAGGGATAGCAATATTTCGGATATTTTCTTTCGTCAGTTTCCCTTTATCAGCAGGGATGGCATTTATTTTGCTAGTTTCCCTTTATCAGCAGGGATGGCATTAGTTTGCTAGTTTCTCTTTATCAGCAGAGATAGCGATCTTTTGGATAGTTCTTCGTCAGTTTCCCTTTATCAAGGGATGACATCAGTTTGCTAGTTTCCCTTTATCAGCAGGGATGGCATCAGTTTGCTAGTTTCTCTTTATCAGCAGAGATAACGATCTTTTGGATAATTCTTCGTCAGTTTCCCTTTATCAGCAGGGATGGCATTTATTTTGCTAGTTTTCCTTTATCAGTAGGGATGGCATCAGTTTGCTAGTTTCTCTTTATCAGCAGAGATAGCGATCTTTTGGATAGTTCTTCGTCAGTTTCCCTTTATCAGCAGGGATGGCATTTGTTTTGCTAGTTTCTCTTTATCAGCAGAGATAGCGATCTTTTGGATAGTTCTTCGTCATTTTCCCTTTATCAGCAGGGATGGCATTTGTTTTGCTAGTTTCTCTTTATCAGCAGAGATAGCGATCTTTTGGATAGTTCTTCGTCAGTTTCCCTTTATCAGCAGGGATGACTTTTGTTTTGCTAGTTTCTCTTTATCAGCAGAAATAACAAGCTTTAAAGATACTCTTTTGTCAGTGTCCCTTTATCAGCAGCGATGGCATATTTCGAGATTCCTTTGTCAGTTCTCTTTATCAGCAGAGATGATGTAACTTGGGAGAGTTTGTTTCACATTATACCCAGCATAGCTAGCACTCGTCCGTATTGTGATAGTACAACATTTATGGCTAATTCTCCAGCAGAGGATTGCAAATTTTTGGGTTCTTTGGTATTCAATCTCTGTGCAACCTGATCTTCTGAAAGCCGTCGCTATCATACCCTCGGGACCAAGTTGATTGAATAGGGGCAGCTGTTGCACCCCAAAAATTGCCCTCCTTACTTTATTACTAACTAGCTTATGTTGCATTTCATTTTGCATTATCATGTGTGCATATCATTGGTTCTTAGCATGGGGTCAAGGTGCCTGAGGCAATGCTTCAGAGGGTCAAGCAAGTGTCCTGGTATTTTCCAAGAAAGCTCAGGTGGATCATCCTCTCCTAACCAGTGCATAGATTAGGGTTTTGAAATTCTTGGGTTTATTGGGTTTATTGCTTCAATGGGCAAGCTCCTTGGGTTTTTATCATTATCAAATGGCATATCTTATCTTTGTTGGAGAGGATACACATCATATTCAGAGGAATTTGAATTTGGAGACTGTGCTATTTCCTCCTAGACTGAGGGTACCACAACTAGGGTTTGCTATAAAGTCAGTTTATTTCTGATTTTTTGGGCAAGACTTGATTCCATGGTACTCCTTGGGTCCCTAAATACCTAGGGATGGGAGGTTTCCCATCAGTTTGGTTCAGGAGAAGTTCAATTGATCAGAAGATTGAGAATCAGGTGAATGAGGTAAAAGTCAACAGTGAGAGGAGAAGTCAACTGTGGAATTTTGAGGTTCTCTCCAAGGTTTTCAAGGTCTAACATCCTCATATGGTCTTCAAGGGTCAAGTTTCATGCATATTTGTCAGGAATCAGGAGTTGGTGCAAAGTTTCTAAATTTGGAAAGTGACCTATAATGAAAAGTTTCCTTTTTGGGCAAGTTCCTGCACTGTATTCAACTTGACTTTTCACCATCAAGAAAGCTTCAAATGAATTTTTCTCCAACATAAAAATTGAAGATATTTTTCTCCTCTTTCCAAAAAGTACTAGTGGGTCTCCATATCATTTGTGGAACTCCAGTTATGATCAAAAGAAGGTAAAGTGGTTTTTAGGGTTTTTCATGGCTCCATTTTCACAACTTTGGGCATAATGACCTATAATCAATTCCATTGTTTCATGTCACTTTCTAATGTCAAAGGACAATCCCTAAGGAACATTTTGGGCCCAAGAATGAAGAAATTCCATGGTGTGTTCTTCACTTATTCTCCATTGTTCAAAAATGCCTAATTATTCAAAAGTCATGAATCAAAAAGTTTCTAGGCCCAATTTAAATATGGTGTGATTAGCAATCCAAATGAAGGTGATCCATCTTGGAATTCTTAAATATATATGCATGGAGGAGGTGTACTTAGCATAAGGTGATTTTTCAAAATAATTCAAAAACTCATTAAATAATTAATCACCCAAGCCCAAATCATATTCAGCAGAAAACCCTAGTCTATATAAGCTCAATCATGCACTGGTTAAGGTTCATTCACGTGCATTTGGAGGAGAACAACAACTTGTACCCTAATTCTTGAATTCAACAAATCTCACAATCTACAAGGATTTTCTTCAAAGTTCTTCCACAAACCTTCTCTTGGCGATCTACAGAGTGCAAATCAACCACCATTCGCAGCCAAAAGCAAGTGCACAAGGGGAACCATCTCAGGTTGGAAGGATTTTTAAGGATCCTAAAACTCCCTTTTTTTATGTCTATATTATCGTGTTATGTCTGCTGATCATCCTAATATAATTGGTTTTTAATATGGATGCGTATATGGCTTGTAATGATCATTTAAAGTTTCATGCCCTAATATTTTTCTCTTCGTATCTCACCATGCGTTAGTTTTTTGTTGTTTTTGATGGCATAATCTTAATCCTCGTGAAAATCTGGGTGGGATAGTGTACTCGTACGTGTATTTTGGTGCCATTTTGTTGCAGGTGACCGGAGAAGGGGGCGGAGCCCTAGCTCCGGCGGTGGTGACCGGCGAACCAGTCCGGCGAGGGCTTGGGTGAGGAAGATGACTCCACAACCGTCTGATCCATGAAACCAACGGTCCACATCGTGCCACATGTTTTATTATTTTTTTTTTCTGATTTTAATTCAACGATCCCATGTTTATTACCCCACAGGTCTTATGGTGCACGTCCAATTAGGTTAGTTTGTTTTGTTTACTTTTCATTTTTGTTGACCAAACACGGGCCATGGGATGAATCGTGTGGATAATAGGCTGCCAGCATTTAAAAATCACATGTGCGTGGCACATGGCTTGTGTAGGGTATACGGATCGCCTGGGTGTGCATGTGCGCATGTTAACTATCATGTTCTCTTCATCATGGCCCTTGATTTGGAGTACCAGGTAATTTCGTTGACCTCTATAGGACGTCAGATCAATCTAAAGGTAAATGGCAAGTCAACTGGTTGACTAGGGTACTGCGCATACTCCCTTTTTTTTTTTCTAATGGACTATATGTATGGGCTGCTATTCACACCCTCCCCTTCTGGCCCAACTATTATTCCAACGTGAATTCCCTGCTATTCGCACCCCCCATACTATTTTCATATTTTATTTCATTTAATTCATAACATTTTCATTTTTAATTATTAAAATTACATAATTGCATTAAAAAATTACTAAAATTTTCATACATCATATTTAGCATTTTAATAATTTTTACAACTTTTATTTTTTTATTTTTATTTTATTTTTATAATTTAAATTAATTGTTTAATCTATTTTCTTTTTGAATTATCCATATAATGCATACTTAATTTCTTTATTTTATTTCTCTACAACCATAAAATATTTTTGATCCGTTCTTTTTGCATTTGTTCACTAACATTCTGAAGTACATTAAAATATTTTTTATCATTTTTAAATTTATTTCATATTGCATTTTGGTCCTTCTCTTTGGCACACTGAACCCCACTTCCCACCTGAACTTTGTCTAATTATTTAGATGACTAATATCTTGATTTTTTGTAGGGATTTTTGATATTTGGTTTATCTCTAGTTGAATAATAGTGATGTTTAATTTGGGAATTTTAGGAGTTATTTTTCTAATTATTTGATTGGTTTCCACTTGAGATCTGCTTATACGTGCGTTTCTGATCATGCCTAGGTCCTTGTTTGAAAGGCACTTGTGCCATTTGCTTTGGGGTTTTTTTTCTTTGATCTTTGAGTTCATGTTTGGATTATCATCATTATTGTCTGCCATTGTTTGATTTTCATTTGCTTTGATATTACTTATGTCTGTTTTGTACTAATCTTTTATGCAGGGACTAAGGTAAGTTCTTTAAGGGTGTGGATAAGCATCCATATTCACCTTTACTATTCTCTCCTTCTCTCATCTCTTTCCTTTAGGGTTTAGGTTGTCGTCAAACCTCACTAACCGTAGGTCGGCCATGCATGATAACTTTAGGATTCATAGTCCCCCTTTAGAGTTACTCTTGTGTCTTCTCTCTTCTCATCTCAAATTTCTTTAAAACACTTAATAAGAATAAGGTGTATTGCACACGAGCCTTAAGCGTGGGGAATGAGAAATAAGGGGCTTCCTCTCATCTTTCTAAAGTGCTTAGCGAGCGTCCTGTCTTGGGACGATGCGTTAAGTATTCGCCCCTGTGCCCTAGACTTTGGTGCAATGCAACTTAGGAACTAACTTAAGCCACTTCTGTCCTAAAAAACACAAACCAACTTCAAACATTTTTGTCCTTCGGGACCTTCAACTTAAAGGCTATTTTCAAAAAGGGCACGTTACCTTCTGTCTGAGTCGCAAACAGGCATCGACCCTAACTGTCGGACGCGAACTTAACGTCGCTCATAAAAAACACAAAAAGAACATGGTCCGAACTACGTTGACTCTGAATTCCCCATTGCACAAGGGGGGGTATGTAGGCCTAGGACGTCGACGTCCTACCGAGTCTGTCTTTGTCTTCCCCTCCCGTTTTAGTACAGCCCTAGATGATAGTATAACTCACCCTTAGAATAGACAACAAGCGTGGATCCCATCGAGTACGATGGACGCGTGGGGTGCTAGCACCTTCCCCTCGCGTAACCGACTCCCGAACCCAGGTTATGGTTGCGATGACCATTCCTTTCTCTCTTCCTCAGGTTTATGCGGTGTTCCCTTTCCCCCTCTTGGGATAAATTTACACGGCTGGCGACTCTGTTTTTCCGCGCCACTCTCGCGTTTGTACCTGGATGAAAATCTAGGGAGCGACAGATGTGCACCCACATACAATCTCTTCCTTTATCTCTTTTAAGCATTTATATGCTTTCCTTGAATAACTCTCTTCATCCCTCTCTAAGATCAACTTAACTTCCACCTTGGAAGTAAGTTGCTTCTTATGTTCTTCTCCTCTTTTTTAGGATAGTGTTCTCATACCACACTAAATCTTAGGATCTCCAAGCATGCTAACACTAGGGTGTGTCTTAGTCTCCCCTTAGTTTTCACCTTTGCCCCTCTTTTGAGTCTCTTCTCTCTCACCAAAATAAAAAGCAAAAATACTTAATAAAGGCATAACAAATATTGTATTTAGGCCTTTCATGTGGGAATAAGGAGGTGAGGGGTCTTCTCTCATTTCTTTGGGAATGTTTAGTGTACGTCCCGTCTTGGGTCGATATGCTAGGCATTCGATCCTATATGAGGGACTTAAATACAATACGTGTTACTAAACACAAAATAAATAAGACACTTCTTTCTAAAAGACAAAAACAAACAATAACGTCTTTCCTTCGGGAATTCTTTTCTCATCTCACTCATTCTCAACGCACGAACGCGCTCCTACTTGTTCTCTTGCAAGATGGTAACGCACTCGGACCAGCGAGCCTGCAACACCTGAGCTAGAACGTCAGTCGTTCCTTAAAAAACACAAACAATCCATCCCTAGTGAGGGGAACTACGTCGCTCTGATTCTCATATTCCCGATGAGATACGTAGGCGGTGGGGTAGGGCCCATTCGAGTACTTTTTTTATTTTCCCTACATTTGTTTCTCTTTATCTCTCATTTCCTTTTCCAGTTCTCCAGCTAGCAGTTCTTTTTTCAGTATTCTTTTCTTACACCCTTTGATTGAAGCAGCAAGCGTGGATCCCATCGGGTACGATGGACACGCGGGGGTGCTAATACCTTCCCTTTGCGTAACCAACTCTCGAACCCAGTTCTCTTGGTCGCAAGACCATGCTTTTCCTTCCCTTCAGGTTTATGCAGTGTTTCCTTTCCCTCTCTTGGGATAAATACACATTGCTGCCGACTCTGTTTCAGTGCCACTTTCGCGTTTGTACTTGGATGAAAATCCCGAGAGCGACACTTTCAAGTATTGTTTTATTTTGTCAAATGCTTCCTGACAATCATTATTCCATTCAACCGATTGATTTTTCCTTAGTAATTTGAACATTGGTTCATAGGTAGCCGTCAAATGGGAGATGAACCTTGAAATGTAATTGAGTCTGCCCAGAAAGCCACAGACTTTTTTTTCTGTTTTGGGAGGCGACATGTTCTGAATTGCTTGAACCTTATTAGGATCAACTTCAATGCCCTTCTGACTTATAATAAAGCCCAATAGTTTGCCAGATCAAACTCCGAAGGTGCACTTCGCAGGATTCAACCGCAATCTAAACTTCCGGAGTCTGTCAAACAGTTTCTTCAGATGAACCAAGTGATCATCCTCAGTTTTGGACTTGGCAATCATATCGTTCACGTAAACCTCAATCTCTTTATGAATCATATCGTGAAAGAGGGTTGTCATGGCACGCTGGTATGTTATCCCTGCATTCTTTAGACCGAATGGGATGACTTTGTAGCAATATGTACCCCATGGCGTGATAAAAGTAGTCTTCTCCATATCAGTTGGGGACATCTTGATCTGATTATATCCTAAAAAACCGTCCATGAAGGAAAAGACAGAGAACTGCGCTGTGTTGTCTACCAAGACATCAATATGAGGCAAAGGAAAATCATCCTTTGGGCTTGCCTTGTTGAGATCTCGATAATCCACACACATTCTGACTTTGCCGTCCTTCTTGGGAATCGGGACAATGTTGGCAATCCATTCAGGATATTCGGAAGTGGCTAGGAACCCAGCATCAAGATGTTTCTTGACCTCTTCTCTGATTTTGAGTGCCATGTCGGGTCTAGTCCTTCTGAGTTTCTGCTTGACAGGAGGACATCCGGGCTTGAGTGGCAAGTGATGCTCAACGATGTTGGTATCCAACTCAGGCATATCTTGATAGGACCAGGCGAAGATATCAACATACTCTTTCAATAACTTGACCAACTCGGAGTGTACATGCTCAGCGAGGGATGCGCCAACCTTGACTTCTCTTCTGACCTCATCAGTACCAAGATTGACAACTTCCACTGGCTCTTTGTGTGGCTAAATCTCTCTATGCTCATGCTCAAGGAGCCTTGCCAGTTTAGCCGGTAATTCACAATCTTCCTTACCATCTTCTTCAGCTTGGTTAATTGGAATTCCAGAATTACAATGGATGTTTGCCATGTTGTTATCAATGCTTTTATTAGTTCTGCATGTTTATGAATATGATCAGAATGAGCTATTTTGAAAAGTGAAAAATAAAAGAAACTTTTGCCATTTATTTGTGAAAATTAAAATAAAGAAAGAAAATAGAGCATGATTTTGAATGCAAAAAAAACTCTTATTTATTGATCACATAATATTGCAAAAGCATGAGGCCCTTTACAAGCTATCCACTCGTCTCGGGCGAGGACGAGGGAATGAGAAAGCAAAATGCATTACATGTTATACGGGAAAACCACAGGAATCACGGTAGATGTCCAATTATTGAGCTTGAAACCTGGCAGACACTTGCGCACAAAGCTTGAAGTCTGATTACTATAACCAGCATCATCAGCAGCTGCCACGATGTCACCCTGCTGGAAACCCGCGCTGTGGAACTTGACAAAGTTACTTTGCTTCTGATCAGAGGAACCAGATTGATGACCAGGATGATAACCCACTCCAAAACGATTATGCTTTTCAACCACATCAATCACGTGCCCCCAGCCTGGCAAGGCACCTCTATCGATGGTCTCTTTAGCACTCTTAGCAGACGCTAACGCCAATTGTGGTGATCTTCTTTGACTAGTTGAAGCAGAGCTGACATCTTCGAACTCGAGACACTGCAACGGCACCTCAACTATGCCTTCTTCGGTCTCGACGTATCGAAAAGATGATAACTCGCTTACGATCAAATCCTCTTCACCACAGACAATGACAAGTTGATCGCCAAACATGAATTTCAACTTCTGATGTAAAGTGGAGCTAACTGCCCCTGCAGCGTGGATCCACGGACGACCCAGTAAGCAACTGTACGCTGGATTGATATCCATCACTTGGAAAGTAATGGTAAACAGATGCAGCCCAATGTTGATGGGTAAGTCCACTTCTCCAATGACCTATCTTTGAGAACCGTCAAAGGCTCTGACAACTAAGGCACTTGGTCTCATCTCGATTCCTTCCACTGGTAATTGACTCAACGTGCCCTTAGGCATCACATTGAGCGAAGAACCAGTATCCACTAGAACACGAGATAACAGGATGTCTGTGCAGGTTACAGATATGTGTAGCGCTTTATTGTGGACAGTTTCTTGCAGTTATGTTGGCCACTACATCATCGAATTTGACGACGGATATATCTTGCATAACGTGGGCGCTGTTCAAAACTTTTAACAAAGCTGATCTGTGCGCAGGCGGACTCATAAGTAAGGACAAAATTGAGATCCTCGAGGGATTCTGACCCAGATGATCCATAATTTTAATGTCACTTTTCTTGATCAGCTTAAGGAACTCTTAATCATCAAGGGTCTCTTTGCTCTTTAAAACATTCTCAGATGGAATAATCGGTACTGGAACGGTAGTAGATGCCCCTTGTTGAACCACAGGGGTTGCGAATGCAGGTGTCTCCTTGGGAGAAACAACAATTGGAATTTGCACGGGCTTCGTAGTGACCTTCGGGGCGAACACTCGTCCACTACGAGTCATACCTCCACCGGCTGTAACATTCACGATCTCTGATTCAGCGAACCTTATCTCTTGACCTCTAGAAAACACAGAAGACCCTTACTTCCACGGTACCTCCTTAGAATTATGATACGGAAACGACTTCGGCGGGCAAACAACGATGGGTTACACCTTCTTCTGTTTAGGGGATTCCACAGGAACCTTCCTATAGACAATGGTGAATGGCTCGACGGCAGCAACTTCCTCAACAGGTTTAGATCTGGAAAATTGCACTTCGCCTCGGTTCATCAAAATCTGGACACAACCCTTCAGCCTTCGACACTGGTTGGGATTATCGTCACAAATCTGACACTTACCATGCAACCCTTTCAACAGGCCATATTCGTTCAATCTCTTGAAAACCACAGCCATCGGGGTCCTTACTTCGTCGACATCCATGATCAATTCAGCCCTGGAATTATCCCCAATCATGTTAACCGTAGGCCCACCGTGATTCAGCAACGGATTACTCTAAATGTTGGGTCCTTCCTCATCAAAAGTCAGAACCTTCTTATCAACGAGTTCCTAAACCTTGGTTTTGAAAACAAAGCAATCCTCTGTTGCATGTCCTATGTATCTAGCATGATAGGCACAAGATGCATTTGGGTTATGCTTCGGGCCAAATGGAGGAATTGCAGGCGCAATCTGCTTGGGGACAATTGCCCCTTGGTGAACTAGATAAGGAAATAATTCAGTGTATGACACTGGAATTCTGTCAAAATTCGAATGCTTACGGTTTCCTTGACTGTTGTTGTTCTGAAGTTTCTGATTCTACTGACTTTTGTTCTGTTGATTCTGTTGCTGATTCTGAGCATTCTGAACTGGTTGTTGTGGATGATACTGATATGGAGGTTGTTGATACTGTGCAGCAACAATGTACGAATACGGATAGTACGGCAAGGGAGCCATGGGAGCTTGATACTGAGGAGAAACTTGAGCTGTCACAGCGTTGGCTTCACCTTCCTTTTTCTTGGAATGACTGTTCTGAGATTTTCGAGTGGCCAGCTACTGGGAAGTAGCTCCAGGAATCTTTCCAGTCTTCAAACCATTCTCAATCCGTTCACCAATCATCACAACATCAGCGAAGTTCGATGAAGAATTACCCACCATTTTCTCATAGTAGGATCCTTGCAATGTACCCATAAAGATGTCAACCAACTCACTATCATAGAGAGCAGGTCGCACACGAGATGCCATCTCACGCCATCTTTGTGCATACTCCTTGAATGCTTCAGCTGAGGGCTGTGACTGATTCTGCAATTGCAATCTAGTTGGCACCAGATCAAGGTTATATTTGTATTGTCTCACGAACGCTTCAGACAAATCCCTCCAAGTACGGATTTTACTGCGCTCCAGGCCCATGTACCAATCCAATGAAGCACCAGACAAACTATCTTGAAAATAATGAACAAGCAATTCATCATTATCAATATGGGATGCCATCTTCCTGCAGTACATAGTGATGTGACTACGCGGGCAGCTCAAGCCTTTGTACTTTGGCAAATCAGGCATCTTAAATTTCTGCGGCAACACAACATTCGGAACCAAACACAAATCTTTGGCTTCCATACCAAAAGCAGAGAACCCTTCAATAGCTCTGATACGGTCTTCTAACACCTTGTAGTCAACAGATCTACTCTGACTAGTGGGCCTAACAAGAATATGAGGATTTGGCAGCTGAGAAGCGGCAGGAGCGTGAACTTGCGGAGTAGCAAACTAAGAAGGATAAACCAAACCAGGATTAACCGTTTGACAAGTATTATGACCCATCGGAACACCATACATATAAATCGGAGGAGGCATAACAGCAGCTGAGGAAGATGCCCCAGGATAGAACATCCCAGGATGAACATTCTGAACAGCAGTTTGAGCAGCCTGAGATGGAACCGGAACATGAATAGGAGGACCCCTATACACATGCTCTTCATCATCAGGAGTTTCAGTGTCGACCAATCCGGCAGTTTGATGAGTTTGAGCCTGAAGATTCTCAGGATCATCATTCACCACTGGAGGTGGGACTGGAGTAGGCATGACCCATGGATATGCGATAGCATTCCCATTGGGCATGGGTGCAACAAAAGGCTGATATGGTATGAAGGCACTACCATTATTTGCAATCTGAGGAGTGTAATTCGGAGGCATGCCCCAAGGGAAACCAGCGGGCATCTGGTTCAAACTAGGCTGATTCACAGGCTCAACTGGTACTTCAACTCTAGCAGGAGAAGGAACAACGACAGCAGGAGTAGCCGTAACAACAGGAGAAACAGTCACAGGAGTGACAACAGTTGCATCAGTAGTAGTTGCAACAACAGTGGCAGTAGCAGTATCCCTCTGAGCACGAAGGAGCTCCATAATGACATCCATGTTCGTCTGAAACTGATCCATCCGCCCTTGGAATTGTGCCAGAGTTTACTTATAGGCAGCATTCTCAGCTTCGAAGTTAGCCATGATTCTGGATTTGCTTGAGCAAGTAAAATACCGATGTCGAGTCGTCGTCTTGCTACAACTCAGAGATGATCAGAGTGAGCAAAGGTTCCTGGATGAAGGACATGCATATGCGAGCATGAGTGAATGCAATTCATGCAAAAATAAAGTTTTAAAATGCTTATGCAAAATTAATTTGACATGATGAGATGATATGCAACACCGGAATCAACAAGCCAGCATAGTCTGAATAGTCAAATCTGAACATCTGCAAAGGTAGTGTTGCGTTAGTGCGAGATCTGAAGCAATGAGAGAACAAAGGTTGGAAGAGTCTTGGTTTCCTGCAGAAAAACCCAATTTCCCCCTCACAGGTATGATATAGAAAGCGGGATTCTCAGTTTCGGATTCTCGATTTGAGAAGCAATAGTACATTCATCCCTCGGGGTACAATACTATCGCCAAACAAAGAGGTCGTCCACTGATTCCCCCAAAAAGGTCATCCTATGGCAAGTTCCCAGCTTTGGGTCCTCGGATCAAGAAGCGTAATGGGTTTGCCATTTCTGGTCTGCCATTATCGCTCCTTGGGAGGAGTGCCGCAACTGAGTCCTCGGGAATGGTCACCAGAGTCGACAGCTTTCTAGGTTAACACCCCGAAATCCACAAGACGCGCAAATCAGAACATCTCCCAAGAAAACCTCGTCTGGGTGTGGATTTCATGTAAGCCATACGTACCAAGACGCTACGTAGGCCACACTACTTTCCACTCTAATCCTATATGTACTCTCAAGCCTGTGTAATGGGCTTATCTCTCAAGTAGCAACCCCAACCGGCAATAGCAGAGAAAATAGCAGATATCCAGAATATGCAGCATATGAATATTCAAAGCAGTAAAGAAATGCAATAAATAAACATAAAGCGAATAAAGCATAAAGATAAAGCTAGTAAGGCGCAGAAGATAAACTCCCAATCAAGCAAGAGAGCAAACAAATCTGGGCGAGACCCCTCAAGGGATGGACCAGCAAGAGGTCAATCTGTCCCCAGCAGAGTCGCCAGCTGAAGATGGGGAGTTTCTACCTGAGTGAATCGCACACTCAAAGAAAACACAGAGTCACCACCAAACTTTATTTAGTCCCAAAGGACAAGGAAAATATCGATAAAACCCAAGGGGAAGAGAAACGGGAACGGGGGGTCGGTTATGCGAAAGGAAGGTATTAGCACCTAATGCATCCGTCGTACTCGACGGGAACCATTTCGCTTGCTTATAGGCTTGGATGGGTTATCTATCTAAAGGCTTCTAGATAAAGAAAGAGGAGAGAAGAAGGAGGAAAAAGAAAGAAAGGAAAGAAAGTGCTCGCGGAGGAACGAAGTCCTCGTGCCTACGTACCCTCATAGTGCAATGAGGAAGTCAGAGCGCCGTAGTTCTTGGAACCAGGGGACGAAGAAAAGGAAGAAAAGGAGAGAAAGAGGAACACGGAAGAAAAGGTGGAAGTGTGCTCCCCAAGATCATTACGATCTCATGCCTACGTATCTGACATTCAGAAGAATGCAGAATGAGAGCTTCCGTAGTTCGGGGAACTGAACGGAAAACAAAACAAGGGAGAAGCAAATGGATGAAAGAAGTGGTGTCAAACCAAGAATGAAAGAAAATCCGTTGGGGATAGCAAAGAGAATTGGTGTCGAAACCAAGAAAGTAAGAGCAAGGGGAATAGAAAGGACTCCGCTGGGGATCCGAAAAAGAGGGATGGTGTCATAACCAAGAGAAAAGGGAGATTCGGTATATTAACTGGCTGGCAGTGGTTAACCGAAGAAGAAAAGACTGTAACTCTGTGGGGATAGAGAAGCATTGGTTTTAACAGAGAAAACTGTGATTAACCAGAAGCACGGGCGTAGGACCGATCAAAGGTCGTGACCTAAAGGACGGGTTTAGGACCGAGCAAAGGTCATGACCCAAAGGACGGGTGTAGGACCGAGCAAAGGTCGTGACCTAAAGGACGGGTGTAGGACCGAGCAAAGGCCGTGACCCAAAGAACGGGTGTAGGACCGAGCGAAGGTCGTGACCCAAAGAACGGGTGTAGGACCGAGCAAAGGTCGTAACCCAAAGGATGGGTGTAGGACCGAGCAAAGGTCGTGACCCAAAGGACGGGTGTAGGACCGAGCAAAGGTCGTGACCCAAAGGACGGGTGTAGGACCGAGCAAAGGTCGTGACCCAAAAGGGGTTCGGTAAACTGACTTAACAAACAGTACTCAACCGAAGAAAGGGTATTTGAACCAAAGAAAGGTTACTAACCCAAGGGTGCAAGTATTCGAACCAAGAGGAGGTTGCTAACTGCGGGGGATTCGGTGTTTACAGATGGACTGTGACCAACCGAAGAGAAAAGCGAGTGATTAACCAAGAGAAGGTGATTAACTCGAAAGGGTTCAGTATTTTAACAGACGGACTGTGGTTAACTGAAGGGTGATTAACCAGGGAGAGGTGATTAACCCAAGAGGTGCTCAGTGATTAACAGACGGACTGTGATTAACTGAAGAGACGGGTGATTAACCAAGGAGGGGTGATTAACCCAAGAAGTGCTCAGTGATTAACAGACGGACTGTGATTAACTGAAGAGACGGGTGATTAACCAAGGATAGGTGATTAACCCAAGAAAGGAGAAGAACCAAGAGAGGATTGCGAACTCCTGGGGAAGAATGGTCGTGACAGGAAAACTGTGTTAGACCAAAGAGAGAGAATTGAGACTCTTCAGGGGAATCAAAAATCAATGATTGATTACAAGAAGAAAGGAGTGATGGAGCAAAGAGAGATTGCTAGCACAAGAATAATGATCTCAACCAAGAAGGATGGTGATTGACCAAAAGGAGAGATTGAAAGAGATAGGAGTGATCAAGGATCGAAAAGGATTGTAAAGAGAGAAGAGTGATTAAGGATCAACTCGACAGGGGAATGAGAAACACTATAGCTGGAGGATAGAGGTGACTATTCTCGAGGAGAGGACAAGACGCCCTTATCAAAGAAATAGCCAGAATGAGGGCAGAAAAACTCCATTTTCATTCTTTCTCTAGCACCCAAAGTATAGTGTGGAAAGTGAAACGGACAGCGCAACCGCTTCAATGTTGTACAGTGCTCCAGCGTAGAGAAACAGACAGCATAACGGCGTCAATTTGTACAGTGCTCCGATGCGAGGCACAGCGCGAAACTCTAACTCCACGGGGGGAATGAGAGAGAAAGCTCTAAAGGAGGCCTAAAGAGAGGAAAAGGGAAGATCGATTAATCGAAACAAAGTTTCGATCAATTAATCAAGGGATAAACATGCTAACAACTTTCCAAAGAGGATGAAAAGTCATTAAAGCAAAAAGGAGTGAATTATTGATTATACAAGATTAAGTTTATCCATGAAAAATAAACTTAATGCAAACTGAAATGGAAAGTGCAAAACAGTGCCGAATGATCATCAAAGTGCCACACAACATCATGTATCATGTGAACAAAGATAATGCAAGAGTTGCCATGTTCATACAATGCTAAGCACACGAAACAAAAGAATAATCGAAAATGCGCATCGAAAGTTCATGAACATGCTTCAACCAAAAGTGAAATGACATTAAAAACATCCATATAATCAAGCATGACAATCAATGGAAGTTAAAATGAAGAAAGCATGGCAAACACACTTGAAAATGCAAGAAAATAGCCTTCTGGTTCAGTGTTAATCGATTAACATAATTGCACTGCAAAGTGTTAATCGATTAACACGTGAAAAAGTGCAAAAAAACACTGGTTAATCGATTAACACAATTGCACTGCAATGTGTTAATCGATTAACACTGTACAGGGAGCAGAAAATTAGTTTTGAAAAGTGCTTTTGGCCAACTTTTTTATTGTGCAATCACTCCAATGATAGGGCAAACAATTATGCACGAAAAATCAAGCTTAGAAACAGCAAACGATCAACAAAAGAATCAATTAACAATTAAGATGATGGATCAAGCAAAAGTAGAATCAATTCGCATGCAAGAATATCAAAATTACATCGCAAACGATACGAAAACGATCGAAATGATAAAATGAATGAAATCCACCAACCTACAAGGCTGAGATGTGCCTTGGTAAATGTTGCAAAGTGATCTTGGTGCAGAAGATTAAAGAAAACCAGAGGATCCTTGAATTGTAGACGAAACGCGTCGAAACCGATCGAAAACGCGAAAATGCACCGAAATCGAACTTGCACCAAAATAAATGGTGTGAAACCCTTGGATTGAAGTAGAAGGAGATGTAATTCCAGAAATCTAACCAAAGAAAGCCAAATGATGAAGGTTAAGCTCAAGAATTAATCACTTTCAATGTGAAAAGTGATTAATCTTCAAGAATAAGAGCTTTTGGTGAGGTTTGATGGAGAAGAATTGAGATGAAGATGAAGAATGAGTAGAGAAATCAGAGAAAAAGTGAGAGAATTGAGAGTGAAATGTGAGAAGCTTGGTGAAAAATGGTAGAGAATGGTTGAGAAATGGTTGAGAATGGTTGAGATGTGTTTATATAGGCTTTAGGTTTGGAATATAAGATGGTTTGGAATTTGGTTTGGAATTAGCTTTGGGTTTGGAGCTAGGTTAGGAGTTAGTTGGACTTGACTCACCGAGTCAAGGCGGTTAACTCGGTTAGTTAGAACCAACTCGGTAACCATCCCAAGGTGAATTCCAACATCCAAAGATCCATATTACTTGGAAAACAAGGAACATGGTGCACTTGATTTGAAGTGAAGTATCATAGCAAATGCACTTGGAATGAATTGAGTAGCTTGGAAATGTTTAGAGGTGTCTAGAATATTCCATATGCTGCTAGAATCCAAGACCAAAATGTGTGCAAAGGTGCTGTCATGAAAAAGCAGCAAATTGTGCCTATTTTGCCTGTGTTAATCGATTAGACTCAAGGTATAGGTCAGATGGAGTGATGAAGGAGCTCTTTGATCTTGCTCCATGGGTTGGGGTTCTTCTTCATGCTCTTATCTAGCGTGGGACAATCCTCTTATCCGCCTCTTGAAGTAAGCCTTATTCATAATCATTTTAGGATTTTCTAAAATATCCCTTAATTTAGAGGGAAATCCCTTTTTGCCGTAAAGGTCATTGATTATGAAAAGGTGCCCAAATACAGAAATATGATCGTAATACATCCATGTGTGTTTGCATAGAACTCTAACCTAATAGTATTGTTGGCATTCTTAGCCAATATCTTATTAAAATGTTTTCCACTTTATATCTTGAAGGTTGTTGAGGATAATGGGATAATCAACTAGAGCATCGATGTCAAACTCCTTTCACCATTAAATTTGTATTGTTAAATGTCCTACCACCTAGAAGTTTCTTTATGGATTTTGAATATCTCATATGTATGTTTTTAAGACACTTGAACTCTTGAAGTGGATTCATTATTATTTTGGCGTTTGGATGCCATTAGGTTTAGTTTTTGAATAAAATAAATGAAATCGAATGGATAGGATGAATGTTAAATATGTGTAACAAGAATATAAGAGATTAGAAGAGAAATAGAGAAGAAAAATGTTGAATATATATATATATATATATATATATATATATATATATATATATATATATATATATATATATATATATATATATATATATATATATATATATATATATAGTCATGATCAAATGACATCAAGGTGTTAAACTTAGTAACATGACACCTCCGATAACTTTTCATCCTATGTTCGTATAACAAAATCCACTGTTGGATTGAAAGCTATTGTCATATAGATCATGTCTATAAAATTTTACATCAATAGAAAATTATTTGATATGTTAAAGAGAATGATAAAAATTAACGATTTTCTTAAAGTTTTGTAAGGCGTTAGTTTTTATGTATCTCATTATCATGTCCAATGATTTTAGATTGATATTAAATTTTATAGACATGATCTATATGATAATAGCTTTCATTCTAAAGGTGAATTTTGTTATACGAATATGCGGTAAAGAGTTATCAGAGGTGTCCTGCTACTAAGTTTGACACCTTGGTGTCATTTGATCCTGACTCTTATATATATATATATATATATATATATATATATGGGTTATGCTAATGCACACCCATGTAGGTGTGCATTAGCAACATACACTTTAGTGTATTTTTGTGTGGGCCCACCAATTTTGGGTGGGACCCATATTAAAAAGATGAAGAAAAAAATAGAAAGAAAATAGATGTAGTGTATTTTTGTGTGGGGCCCACCAACTTTTTGTGTATGTTAGCATTTCCCTATATATATATATATACCCAGTCGAAATCCCCCCTTTAAGCATATTGGTGTGTATCGTATTTGTGAGGGTAAGGTTCCTTAGTCCTTATTTTAATGATGTCAAAACTTGTATTAGCTCGTACTTTGTACTTTGGGCGGTATCATCACGTTTTAGATTGCATTCATGCTTTAAAATGCACATAATATTCTAAGTTCATGTTGAAGGTGTGAGAAAAACACAAGAAAAAGGGGGTTTGAATTGGGTTTTCCATTTTGAAAGCTTTTTATGAAACTCAAACAAAGATCATAAATAAACTAACAATAAGAAAGACACACGATATATCCTGGTTCACTTGAAAACTATCAAGCTAATCCAGTCCACCCACCAAGGTGATTTTGCCTTAGACAATGACTTAATCCACTATAACCAAACTGATTACAATCGCACGAGCAAACTGCTGGTGACTAACAACCTCTAAGACACACTAGTCCTAGACTTCTTAAGAATTCTGACCCAACTGGTCTCTTAAGGAATACAACGCACAAGCCAACTGGTCTCTTAAGGAATACAATCGCACGAGCAAACTGCTGGTGACTAACACCACTAAGACACACTGTCTTAGTCTCCCTAAAAATTCTGACCCAACTGGTCCTTTAGGAAACGCAAACAACTGTCTGCTACAAGGTTTGTTTACAATAATAATGCTTCTACACAAGCAGGGTAAACATACATTTTAAGCTCAATCTAACTTAGAGCGAAACTATACAGTAAAAACATTCTTCTTCTTTGTATTGTGGCGCTTTACTGTTCACTCATAAGTTTCTTCGTTTCTTGAGTTCTTTCTTCATATACATCAGTGTTTCTGATACTTCTTCTTTTACACTGAGTATTACATCTTTTGTTGCTCACTCACATTTAATCATGCTTGCACGCATGCATCTGCTCTCTTACGCTCATGCTCATCATCATTAGATTCGTTGAATGATCAAGTCTATATATATCCAGAAAAAGATCTGTTGAAGGGCAGATCGGTAATATGATAAGAGTACTGGCGACTTGAAATAGAGCCGTTATGCTGGGTTGAAAATCGTACACTGAAATTGTCCTTTGTACCACCAAATCAGGGTAGTGGAGAGGAACGTGCTTTATCTGTACTATGTACTATTTTCCCACGCAAACGTTTCATCTTCTTCTATTCATTAAAGACTTCTAAATTGATTTGATTGAAGCATGATCAGAAGAATGAATCATTGGGTCTTTGGAGTCTTAAGTCTTCAGAGTCTTTTGAACTTGTTCAGCCGAACCTTGTCTTCAGAGTCTTCAGCACTTCTAGTTCAGAACCCTTGGTTATCAGAATACTTAAGTCTTCAGAACCTCGTTCAGCAGAACCTTGTATTCAAAATCTTCAGCACTTAGTCTTCAGAACCTTTAATCTTCTGAATCCTTAAGTCTTCAATATCTTCAGAACTTCGTTCAGCAGAACCTTGTCTTTAGAATCTTCAGCACTTAGTCTTCAGAAGTTAATGACCTCAGAAGCTATAGAGGCTTTAGCAATAGAACATCAGAGTCATGATCAGAGATTAGATCCAAGAGACGTTACAACAACAACATAGTGTCTTCTTAGAATCTTTCTGACGCACAGTAGATTAGAACCAATTCTTGCTTCTTCACACATAAGTGACCATAAAGAATATTAGAGTGACTTAGCACCTGGTCTCTATCAGAGTTAGAACATGTTTGTTAAAACCATCAGAATAACAACGTTAGGGCACCATAATTGTTCTCATACAAATACTTCTTTGTTATCATCAAAACATAGAGACAAGATGCAAAACCAAACCGTGTTCTTACAATCTCCCCCTTTTTGATGATGACAAAACCATGTATTTTGATAGAATAATTTATACAGTGTAATCACCATAACTAACAAATTCAGAGTTTTAAGCTCTCAGTTCCCCCTGAATCTGTTAACCTCAAAATTTCATTTATGCTTGTTCAGAGTCTCCCCCTGATCCCAAGACTCACAAAATAAAATTTGAGTTCTTTAGAACATAACAAATAGAGAAGGAATACTTCCCTATAACAACTCATCAGAGTCTGACTAGAACACTAGGTCTTCATCTTAGAACCTGGTTACTATCAGAACTTTGATGAAAAATCAAAACTTGATTTTGAATCTGATTGGATGATGCAGCGCATCTCGTATCAGAACTTCTTATCAGATCTTGAAGAAGAATCACAACTTCTTTAAATATCAGAGTTTGATTGGAAGTGACTTATCATTTATCAATCTTTTCTTAGATTCACCGATATTGTCAGATTCAGAGCCTGATTGTTTTAATCAGAATATCATCGTTGCAGAGCGTATCTTCTGAATGGTATCTTTGAATCAGAGAATTGACTTGACTTGCTTTCAAGGAGATTTCTGCTTCTGACGCTTTAAGTCTGAATTTCATACTTTCTGAAAGTTTACAACTTCTGAACACTATGATATCAAACAAGATTTCTTGACTTTCAGAAAGTTCACAACTACCGAACAGTATTGGAACATCTGTTTGATCAAACCAGATTTCTTGACTTTCAGAAAGTTCACAACTTCTGAACAGTATTGGAACATCTATTTAAATAAACTAGATTTCTCGACTTTCAGAAAGTTCACAACTTCTGAACAGTATTGGAACATCTGTTTGAATAATCATATATTCTCGAAGTGTACAACTTCTTAATCATGAATTATCAGAGTTGAAATTATCCATAAGATTTTCTATCTTCAGAGAGTAGGATATTTACATTCAACCTGTCTAGAATGCTAAGTGAACTTTTTCAGAGTTCCTTAATTGAAACATCAAACAAACAGTTAGTTGCAAAAAGCATTATATAAGCATTATGTAATGTTTGAGTTCAAGATTATGAGAATATGTACTATCAAAATCATTTTACTTTCTCCCCCTTTTTGTCATAATCAAAAAGATGACGCAATTCCATTAATGTTCAAAGATCAAAACAATAACAGAACCAAATCAAAACAAGATAGAATCCTAAAGTTCAGAGCCAAAGAAAATAAAAGCCTAATGTCGCTCCCAGGATTTTCATCCAGGTATAAACGCGAGAGTGGCGCGGAAAAACAGAGTCGCCAGCCGTGTAAATTTATCCCAAGAGAGGGAAAGGGAACACCGCATAAACCTGAGGAAGGGGGAAAGGAATGGTCATCGCAACCATAACCTGGGTTCGGGAGTCGGTTACGCAAGGGGAAGGTGCTAGCACCCCACGCGTCCATCGTACTCGATGGGATCCACGCTTGTTGTCTAATCTAAGGGTGAGTTATCCTATCATCTAGGGTTGTACTAAAACGGAGAGGGAAAGACTAAGACAGACTCGGTAGGATGTCGACGTCCTAGGCCTACGTACCCCCTTTGTGCAATGGGGAATTCAGAGTCAACGTAGTTCGGACCAAGTTCTTTTTGTGTTTTTTATGAGCGACGTTAAGTTCGCGTCCGGCAGTTAGGGTCGATGCCTGTTTGCGTCTCAGACGGGAAATAACGTGCCCTTTTTGAAAATAGCCTTTAAGTTGAAGGTCCCGAAGGACAAAAAGGTTTGAAGTTGGTTTGTGTTTTTTAGGACAGAAGTGGCTTAAGTTAGTTCCTAAGTTGCATTGCACCAAAGTCTAGGGCACAGGGGCGAATACTTAACGCATCGTCCCAAGACAGGACGCTCGCTAAGCACTCTAGAAAGATGAGAGGAAGCCCCTCATTTCTCATTCCCTATACTTAAGGCTCGTGCGCAATACACCTTGTTCTTATTAAGTGTTTTAAAGAAATTTGAGATGAGAAGAGAGAAGACACAAAGGTAACTCTAAGGGAGACTATGAGTCCTAAAGTTATCATGTATGGGTGACCTACGGTTAGTGAGGTTCAACCTAAACCCTAAATAATGAAGATAGGAGAGAAGGAAAGAGCAAAGGTGACCATGGATACTCATCCATACCCTTAAAGAACTTACCTTAGTCCCTGCATAAAATATTAGTACAGAATAGACACAAGTAAGAGAAATGAGGTGAATGAAAATCATACAATGGCAAACAATAATGATAATAATCCAAACATAAACTCAAAGATCAAAGAAGCAACCCCAAAGCAAATGACACAAGTGTCTTTCAAACAGATAATCAGATGTAGTCAGAAATAGGCATACAAGAAGATCTCAAGTGAAAGCCAATCAAATAATTAGAAAAATAACTCCTAAAATTCCCAAATTAAACATCAATATTATTCAACCAGAGATAAACCAAATACCAAAAATTCCTGCAAAAAATCAAGATATTAGTCATTCAAATAATTAGGCAAAGTTCAGGTGGGAAGTGGGGTTCGGTGTGCCAAAGAGAAGGACCAAAATGCAATATGCAATGATTTTAAAAATGATGAAAAAATATTTTAATGTATTTTAGAATGTTAGTGAACAAATGCAAAATGAACGGATAAAAAATATCTTATGATTGCAGAGAAATAAAATAAAGAAATTTAAGTATGCATGGTATGGAGAATTCAAAAAGAAAATAGATTAAACAATTAATTTAAATGATAAAAATAAAATAAAAATAAAAAAATAAAATTTGTAAAAATTATTAAAATGATAAATATGATGTATGAAATTTTCTGGGAATTTTTAAATGCAATTATGTTATTTCAATAATTAAAAATGAAAATGATAAATTAAATAAATAAAGATGAAATAAAATGTGTTGGGGGTGTGTGTAGTAAGAAAATGAAGAGGAATTGGGAAATGGGCTGCAGTTGGGGGTGTTAATAGCGTGGCCCAATGCGTTAGGTCCATCTGAAAATAAAAATAAATATAAAAAAAAGCTGGGGGTGCAGAGAGTGAAAAACCACGTTGAAATGATGGTTGGGCCAAGGGGTGGGGGCGCGAATAGCAACCCAGTCCACCCAATTATCCAGAAAAAAACAAAAATCTGGGGAGTTTACCGTGTTCCCCCATGTGCCATGCACAAGGCCTTTTTAATGCGCTGGCGTGATGTTGATTGTATGATGAATTGGACGCGTGGAAATTGGTCAACCAAAAGAAAAAGTAAGCAACATAGCAAATGTGATTGGGGGAGCATGGTAGTTACAATGGGTGAATAAACATGTGATTAACAATTAAAATTCAGAAAAAAATAAAATAGAAGACACATGGCCGCGTGAGGATCGTTGGATGCATGGATCGGACGGTTGGGAGTCATCTTCAACCTTCCTTCGCCGGAACCCTCACAGCCGCCGGAGCTAGGGTTCCGGCCGCCGTCCTCCGCCACCTGCAACCTGAAAAGTGCCCAGAAAATACCAAACCATATACCGTTCGAACCAGAATTTCGCAAGGGTTCCAAATCTCTCATCCAAAATCACAAATAAACAACATATAATAAAAAACAAATGGATTAGTGTTAGGGCATAAAACTTCAAATGCACATAGCAAGCAATATACACTTCCATATTAAAAACCAATTATATCAGCATGATCAGTGACAGTCACACAACAATGTACACGTAAAAAATTGGAGTTTTAAGAGCATGAAAAAATTCATCAACCTGAGATGGTGCAACTCCAATCCTTGCTTTTGGCTGCAAATGGTGGTTGGGTTCTGTTCCAGAGGTCACCAGGAGAAGGTTTGTGGAAGTACTTTTGGCAAAGACCTTGTGGATCGTGAGTTTTGATGAAAAAGAGCTTTAGGGTTCAAGCTTGGATTCCTCTCCAAAATCACGTGTGTTTTTCTCTAACCAGTGCATGATTGAGCTTATATAGACTAGGGTTTTCTACTGAATATGAATTGGGCTTAGGTAATTCCTTGTTTAATGATTTTTGAATAATTTTGTAAAAATGCATTATGTGGAATACACCTCTCTCCATGCATGTACACTTAAGAATTCCATGATGGATCACCCATATATGAATTGCTAATTACACCACAATTGAACTTGGGCCTTAGAAACAATTGATTCATGACTTTTGAATAATTTGTCAATTTTGAACAATGGAGAATAAGTGAAGAACACACCATGGAATTTCTTGGTTCTTGGGCCCAAAATAATCCTCAAAGAATGTCCTTTGATATTAGAATGTGGCATGAAGCAATGGAATTGATTGTAGGTCATTATGCCCAAAGTTGTGAAAATGGAACCATAAAAAACCCTAAAAACCACTTTGCCTTCTTTGGATCATAAGTTGAGTTTCACAAATGATATGGAGACCCACTAGTACTTGTTGGAAAAGAGGAGAAAAAGATCTTCAACTTTCATGTTGGAGAAAAATTCATTTGAATCTTTCTTGATGGTGAAAAGTCAAGTTGAATGCAGTGCAGGAACTTGCCAAAAATGGAAACTTTTCATTATAGGTCACTTTCCAAATTTAGAAACTTTGCACCAACTCTTGATTCCTGATAAATATGTATGAAACTTGACCCCTGGAGACCATGTGAGGATGTGAGACTTTGAAAACCTTGGAGAGAAACTCAAAATTCCACAGTTGACTTCTCCTCTCACTGTTGACTTTTACCCAATTCAACTGATTTTCAATCCATTGGCCAATTGAACTTCTCCTGAACCAAACTGATGGACAACCTCCCATCCCTAGGTATTTAGGGACCCAAGGAGTACCATGGAATCAAGTCTTGCCCAAAAAATCAGAAATAAACTGACTTTATAGCAAACCCTAGTTGTGGTACCCTCAGTCTAGGAGGAAATAACACAGTCTCCAAATCCAAATTCCTCTGAATATGATGTGTATCCTCTCCAACAAAGATGATATATGCCATTTGATGATGATAAAAACCCAAGGAGCTTGCCCATTGAAGCAATAAACCCAAGAATCTCAAAACCCTAATCTATGCACTGGTTAGGAGAGGATGATCTACCTGAGCTCCCTTGGACAAAACCAGGACTCTTGCTTGACCCTCTGAAGTACTGCCTCAGGCGCCTTGACCCCATGCTAAGAACCAATGATATGCACACATGATAATGCAAAATGCAATGCAACATAAGCCAGTTAGTAATAAAGTAAGGAGGGCAAATTTTGGGGTGCAACACCTAAGTGCCTAGGTGCCTAAGTTCCAGAGGATGAAGGATTTACAGGCAGCTTGTTCAGAATCTATTGAATCAGGTTCTGAAGGAAGTCGTTGACAACCTTCTGCTCAGCAATGCTTTCCTTGAAGATCTTCTGTTCTTCTTTCATTGAAGATCTTCTGTTCTTCTTTCATAGTCTGATGATCTTGTTTGATTTCTTTAATTGTATGTTCCAAGCGCACAAGAACAAGTTCAGAGGAGGAAGAATCAGAGCGGCTTGTTTGGCTTTCTCTGTATTTTTAGCTTCTTGTGCCATCCGGACAGCTTCAGCATTTCTAGCTTCTTCTTCTTCTGCTAGAAGTCTTGCTGCTTCAGCTTCTTTTTTATTTGCAGCAAGGAGCTTGAATTGCCTTATCCTTTCTTTCTCTTCTTCCTTGTCCTTCACCAGTTGAACTGACGCAACTTTGGCAGCTTCTGAAAAATTTGAGATTCTTTCGAACTCAGAGTCTAGCCATTTTTGAAACTCTTCCCAAGAATACTCAAGTTCCAGAGGCTTAGTGCTTGTGCTAGCTTCTACTCTTAATTTGGCTACTCTTCTCAATGCCTTATTATGAGACAGATTAATGCATTCATCAAGGGTTTTAGGAAGGGGTTTTTCATAAATAACCAATGCGAGGTTGGGTTCAGCAGAAGTTATTTCAGGAGGTATTTGTGCAGTTATTGGTTCAGAAATAGGTATTTTCTCAAGAAGATCTGAGACTGTATAGGGCTCAAAGGTGACAATTTCAATAGTGTCAGAAATTGTTTCTCCAGAGAGGTTGGGGGAATGTGGATCAGAATGTTGAGACACAAACTCAGCAGTGTCTATTCTAGGTTGATGGAAAGCAAAATATAACAAATCTTGAGAAGGTGGAGAAACAGGTGTTTGGGGTTGAGGAAGTGAGGTGGTTATGGATGAAGTGAAAGTATGAATACTTTCAAAAGAAATAGGTGTGGTGATTGATGAGAATGAAGTTTGTGGAATAGTAGTTTCATATAGAGAGGATGCTGGGGATGGAACCGAAAATGATGGTGGTTTAAATATGACTTGAGAAGTGTAAGTGGGAATTTGAATAATGTTTGGATCAGAAGCGATTGATGATGATGTGGCATTAATAGACTGTGTAACAGCTATTGAAATAGAAGGAGCAGGAACAGACTTACTGGATTTCTCAGAGTGAGAAGCCAGAGCAGGATTCTTGGAAGTTCCAGATTTGTCATCCTTTTTTCTTCTCTTGAGCTCAGAAGCCTCTACAACTTGCTTTCTTTTTCCCCTGGTAGGATCAGCCAGAATTGGTGTAGGAGCAAGGTCGTTATAGCTGAACCTTGACATGTCAATTCCTTCTTCTCTCATTATAGCAACAAAAGCAGCGATTGATTCAGGACTGTCGCCTTTGGAGAACAGATGATAATTCTTCACCGGAATCCTATGACCAATCACAGAAGCATGAGATACAGAGTGAGGTTTCACCAGTACTTCCTTGATCATTCTCATATTCTTAAGATTCGTCGCATTTAAAGATTCTCCAATGCTTGGTGTCAAGTCTTCTGTATACCTGGCTTCTTTAGTCATAAATTCCACTTAACCACTTTCAACAAAAATACCAGAAAGCAACCTTCCAAATGGAATGTAAGTGGGGACAGCTTTTTCTGGCAAGCTGTTGTCCTTGTCTTGATCACCGTATCCCGTAAATGATAAAACAGAATGGAGGGTAGACACATCTTCTGTTTTTTAAGCAGATAATACAACATGTACTTCTGATTTGCATTGAAGTAGTCAGAAGAGCTTGATGAAGGTCTTGGATTGATGCAACTCAGAATGATCTTGTGCCAAATTCTCAGATTATCATATAGATCCTTACTCGTATACTTCGATTTCTCAGGATAGTAATTGGTGAATTTTTGTCAATGGTTTCCTTCACAAACTTGCAGTTTCCTTTAATTCCATAGTTTCGCTTGTTTTTCAAGAATTCCATTCCCAAAAGGTCCGATATTGATTTCTCAGTAATAACTATCTTCTTTCCCAAAACATGAGAAACTACATGAAGACTGTCGCATTCTACTTGTCTCCAGAAGTCTTTCACCAGAGCTTCAAAGATGGGACCTTTAAGCCTTTGAAAATAATGATTCCAACCTTGAAAATTTAGTTGAGCAGAGAGATCATACCCATTTGCAGCAAGGTTGACAAAATCAATATCTAGTTCTTTAAGAACAGTTAGTTTTTCTGCCTCAATAATACAGTTAACTGAAGCATCCCTTTGTGTGATATGATCTTTATCAATCACAGGAAGTGATGATGATGAGGTTGAGATGACATTTGCAGTGGTTGCTGAGGTTGAAGACGGAGAAGCTGAAGAGGATGATAACCCAGTAGAGGGGTTCAATGATTGTTCCATTTCAATGGTGAATTGAATTACTTCTTGTTGAGAGGTAGTCATCATGTTGATTGTTGAGATAGAAGGAAAGAAGATGAAGTTTGTTGTTGAAAACGAAGAAAGCACTGAGAGCAGTTTAGAAAGAAAGAGGGTTTAGGGTTTCTAAGATGTAAAAGAAGTGAAGTGGTGTGAGTGGGTATATAACGTGTGAGTGGAGTGAAGTCGTGTAGACGTGCAGTTTTAGACATAATAATGGGAGTTAAAAAATAAACGTAATCATGATTTAACTAATTCCAAGAAATGTATTGCTCACGCGTTAATCACCCTTTAATTAAGTGACACCTATTGATATCCTCAGAGTCTGGAAAACCAAACGGTTTCCTTCTGATCAGAGACACTTCTGACAAAGCATCTTGTGATAACTGAGGTTAAAACAAATGCTTCCTAGTTTAACATGAAAATATGATATCTTCAGACTCTGACTAAACACATCTGATTCTGATGAATTCTTATTCTGGACAGTAGTCCATTTTCAGATGCTTCAGAATAAGTAAAAATCTATCTTCAGCCAAGGGTTTTGTAAAAATATCAGCCCATTGATGGTCTGTATAGATTTTAAACATAAAATTCCCTTCTGAACATAGTCTCTAATAAAATGATCTCTATGTGCTTAGTCCTAGAACTTAAAATTAGATTCTTACTTAAAACATACAACATCAATATTATTAAAAAGGATAGAAATGTTACTCTCATTTATCTGATGATCTTCTAGCTGATTCTTCATCCATAGCATCTGCATAAGGCATAGAGACGCGGATATGAACTCTGCTTCTGCTGTTGAGAGAGCAATTATTGATTGCCTCTGCTTGATCATGAAATCAGATTCTTCCTTTTCCAGAATACATGTTGGATGCATTGGATTCTTTAGCTGGTGTACAGTCCATCATGTTGAGTTTCTTCATACTTGCTCTAATGAATGTATGTTCCTTCTGATCTTTGATCAAATTGAATTCCCAGAAAGAATCTGAGTTCTTCTATCATATTCATTTAGGATTCAGCCTTTCTCATCTAGCTTGTTTCTGAACACCCATTTAATTTCAACGAAGAGGACACCTTTGGGTTTTTGAACAAGATCCCAGATGTCATTTCTGGTGAATTGATTCATTTCTTCTTGTATGGCCATAAACTACTCATTTTTGTTTAGAGCTACATCAACTGATGTTGGTTCTATTAGAGGCACTAGACCCAGAAGAGTTTCTTCGGAATGTTTGAAGGATGAGCAAGTTCTGACTGGATCAGCTTTATCTTCCAGAATCAATTCTTCAGAACGAGAGTTCTTTAATCTATTCTTCTTCTGATGAGATGAGTTGTTCCCAGCTTCTATTAAGGTTGTGTCTGGATCTGGAGAATTTGCATCTTTGTCTGCTTCTCTTGAATCTTCTACTTCTTAGATTCTGATGACATAATCTTAAGATCTGCAACCTTTCAACTAGCTTTGACTTTTCAGAGTCAAGCTTATCATTGAGTCTGACATGAATTAATTCATCTATAATACTTGTTTCTGTGTTATGGATTCTGTAGCCTTTAGAGCGTTCACAATATCCTAACAATAAACACTATAAGCAACGAATCCAGAGCCAATGATTTATTCTTTCTGGTTTCCTCAGAGACTGACGAAGCTTCCAGGCTTAAGTTCCAGACTTTGAAACATATGCCTTCTTCTCGTCATGAGTCGCGAGTAACTACTGTTCAGTTACCATGCCTGGTGTTTCAACTGAGTTGCTAAGGATATCTCTGAGCAAGACTCTGAGTCTGATTCAGGTTCTGATGATATTTAGTCTTCTGGTTCTCCAGAAACTTCATCTTCAGTTGTTACTACTAACGCAACATTTGCTTTGTTCTTCATCAGATTCATCTTTTTCAGAGTCAGAGTCGTCCCAAGTTGCCATTAGACCTTTCTTTGCTTTGGAGAAGTTCTTCTTAGGCTTCTTGTCCTTCTTGACCTTTGGACACTCGTTCTTTTAATGACCTGGCTCATTACACTCGTAGCAGATAACTTCTTTTCCAGAGTTATGCTTCTTCTATTCAAATGATGACTCTGAGCGACCTTTGATTCTTCTGAAGTTTCCTTGCCTATGCTTCCAGAGTTTATTGATTCTTCTGATGTCATCTTATGATCTTCCATTAGAATCTTCTGATTCTTCCTCAGCTTGATGACCCTTTTCCTTTCCAGGTTCAGACTTAAGAACGATGGATTTACTCTTCTTCTTCCTCCAGCTCTATCTCATGATTTCTCAAGAAACTAACACGTTCTTCAAGACTTATGCAGTTGAGATCTTTTGATACCTTTAGAGCTGTTGCCATAAGTATCCATTTCTTAGGAGGAATTCTGATGATTTTTTTCGTATGTCCACAGTTGAGTAGCCTTTGTCCAGAACTTTGAGTTCTGTGATTAACATTTGAAACTTTGAAGACATGTTCTCAACTATATCATTATCCTCTATATTGAATGCCTCATAGTTTTGGATTAAGGCAAGCGCCTTTTTTTCTTCTTAACTTGAACATTTCCTTCATTAGTCATCAATCTTTCTTTTGTTGGTTGATTATATCACTTCAGGATATTTTAGCACATGTAGCATCAACTGGGTGATTGTAGCCATCAACTACCAAATCCCAAAGATCTACATCAAAACCAAGAAAGAACCTTTCTAATTTGTCTTTCCAGTGGTCAAACCTTTCACCATCAAAGACTGGTGGTTTGGCACTGTAATGATCTTCCTCTTCAGTAGTGGTATTAACAATAACTGCCATGTTATCTCACACAAATACTGGATCGGTACTGAACACTGTTAAGTGCTGATAAGACATTTATCACAATCAGAACCGGAGCTCTGATACCAATTGAAGGTGTGAGAAAAACACAAGAAAGGGGGGGTTTGAATTGGGTTTTCCATTTTGAAAGCTTTTTATGAAACTCAAACAAAGATCATAAATAAACTAATAATAAGAAAGACACACGATATATCCTGGTTCACTTGAAAACTATCAAGCTAATCCAGTCCACCCGCCAAGGTGATTTTGCCTTAGACAAGGACTTAATCCACTATAACGAAATTGATTACAATCGCACGAGCAAACAGCTGGTGACTAACAACCTCTAAGACACACTAGTCCTAGACTTCTTAAGAATTCTGACCCAACTGGTCTCTTAAGGAATACAACGCACAAGCCAACTGCAAGTGACTAACACCACTAAGACACACTGTTTTAGTCTCCCTAAAAATTCTGACCCAACTGGTCCTTTAGGGAACACAAATAATTGTCTGCTACAAGGTTTATTTACAATAATAATGCTTCTACACAAGCAGGGTAAACATACATTTTAAGCTAAATCTAACTTAGAGCGAAACTATACAGTAAAAACATTCTTCTTCTTTGTATTGTGGCGCTTTACTGTTCACTCATAAGTTTCTTCATTTCTTGAGTTCTTTCTTCATATACATCAGTGTTTCTGATACTTCTTCTTTTACACTGAGTATTACATCGTTTGTTGTTCACTCACATTCAATCATGCTTGCACGCATGCATCTGCTCTCTTACACTCATGCTCATCATCATCAGATTCGTTGAATGATCAAGTCTATATATAGCCAGAAAAAGATCCATTGAAGGGTAGATCAGTAATATGATAATAGTACTGGCGACTTGAAATAGAGCCGTTATGCTGGGTTGAAAATTGTACACTGAAGTTGTCCTTTGTACCACCAAATCAGTGGAGAGGAACGTACTTTATCTGTACTATGTACTATTTTCCCACGCAAACATTTCATCTTCTTCTATTCATCAGAGGCTTCTGAATTGATTTGATTGAAGCATGATTAGAAGAATGAATCATTGGGTCTTTGGAGTCTTGAGTCTTCAGAGTCTTCAGAACTTGTTCTGCCGAACCTTGTCTTCAGAGTCTTCAGCACTTCTAGTTCAGAACCCTTGGTTATCAGAATACTTAAGTCTTCAAAGTCTTCAGAACCTCGTTCAGCAGAACCTTGTCTTCAGAATCTTCAGCACTTAGTCTTCAGAACCTTTAATCTTCAGAATCCTTAAGTCTTCAAAATCTTCAGAACTTCGTTCAGCAGAACCTTGTCTTTAGAATCTTCAGTACTTAGTCTTCAGAAGTTAACGACCTCAGAAGCTTTACAGGCTTTAGCAATAGAACATCAGAGTCATGATCAGAGATTAGATCCAAGAGACGTTACAAAAGTAACATAGTGTCTTCTCAGAATCTTTCTGACGCACAGTAGATTAGAACCAATTCTTGCTTCTTCACACATAAGTGACCATAGATAATATTATAGTGACATAGCACCTGGTCTTTATCAAAGTTAGAACCTATTTGTTAAAACCATAAGAATAACAAACGTTAGAGCACTATAATTGTTCTCACACAAATACTTCATTGTTATCATCAAAACTTATAGAAGAGATGCAAAACCAAATCTTGTTCTTACATATGTGTTTATACATATAAGAGCATCTCATATATGTTATGTGTGCACTTGATCATATTAGGTAACTTAGGTCTACACAAAAATGGCTTAGGTGGACCAAACTGTTAGCAAAGAACCTGTTTTTGGCTTTTTAAGGTCCTTAGGTTGGCTCACAGTCTTGTTCCGGTCGACGCATGCATGTTAATTAACACTCATTTACTCTCAGGTCTGCTCACGTCGACCCATAGGTCGACTCATACTGAAAGCATTAAAATATGTTGTTTTGAAGTAAGCTTGCGTCGACGCATGACCCTGTTCCGGTCGACGCATTGCTTGTATTTTTATGTAGTTTTGCATTCGGGTGTGCTCAGGTCGACCCACCTAATGCTTTGGTCGACCGCTTGTTGCCTTGAGTTAAATTTTCTGATCTGTTTTGTTTCAAAATGCTGTTATGTTAGTTAGTGGGACTAGGCATCATATATACTCATTTTGTCTCATCATTATACACATAGAACAAGAAATGTGAAACATATACACTGGATTTTTTTCTCATCATCCTCGACGTGCAGGTCATCGGTGACAGCAAATGCTGGATAAGCCCCATTTATAATTACCTCGCCAAGGATGAAATCCCATCCGACCCCAAAGAGGCCAGCGTAGTCAGGCGCAGAGCCTGCTCGTACGTCCTGGTCAAAAACAAACTCTACAGGAAAGGGTTCTCCATCCCTTTACTCAAATGCTTCGAGGAAAATATGGTCGCCCACGTCTTGCGCGAGATCCACGAAGGGATCAACGCCCAACACCTCGGGGAAGATCCCTCGCCGGGAAAGCCCTACGAGCAGGATACTACTGGCCGACCATGCAACATGATACAAAAGAGCACGTGAAGAAATGTGACAAATGCCAACGGCACGGAGACATGCACTTGGCTCCACCCAATGAGCTCAAAGCAATGTCCTCCCCGTGACCCTTCGCATGGTGGGGCCTAGACATCCTGGGACCATTCGTCGTGGGGTCGAACCAGAATAAGTACTTGATAGTGGGTGTTGACTACTTCACTAAGTGGATAGAAGCATAGGCTCTGGCCAAAATAACGGCCTACAACATACTTTGCTTCTATAAGCGGAACATCTTTGCCCGCTTCGGAATCCCCCAAGCAATAGTCACCGACAACGGGACGCAGTTCACGGACAGAAAATTCCAGGACTTCGTCGCCCAACTAGGCACGAAACAACACTTCGCGTCCGTCGAACATCCCCAAACTAACGGGCAGGCCGAAGCGGCAAACAGAGTAATCCTATGGGGCCTCAAAAAAAGGCTGGACGAAACAAAGAAAGCTTGGGTCTAGGAACTGCACAACGTACTCTGGGCCTACCGCACCACACCTCACTCTTCGACCGGGGAAACACCTTTCCGCCTAGCTTACATAATGGAGGCAATGATCCCCATCGAGATACACGTACCATCCAGGCGGACTGAATCCCCCCTGGACAAGGAGACAAATAACGAGGCACTAGGAGAGGAGCTCGACCTCGTCAAAGAGGTCCGATCAGGAGCAGCTCTCCGCGAAGCTTCATTAAAATAGAAGATTGCAATTAGGCATAACGCCAAGGTTATACGGCGAGAATTCCAAGTGGGTAGCCTTGTCTTAAGAAGAAACCACAAGGATTCTCAAAAAGGAAAACTCGTTGTAAACTGGGAAGGACCCTATCGCGTCCAGCCAAAGACGGAAAATGGGGCCTACTACCTATAATACCTCAACGGGGAAGAACTTGCTCGACCATGGAACTCCGAAAAGCTAAAATAATATTATAGCTAAGGCCCTAATCATCAGTTTGCTTCATCAGCGCGACGAGCATAACGTGCCGACTACGATGTGCGCCCAGGTACAAGCGTCGCATACCAACTGAGGCAGAATCCTGCTCAAGAACGAGCAGGACCCATGCCTGCGGCGGTTCCTCAATTAAGCTCGCCGTCGTCAAAGTACCATGATAGGAAAAACACCCAGCTCGCGATAAGAGGTTCACGCCATGAACTCAGGCCTCAAACAGGACCTGAGCTCCGCTCTCATGCCCGGAAGCTAACCAGGTCGTTCGATCAGTCCCCCTCACTGCCAAACACATCTAAGTCGAGCAAACTCCAACGCAGTAAATCATTCAAGGTTACCCTTATTATGGGCACACACACGTATCGAGCAAAGTTACTACACTTAGCAGAAATAAAAACAAATAAAGCCATGCGTGAATGTAAAGCATACAAAACCGCCCAGGACGGCCGAACACATACATTTCAAAATAATTAGTGGTCACGAGGACCACAATTGTACTTGTTAAATAGAAAAGAGGCCACGCCCCATACAAAGTAATAAATTACATAAAACATGGCACACAGGCCAGAGATATAACAACAACAAAGAAGAGACATCACTCTTCCATCTGCTCGGTCTCCTCAGGGATAGTCCGCGTTGGCTGAGGCTCCTCGTCGAGAATATGGGCATGCTCCTCGTCAATCTGAAGAAAGTCGGGAGTGACAATCTTACCATCTTCAACATGGTTCAGAAAATTGGTCCCCTCCGTGGACAGCTGAACCCCTGGATTCCCAAGTTTGAGCTGAGCCACAACATTGTTGAAAGATTCCTCCCCGATGGCACAGACGTCGTCCTCCACCCGCACGATATGGGTAACCAGCTCAGCCCGAGTCTTTCGCATCTTCAGGTCATCGTGCTCGTCTTCAGCTGGGGCCGCCGCAGACCTCATCTGCTCTACCAAGTCCTCAGTGTCGCTCCCGGGATTTTCATTCAAGTACAAACGTGAAAGTGGCACGGGAACAGAGTCGCCAGCAATGTGTATTTATCCCATAAGGGGGAAAGGAAACACTGCATAAACCTGGGGGGAAAAGAAAAGAGTCTGGTCTTACGACCAAAAGAACTGGGTTTGGGAGTCGGTTACACGAAGGGAAGGTGTTAGCACCCAACACGTCCATCGTACCCGATGGGATCCACGCTTGTTGTCTCGATCAAAGGGTGATAGAAAAAGATACTGGGAAAGGAACAAGAAGAGAAAAAGGAACAAATGTGGGGAAAATAAAAGAAGTGCTCGAATGGGCCCTACCCCACTGCCTACGTATCTCATCGGGAACATGAGAATCAGAGCGACGTAGTTCCCCTCAGCTAAGGGAAAGTTGTTTGTGTTTTTTAGGGAACGACTAATGTTCTATCTCAGGTGCTGCAGGCTCACTGAATCGAGTGCGTTACCGTCTTGCAAGAGAACGAGGAGAAGCACGTTCATACGTTGAGAATGAGTGAGATGAGAAAAGAATTCCCGAAGAAAAGACGTTATTGTTTGTTTTTGTCTTTTAAGCAAGAAGGGTTTTGATTATTTTGTGTTTTGTAACACACATTGTATTTAAGTCCTTCATGTAGGGTCGAATGCCTCGCATATCGACCCAAGACGGGACGTATGCTAAATATTCTAAGAAAGTGAGAGAAGACCCCTCACTATCTTATTCTCACATGAAAGGCTCAAATACAATACATGATATGCCTTTTGTTAAGTGTTTTTGCTTTTTTGTTTGAAGATGAGAAAGATAGACTCAAAAAGAAGCAAAAGGTGAAAACTAAAGGGGACTAAGACTCAAACCTTAAAGTTATCATACATGGATGTTCCTATGGTTAATGTGGTTTAAGAAACCTAATCCTAGGAGAAAGGAGAAGAAGAGCAAAAGAAGCAACTTACTTCCAAGATGGAAGTTAAGTTGATCTTAAAGAGGGATGAAGAAGGAGTTATCCAAGGAAAACATATAAATGCTTATCATGATCACAAGTTGAATGATTAAAAGAGATAAGAGAGAATGAAAGAAAAAAGTGTATGTGGAAGCATATCCACACACTTACTTACCATTTGCACCTACATGAAAAGGTTAGTTCAAAAACTATTTACAAGTAGTAAAATAAGGAAAGAATACCACATAATGACCAAACAAAATAAGAACCAAAGAATAAAGATCCTAAAAGATGAAACTCAATCAAAGTCAGAACCTATGCTCTAAGGGTGTTCTCTAATGTTAAGATATTAAACATGAACGAACTACGCACAATCAAATGTCCTAAACATCAAAGAAGTGCAACAGGAAATGAATAGATGAAGAATGGGTGAATATGCAATGTGATCATGCAATAATGCTCCATAAAAGATCAAGGTCAGAACCATATATCATTTATAAATGTCTTCTAATGCATATGAGGCATCATGCAAATCATGAACAAAAGGATACAAGTAGAAGAAATAAGATGAAGAGGAAGTAAGGAGAGAAAGAAACAATTTCAAATATATACACAAAGTGACATACTAAAAGATGCATAACATGTGAAATGATTAATGAGTGCATATGGGAAGTGGAATACTATTAATGATATGCAAATGGAAGGTATGAAATGGCATACAAAAATTCACACATAAAACATGTAGCTTAAGAAGAGAAGATGCAAGTTTAATTCAATCAAGTTCATGTAATGGAACAAATTGAAGCAAGCATGTTTAAGTGGCAAAAAGTGAAATCAAATGACCTATAATCATGGTTTAATATGATCTATAATATCATACAAATGAGCTATAATATCACACAAATGAACACAAAAGGTGGCACAAGTGCCTCATCAAAATCATGTGAGAATGAAGTAGAAAAATGTGCATACATGTTACTTCAAGTGCAAGGCATTAAACAAATATCAAAGCACATGAGAAAATTACAAAAATATGGCCTAAAAAATCCAAGTCAGAAGCACAAACATGTATAAAAGACCCATGACAAAACTCAAAAGAAAAGTGCATCAAAAGGCCTCATGAAAACACATTAAAACATAACACAAAAATGCTCAAATAAGAACTCCTAAACACCTGATAAAATGACTTTAAAAATCAAATGAAAATTTATTTATATACATAAATGTGTTATCTAACCAATTAAAAAAGAATGGATGAAAAACAATGTGTGAAATGAGAGAAATAAAATGTACAAGTTTGAGTATCAATGAAGAACCTCATTCAAAAAGAAATTGAAAAGAAAATATGGACATATGCTCAAAATTTAATAAAACCAGAATTAAAAATAATAGAAAATTATCTAAATGTGTTAAGAACATACATGAATTTATTTAGAATTTTTCAATGTGTTTTTGTATTTTTAAAAATGGAAAGTGGAAATAATATGGAAAAGAAATAAAAAATGCAAAAGAAATAGGAATGGGGGTGCAGCGTGAGTACTTTGCAGTTTAAAAAATGAAATGGGATTGGGATAAAGGTGTGACAAGCAAAATGATGTTCAGTCCATGAAGCGTGTGTTCGTGTGTGATAGTGTGTATATGCAGTTAACATGTTGATGCAATCAGGGCCATACGATTAATCAAGCAACACTCAATCAAGACAATTAAAGGAATCTAAGGCATCACAATGCGCGAACACAAAAGCTACCATGTACACACACGCACGTGAACATCTGAGGTCATACAATGAATCACGTGAGGAGCAAGTGCCTCATTAATGTGCTGTTGCATTTTTATTGGCCTGCCGAAAATATGAGAGGCTGCACCAATCGCGTGGCCACACGCGGCTCTCCTCTCTCATCATCATATTTCATGATTACTTAATCATTACCTAATCATTGGAAAACTAAGAACATGACCAATAGATTTCGGACACCTCATCACCTTCATCATTAACTCATGCAAAGGCAGAATTTCCTCATAAAAACCAGAAAAAAGTGCAGAATTTTTATCCAACTTCTACATCAAATATCTCTATCAATTCTTAACGAAAATCATCAAAATAAAATACCAAACTGAAGCCTAAACTTCGTAGATCATGAATATACTAATTAAATCTCAAAAATATCATTTTAACATCAAGAAAAATGTCGCGAAAGTGACATGTTCAACATAAATTTCACAAAAATCACAAAATCACACAAAATCCCAATTGAACAATCAGTGGTGTGCCATCATTTCAGGACTTTCCAGATGCAATGCATGATTACTAATTTCACATTATAAATCCCTAAAATCATGATGAAATAAAGTAAAAGCTTCAAGATCCCTAACCTTGTGAGATGCAATTGGTGTTTTAGAAACCCAAGAACTTCTTGCAAGACCTTCAAATCAACACTTTAAGCCAAATAAAGGCTAAAACCAGATCCTATACTTGTCTGGAGCAGAAATTTGGAGAAATGAGTCAAACTTGAGATTTCTTCAATGGTGGATTCAATCAAATCTAATGCATACAGTAGAAGTAGGAGGTTATGGAGGTGATGCTGCTCAAAGAATCTTTGAAAATGATGGAGAAATGAGAGAAAAATCCTGATCTGAACTCTTGAGAGTGAGAGAGGAACTTGAGATTTTTTTGAGAGTGATTATGATGAAAAGGTGAAGAATCGTGTGAGATCAAAGAGAGAGAGTGGAGAGAAAACTTGAGAATGATTTCTGAGAATGTGAAAAAAAATGAGAGAGCCTTTGAAATTGTGTGTGAGTTTGCTTATATAGTTGGGGTTGAGATTTAACTAGTGTGGTTAAGTGAGTTAGTTGAGTGAGTTTGAGCTTGGTTAAGTGAGTCCAACCTAACTAACTGAGTTAAGTTAGTTAGGGGCGAGTTGGGACGGTTGGGATGTGGTGAGGTGAAGCTCATGGTACTATGGTGAGGTTGAGTGTGAATGGTGTTGATGTTGTGTTGCTGCAGAATGTTTGGCTTAAAAAGGAAAAAGATAGCCGATGTAGGAATGCGTGTGAATTGAATCTCAGTAACAAGGACAATATCAAACACTTCCCACTTTGGCAGCTTGGTTTTAACGCAAACAAGGGACTTTGGTGATGAATATCTCTCACTTTAATGAATGGAAATGTGTGATTTTGGTGGCAAATGAAAGAGTAGACATAGGAGAATAAGTTTGATGTTGAAATGAAATCAAATGGAGGTTGGTAAAATGGTGTAAAATGGCTTAAAACATAGGAATGTGGGACTGCATCAAGGGCACGCACGACCTGCATGGTATGCATGGCTATGGCTTATGAATTTCAGCATGATCACATCAACTTTGGACCACTATAACTCCATTATAACTTGCTCAAATGGAAAAATGTCTAACATCAAAGTTGAAGAGGACATTGAGATGAACAACTTTTATGTTCAACATTTTTTAATTTGGAGCCTCCATCATTGAGAAAAGTAGCTTGACATTTTGCCCACCATGTGTTTGATGGAATTATGGCCTATGGGCCTGTGCTTGCCTTGCCATGACTTGGTTTTTGCCCTAATTTTGTCAAACTTTGATCAATCATAACTCTCTCAATATTGATCCAATGGAGGTGTTCTTTGTATGGATTTGAAGTTTAGAACATGAACTTTAATTGGCTCAACTTAGGCCTGAAGTTTGGAGCTTGCATCTTGAAGAAATAAAGCCTTGAAGTGAGGTGCAAGATGATGCAAAAGTTTCCATTTTTAGAAACCCTAATTTCCAAATTTGGCAACTTTATACAACTCTTGATTTTTCATGATTCCTCCATCATTTCTTGATCAAATATTGTCCAATGAACATATGTAACTTGAATTTCATGATTTTGACCTCAAAAAGTCAGGAGTTGACTTTTTCCTTTGCACAGTTGACTTTTCCCCAAATTTCCTGATTCTTAATCAATTGGTCAATTGAACCTCTTCTGAAATGAATCAATGGACAATCTTCCATCCTTAAACCTTTGAGGACATGTAGAATACCATGAGATCAAGTATTGCCTAAGAAATCAGAAATAAACTGCTTTCCTGGCAAACCCTAGTTTTAAACCCTCAGTCTAGGAGAAAATAACACATCCTCCAAATCCAAATTCCTCTGAATATGATATATATCCTGTCTAACAAAGATGAGATATGACATTTGGAGGTGATAAAAACTCAAAGATCTTGCCCATTGGGGTATTCTACTCAAGAATTCCAAAACCCTAGTTTGGCACTGATTAGGATGATGTGATTCCCTTGCATTCTCTTGTCAAGCTTGATCCTATGATAAGGTGATGACCCATTAAGACCTCTTGAGGCTCAAGGCTCCTTGGATTTGACTTAGGCACCCTGATCCCATGCCAAAGAACCAATGAAATGCAAATGATGATTATGCCAAATGCAATGCAGCATAAGCCAGTAAAAGCTAAAAGCAAGAGGGCAAATTTTGAGGTGCTACAGTTGCCCCTATTCAAACTTCTTGGATCCGAGGGTATGATAGCGACGGCTTTTAGACAATCGGGATACACGAGGTTTGAATACCAAAATAACTTGGAAATTTGCAAAAGGTGGGGATAACAAAATAAAGTTGTTTATGAGGACGGCCGAAGACGAACTCGAAAAGGTAGACCGACCGAAGGCAGCCTACACTGGGGGGAAACAAAATATTACGAGTACGACTGCGAGCGGACTTGAAAAGAGAGACCGACCGAAAGCGGAATTTCAACAACAAACGAGCACAACCGAAAGTGGACTCGAAAAGAAAGACCGATCGAAAGCGGAATTTCAACAACAAACGAGTACGACCGAAAGCGGACTCGAGAAGAAAGACCGACCGAGAGCAGAATTTCAACAATAAACGAGTACGACCGAAAGCGGATTCGAAAAGAAAGACCGACCGAAAGCAAAATTTCAACAACAAACTAGTACGACCGAAAGCGGACTCGAAAAGAAAAACCGACCGAAAGCGGAATTTCAACAACAAATGAGTACGACCGAAAGCGGACTCGAAAAGAAAGACCGACCGAAAGCGGAATTTCAACAACAAACGAGTACGACCGAAAGCGGACTCGAAAAGAAAGACCGACCGAAAGCGGAATTTCAACAACAAATGAGTACGGCCGAAAGCGGACTCGAAAAGAAAGACCGACCGAAAGCGGAATTTCAACAACAAACGAGTACGACCGAAAGCGGACTCGAAAAGAAAGACCGACCGAAAGCGGAATTTCAACAACAAACGAGTACGATCGAAAGCGGACTCGAAAAGAAAGACCGACCGAAAGCGGAATTTCAAAGAAAGGATATACCATAGGATAACTCTACTGGGGATAACGAAATAACAAAGAGTGCGAAGACGACCGAAATCGAAAAGAAAAACCCTGCCGAAGATGGACTTTCCAACCCAAGAAAAGTAGAATCAACAGATCTACAAAGATGACTCTACTAGGGAAGAGAGAAATGTAAACAGACAACTCTGCGGGGGAGTGTAGGGAAGACCGACAAGAAGGACGAATCCACTGGTTGCGGTGTGATGTTAAACAACATCTTCTGAATCATGTTACTTTTTGCTGGGGAAAGAAACTGGTAAAGGATATCAAACCTGGCCTATGCTTCAAATGCATATGTTTGAATTTTTCTATGGCGTAATGCTCCATGAAATGGAAATGCTACACGTTTGGGAGGATGCCATGCTAAGATGCTTATGCAATGCAAAAGAAACGTCTCAGCAAAATAAATGCTGAAGACAAAGGCAGTTCCACCGGGATGGCAAACTAAATTGTCTCCGAGAATTAAGAGACTCTGCTGAGAAACACTTCATTCTGCTGAGGAAGACATTAATCACAGACTCTGCTGGAGATGAAAGCTCTGATAGACCACCCACTCTATTGGGGATGGATAATAATAACTATTGAAGCTGGAACCCAAAGAGAACTTCTCTCCACTGGGGGTTACCAATGACTTCTACCAGAATCTGAAAGAATGCCAATAACGATTGGACTTAAGGCCTGCTGGGGATATCAGCCACTACCAGCAAATCTGCTTAGAAAAATGGTGATTGACAACATTAGCTCTGCTAGGGGATACCACCAAGATTAATCCTCCGCTGGGGATCAGACCGAACCATTGTTGGTGAGAAAACATTTCCTGATTAGCTGAGGGAGATATGTGTTCAGACTCTGTGGGGGAAATAACATCTTTGTCCAAACAAGATACTCCACCCGTCTCTTGCTGGGGATACTGACGTATCAACTTCTGGCTTTTTACTAAGAGAGTAATGGACCAACCACCACTCTAGCTGGGGATACCATCCTCTGTACTCTGGCTGGGGAGAGTAATAACCTGCTGAGAAAAAGATTCACTTTACCCTGCTGGGGATTAAAGCACTCAGCTGCTAGTGAAACATACATTTCCTGTCCTTGTAACAACCCACTTCTGACTACCTGCCGGGGAGTAATAGATCAACCCTAACTTCGGTTGGGGACACAATACCCGGAACACTTACAGGAAAGAGTAAGCTCTACTGAGGATGATGATCTTTTAGATGCTGAAGAGAGTAACTCTACTGGGGAGAGATCCTGCTACCCTGCAAGAAAAATCAATGCAAAATGACTATCTAGACTATCATCTTAATGACTATTTCATGAGCAAATTCCACTGTTTTCCGATATGCTTCGCAAAGCTTAACATTTTGCATGCAATGTCTTATCAAAATATCAGACTTTTCACAAACAAAACCGTAAAAATAAAACATAAATGGAAAGCTCTTTGACTGAAGTGAAAATTTTATTGAATGAATTGGCCTGTAAATAGGCATTTACATTCGGAGGCAATTCCTGAAAAGAGGTAATTGCACAAAAAGTAAAAGAAAATACACATGTCGGCAATGTGGGGAACAGATATCCACCATGATTCGATTCAGCTATGACCCGTATGTCTCGCTTATCCGCATATGTTTTAACTTTCGAAGAGACTGACTGGGCTGATTCCTTTCTTTCGAAATTCCCGTGCATCAAAAGTGTTCACAGATCGAACGCAAATCGTAGCCTCTTGCTTTCAAATCCCTAACTTTTTCCTGGATCGCCCTTTATGGGTTTTCAATCCACCGGGATACCCATTTTTGCCAAAGTTGCCTTGTCAGGTTTTCAACTTTGCGGGTTTATTCTTTTTTTCTTTTTTATCCCTAACTTTTGCCCGAACCTTTTCTTTTTATGGTTCGTCGGGATGCCCCTTTTTTGCCTGGATCTTCTTTTTATATCCAGCGGGTCTCTTTTATGCAAAGTATTTTTTGACTACGTCTGTGTTCACAGGGGATGTAAAATCTTCGCCATCCATAGTTGAGAGTAATAAGGCTCCACCAGAGAAAACCTGTCTTACTACATATGGACCTTCGTAATTTGGAGTCCATTTGCCCCTGTGATCTGTTTGAGGAGGAAGGATCTTTTTCAACACCAATTCACCAGCTTGAAAACACCGAGGACGCACTTTCTGATCAAAGGCTTTCTTCATCCTGCTCTGATACAACCGGCCATGTGCAATAGCTGCCAATCTCTTTTCTTCGATCAGGTTCAGCTGATTCAATATGGCACGCACCCATTCAGCTTCATCAACCTTCACATCTGCCAAAATCCTTAACGAAGGAATCTCAACCTCTACCGGTAGAACTGCTTCTGTACCATATACAAGCGAGAAAGGTGTTGCCCCAGTTGATGTACGCACCGAAGTACGATAATCGTGTAAAGCATAAGGCAACATCTCATGCCAGTCTTTATACGTCACTACCATTTTCTTCACAATCTTCCTGATATTCTTATTTGCCGCCTCAACAGTCCCATTCATCTTCGGGCGATAAGGAGAAGAATTATGATGTTCGATCTTAAAGTTCTGGCACAGCTCCTTCATCATCTTGTTATTCAAATTTGAACCATTATCGGTAATGATTCTCTCTGGGATTCCATACTGGCAGATGATGTCCTTCTTGATAAACCGAGCTACTACTTGTTTGGTAACGTTGGCATACGAAGCTGCTTCCACCCACTTCATAAAATAATCAATGGCAACCAAAATGAAACGATGCCCATTGGAAGCAGTCGGTTCAATCTTCCCTATCATATCAATGCCCCACATGGCAAAGGGACAAGGTGACGACAACACATTCAGAGGAGTAGGCGGTACGTGTACCTTATCTGCATAGATTTGGCACTTATGACATTTCCGAGCGTATTTGAAATAATCCGACTCCATAGTCATCCAATAATAACCCGCTCTCAATAATTTTCTGGCCATAGCATGCCCATTGGCATGAGTACCGAAAGAACCTTCATGAACTTCCTCCATCAACAGGCTTGCCTCGTGTTCATCAACACAACGTAGCAAGACCATGTCAAAGTTCCTCTTGTACAACACATCATCTTTGTTCAAAAAGAAGTTTCCCGCCAACCTCCTCAGAGTTTTCTTATCTTTAGTGGACGCGTCAACCGGATACTCTTGACTCTTCAGAAAAACCTTAATATCATGATACCAAGGTTTGCCATCTGACACCCCTTCAACTGCAAACACAAAGGCAGGTCTATCCAGACGCATGATTCTGATCGAGGGAGTTTCATTCCAATGGTTCACCTGATACATCGAAGATAACGTTTCCAACGCATCTGCCATCCGATTCTCTAACCGGAGTATATGATGGAAATCGACTCTGTCAAAGAAAGGCAACAACCTTTTGTCATAGTTGTTATAAGGCACCAAATTCGCTTGATGAGTTTCCCATTCACATGTGATCTGATTAACCACCAACGCGGAATCACCATAAACATCGAGGTTTTTGATTCTCAAATCAATCGCTTCTTCTAACCCCATGATGCATACTTCATACTCCGCCTCATTGTTGGTGCATATGAATGCTAACCGGGCAGTAAAGGGTATATGAGAACCCTGTGGAGTCGTAATACTACCCTAATTCCGTTACCATATGAGTTTACAGCCCCATCAAAGACTAGCTTCCACTGGGATCCAATTTCAGGTCCTTCATCAGGTAGAGGCTCTTCACAGTCTTTCATCTTCAGATACATAATATGCTCATCAGGAAATTCAAACTTCATCGGTTGATAATCCTCAATTGGTTGTTCGGCAAGATATTCTGACCAAACACTTCCCTTAATGGATTTTTGGGAAACATATTGAATATCGTACTCTGTCAGAACCATCTGCCAACAGGCTATTCTTCCAGAAAGCGCCTGCTTTTCAAACACATACTTGATCGGATCCATCTTCGAAATCAAGAGGGTTGTGTGGTTTAACATATACTGCCTCAAACGCTTAGCTGCCCAAGCGAGTGCACAACATGTTTTTTCCAGCATTGAGTACCTCGACTCACAATCAATGAATTTTTTACTCAGGTAGTATATGACATGCTCTTTTCTACCTGACTCGTCTTGTTGACCGAGCACATACCCCATCGAGTTCTCAAGAACCGTAAGATACATAATCAATGGCCTTCCTGGCACTGGTGGCAAAAGGACCGGAGGTTCCTGCAAATATTCTTTTATTTTTTCGAATGCCTTTTGACAGTTTTCATTCCACCTGACCGCTTGATCTTTTCTTAGCAATTTGAATATTGGTTCACAAGTGGCTGTAAGATGAGAGATGAATCTAGCAATGTAGTTCAACCTCCCCAGAAAACCACGAACCACTTATTCTGTTCTCGGCTCAGGCATTTCTTGTATGGCTTTTACTTTAGCAGGATCAACCTTGATACCTCTTTCGCTGACAATAAACCCCAGTAGTTTTCCCGATCTCACCCCAAAGGTGCATTTGTTCGGATTCAACCTCAGTCTGAACTTTATCAACCTATCAAAAAGCTTCTGAAGATTCACCAGATGCTCTTCCTCTGTTTGTGATTTCGCGATCATGTCATCAACATATACCTCAATCTCTTTGTGAATCATATCATGAAAGAGAGTCACCATTGCCCGCTGATAAGTTTCCCCAACATTTTTCAATCCAAAGGGCATTATTTTGTAACAGAATGTTCCCCACGGTGTTATAAACGTTGTTTTCTCCATGTCCTCCGGGGCCATTTTGATTTGGTTATTGTCATACCCCAAATTTTGATCACTGAGATTTCCCATCATTGTGCAAATCATCATCACAATATGGATGAACCATCATGCCTCATCAAATGCCTCAAGGGTTGTTGAGCATTCACTACAATCAAAATTAGGGTTTTAAGCCCTCTCAGAGCTTTAGACAAAGGATCAATCAAGGAATGACATGATCTTCAACTTGTCTAACATCTAAAATATCCACAATGGATCAAAAGGACTCCCACTTCAAGGATTAAGCACAAGGCTGCTCCCTTCTAGGTGGATCAAGTCTCAAGATCGACAGTGTCACCAAATTAGGGTTTTGGTCGACCAGGGCCTCCAGATGGAAATTTTTCATCTGGGCACAAGCCAATGATCCAAAACATAACCTAATATACTCCATGGGACCTCATGGGCCCAATCATCAAGTCAATTTGACCTCAGGGGATGCATACATCAAAAATCAGGAATTAGGGTTTCTTGACCTAATTCACCGCTAAGTTGACTTTTGGGACAAATCATGAGCCAAGACCTCAAGACATGATTTGAGGGTCTCCAATATACTATATTGATCCATTTGCAACAATGGATTAATCCAAGAAGCTTGAGCAACAAGTCTCAATTTCATCTGCACCACAATTAGGGTTTCGCGAGGAAAGTCAACTGTAACTTTGACTTTTGACCAGGACATGCTCCCAAACCCTAAGACATGATTCAATACACCCTATGACACCCATGGAACATGTCCATCAAGTTTGATTTAGGTCAAGGACATGATTTCCTGAAGAATTGCACAGTTTGGAATTCATCTGATAAAAAGTCAACTGTGCACAAAAGTCAACTTTGACTTTTTGAGATTTTTCACCAAAATGGATTTTTAACCCTAAAATGATGTTAATGTATGATTTGAATCATCATTCATCAAGAAAAATCAAAGAAAGTGGGATAACTTGTAAAAGGGGTAACCATACAAACTTAGAAAAAATTTCTAAGTTATGGAAAAAGTGACACTAATGTGCCAACTTTGGAGGACCATAACTCCTAAACCACAAGGCCATTGTTCCCCATTCAAAGCTTGATTTGTAGATCACATTTCCCTCTACAAAAGCTTCATACTGACCTATGTCCAAATTCCTCATGGATTTTGAGTTATGGAGTGATCAAAATCAAGAAAAGTCACTTTGTTCCAACACTTAGTGAAAATTTCACTAAGTCAGAATCTGCCTTTACTTTTTTCTAAGTGTAGGGGGATTTTTCACTTGGATTCAAAAGAGATCAAACCCAAACATGTTCAAACTGTTGTTGTATCATGTAAGGGCTTTCCAAAATGACCAAGAACATTACCAAATTCAATTTGAGCCATGAGATATGACATTGGCAAGTTGCCTTGCTGAAATCTGCCAAGGCAAGGCAGATTTTTGTACTTTTGGTCGATTTGCCAAAATCAGCCAAATCCAAATGCTCCTATCCACTTGGACACCTCTGAGGATTGAATCTAAAGGGGACAATCAGTGAGTCAAGCCTCCAAAGTCTTTGGAACAAGAAATAGCATGTTGAACCTAGAATTGCCAAAATAGGGACAAGACTCCAATTTTGGATTGGAGCATTCAATGGAAGCATTAAGGTGGCATGGACTGAGCCATTAGCAACTGAATTTAGTCAAGACTTATCCAAGACCAAGGGGACCAGCAGCCTGTGCCCTAACCTCTAGTCAATGGCTAGAGGAGACTTGGATTTTCATTTGCCAACATAGGCCAAACCTGCTCAGCAGTTGCCATTCACTATTCCTTGCAAAACAAACTTGCTCTAATATAAATAGAGCTCAATTGTGATCAGTTTAAGTACACCAAAGGCCTACAACACTTGCCTTTCTCAAAATCCACTTCTCACTCTCAAAAATTCCTTTCTTAGCAAGTCACTATCGGGTTTTCCATTAGAGAGCAATTCCACTCAAACCAATCATACACACACCTCACATACATCATATAGAAGTGATCCAAACACTCACATAACATCTGTAACACCAAAATCACAAAATCACCAACCAGTTGCTCAAGTTCTTGACAGATTTGCAGTTGGGGTACCATCTCAAGTTCCAGATCATTTCAATCCATTCCAAACATTCGTACACACTCCATGGCACCTAGGGAAGCTATCCAAATCATTGGAACCTAGTTGTAACACCTCCAACACAAAACACGATCACCAGCTGCAAGAGGTAAGCATGAGCTCTTCTAACTCTATGATCCATGCAATTTTTGCTGCACAATAATTTGGCCATATGTTCATAATCATGCATGGAATGTTTTCCCTCAATAAATTGCATTGTTTGAATCGTGTGTGAAATTTCTGAACCTTCATGCAGAAATTAGGATTCTTGAGTTTTCTCTTTGATTTCTTATTCCATGTTAAAAATAAATGAAATTAAAGACCATAGACATGCTCGTGAGGTTAAAACGAGTTGATTGATATGTAGATTGCATGATATAATCAAGTATTCAGTGAGATTGGATAGAAAATGCAAATCTGAGAAACTCAGAACACGCGCGTGTTCTTGCCTTTGTTCTTGGCGCCATTTTCAAATATTTGAATATTTGAATTTTGTGATTTTATTTAATTGATTCAAAAATTAATTTCTCTCTGAGTTTTAATGATTTTGAGTTGATTCTTTTGTTGATAATTCACAAAAATGTTAAAATATTTTATTTTATCAAAAAATTCCAAAAATATTATTTATTTCATATAATTGATATTTTTGCAAAGAATTAATGTTTTATTTGTTTTTGCCATTTAAAATGTTTTTCCCTCTTGATTTTGTAACTTTTAATGCCTTCTAATTATTTTGTAGGTCAATACTTAATATTTGAAGCATTAATCCAAGGTCACAATTTTTTTTCCATATGTTAAACAATTTTGATCATTTTAATTGAATTTTTATTCAATTAAAACACATTTTGAAAACAAATTAGGGTTTTTGGATTAATTCAACCCTCATAAATCATTTTCAAAACACTTTGGGCCTCTATTAGAGTGTAAGACCCAACCCACTTGTACAGAAATATTTTGGGCCTCACTTATTGTATAAGTCCCTCTGTACATTTTTAAATTCGATACGATCGTCGCCAGTTTAAAAATAAACCATCTGGGCCTCTCCTTGAGCTATAAGACCCATTCAAAACTTTTGGGCCTCCAATAGAGTGTAAGACCCAACCCCCTTTTAACCAAAACAATTTTGGGCCTCACTTATTGTATAAGTCCCTCTGCGTTAAAAGAAAACCTCGGCGCGATCGCCATTTTAAACGGAAAAATCAATTGGGCCTACCCTCGTGTTATAAGCCCCACTCTTTTTTTTGAAAAAACTTTTTGGGCCTCTTGAGAGAGTGTAAGACCCATCCCTTTGTACAGAAAACCTTTTTAGGCCTCAGTCACTTGTATAAGTCCCTCTGTACAAATTCAACAGTGAAATCACTGGTAAAACCCTGGGCCTCTCCTTGAGCTGTAAGCCCCAAATCTTTCTTTTTCAAAGCACTTTCTCCTTTGATTTTGAATATACTGTTGTTTTCAATCTGTCTTTGTTGAACAACTAACCAAACAGCATGGAAGCTCTACAACCGAGTAAGTGTTTATACGCTTTCATTTACCGCTTTCATATACATATAACTGTATTGTGAGGCTGTTTCGCTGTAAGTCTTCTTTCATAAACTCATATCAACTGTGTAATAATAGTATAGATATTTAGAGTTTCCCCGGCAACTACGTCTAGAACTAGGAAAAGTCGTCGCGTTTATTCGTAGTAATAGACAACTAGATCCCCAATAGGATCACCAGATACAGTTTTCTCTTCGGCTGTCCTCATTAGGAATTATCAAGAAACTCTACTCCCAGAGATGAATGTATTCTCCGTGAATGGCATCTTTGAGTTCCTTCCAAATTCTCGAACTTTCCTGGCTTGATCTATTCCTTGTGAATAGCCTGCCTTGAATTTCTCGGGGTTTGGGGACCCACGGGCTTCATAAAAGCATCGGCCTCCTCTTGGGCATCGTACAAGGACCCACAGGCTTCCTAAAAGCATCCCCGCCTCCTCTTGGGCTTAGTACAAGGAACCATCGGCTTCTTAGAAGTATTCACAGCCTCCTCTTAGGCTTCGTATAATGATCTCTTCCTCCAGGAATGATAGCCTCCTCTTGGGCTTCGTACAAGGACTCGTCGGCTTCTTAAAAGTCTCTAGCCTTCTCTTGGGCTTCGTACAAATTGTCCCGACGACCTCCTAGAGGTATAGGAACAGAACCTAGTCATCTTCATAGAACAGTCCTTTCAAAGAGTCTACTACTGTTTCTCAAAGCATAGTACAAAAGATGAAACTCTAGACACGGACAGTCTAATTTCCTTGAGTCTCAAAGACATTCTCAAGTGACCCCTTCGTTAAATAGGAAGAAAACCCGTAGACTCGGACAGTCTCAATACCCTTTGGATTTCCTGTTTCCTCAAAGACAAGGAAATATCCCTGATCCTCGAATCAAATCCTTGAGTACAACATTGCTCATATAAGAACTGATTTTCTCTTTTAAAATCAGTATATTGGACCTGTCACTCAACTGAAACAGTCATGCTAGCCTCCTCTTGGGCTTTGTACAATGATTCTCCCCAGCGGAGCTAACAATTTTAGCCTCCATCTCGGGCTTCGTACGAGATACAAAAGACTCCCTCGTTGAGTCAAACAACGTTCAGCCTCTCTCTCGGGCTTTGTACGAGACACATAAGAGACTCCCTCTTTGAGTCAATCACCTTTTAGCCTCCATCTCGGGCTTTATACGAGATATAAAAAGGTTCTTATTGAGCCAAACAAATTTTAACCTCCATCTCGGGCTTCGTACGAGATACAAAAAAACTCTCTTGTTGAGTCAAATAGCCTCCATCTCGGGCTTTATACGAGGTACCAAAAGACTTCCTCGTTGAGTCAAAACCTTTTAGCCTCTCTCTCTTGGGCTTTGTACGAGACACATATTAGCCTCCTCTTAGGCTTTGTATAAGAAAACCACTGGTTGATCCAATCAACCTTTTAGCATCAAAGTTGTGCCTCGTTCACAGTACACAAACATCAACAACTCCTTCCCCTTCATCTAATCGCTGTAAGCGGCAAGCCTCTGGATCATCTACATCCATGCCACTGTCCCTCTTTTAGCATGAGAAATTCCTAAGGAAAGATAGCATTGCTCTACACTGAGTTAAAGTCTTCTCCTTCAGGTTAAAAATCCCATATAAAGGAAATTATGGCATTGCCGGATTCACACATCCCGGTTAAAGTAATTCTCCTTTATAAACAGTTGTGACATACAACCCCCTCTTTAGAGATGACAAATTCTCTCTAAAGTAAAACCCTTTTAGCTTCACATCTTGGGCTTTGAACAAGATACAAATAGACCTTTTAGCTTCATATCTTGGGCTTTGAACAAGATACAAACCACCTTTCGCTTCACGTCTTGGGCTTTGAACAAGACACCAAAATACCATTTTCTCCCATAGAATAGGAGGAACTACGAACGCTCTAATTTCCCTGTTTCAGTAAACGGGAATACGTAGGCATAAGATTGAAAGAAAAATCTTAGCGAGCACACTAAACAAAAACCTAAAATCCCATATTTTCATATATCTGTCCTAACATCTTAATCGATAGCCTAAAACACCCCTTTTCAAAAAAATAACCTAGGAGAGACCCCGAATCTTTGTAGCATCTGTAAACCAACAGTTTTGACTGTTTAGCCTCAGTATGCAAGCAGGGTTAGTTGGAGACATCTATTTCCCTTCCTTCATCAACTTTAATAGGATAAAAAATGAATCGAACTGTAGTACTAGAGTGATCGTGCTTCGCAACCACATCCAAAAATACTCGCTACAGAAGAATGGAGACTCTGCTGGGGACGTCTTCTTCTTTAGGGATTTTGTTCTCTTCTCGTCTCCTAGGTAGAAATCTTGGACTGAGGTACCACAAAAAAGGCGCCTTTCAAGGCATTTTGTTCCTCTTATCTCTTGAAGCCATGACGTCACTAGGATCTTAGGTCAAAACGCCGTTAATTTGGAATGAAACCACAGGATGGTGACTCCGCCGGGAAACCATTCTCTGTCAGGAACTTAGGATTCATAGCTTTATAAGGTCTAGGACTTTAGGACGAATATATATACTGCTTTTCCTAATTGCTATACCTGTTTATTTTTCTGCTAATGGGAATGCGTGTGATGCCGCATGTGGAAAGATTGAGTATACACTTAAGATAAGTGATGGCGACAAGGTCGACCATCAACCTCAGTGGAGGCTGACCAATGCAACCCATTCCCTCTCATAGGCAATGGGCCGATTGTGATGTCTGACAAGCTGAGGAGCCAACCCTTTTGTAGTGCGGAAACTATCGGAAATAGTTTTCACGCGATACTACCCTCATTTGAGGCTGATAATCTATTCTCGGTGAATAGAATTTACTCTAAGATTTCATACAGCTCGCTGGCGATCTGCTTGCTGTTTGTTATCCTGGGAGGAGCTGATGATTTTGAGTACAAGTACAAAAAATCACCCTAGTATAAACCTTTGGGGATGGGTAGAGCCTTGACTTCATGACAACGACCCTTTGACCCCATGTTTTTTCTATGTTTTTGTGTGCTGCATTCATGCATTCATCTAAAAAACATTAAAACAAAATTTTTTTTTCTCTTCTAGTCTCTCTGTTTTTCAAATTAAACTAAGACTGTGATTACAAATATCAGAGAAAAGGATTGCGCTAATGGATTTCGGTAGAAGAAGAACTCGTAAGTACACCTTCAGATTCCAAAACTAGAGGATTTGAGAGGTTTGGCGAGGATGATCACAAACCAAGAGGCTTTTAGAGCCAAGTACGGAGGTTTGCTACCTCTACTAAGAGTCCATGTGATTGAGGGAATCATGGATGCGCTCATTCAGTTCTACGATCCGGTTTATCATTGTTTCACATTCCCAGATTACCAGCTAGCACCAACGCTGGAGGAGTATTCTCATCTGATTGATTTACATATCACTGATCGAGCTCCATTTTCTGGACTGAAAGAAATTCCAAAGAATCAGACCATTGCAAGAGCAATTCATTTGGACGAGTCTGAGGTCAGGACTCACATGACCATTAAGGGTGGCATACAAGGTTTGCCAGCCCAGTTTCTGACAAAGAAAGCTCTGTACTTAGCTAGTATAGGGAACGGGACTGCTTTTGAAAGCATCTTTGTTTTACTCACCTATGGGTTATTTTTGTTGCCCAACGTTAATAATTTCGTCGATATTAACTCCATTAAGGTTTTTCTCATTGGAAACCCTGTGCCGACTTTGCTCGCAGATGCGTATCATTCTGTACACTTAGGGAATTTGTACAGTGGAGGGGAGATCACATGTTGTGTACCTATGCTTTATAAATGGTTTATCTCCCATTTACCTAAGTTTGATACTTTCTAGGATCATAAGAGTGCCTTACGTTGGTCGCAGAAAATCATGTCTCTCACCAACCCTGATATAGATTGGTGCAATAGGATTTATGATGGAATCAGGATCATTGACCATTGTGGAAACTTCCCCAACGTACCCCTTATAGGAACTAAGGGAGGAATCAGCTATCATCCAATATTGGTTCGCCGTCAGTTTGGATACCCGAAGAGGCACGTCCCACGGAATGCTCATCTGGAAGGTCTTTTCTTCAAGGAAGGAGAAAGTGACAGAGCACTAAAGACGGAAATAGTACACGCTTGGAAACACGTTCATAAGAAAGGACGGGAGTCTCTAGGAAAACCGGACTGTGTCTCGGTGGAGCCTTATCTCCACTGGGTACAAACTAGAGCTCTCAAGCTAAAGATGCCTTATCCTCGTCATGGAGTTCTTCCACCAAGGGAATCTATCATGTACTTCATGACGGAAACTGAAAAGCTTCAGGTTACTCTCAACAAAGTTCAAAGGGAGAGGAGGTCTTGGAAGAACAAGTACCGCACCCTCGATGTGGAGTGTATCAAAATACAGCAACTACTGAAAGATAAGGACGCTCTGATTGAGATTTTAGAGCAACATGCTGTGGATAATCAGGATGACCAAAGGAATTTGCTCGCTCCTTTCACTTGGCAAAGGAATGACAACCCGACAACGGCTCAAGAGCCCCGGTCAAAGAAAAGGAAGATACCAGAATCAGCACCCGGGTTCTCTCGGGACCCATTAGCCTAGGTTTCTGTTTCTGCACTTTGTAATCTACTGTATTTTCGTTTCCGCAATCCTTTGAATTTCAATAAAAAGGGGTTTCCCCGCCGTTTGATATTTGCAATCTAATTGTCGAAGTTTATTTTGATTAAACCAAAAAATAATTAATATAATCATTGCATTCATCATTCTCACATCGCGTATTCTTCTTACCTACGAATCTCACGTTTGTGTCTCGGTTCTAGAGTCAAACTGTCTCATTCGTACAATACTCGGGCTAATCGTCAGAAAAAGATGGATGATCTTGAGGAAGAAAACAGAGAGTTGAAAGAAGAGATCGACGCTCTGAGAGAGGATATGAGAAAGCTTCGTAACGACATACAAGCCATGGCAGAAGCTCAGCTACAAAGGACTGTGATCTCAGAGATCACCTCAGCACCCATAGTGGAGAAGTTTGATCCTAGGTATCAGATGCCGAAAGATCGTCCCTAGGGCATGCCTGCAAACTATATCCCGGAAGGATATGTTCCGCCGATCACTGAAGATCAGGGAATCATAACAGATGCCGTTGGTCCTGAAGGTTACAAACTTCGGGAAAGCGAAGATGCCAGAGGCATATTAAAGGCTCCTGAAGGTTACAAACTTCGGGAAACGCCAAGACTCACTGCCGTAGTCACGGTACCACCCCCTGTGGTGCACACTATCCCGGAAGGACAGATTCCGCAGATACCTTCTGGTAAAAAGGAAACTATGTTTGACCGAATGGATGAATTCCAGGAACAGTTCTTGGAAATGCAGAAGGAACTGCAAGCCATTCGCGGTCAGGATCTATTTGGAAAGGACGCCGCAGACCTTTTTTTGGTCCCCAATGTGAAAGTCCCGCACAAGTTCCATGTGCCCGACTTTGAAAAGTACAAGGGTAACTCTTGCCCTCAGGGTCACTTAGTGATGTACGTTCGGCGAATGTCAGCTCAGACGGAGAATCAGGACCTACTGATTCACTACTTTCAGGATAGTTTAACCGGTGTCGCATTAAAATGGTACATGGGTTTAAACCGTGCTACGATTAGCACATTCAGAGATCTTGCTACTGCCTTCATCCAACAATACAAATATAATTTGGACATGGCACCGGACAGAGATCAACTCAGATCAATGTCACAAAAGGACAAGGAAACCTTTAAGGAATACGCTCAGAGATGGCATGAAATTACCGCTCAAATTTGTCCACCTCTTGAGGAAAAAGAGATGACAAAGATCTTCTTAAAGACCTTAAGCTCATTTTACTATGATAGAATGGTTGCCAGTGCGCCCAGTGACTTCACCGAGATGGTGGGCATGGGAGTTCGTCTTGAGGAAGCCGTCCGAGAAGGACGTTTGGCAAAAGACGCTGGATCATCGAGCAGTACAAAACGATACGGTAGTGCTCTCCCTAAGAAAAAATAGAAGGATATTGGGAATATCTCTCTCAGAAAGCAAAGGCGACGTTATCAACCAGTAGCAGATGTAACTCCTGCTATCAGCCCTGCGCCTGTTTCTACGTATCAACCTCAGGTTGCACAAAGCCAACCTAATCAGCAAAGGACACAACAGTCTCTTCAGCAGGCTCGTCCTCCATACAATAACAACCGTACAATACGACCATCAGGGTTTGATCCTATACCCATGTTGTACGCAGAACTATTTCCGTTACTGCTAGCTAAGGGGCACATCCAGACTAAGTCTCCTCTTACAGTACCGGAAAATCCGCCTTTTTGGTTTAAGGTGGATCAAACATGCCCTTATCATCAAGGAGGATCAGGGCATAACATAGAGAATTGTCTCAATTTCAAATCCAACGTGCAAAAGCTTGTTAGGAGCGGGCTCTTATCTTTCAAATATACAAATCCCAATGTTCTCACAAACCTGCTACCTCAACGTGAGAAAGCTGCAGTCAACCTGATTGAGAGAGAGCCTAACAATGTCTATCAAATTCATGATGTACTCTTATTGAGGACCAATATGTTCAAGATGCATTGTAGACAGAGTGGATATGGCCATGTGCCACCTCATAATTATCACCAGTGTGATGTCTGCTCTAAAAACAATCAAGGATGTTCTGTGGTGCAATCAGCTCTACAGGAACAGATGGATCTCGGATGGATCCAAGAGCACCGAGTTCGTGGAATTAACATGATTTACACGAATTCCAACGTCATTCAGAACCACAACATCCGTGCGATGAATGTCAACTTGGTGGCAATGCACTCAAGGCAAAGCCAGTATCATAATCTGCCACGACACGATTACAGTTCCTGTCTGACTTGCTCGGTAAACAAACAGGGATGCTCTTTCATACAAGAGGCCCTCCAGCGTCAGATGGATCTTGGATGGATCCAAGACTACCATGATAGGAACCCTTATCAGATCAACATGGTTCAGATCTTCGATATTCGCGTGATGAATACCAACATGGTAGAGTTACATGCTGAGCAGGTCCGACTCGGATTCTTAATATCACACGACTATCAAATCTGTAAAGCAGGTTGCGAAAACGATCGAGGTTGTACCCTTGTCCAAGAAGTACTCCAGCACTTGTTGAATCATTGGTGGATGCCAATCTACATGGATGAAGATACTCAGCAGATTAGTATCAGTAACAAGAATCCTACTCGACGTCAAAGTCAGGATGTCCGATCTATGGAAGCTAACCTAGTGAGGTTACATTGTATTCAAAGTGGGCGTGGCCAGGTACCACCACACAATTATGACCGTTGTAGTGTCTGTTCAGAAAGTAACCAAGGGTGTTATCTTGTGAGAGCAGCTCTTCAGGGTCAGGTGGATCGTGGAGAGATTCGCCCGTATCCGGGTTCTGGACCCATCAACTGGACGCCGAACTACCTTGCTAATCAAGTCGAGGATGTTGTCACAATCTCTGGTCATCACCAGACCAGGGATGTTTTTGCCATTATCCCTCTGCTTGACGAATCTAGAGTTCCCAACCGGGAACAGATCGAGATTACTTATGATGGTCAAAAAAATCAGAAGGTTCCCATAGTCATCTATCTATCGGGACTACTACCGTATGAATCAACTAAGGCTATCCCTTACAAATACGGTGCAACGACAGTTGAAAATGGAAAGGAAATTCCATTACCCTCTGTTGTGAATATTGCAGACATCAGTCGTGTAACACGGAGCGGTCGAATCTTCAACCGAGGAGTTGGAGAACCCATCAAAGAAAAGGAACCTTAGACAGAAGCTCCCGATCAATCAATCGGTCAATCCAGTAATCCCGACCTTTCGAAAAATAATGATGAGATGCTGAAGCTCATACAAAGGAGTGAATATAACATTGTTGATCAGCTGTTACAGATTCCTTCAAAGATCTCCGTATTATCACTGTTACTCAGTTCGGAAGCCCACAGGTCTACAGAAAGTCTTGGAGCAAGCCTTTGTGGAATAGGATGTAACAATCAGACAGTTCGATAGCATTGTCTCTAATATCACTTCCTGCAATAATTTGGGATTTAGTGATGAGGAATTACCCGAAGAGGGTCGCCGTCATAACATGGCGCTCAACATTACAGTTAACTGCCAGGACGATGCTTTAGCCAGCGTACTGATAGACACAAGGTCAGCCCTGAATGTTATGTCGAAGTCCACTTTAATGCAATTATCATTTAAATGCCCTCCGATGAGAATCAGCGAGGTCGTCGTCAAAGCGTTCGACGGATCTAAAAAAATAGTTATCGGCGAAGTTGATCTTCCCATAACTATCGGTCCTCACACTTTCCAAGTCACTTTCCAGGTCATGGACATCCGGGCAACATACAGTTATTTATTAGGAAGACCTTGGATACATCAGGCTGGAGCGGTCACTTCGACCCTTCACCAAAAGCTAAAGTTCGTTCAGAACGATCAACTTGTCACAGTCTGTGGAGAACAGGCCTTGCTCGTGAGTAACTTATCATCATCTACTTGTGTAGAACCCGAGGAGGTTATTGGGACGTAGTTCCAAACGCTGTCGGTGGGCAAGGATAATCAATCCCAAGGAGGAACCTCGATTTCCTCATACAAAGATGCTATTAAAGCAGTCGAGAGTACCGATACAACAGGATGGGGACAGCTTGTCATTCCTACTAGCAATACAACAAAGAAGGGTCTTGGTTTTTCTATAACCTGTACCCAGACAGCTGTCGGCGATGAAAGTCTTCATCCCATTCAGAACTTCTTCCACAATGGAGGTTTTCTTCACCCAGTGTCTCAAACTATACATGCTATCAATGAGGAAGATCCCTCTGACCCAGATGAAGAATGGAAGTCCTATCTTAATGAGGACGGTTATATGTCTCAGGAAGAGGTGCTTACGCCATTTTGCTATCCCGTACAGAGTCCGAGATTTATACCACGATCAGATGTCGAAATGATATACAGAGGTTGTGATCCGGAAGGATGTTGTGCTCTGACAAATTCATTAGAGAAAGACACTCCGATGAAAGACAATTTTGATTACACCTACCATGGCCCAATAGATGGTCTGCCAATGTGGCAACCTTATCCAGGAGACTTGGGGCAAGAGAGTCAGTCGAACAATGAAAATCAGCTGACCGTCTTTGAACAGAATACCTGTGTCCCCACCATGTCATGGGATCAACACTCAGGTCATTCAGAAACTACTCAACATAACGATGAATTCGCAACGTTTGCAGGACTAGAGTTCATTAATTATGCTTTTCCTGAGGTCAACGTCATCGAGAGAGATGACTCCTCCAGTTCAAAAGAAGTGTGGGACACCTTGGGACAACCGAGTGGAAAATTTGACTATATGGTCAAGTACACCGCTCCCAAAATCTCTCGTATCAGGCTCGAAGACATCCAGCCAACTGGATGGGGAGATACAACTGAGAGCATAAATACTATGCAAAATGCAACAGAGGAATTCTCCTACGACAACTCCGCCTGGGAGACAGATTCCAATGATCCTGCTCCACCAGAAATCAGTGTTATTTCTGACGACAAATCGAGGAAGGTGCCAGACTTTGTGATTCACCGAGGAGTTCGCCGCCAATGGGTTGCCGTCGAGGTTCCGAGGATCGTTCATCAGTCAAAGTAATTGCCATCTTTACTTTAACCTTTCACCTTACCCAGGTGAAATGGATGTTTTGATAGGGCTGACTTTCTGTAAATTTCCCTCTTCGCTTTGCCCGAAGCGACAGAGTTTTGTTTTATAGGGCTGTAGTTTCAAGAATCGACTTGTTCATTAATAAAATAACGTCGTTCTGTAATTTCCGCATTAATTACTGTTTTCTCTTTTCGTTTTTCAGAAAATGGTAATCCTAAAAAACAATTCAAAATAAAAACAAGCAGTAAAATAAATACACTCCACACTCTCGCATTTTCTCTATCTCTTCTAAACACAAATCATCACTTCATGCAGATTGCTTGTTTTAAACCCCGTTGAAACATACGATCCGATGCCTTCTCCCAACTTTGAGTTCCCGGTATTCGAGGCTGAAGAAGAAGATGACAACGAAATTCCAGAAGAGATCTCCCGACTACTCAGACAAGAGGAAAGGTCCATTGAACCTCACAAAGAGCCGTTGGAAACGGTAAACTTGGGTTCAGAAAAAGAGAAAAAAGAAATCAGGATTGGGGCACTGCTCAGTCCAACTGCCAAAGAGAGTTTGGTAAAGCTTCTCAAAAAATTCCCCAATGTATTCGCTTGGTCCTATCAGGATATGCCAGGGTTGGATACCAGCATCGTGGAACATCATTTAGCATTGAGATCGGAATGTCCGCCAGTAAACCAAAGGTTGAGACGCACTCACCCGGACATGGCCATCAAAATCAAAGAGGAGGTACAGAAACAGATTGACGCGGGTTTCCTCGCCACGTCAGAATATCCTCAATGGTTAGCCAACATTGTACCCGTTCCCAAAAAGGACGGAAAGGTCAAAATGTGTGTCGACTACCGAGACTTGAACAAGGCTAGTCCAAAGGACGACTTTCCTTTACCACACATTGACATGCTGGTGGACAGTACAGCAAAGTTCAAAGTTTTCTCCTTCATAGATGGGTTCTCGGGCTATAATCAGATCAAAATCGCGCCGAAAGACATGGAGAAAACATCGTTCATTACCCCATGGGGTACCTTTTGTTACAAGGTAATGTCGTTCGGCTTGAAGAATGCCGGGGCAACCTATCAAAGGGCCATGACTACTCTATTTCATGACATGATACACAAAGAGATAGAGGTATATGTCGATGACATGATTGCAAAATCTAAGACAGAAGAGGAGCATGTGACCCACCTGCCGAAACTATTCGAGCGTTTGAGGAAATACAAACGCCGCTTGAATCCCAACAAGTGCACCTTCGGTGTCCATTCAGGGAAACTCTTAGGGTTCATCGTCAGCCAGAAAGGAATTGAGGTTGATCCTGACAAGGTCAAGGCCATTCGAAAAATGCCCTCTCCGAAAACTGAAAAACAAGTCAGAGGATTCCTGGGACGTTTGAACTACATCTCCAGATTCGTATTCCTCATGACTGCCACATGTGCGACGATTTTCAAATTACTCAAAAAGAACCAGGATTGCGTTTGGTCACAAGATTGCCAAACCGCCTTCGACAGTATTAAGGAATACCTGTTGAATCCACCGATTCTATCACCTCCAGTGGAAGGAAGACCACTGATCATTTACCTCACAGTCCTAGAGGACTCAATGGGATGTGCACTTGGCCAACAAGACGAAACCAAACGGAAATAGTCTGTCATCTACTATCTGAGCAAGAAATTCACCGACTGCGAGACTCGGTACACGATGCTTGAGAAAACTTGTTGCGCTTTGGCTTGGGCAGCCAAACGTCTTCGCCAATACATGATTCGTCACACTACTTGGTTGGTTTCCGAGATGGATCTAATCAAGTACGTCTTCGAAAAGCCTGCTCTCACGGGAAGAATCGCCCGTTGGCAAATGTTGTTATCAGAATATGACATAGAGTACCACGCTCAAAAAGCCATTAAAGGAAGCATTTTAGCCGATCATTTGGCTCATCAACCGATTGACGATCAAGAATCAACCGGGTTTGACTTCCCAGACGAAGATGTCATGTATCTAAAAATGAAAGATTGCGATGAACCGTTACCCAGTGAAGGGCCAGAACTAGGTTCCCAATGGGGACTTATCTTTGACGGAGCAGTTAATCATTATGGAAACGGAATTGGGGCAATCATTGTTACCCCTCAGGGTACCCACATTCCTTTCACCGCCAGACTTACGTTCAAATGTACGAACAACGAGGCCGAATACGAAGCTTGTATTATGGGTCTCGAAGAAGCGATTGATTTAAGGATCAAAAACTTGGACGTATACGGCGATTCAGCCTTGGTTATCAATCAGATAAAAGGAGATTGGAACACATACCAATCAGGATTGATTCCTTACAAAGACTACGCGAGAAGGTTGTTACCTTTCTTCAACAAAATCGAGTTTCATCATATCCCTCGTGAAGAGAATCATATGGCTGATGCATTAGCCACTCTCTCTTCCATAATTAGTGTAGGTCAATGGAATGACCTACCTAAAATCGACATAATGCGCCTTGAACGGCCCGCCTACGTCTTCACGATTAAAGCAGTCATAGACGACAAACCTTGGTATCATGATATCAAATGCTTCCTTCAGAAACAAGAGTACTCATCTGGGGCATCTAGAAAGGACAGAAAAACCCTCAGAAGATTGGTTGGAAACTTCTTCCTGAGCGGTGACACTCTTTATAAGAGGAATTTTGACTTGGTTTTGCTCTGATGCGTAGACAGACCAGAAGCAGACATGCTTATGAAAGAAATTCATGAAGGATCCTTTGGCACTCATGCCAACGGACACACAATGGCGAGAAAAATTCTGAGAGCAGGGTACTACTGGTTGACCATGGAATCCGACTGCTACAAGTACATGAGGAGGTGTCACAAGTGTCAGATATACTCCGACAAAATTCATGTACCGCCAACACATCTCAAAGTTCTTTCTTCCCCATGGCCTTTTTCCATATAGGGAATCGACATGATTGGCATGATTGAGCCCAAAGCTTCAAATGGAAATCGATTCATCCTGGTAGCCATTGACTATTTCACCAAGTGGGTCGAAGCAGCGTCGTACGCTAATGTAACCCGACAAGTGGTGGTCCGATTTATCCAAAATAATATCATCTGCCGTTATGGTGTTCCGAGCCAAATCATTACTGATAATGGATCTAACTTGAACAATAAGATGATGAAAGAGTTGTGTGTTGAGTTCAAGATCGAACACCATAACTCATCTCCCTACCGACCCAAGATGAACGAAGTGGTAGAAGCGGCTAACAAGAACATTAAGAGGATTGTTCAGAAGATGGTTGTAACCTACAAAGATTGGCACGAGATGTTACCCTTTGCGCTTCATGGTTATCGCACGTCTGTCCGTACTTCAACAGGGGCAACCCCTTTCTCTCTAGTGTATGGCATGGAAGCAGTGCTCCCCATAGAAGTAGAGATCCCATCGATCCGGGTATTGATGGAAGCTAAGCTTACAGAAGCTGAATGGTGTCAAAGTCGACACGACGAACTGAACCTGATCGAAGAGAAATGAATCACGGCACTATGCCAAGGTCAGTTGTATCAACAGAGAATGAAGAGGGTGTTCGACAAAAAGGTCTGACCTCACGTCTTCAGAAAAGGAGACCTCGTGCTCAAGATGATACAATCGTTTCTCACTGACTCTCGGGGCAAATGGGCCCCAAATTATGATGGCCCCTATGTGGTCACGAAAGCTTTCTCAGGCGGCGCCTTGAGACTTGCAACCATGGACGAAGAGGAATTTGCCTACCCCACGAATGTTGATGTAGTCAAGAAATACTTCGCCTAAACTAAAAAAAAAAAAGTCTCGGTGGATTGAAAACCCGAAAGGGCGGTCCAGGCAAAAGTTAGAGACATGAAAAAAATCATCCCGATGGATTGGAAACATTATAGTACAATCCAGGCAAAAATTAGGGATAATGGCAAGTAACTATGTTCAACAGAGGCAAGTCCCTCAGTAGCAGTTACATCATCCGTCAGGAAAACTCCAGTCAAGGTCATCTTCGACAGAAGCTCAGGATGTCCCAAATTCAAAGTTGGTAGAAGGATAGTGGTCGTTATGTTTCAACGTAGCCCTTTTCCCTGTAAATTACCATTTTCAAACTTTGTATATACTCTTTGGAATCACGCGTTTGGCTGATCTCCATCTTATCAATAAAATTTGAGCCCTTGTGCTTTTGTTTGTAATTCTTATTTGTTTTAGCTTTACAGAATGGTGTTTTAACATGATTAGCGATTCTTGAAATAAAACAAAAATGAATTTACTTGTTAAAACTTTTTCTGCTTTAAAAATAAAGATGGCAATTGCTTTTGACTGTTGAACATCGAAAGAACATCGATTGCGTCTCCAAAGGCGTTTAAATTTCAAAGTGCATAATCAAAGTACTCCTTCTAGGCCAGTACGCCTGAACGAAGGATCAACTGTATGAGATGCAGCTTTCCCATCTGATACCCTCGGCCGAGTTCTTATCTCCTAAGCCCGATCAACGGTATTCCCCGCAGGGATTATCTCTCCTAAGCAAGGCAGAATTGCTATCTTGAACCAAGTGATACCTTTCATCTCTAGCAGTGGTCGAGTATCCAGTCGTGTTCATTTGTCAGTCTGTGTGTTGTGTCAAGTCTTTGTCAGCATATACATACATACATCATGCATTTTACTTGCATTCACATTCATATTGCATCACTATCACTATAGTCGGTCTTATCCCCTTGTGATAAAAGTCTTCTCAATCGAGTTGTCAGTTCTTGCCTCGTAAGGAAACGCTGCGTTTGAGCAACCTTGCCTCCAGTGTATCTCTGGGTTAGAGTCGGCACTCGACCACTTTGATAAGTTGAACCTCTGAAAAGCCAGAAAAGCTTTCTACAAATGTCACTCTTCGTCATTGAAGATGATATCCTTGCTTTCCCGGATTAAAGAAAAATCCCCAGAGAAAGCCTCCTAAGCAGAGATTTGGCAGTACAGCTGCCTTTCCTCGAAAGACCGCTGATAAAAAGGTCATCGACACCTCAAAATTGGAGCCCATCGTATGGCATTTCTCCGGGAAGATCCCGAGAAAAGTATGATGTAAGACCCCAAGCGGAAGCAGTCTCTCAAGAGACTCATTTTCCCCAGATAGAGTCGACAAATGGCGTCTCCAACAGAGAAGTTTGTTCACCTCTACAACTCAAACGATTGGGCTCTCCAACGAGTCTAACGTCAAACTTTTTCCCATCAAATGGCATCTCCCCAGGAAAATTCGGCGAGAAGTTTGAGGAAAACCGCTACGAATAGCGTCCCTTGTCAATAAAGTTTATTGACAAAAGAAACTAAGACTAGTTCCTTGGTAGGAAACCAGGAACGAGGGGAAGTTTAAATCAGAAACTTAGACCAGTTCCTTGGTTGGAAACCAGGATCGAGGGGAAGTTTAAATCAGAAACTAAGACCAGTTCCTTGGTAGGAAACCAGGATCGAGGGGAAGTTTATTTCAAAAGGAGACTTAGACCAGTTCCTTGGTAGGAAACCAGGATCGAGGGGAAGTATACCTTTTCTAAGCATCATTGCTTAGCAAAAGAAGATGAATGCGCAAGCTGCCATTCATAACCATCAAAATTTCGGGTATTTCGATATTTAATCCTCTTGCACCCCGAATGCCCGAATACCTTCGTCATTCACACCTTAGGGTCCAAGAAGATTAAATAGGGGCATTTGTCATACCCCAAATTTTGACCACTGAGATTTCCCATCATTGTGCAAATCATCATCACAATATGGATGAACCATCATGCCTCATCAAATGCCTCAAGGGTTGTTGAGCATTCACTACAATCAAAATTAGGGTTTCAAGCCCTCTCAGAGCTTTAGACAAAGGATCAATCAAGGAATGACATGATCTTCAACTTTTCTAACCTCTAAAATATCCACAATGGATCAAAAGGACTCACACTTCAAGGATTAAGCACAAGGCTGCTCCCTTCTAGGTGGATCAAGTCTCAAGATCGACAGTGTCACCAAATTAGGGTTTTGGTCGACTAGGGCCTCCAGATGGAATTTTTCATCTGGGCACAAGCCAATGATCCAAAACATAACCTAATATACTCCATGGAACCTCATGGGCCCAATCATCAAGTCAATTTGACCTCAGGGGATGCATACGTCAAAAATCAGGAATTAGGGTTTCTTGACCTAATTCACCCCTAAGTTGACTTTTGGGACAAATCATGAGCCAAGACCTCAAGACATGATTTGAGGGTCTCCAATATACTATATTGATCCATTTGCAACAATGGATTAATCCAAGAAGCTTGAGCAACAAGTCTCAATTTCATCTGCACCACAATTAGGGTTTCGCGAGGAAAGTCAACTGTAACTTTGACTTTTGACCAGGACATGCTCCCAAACCCTAAGACATGATTCAATATACCCTATGACACCCATGGAACATGTCCATCAAGTTTGATTTAGGTCAAGGACATGATTTCCTGAAGAATTGCACAGTTTGGAATTCATCTGATAAAAAGTCAACTGTGCACAAAAGTCAACTTTGACTTTTTGAGATTTTTCACCAAAATGGATTTTTAACCCTAAAATGATGTTAATGTATGATTTGAATCATCATTCATCAAGAAAAATCAAAGAAAGTGGGATAACTTGTAAAAGGGGTAACCATAAAAACTTAGAAAAAATTTCTAAGTTATGGAAAAAGTGACACTAATGTGCCAACTTTGGAGGACCATAACTCCTAAACCACAAGGCCATTGTTCCCCATTCAAAGCTTGATTTGTAGATCACATTGCCCTCTACAAAAGCTTCATACTGACCTATGTCCAAATTCCTCATGGATTTTGAGTTATGGAGTGATCAAAATCAAGAAAAGTCACTTTGTTCCAACACTTAGTGAAATTTTCACTAAGTCAGAATCTGTCTTTACTTTTTTCCAAATGTAGGGGGATTTTTCACTTGCATTCAAAAGAGATCAAAACCAAACATGTTCAAACAGTTGTTGTATCATGTAAGGGCTTTCCAAAATGACCAAGAACATTACCAAAATCAATTTGAGCCATGAGATATGACATTGGCAAGTTGCCTTGCTGAAATCTGCCAAGGCAAGGCAGATTTTTGCACTTTTGGTCGATTTGCCAAAATCAGCCAAATCCAAATGCTCCTATCCACTTGGACACCTCTGAGGATTGAATCTAAAGGGGACAATAACTGAGCCAAGCCTCCAAAGTCTTTGGAACAAGAAATAGCATGTTAAACCAAGAATTGCCAAAATAGGGACAACACTCCAATTTTGGATTGGAGCATTCAATGTAAGCATCAAGGTGGAATGGACTGAGCCATTAGCAACTGAATTCAGTCAAGACTTATCCAAGACCAAGGGGACCAGCAACCTGTGCCCTAACCTCTAGTCAATGGCTAGAAGAGACTTGGATTTTCATTTGCCAACATTGGCCAAACCTACTCAGCAGTTGCCATTCACTATTCCTTGCAAAACAAACTTGCTCTACTATAAATAGAGCTCAATTGTGATCAGTTTAAGTACACCAAAGGCCTACAACACTTGCCTTTCTCAAAATCCACTTCTCACTCTCAAAAATGCCTTTCTTAGCAAGTCACTATCGGGTTTTTTCATTAGAGAGCAATTCCACTCAAACCAATCACACACACACCTCACATATATTATATAGAAGTGATCCAAACACTCACATAACATCTGGAACACCAAAATCACAAAATCACCAGCCAGTTGCTCAAGTTCTTTACAGATTTGCAGTTGGGGTACCATCTCAAGTTCCAGATCATTTCAATCCATTCCAAACATTCATACACACTCCATGGCACCTAGGGAAGCTATCCAGATCATTGGAACCTAGCTGTAACACCTCCAACACAAAACACGATCACCAGCTGCAAGAGGTAAGCATGAGCTCTTCTAACTCTATGATCCATGCAATTTTTGCTGCACAATAATTTGGCCATATGTTCATAATCATGCATGGAATGTTTTCCCTCAATAAATTGCATTGCTTGAATCGTGTGTGAAATTTCTGAAACTTCATACAGAAATTAGGGTTCTTGAGGTTTCTCTTTGATTTCTTATTCCATGTTAAAAATAAATGAAATTAAAGACCATAGACATGATCGTGAGGTTAAAACGAGTTGATTGATATGTAGATTGCATGATATAATCAAATATTCAGTGAGATTGGATAGAAAATGCAAATCTGGGAAACCCAGAACACGCGCGTGTTCTTGCCTTTGTTCTTGGCGCCATTTTCAAATATTTGAATATTTGAATTTTGTGATTTTATTTAATTGATTCAAAAATTAATTTCTCTCTGAGTTTTAATGATTTTGAGTTGATTCTTTTTTTGATAATTCACAAAATGTTAAAATATTTTATTTTATCAAAAAATTCTGAAAATATTATTTATTTCATATAATTGATATTTTTGCAAAGAATTAATGTTTTATTTGTTTTTTCCATTTAAAATGTTTTTTCCCTCTTGATTTTGTAACTTTTGATGCCTTCTAATTATTTTGTAGGAAAATACTTAATTTTTGAAGCATTAACCCAAGATCATAATTTGTTTTCCATATGTTAAATAATTTTGATCATTTTAATTGAATTTTTATTCAATTAAAACACATTTTGAAAACAAATTAGGGTTTTTGGATTAATTCAACCCTCATAAATCATTTTCAAAACACTTTGGGCCTCTATTAGAGTGTAAGATCCAACCCACTTGTACAGAAATATTTTGGGCCTCACTTATTGTATAAGTCCCTCTGTACATTTTTAAATTCGGCACGATCGTCGCCAGTTTAAAAATAAACCATCTGGGCCTCTCCTTGAGCTATAATATCCATTCAAAACTTTTGGGCCTCTAATAGAGTGTAAGACCCAACCCCCTTTTAACAAAAACAATTTTGGGCCTCACTTATTGTATAAGTCTCTCTGCGTTAAAAGAAAACCTCGGCGCGATCGCCATTTTAAACGAAAAAATCAATTGGGCCTACCCTCGTGTCATAAGCCCCACTCTTTTTTTTTTTAAAAACTCTTTGGGCCTCTTGAGAGAGTGTAAGACCCATCCCTTTGTACAGAAAACCTTTTTGGGCCTCAATCACTTGTATAAGTACCTCTGTACAAATTCAATAGTGAAATCACTGGTAAAACCCTGGGCCTCTCCTTGAGCTGTAAGCCCCAAATCTTTCTTTTTCAAAGCACTTTCTCCTTTGATTTTGAATATACTGTTGTTTTCAATCTGTCTTTGTTGAACAACTAACCAAACAGCACGGAAGCTCCACAACCGAGTAAGTGTTTATACGCTTTCATTTACCGCTTTCATATACATATAACTGTATTGTGGGGTTGTTTCGCTGTAAGTCTTCTTTCATAAACTCATATCAACTGTGTAATAATAGTATAGATATTTAGAGTTTCCCCGGCAACTACGTCTAGAACTAGGAAAAGCCGTCGCGTTTATTCGTAGAAATAGACAACTAGATCCCCAATAGGATCACCAGATACAGTCTTCTCTTCGGCTGTCCTCATTAGGAATTGTCAAGAAACTCTACTCCCAGAGATGAATGTATTCTCCGTGAATGGCATCTTTGAGTTTCTTCCAAATTCTCGAACTTTCCTGGCTTGATCTATTCCTTGTGAATAGCCTGTCTTGAATTTCTCGGGGTTTGGGGACCCACGGGCTTCTTAAAAGCATCGGCCTCCTCTTGGGCATCGTACAAGGACCCACAGGCTTCCTAAAAGCACCCCCGCCTCCTCTTGGGCTTAGTACAAGGACCCATTGGCTTCTTAGAAGTAGTCACAGCCTCCTCTTAGGCTTTGTATAATGATTTCTTCCTCCGGGAATGATAGCCTCCTCTTGGGCTTCGTACAAGGACCCGTCGGCTTCTTAAAAGTCTCTAGCCTTCTCTTGGGCTTCGTACAAATTATCCCGACGACCTCCTAGAGGTATAGGAACAGAACCTAGTCATCTTCATAGAACAGTCCTTTCAAAGAGTCTACTACTGTTTCTCAAAGCATAGTGCAAAAGATGAAACTCTAGACACGGATAGTCTAATTTCCTTGAGTCTCAAAGACATTCTCAAGTGACCCCTTCATTAAATAGGAAGAAAACCCGTAGACTCGGATAGTCTCAATACCCTTTGGATTTCCTGTTTCCTCAAAGCCAAGGAAATATCCTTGATCCTCGAATCAAATCCTTGAGTACAACATTGCTCATATAAGAACTGATTTTCTCTTTTAAAATCAGTATATTGGACCTGTCACTCAACTGAAACAGTCATGCTAGCCTCCTCTTGGGCTTTGTACAATGATTCTCCCCAACGGAGCTAACAATTTTAGCCTCCATCTCGGGCTTCGTACGAGATACAAAAGACTCCCTCGTTGAGTCAAACAACATTTAGCCTATCTCTCGGGCTTTGTATGAGACAAATAAGAGACTCCCTCTTTGAGTCAATCACCTTTTAGCCTCCATCTTGGGCTTTATACGAGATATAAAAAGGTTCTTATTGAGCCAAACAAATTTTAGCCTCCATCTCGGGCTTCGTACGGGATACAAAAAAACTCTCTTGTTGAGTCAAATAGCCTCCATCTCGGGCTTTATACGAGATACCAAAAGACTTCCTCGTTGAGTCAAAACCTTTTAGCCTCTCTCTCGGGCTTTGTACGAGACACATATTAGCCTCCTCTTAGGCTTTGTATAAGAAAATCACTGGTTGATCCAATCAACCTTTTAGCATCAAAGTTGTGCCTCGTTCACAGTACACAAACATCAACAACGCCTTCCCCTTCATCTAATCGCTGTAAGCGGCAAGCCTCTGGATCATCTACATCCATGCCACTGTCCCTCTTTTAGCGTGAGAAATTCCTAAGGAAAGATAGCATTGCTCTACACTGAGTTAAAGTCTTCTCCTTCAGGTTAAAAATCCCCTATAAAGGAAATTATGGCATTGCCGGATTCACACATCCCGGTTAAAGTAATTCTCCTTTATAAACAGTTGTGATATACAACCCCCTCTTTAGAGATGTCAAATTCTCTCTAAAGTCAAACCCTTTTAGCTTCACATCTTGGGCTTTGAACAAGATACAAATAGACCTTTTAGCTTCATATCTTGGGCTTTGAACAAGATACAAACCACCTTTCGCTTCACGTCTTGGGCTTTGAACAAGACACCAAAATACCATTTCCTCCCATAGAATAGGAGGAACTACGAATGCTCTAATTTCCCTGTTTCGGTAAACGGGAATACGTAGGCATAAGATTGAAATAAAAATCTTTGCGAGCACACTAAACAAAAATGCAAAATCCCATACTTTCATATATCTGTCCTAACATCTTAACCGATAGCCTAAAACACCCCTTTTCAAAAAAATAACCTAGGAGAGACCCCGAATCTTTGTAGCATCTGTAAACCAACCGTTTTGACTGTTTAGCCTCAGTATGCAAGCAGGGTTAGTTGGAGACATCTATTTCCCTTCCTTCATCAGCTTTAATAGGATAAAAAATGAATCGAACTGTAGTACTAGAGTGATCGTGCTTCGCAACCACATCCAAAAATCACTCGCTACAGTTATACCCAGAGAAACCATCCATGAAGGAAAACACAGAGTATTGAGCAGTGTTGTCCACTAACACATCGATGTGAGGGAGCGGGAAGTCATCTTTTGGGCTTGCTCTATTCAGATCTCGATAATCAACACACATCCTGACCTTTCCGTCCTTCTTAGGTACAGGCACAATATTAGCAACCCACGGAGGATAACTTGTCACAGCCAGAAATCCAGCATCTATCTGCTTCTGAACCTCCTCTTTAATCTTGACAGACATCTCAGGTTTCGTTCTCCTCAACTTCTGCTTGACCGAAGTACATCCCTCTTTGAGCGGCAACCGGTGTACCACGATGTCAGTGTCAAGCCCAGGCGTGTCTTGGTAAGACCAGGCGAAGATATCCACATACTTTCAAAGCATTTTAATCAATCTTCCCTTTACACTGTCTTCCAAAGTAGCCCCAATCTTTACCTCTTTTTTCACATCCTCGGTTCCCAAATTAACAATCTCAATCTCCTCCTGATGAGGCACAATGACCCTTTCCTCCTGTTTTAGCAATCTGGCCAATTCCTCAGGAAGTTCACAGCCTTTCTCAACCTCTTCTTCAGCTTGATATATGGGATTATCGAAATCATATTAAGCCATAGCCGAATTATTTGGGATGGGATCTGAACAAGGTAACCTGCATGATAGATGATTCATGTTTTATTATTTATGCAACAAACAAAACACATTGCCATTTTGATGTGATTTTATGCATAAAGAAAAATAGAAAAATAGGGATCATAAATATTTGAATGCGAAAAGTCCTTTATTATTGATAAAGAAAAGCATACGAAATGTTCAAGCCCTACAAACAAGAGTCACTACGCCTTGGGCAGAGCGTAGGATCAAACATAACAGAAAAAACAGAGACAATTACTCTGGTCCAGTCACTTGGATGATCTTCTCCGATGACCAGTTGCATGGACTTTGACCAGGCAGGCAAAGGCGGATCCAATCATCCATGTCGCAATCACTATCCCCATCCTCTTCAATAGCGTTGACTCTATCAAAGAATACCCCAGCACTGGTAAAACGAACTGGGCCGTAAAACTTCGGAGGCTCTTCAGGACGTCTGGGTGGCTTGTAACCCAGCCCATAAGTATCTTGCTTCTTCTGTACCTCAATAATCTGACCCCATTTTTGTGAGATTCCAGCTTCAACTAGAGCCCGTGCATCTTTAAGGGATGACATAGAAATCTCCGGCTGATCAACCACTATAAGCTGCTTAACCATTTCAGATAAGCTAACCTCCTTAGGGGTTTCCTCATGAACTTTTACCGCTTCAAAAGCCTGGGATAATGTTCCCTGTATTTCTCCATCTACCTCCACATATTTGAAAGTAGATAGATGGCTTATCATAATGTCCTCCTCTCCGCAAATTGTCACCACATGTCCATCCACCATATATTTCAGCTTCTGATGGAGTGTAGACGTTACAGCCCCAGCACTGTGAATCCACGGCCGACCAAGTAGACAGTTGTAAGCGGGCTGAATATCCATTATATAGAATGTGGCGTCAAAGACCTCCGGGCCAACCTTAATTGGCAGCACCACCTCTCCAAAAATAGCCCTTTTAGAACCATCAAATACGCGCACCACCAAATCACTGGGCGTGCATATCAACCCTCGGGTATCCAACTTCATCAATGCCTTCTTAGGCAAAACATTTAAAGATGACCCTGTATCCACAAGCACATGAGACATCAACGATCCGCGGCACTCAACAGAAATATGCAAGGCATTGTTATGGTTTCTCCCAGCTGGAGTCAAGTCAGCATCAGTAAACCCTAAACCGTTGCCTGCATTAACATGGGCTATCACCCCCTCCAGCTGATTGACTGAAATCTCTTGGGGCACATAAGCAGCATTCAGTACTTTCAACAATGCATTTTGCTGAGCTTCCGAACACAACAACAAGGATAATATGGATATCTTGGATGGCATCTGATGCAAATGATCCACAATTTTATAGTCACTTCTTCGAATCAATCTCATAAATTCCTTTATATTCTCGGAGAAAGGACTATCAGCTGGCCTTACTACGGAGTCAGTCACTACCGGGGTCTGCATAGAATTATCTACGGCTTGTTTACCCCTGTTCTGTCTAGAATTATCAGCCTGTTCATCGGAAGGGGTGAATATTCTGCCGCTTTGGGTAATAGCTCCTGCTTCCTCAAGACTAGAACTTGCTACCAACGTTCCCATTAACTCTTGTTTCTGCCCATTAACGAAAACTTATGCCCCATAGTTCCAAGGGATGGCCTTGGTACTCTCATAAGGAATGGGTCCAGGGCATGTAATTATCACCGGCGCTGGTCTTGCCACCGCTGAAATTGTGATTGTCTTGAATGGAATAGTGATAATAGCCACTTCGCTGCCAATAACCTCTTTTCGTTGGTCGCATCTGTCAAACTGTAACCTACCTTTACCGATCAACTTTTGAACTCCTGATTTCAACAACTCGCAACCATTCATCTGTAACATACATTCTGAATAGTTCTCGTCACAACCGGGGTCCACTCCACCCATCAATAATCTCTCATTTACCACCATCAAAGGAGTCTTTAATTCGTTCACATCCATAACCAAATTCAAAAATTCCCTCTTCTAACACAGCGTTAACCCTTGGCCCACCATGATCAGGCATTGGGTTCTGGATAACATTCGGCCCATCATTTGAAAAGTTTATAGCCTTAGAATCCACCAAGTCTTGGACTTTGTGCTTAAAAGCCTTGCAGTCCTCGATATGATGTCCGGGTGCCCCAGAATGGAAGTCACAATGGGCGTTAGAATTATAACCCGGAGGTGGATTACCAGTGATGGGAGCTAGAGTCCTCTTTTGAATTAGCTGCAGCTGAAGTAAGTGTTGGAATAACTGTGAATACGGTAGAGGTGGAGTGTCAAAATGTCGGTTCTGTTTAGGCGTAAAATGCTGCTGGCGTGGAGTACGATTCTGTTGCTGCTGTGGAGGCGCTGCCGGAATTGTCACTGATGCTACCTGCTGATTGTAGTTCTGGCGTTGCTTCCCTTTGTCTCGGTAAGAAGAGACAGAATTAGTTTCCTCTTTCTTTTTGTAATTCGCATATGGTTTCTTCCCCTGACTAGAAGACGAGCCATCATTACCCGAAACTTTCCCAGCTTTGATTCCACCCTCTAGCATCTCCCCAACCATGATCAAGTCAGCAAACTTGCCCGACATGCAAGGTAACAGTTTTTCATAATACTGCCCCGTCAAAGTATCCATAAACAGATTCAGCATTTCCTTTTCCAGCATGGGTGGTTGTACCCTCGCCGCCAACTCGCGCCATCTCTGTGCGTATTCTTTAAAGCTTTCACCACTCTTTTGGGACATATTTTGTAACTGTGTACGATTGGGAGCCAGGTCAGTATTATATTGATTGTGTTTCACAAATGCTTCCACCATCTCTCTCCAGTTGCGTATATGGCTCATCTCGAGCTGCATATACCATTCCAGGGACGCTCCAGACAAGCTGTCCTGGAAGAAGTGCATCAGCAACTTTTCATCGCGGGAGTACGCAGCCATCTTCCTTGTGTACGCTCGAACATGTGTCCTGGGGCAAGTAGTGCCGTTGTACTTCTCAAAAGTAGGAACTTGAAACTTATGAGGAATTCTTACATCATGAACCAACCCTAAGTCATCCAGATCCATTCCCAGAGAATTTTGATTTACAACCCCTCTTAGTTGCTCTTCAATCATTATAATCCTTTGGTCATCAACAACCGGGAGACCAGCATCTCCACCTGGTACAGAGAAAACATCGTCTTGTTGGTCGTCAAAGTGATGGCCATGAACTGCATGGATACTGTTTCCTCCTTCAACCATAGAAGGAATCACCACATTCTCTCCTCCGCCTGGAGGGATAACAACAGTGGGAACTGGAACTCCGCCCGGAGGTCCATTCTGAATATTGTGTCCATTAGCACCTCCGCCCGGAGGAATAACATTGTTCTGGAGACCACCGTGTAGTACACCATTGTCATCTACTCTTGCCACGAGAGGTTGAACGAGAGTTCTGAGTTGTTCTTGTCCCTGTACGACTCCTTGCATCATTTCCATGAATTGGGTGATACGAGCTTGCATGGTGGCCATTTCTGCTGGAATTTGCTCCATTACTCTTTTCTGGTTGAGTCGAGTAGAATATTGATGAATCGATTGGTCAACTATCCTGCCTGAAACCAAATAAGAGTTAGGAAATACTGGAACAAGTACCTGTTATGCAAAAATGCTTATGATTATGAGAATGCAAATGTCATGTTTTTCATCCCCAAGGCGTTTTACACCCTGATTCCAGTCTTAATCACAAGAAGCTCAATAATAGTCTCATAATGTTGAGAGAAAAATATTGCGAAGAACTGTGCTGTGATAAAATGTGGTGATAATGTGCTGGTGAATATAGCGACGCCGAAGAAACCCCTTTGAATAAGCCATTCATTGAATTCAACAGAAAATTAATAAGCACCGAAGCATTTTACAATGAGTCCGTAAATGAGAATTACATCAAGGAAATGGCTCCATCAACAAGCCTGATGGTAGCCAACAGTGCATCAACAAAACTACATTAAAAGGATGAGAAATTAAGATCAAACATCTAACTCTAAATCTTTCAATTTCTCACTAGAATGCTTGATTTCTTCAAAAAGGATTCTGGTGCGCTGATGACCTGGCTTTTCAATCATCTCTTTGATCAAAATGTCTCTCTTCTTCAGAGCTTCGGCTAGTGAATCTGCATGCATCAAGAGAGCTTCATCAGTACTCACTTCCTTAAACCTTTTCACCCCAGCTTGTATCTTGAGTCTTCCCATCTCTGCCATGGCATCCTCAAGCTTTTTCTTGGACATTTTCAGTTCATCCTTAATATTCTCCAGCTGCTCTTGGCTTTTTCCAAAGTCTTCCCGATGCTTTCTCCGTTGTTCATGCGCTCTAAGAAGTTCGTCGTCCTTGGCCTTTAATTGCTCTCGCAACTCTGCATTCTCTATTCTGACTTCATCCCAGGCTTACTGAAGCTTGGCTAGTGTGTCTTTAGTCTGAGCTAAAGTTTGTTTGGTCTTCTTATGAGCTTGAGTGGCAGCATCGGACCCTTTACTAATTTTCTGGAAATGTTGAGCTCTTTCGGCGAAATCTTTCTCTCTTGCAGCTAAGATTTTTCCGGCGTCTTGGGCTTTATGTTCCAACTCTCTGTTGGCATGTAGAGCGTTTTGAAGAAGACTACTCAAATCTGAATTCTCCACCCGAAGCTCCTTCACCAAAGCTTGCAGCTTGTTAAACTCCTCCACAACTACCGTGGTAGGCTGTTCTGGCATTACGGGATATAAAGGGGGTTCCTTTGAAAAAGGCAAGAGTAATTCATTCACCTTCATTTCAATCCATCTTTCATATTCAGGATAAGATCTGCAATCCATTTTTCTAAAGACTGTTTTTCCCGTTTTAAGCTGGTGCCCCCAAGCGTTCACAACTTCTCGTAGCATTTCCTCATTTTCAGTCCCTGTAAAGAACAAAGATTTCTCGACATCCTGATCTGAGGGAGGATACTTGGAAGCGTATCCAAACTGTCTGATGGCCAGGATCGGGTTAGTTGATTCCCCCTTTCCTGCCAATTAGAGGCACATTGGGAAAACTCCCACAACGGGTGATAATCTCTATTCCCATCAACTTATGATCGAACCAGACGATGTTATTGGCAGTCAATCCCATTATCCGCTTAGACCACTTTAGAGAATCCCTCGTGTCCACAAACGCACCAGATTGAGGCAAATGCTTCAGAAACCAATCAGACAAAAGTGGAGTACAGCAGTTAACAGGACCCCCCCCTTCTTTTCTCATTCTTGAAGTGTACAGAGTAATAAAAATCTCCTAACAAAGTAGGAACCGGATTTTTGAGAACAAAAACTCTTATAGCCTGCATATCCATAAAATCTTGTTGACTAGGGAAAAGAACAATGCCATAGATGCACAAAGCCAGGATGGAATTGTAAACTACCCAATCTTTTGCTCCAGCAGCCTCTTGAGCTTGATCAGTAAGAAAGGCTAAGTGAAAACCTTTGACCCCATTCTTGATAGCCACATTTCCTTTTAGCGCTGAATCTTTCACTTGTACCGCAGCTGCAATCTCCTCTATGTTAGGATGACTACCAGAAAAGAATGGTACTGCTGATTCGACTGGAATTCCCAAAATAAATGAGAACTCCTCCAAAGTAGGCATCAAAATGTAATCAGGAAAGAGAAAGCATCACAATGAAGGCTCATAAAACTGTAGCAAAGTGTGAAGAGCATCATGTTTATACTGTGTGACTCTACGGACCATCTCAACCAATTTCCCATATTTCCTCTGGAAAGTGATAAGAACACCCGGGTCAGCCATGGCTATCATTTTGTGAAGTAAATCCAACGCTGGCTCTGGAAATTTGTAAGCGACATTATTCTTCCTCTTAGCATTTGTCTCCATCGAACCCATTGACTAGAATCAGAGGTAAAATAAGCACCTGGAAATGACAAACATGAATGTTATGATATGATAATGCAATCCAAAAGGCATGGTATCAAGGTGCCAAGTGTCTGTGCTGGACTGTGAACGGTGTCAGTGTAGCTCTGAGAACAATATAGAACCATAGATAGGAACCATCTGAATACAATAGGATGAACTCTCCTTTTGTGTAATGACAACAGAAAACCGAGTATGTAGGAGGCATGGTCACCTGCAAACCTGTAAACCCCGTCCATACTCCCATGTGGGTACTAGAACCGCGGTTCCTCAGTTTCAGATTCTCTATTTTGAGAAGCAATAGCACATTCGGCCCGTAGGATACAATTCTATCGCCAAACAAAGAGAACGTTCACTGATTCCCCGAAAATAAAGGCCATCCTATGCAAGTTCCAAAGTGGGCCCTCGGGTGCGAATGGGTTTGCCATAGAATGTGGACTGCCACTGTCACCACTAGAGAGGGATGTTTTCACTAAGGTCCTCAATGATCGGTCACCAGAGTCGACAACTTTCTAGGTTAACACTCTGAGATGCACAAGACGCGCAAATCAGAGTATCTCCCAAGAAAACCTCGTCTGGTTGTGGATTTCATATAAACCATACATAATAAGATGCTACGTAGGCCACACTACCGTCCACTCTAGTCCTATGTATGTACTCAAGCCTGTGTAATGGGCTTATCTCTCAGAATACCCATCCCGCCAAATAGAAAACCAGCACATCACAGTTCAGTATAATAATGAAATGAAAATGCAATAAGTGTGGTAAATACAGTAAATACAGTAAAGCAATAATACAATAAACAGCAATACAGTAAAAATAGTAACTACAGCATCAAAGTAAACACCCAATGAAAGAAAAACAGACAAGCGCTAGGATTGACTCGCTTAGGGAACCAGAGATTCTGGGTCTTTATCCCCAGCAGAGTCGCCAGCTGTCGCTCCCGGGATTTTCATCCAAGTACAAACGCGAAAGTGGCACGGGAATAGAGTCGCCAGCAATGTGTATTTATCCCATGAGGGGGAAAGGAAACACTGCATAAACCTGAGGGGAAAAGAAAAGAGTCTGGTCTTGCGACCAAAAGAACTGGGTTCGGGAGTCGATTACGCGAAGGGAAGGTGTTAGCACCCAACACGTCCATCGTACCCGATGGGATCCACGCTTGTTGTCTCGATCAAAGGGTGATAGAAAAAGATACAGGGAAAGGAACAGGAAGAGAAAAAGGATCAAATGTAGGGAAAATAAAAGAAGTGCTCGAATGGGCCCTACCCCACTGCCTACGTATCTCATCGGGAACATGAGAATCAGAGCGACGTAGTTCCCCTCAGCTAAGGGAAAGTTGTTTGTGTTTTTTAGGGAACGGCTAATGTTCTAGCTCAGGTGCTGCAGGCTCACTGAATCGAGTGCGTTATCATCTTGCAAGAGAACAAGGAGAAGCACGTTCGTACGTTGAGAATGAGTTAGATGAGAAAAGAATTCCCGAAGGAAAGACGTTATTGTTTGTTTTTGTCTTTTAAGCAAGAAGTGTTTTGATTATTTTGTGTTTTGTAACACACATTGTATTTAAGTCCTTCATGTAGGGTCGAATGCCTCGCATATCAACCCAAGACGGGACGTATGCTAAACATTCTAAGAAAGTGAGAGAAGACCCCTCACTATCTTATTCTCATATGAAAGGCTCAAATACAATACATGTTATACCTTTTGTTAAGTGTTTTTGCTTTTTTGTTTGAAGATGAGAAAGATAGACTCAAAAGGAAGCAAAAGGTGAAAACTAAAGGGGACTAAGACTCAAAACTTAAATTTATCATACATGGATGTTCCTATGGTTAATGTGGTTTAAGAAACCTAATCCTAAGAGAAAGGAGAAGAAGAGCAAAATAAGCAACTTACTTCCAAGATGGAAGTTAAGTTGATCTTAAAGAGGGATGAAGAAGGAGTTATCCAAGGAAAGCATATAAATGCTTATCATGATCACAAGTTGAATGATTAAAAGAGATAAGAGAGAATGAAAGAAAAAAGTGTATGTGGAAGCATATCCACACACTTACTTACTATTTGCACCTACCTGAAAAGGTTAGTTCAAAAACTATTTACAAATAGTAAAATAAGGAAAGAATACCACATAATGACCAAACAAAATAAGAACCAAAGAATAAAGATCCTAAAAGATGAAACTCAATCAAAGTCAGAACCTATGCTCTAAGGGTGTTCTCTAATGTTAAGATATTAAACATGAACGAACTATGCACAATCAAATGTCCTAAACATCAAAGAAGTGCCACATGAAAGGAATAGATGAAGAATGAGTGAATATGCAATGTGATCATGCAATAATGCTCCATAAAAGATCAAGGTCAGAACCATATATCATTTATAAATGTCTTCTAATACATATGAGTCATCATGCAAATCATGAATAAAAGGATACAAGTAGAAGAAATAAGATGAAGAGGAAGTAAGGAGAGAAAGAAACAATTTCAAATATATACACAAAGTGACATACTAAAAGATGCATAACATGTGAAATGATTAATGAGTGCATATGGGCAGTGGCATACTATTAATGATATGCAAATGGAAGGTATGAAATGGCATACAAAAATGCACACATAAAACATGTAGCTTAAGAAGAGAAGATGCAAGTTTAATTCAATCAAGTTCATGTAATGGAACAAATTGAAGCAAGCATGTTTAAGTGGCAAGAAGTGAAATAAAATGACCTATAATCATGGTTTAATATGATCTATAATATCATACAAATGAGCTATAATATCACACAAATGAACACAAAAGGTGGCACAAGTGCCTCATCAAAATCATATGAGAATGAAGTAGAAAAATGTGCATACATGTTACTTCAAGTGCAAGGCATTAAACAAATATCAAAGCACATGAGAAAATTGAAAAAATATGGCCTAAACAATCCAAGTCATAAGTACAAACATGTATAAAAGACTCATGATAAAACTCAAAAGAAAAGTGCATCAAAAGGCCTCATGAAAACACATTAAAACACAGCACAAAAATGCTCAAATAAGAACTCCTAAACACATGATAAAATGACTTTAAAAATCAAATGAAAATTTATTTATATACATCAATGTGTTATCTAACTAATTCAAAAATAATGGATGAAAAACAGTGTGTGAAATGAGAGAAATAAAATGTACTAGTTTGAGTATCAATGAAGAACCTCATTCAAAAAGAAATTGAAAAGAAAATATGGACATGTGCTCAAAATTTAATAAAACCAGAATTAAAAATAATAGAAAATTATCTAAATGTGTTAAGAACATACATGAATTTATTTAGAATTTTTCAATGTGTTTTGGTATTTTTTAAAATGGAAAGTGGAAATAATATGGAAAAGAAATAAAAAATGCAAAAGAAATAGGAATGGGGGTGCAGCGTGAGTACTTTGTAGTTTAAAAAATGAAATGGGCTTGGGATAGAGGTATGAAAAGCAAAATGATGTTCAGTCCATGAAGCGTGTGTTCGTGTGTGATAGTGTGTATATGCAGTTAACATGTTGATGCAATCAGGGCCATACGATTAATCAAGCAACAATCAATCAAGACAATTAAAGGAATCTAACGCATCACAATGCGCGAACACAAAAGCTACCATGTACGCACACGCACGTGAACATCTGAGGTCATAAAATGAATCACGTGAGGAGCAAGTGCCTCATTAATGTGTTGTTGCATTTTTATTGGCCTGCCGAAAATATGAGAGGTTGCACCAATCGCGTGGCCACACGCGGCTCTCCTCTCTCATCATCATATTTCATGATTACTTAATCATTACCTAATCATTGGAAAACTAAGAACATGACCAATAGATTTCGGACACCTCATCATCTTCATCATTAACTCATGCAAAGGCAGAATTTCCTCATAAAAACCAGAAAAAAGTGCAGAATTTTTATCCAACTTCTACGTCAAATATCTCCATCAATTCTTAACGAAAATCATCAAAATAAAATACCAAACTGAAGCCCAAACTTCGTAGATCATGAATATACTAATTAAATCTCAAAAAGATCATTCTAACATCAAGAAAAATGTCACGAAAGTGAAATGTTCAACATAAATTTCACAAAAATCACAAAATCCCAATTGAACAATCAGTGGTGTGCCATCATTTCAGGACTTTCCAGATGCAATGCATGATTACTAATTTAACATTATAAATCCCTAAAATCATGATGAAATAAAGTAAAAGCTTCAAGATCCCTAACCTTATGAGATGCAATTGGTGTTTTAGAAACCCAAGAACTTCTTGCAAGACCTTCAAATCAACACTTTAAGCCAAATAAAGGCTAAAACCAGATCCTATACTTGACTGGAGCAGAAATTTGGAGAAATGAGTAAAACTTGAGATTTCTTCAATGGTGGATTCAAGCAAATCTAATGCATACAGTAGAAGTAGGAGGTTATGGAGGTGATGCTGCTCAAAGAATCTTCGAAAATGATGGAGAAATGAGAGAAAAATCTTGATCTGAACTCTTGAGAGTGAGAGAGGAACTTGAGATTTTTTTGAGAGTGATTATGATGAAAAGGTGAAGAATCGTGTGAGATCAAAGAGAGAGAGTGAAGAGAAAACTTGAGAATAATTTCTAAGAATGTGAAAAAAAATGAGAGAGCCTTTGAAATTGTGTGTGAGTTTGTTTATATAGTTGGGGTTGAGATTTAACTAGTGTGGTTAAGTGAGTTAGTTGAGTGAGTTTGAGCTTGGTTAAGTGAGTCCAACCTAACTAACTGAGTTAAGTTAGTTAGGGGCGAGTTGGGATGGTTGGGATGTGGTGAGGTGAAGCTCATGGTACTATGGTGAGGTTGAGTGTGAATGGTGTTGATGTTGTGTTGCTGCAGAATGTTTGGCTTAAAGAGGAAAAAGATAGTTGATGTAGGAATGCGTGTGAATTGGATCTCAATAACAAGGACAATATCAAACACTTCCCACTTTGGCAGCTTGGTTTTAATGCAAACAAGGGACTTTGGTGGTGAATATCTCTCACTTTAATGAATGGAAATGTGTGATTTTGGTGGCAAATGAAAGAGTAGACATAGGAGAATAAGTTTGATGTTGAAATGAAATCAAATGGAGGTTGGTAAAATGGTGTAAAATGGCTTAAAACATAGGAATGTGGGACTGCATCAAGGGCACGCACGACCTGCATGGTATGCATGGCTATGGCTTGTGAATTTCAGCATGATCACATCAACTTTGGACCACTATAACTCCATCATAACTTGCTCAAATGGAAAAATGTCTAACAACAGAGTTGAAGAGGACATTGAGATGAACAACTTTGATGTTCAACATTTTTTAATTTGGAGCCTCCATCATTGAGAAAAGTAGCTTGACATTTTGCCCACCATGTGTTTGATGAAATTATGGCCTATGGGCCTGTGCTTGCCTTGCCATGACTTGGTTTTTGCCCTATTTTTGTCAAACTTTGATCAATCATAACCCTCTCAATATTGATCCAATGGAGGTGTTATTTGTATGGATTTGAAGCTTAGAACATGAACTTTAATTGGCTCAACTTAGGCCTGAAGTTTGGATCTTGAAGAAAGAAAGCCTTGAAGTGAGGTGCAAGATGATGCAAAAGTTTCCATTTTTAGAAACCCTAATTTCCAAATTTGGCAACTTTATACAACTCTTGATTTTTCATGATTCCTTCATCATTTCTTGATAAAATATTGTCCAATGAACATATGTAACTTGAATTTCATGATTTTGACCTCAAAAAGTCAGGAGTTGACTTTTTCCTTTGCACAGTTGACTTTTCTCCAAATTTCCTGATTCTCAATCAATTGGTCAATTGAACCTCTTCTGAAATGAATCAATGGGCAATCTTCCATCCTTAAACCTTTTAGGACATGTAGAATACCATGATATCAAGTCTTTCCTAAGAAATCAGAAATAAACTGCTTTCCTGGCAAACCCTAGTTTTAAACCCTCAGTCTAGGAGAAAATAGCACATCCTCCAAATCCAAATTCCTCTGAATATGATATATATCCTGTCTAACAAAGATGAGATATGACATTTGGAGGTGATAAAAACTCAAAGATCTTGCCCATTGGGGCATTCTACTCAAGAATTCGAAAACCCTAGTTTGGCACTGATTAGGATGATGTGATTCCCTTGCATTCTCTTGTCAAGCTTGATCCTATGATAAGGTGATGACCCATTAAGACCTCTTGTTCAAAGCCTAAGACGTGAAGGTAAATGTGGTTTGTATCTTGTTCAAAGCCCAAGATGTGAAGCTGAAGGGTCTATTTGTATCTTGTTCGAAGCCCAAGATGTGAAGCTAAAGGGTTTTCGCTTTAGAGAGAATTTGTCATCTCTAATGGGGGTCTGTTTGTCATAACAGTTGGGTGACTGATTATAAAGGAGAATTACTTTAACTGGGATATGTGAATCCAGCAATGCCATAATTTCCTTTATAGGGGATTTCCAACCTGAGGGAGAAGACTTTAACTCAGTGTAGAGCAATGGTATCTTTCCTTAGGAATTTCTCATGCTAAAAGAGGGACAGTGGCATGGGTGTAAATAATCCAGAGGCTTGCCGCTTGCAACAATTAGATGGAGGAAAAGGAGTTGTTGATGTTTGTATACTGTGAGCAAGGCACTACTTTTGATGCTAAAAGGTTGATTGTCTCAACCGAGGTTTCCTTATACAAAGCCTAAGAGGAGGCTATCGGCCCAACAAGAGGGTATTTTTATGTGTCTCGTACAAAGCCCGAGAGAGAGGCTAAAAAGGGTTGACTCAACAAGAGAGTTTTTGTATCTCGCACGAAGCCCGAGATGGAGGCTGAAAAGTTGATTGACTCAACAAGAGAGTGATTTTGTATCTCGTACGAAGCCCGAGATGGAGGCTAAAAGGTTTTGACTCAACAAGAGAGTCTTTTATACTCAACAAGAGAGTGTTTTTGGTGTCTCGTATGAAGCCCGAGACGGAGGCTAAAAATTGTTTGACTCAACAAGAGAGTCTTTTATACTCAACAATAAAGTGCTTTTGTATCTCGTACGAAGCCCAAGATGGAGGCTGAAAAGGTTAGCTCCGCTGGGGAGAATCATTGTACAAAGCCCAAGAGGAGGCTAGGGTGCTGGTAACTGTTTCAGTTGAGTGACAGGTCCAGTAAAAAGAGAAAATCAGTTCTTATATGGGTAATGTTGTACTCATGGATTTAATCAGAGGATCAGGGTTATCTCCTGGGAAATCCAAAGTGTATTGAGACTATCCAAGTCTACGGGTTTTATCTTTTGTACTATGCTTAAGAGAAATTAAGAGACAATACGTTTGCGGTAGAAAGATTTAGACTCTTTGAAAGACTGTTCTATTAAGATGACTAATTTTTGTTCCTATACCTTTAAGAGGTCGTCGGGACAATGTGTACGAAGCCCAAGAGGAGGCGAGAAAAACTTTTAAGAAACTGAGGGACAATTTGTACGAAGCCCAAGAGGAGGCTATCTTCCCGGAGGAAGAATCATTATATGAAGCCTAAGAGGAGGCTGTAAAAACTTCTAAGAAGCTGACGGGTCCTTGTACAACGCCCAAGAGGAGGCGGGGATGCTTTTAGGAAGCCTGTGGGTCCTTTCACTAAGCCCAAGAAGAGGCTAATGAACAGTTTCAGAAGGGGTTTCATTTGGAACATTGGCCTTCTGTATATGAACTGTTCAAAGGGGGGAGATTTCTTAGATCTAGTTATCTAAAATTGTTGCAAAAGAAAATGGTTTAGGTTATGGTGAAATATTCGGAAGACGTCGGATGTAAGGAAACGAGGCTTTATCTAGTTCTAGACGTAGTTGCCGGGGAAACTCTAAATATCTATACTATTATTACACAGTCGATATGAGTTTATGAAAGAAGACTTACAGTGAAACAGCCCCACAATACAGTTATATATATATATATATATGAAAGCAGTAAATGAAAGCGGGTAAACACTTACTCGGTTGTAGAGCTTCCATATTGTATTGTTAGTTTGTTCAACAAAGAAAGCTTTGATAACAATATAAAATCAAAGGAGAAAGTGCTTTGAAAAGATTGTTGGGGCTTACAGCTCAAGGAGAGGCCCAAGGTTTTATCAGTGATTGCACTGTGGTTTTGAATTTGTACAGGGACTTATACAAGTGACTGAGGCCCAAAAAGGTTTTATGTACAAAGGGATGGGTCTTACACTCTCTCAAGAGGCCTAAAGAATTTTTAAAGAAAAGAAATGGGGCTTATAACACGAGGGTAGGCCCAGATGATTTTCGTTTTGAAATGGCGATCGCGCCGAGATTTTTCTTTTAACGCAGAGGGACTTATACAATATCTGAGGCCCAAAAAGGTTTTGGTTAAAAGGGGATTGGGTCTTACACTCTATTAGAGGCCCAAAGTGTTCGGAAAAGTTTGTTAGGGTGAAAATCAATAAAACCCTAATTTCATCATTTTTTAATATAATTTATTAAAAGAAAATTAATACAAATGATAAAAATTCAAAATAAGTTTGAATAAACAACTTGTGAGTTTGGTTTTAGGTTTGAAAAATGAGGCTTTAATCACAAGATGAATTAAAGCCTATTTGGTTTTGATTTTTCAAAATGGTTATTTATTTTTAAAAGGTTTAAAAACAAATAAAAGACATTTATTCACAAAAATACTAATTATATTAAATAAATAATATAAATCTATTTTTTTTTGGAATAAAATATTTCAACATTTTTGTGATTTTTTTGCAAAAAGAACCAATAAAAAATAATTAAAATTGAGGGAGTTATTAATTTTTCAATTAATTAACAAAACATAAAAATATTGGAAAAAATAGCAAAATGTGATAAAACACAAAATGGCATGGGTGGGGTTTGAACCCACGACCTCAAGGTTATAGGGCACGCGCCTTACCACTGGGGTGGTGATACATCCGTTGATTAAAACAAACCAACAAATATACAAGGCTTGCCTTGTTTTTGGCCTGGCCCAAGGCAAGGCAAGGCAAGTTTTGGCAAGAAACGGTAAGGTCCATAACTTTCTCATTTCTCCATGGTTGGGGACAAAATTTATATGCAACCGGCCTAGAATTTCAAAAGGAGTCCAATGGTGGTGGTATTTTTTTCAGATCATGCTCCCTCCTCAAAATCCGATTGTGGTTTTGAAATAGACCATATTTTGCATTTTCTGTGCTGCATCTTGGTACAGGTATGAATTACATGATAAATTGATGCAAACACAACACACACAACATGCAGAAAAGATGCATGATCAGTGGACTTCAAAGCAATGCATATTTTGGGAAGTTCAAGTCATGAGGCTTACCTCTTTTTGAGCTTTTGGAGTTTTTTGGGCAATCTGCCAAGTTTCTTGTTCCAGAAATGGTTGATGCTTTGGACACTCTCAAATAATCCCTTAGAAGTTTTTAGGATGATTGGAATCAGCTGGAACCTGGAAAAACAAAAACTGGCCCTTTCTTGCAAAAGGGGTTAAAATGGCCAAAATAGCAACTCTCTCAAATGGTGTTCCTGATGTTGGGAGCCATTTGGGATAGTTCAAGGATGATATTTGGAGTGTGTTTGATGCTTTATCTGGTTTAGAAAGTGACTGAATCAAGACATGGCTTGAAAAATGCACAAAAAGCCTATTTTGAGGTTTTGAGAGGTGACTTTGAGATTTAAGGATTACAGGTCACTTGTGTGAGTTTGGACAGCTTAGATATGACATATTGGATGTGTTTGGATCATGAGTTGTGATGGAAATACTCTCTAACTCAAAAACTCAGAGTTACCTTGCTAAAGAAGGTATTTTTGCCTAGAGAAAATGATTTTGAGGAAAGCATTTGTTTGATGGCTTTGGTGTACTCAAACTGAGCACAAATGAGCTCTATTTATAGTAGAGCAAGTTTGTTTTAGGATCAATAGTGAATGGCAACTGCAGCTGAGGTTTGGCCAATGTTGATCAATAGGAATCCAAGTCTCCTCTAGCCATTGACTAGAGGTTAGAGCACAGAGTTGTGGTTCCCTAGTTGTTGGATCAGTCTTGACTGAATTCAGTTGCAAATGTGTCAGTCCATGCCACCTTAGTGCTTCCATTGAATGCTCCAATCCAAAATTGGAGTCTTGTCCCTTTTTTAGGGATTTCTAGGTTTGGCATGCTATTTTTGGTTCCAAAGACTTGGGAGGCTTGGATCAGTGTTTGTTCCCTTTATATTTGATCCTCAGATGTGTCCAAAGTAATGACAAGGCTTGGAATTATCTGATTTTGCCAAATCGAGCAAAAGTGCAAAATTCTGCCTAGCCTTGGCAGTTTTCAGCAAGGCACATTGCCATTGCCATATCTCATGGCTCAAGTGGAATTTGATGGAGTTCTTTGCCATTTTGGAAAGCCCTCATATGATACAATAATTGTTTGATCATAATTGGTTTTGATACTTTTTGGATCCAAGTGAAAAATGCCCCTACATTTGGAAAAAAGTGAAGGCAGATTCTGACTTAGTGAAAATTTCACTAAGTGTTGGAAAAAGTGGCATTTCATGTTTTCAGCCATTTTGATCATTCCATAACTCAAAATCCATGATGAATTAGAATGAGGTGTAGTTGAAGCTTTTGTAGAGGGCCATGAGGGCTACAAATCTATCTTTGGATGGGGAAAAATAGCCTTGTGGTTTAGGAGTTATGATCCTTCAAAGTTGGTACCCTAGCCACTTTGTTCCATAACTTAGAAAATTTCTAAGTTTTTTATGGTTACCCCTTTTACAAGTTATCCCACTTTTCTTGATTTTTCTTGATGAATGATGATTCAAATCACACATTAACATCATTTTAGGGTTAAAAAACCATAATTATGAAAAATCTCAAAAAGTCAAAGTTTGACTTTTGTGCACAGTTGACTTTTGTCCGATGAATTCCAAATTGTGCGGTCCTCTATGAAATCAAGTCCTTAACCTAAATCAAACTTGATGGATTGATTTCATAGGTTTTATAAGGTGTATTGGATCATGTCCTAGGGCTTGGGAGCATGTCTTGTCAAAAGTCAAAGCTACAGTTGACTTTTCCCGCGAAACCCTAACTGTGTTTCAGATGAAATTGAAACTTATTGCTCAAGCTTCCTGGATCAATCCATTATTGCAAATGGAACAATGTAGTGTGTTGGAGACCCTCACATCGTGTCTTAAGGTCTTGGCTCATGATTTGTCCCAAAAGTCAACTTAGGGGTGAATTAGGTCAAGAAACCCTAATTCCTGATTTTTGATGAATGCTTCCCCTGAGGCAAAATTGACTTGATGATTGGGTTCATGATGTCCCTTGGAGAATCTTAGGTTATGATTTGAAGCCTTGGCTCATTCCCAGAGGAAAATTTCCCTCTAGAGGCCCCGGTCGACCAAAACCCTAATTTGGTGACACTGGCGATCTTGAGGCTTAATCCACTCAGAATGTTGCAGTCTTGTGCTTAATCCTTGAAGTGGGAGTCCTCTTGATCCAGTGTGGATGTTTAAGAGATTTAGACAAGTTGAAGATCATGTCATTCCTTGATTGATCCTTTGTCTAAGAGCTCTGAGAGGGCTTGAAACCCTAATTTTGATTGTAGTGGATGCTCACCCATCTTTGGGGAGACTAATGAGGCATAATGGTACACCCATATTGTGATGATGATTTGCACAATGATGGGAAATCTTAGTGGTCAAAATTTGGGGTATGACAGAGAACTTAGAGAGAAGAATGAAGGAGGAGAGAGAAGCGAAAAGTGCAAATGAGCAGTTTCTCCCTCTATTTATAGGCACTCTGAAGACACGTACACGAGCACGCACGGGTAAGGGCATCATCATGACCTTAGCCTAGCCATCATGACACATTTAATGCAGCACAAGGCTCGAGGCACATGTGGCATCCCATCTCTTCAGATCACATCAACCGTTGGTCTTCCTATACGCCGGGCACCCCAGACAATGTTACGAATCCCGTGGGCACCAAATCCCCCGGGCATCACAGAATAGCTCCACCTCGTCAGCAAGTGACGATCCCTTCCAGATCTCTCCGGGACTGCGAGCTATCCTTAAGTCATCAATCTCATACTTGGGAGCAACGACTTGGGGGCTTCTGTTCCGGACTGAGCCAATGACTAGGCATGGTCTAATCCACTTCTACTCCCAGGACGACCCAATTTCCTATGTCCAGCCAATGTAGGGCAACATTTACCTTTCTGCTCCTCCACCGGGCACATATGGTCAGAGGGCCCACAGGGTCACCCGCTCCTCCTCGACATTCTTGTCCGTCATGCACGGCTCTACCATCCAGAAACAGCCACGACATCTGTGCCCAGAACTACACCTTTACCCATAGCAACGGCTAGTTTCGGGCATCTCTGCCCGTCCTAACGACTAGTTTTTAGCAGTTATCTATTCTTCGGGAGACAGTTATTTCGCCCCGAAAATAGGGACCGTTGGCCACGCGCTTGGGAAATTATAAAAACCCTCTCATTTGAGAGGGTCATGTATTCCAAATTATTCTAAGAAACACATACTTTTGTACTTGCCTTTTCCTCTCCTGATTCTTACTTTAGCATCAGAGTGCCTTGCAGGTACACTCCCTCCTCATTTCACACACCCAGCATCACAGACGTCTTTCTTGGCCCACTTCAGGTTCTGATCAGCCGTCAAGATCAGATCTCAATCACTAGATTAGTCATGTGTCTGAAAACAAGTTCTCAAATATTGTTTCAAATTTATTTAACTTTTCATGCATAGAAAGATACCAATGTTCATCAATGAGATCTTCATTGACATCTTTTGGCTCAATTTAAAAAATAAAAGCCATAAAATATGAGATGTAGTTAATTATTCTTTGGAGGGTGTAAGTGTATTGGGGTCATGAAGTGTTTTAGAGAAGAGTCTATGTGTTGTAATTAGTTTTACATTCTGTTATTTTCTAGTTGTTAGACAACATGTGTGATTTTTTCATGAATTTAAAGTTTTCACAAATGTTTTAAAAATCGGACCGGTCATCGAACCGGTGAGGGTATTGGGTCACTTGTTCATTGGTCGAACCACTGGATCATTGGTCGAACCGCAAGACTAAACCAGATAAAACTGGATAACTTGGTTGAATAAATCTGTCACTATAACAAAATTATATAGGTATTATACCGGTTGAATCAGATGACCCGATGTTTAAAAAAAATCACTAACACCTAAAAAATTTAAAAATATCATAATTTCACAAGTTCATAATTTAAATTCAAGTTTGAGTCAATTATAAATTTGAGTTAAGTAATTGATTTAGAAATTTAATCAAAGTATCAATCTCAAATATAAACTTATGTTTGTTGTCTATCAAACATGCATTACCATTTACTTTATGCAACACTTGAACCCAACTAATAGAAACAAATGATATCAATCACATAGGAGAGAAAATAAAGTATGTTCAAATTCTGCAACCTATCAATGCTATAATACTGCAATAACCTATATTTACTATATTTAACATCTATGTCACCGATTTTTAAAGGAAAGAATATCAACTTTCTATTATATTTTTCTAAATAATGAAAAACAATGTCGTTTTAATTTTTTTTTAAAAGCATTTAAATCGGCGGTTTTCCAGTTTTTACAGATTCTCACCGGTTCAATTACATACGCGATCCAACAATTGAATCAGACCGGTTACCACTCTGATTCCCGATTCAACTGGTTTGACCAGTCGGTTTGATCCAGTTTTTAAAACTATAGTTTTCACATTATATTCTTGTATCTTGTTTGGATTTTTTCTCTATGACAATTTTTTCCCGACAACACTTGTTGGAGACTCCATAGAAGTGTCGAGAATCACTAGATTAACAAGAGAGAGACATCAAGTCTCCATCAAAATATTTAGTTTATTCATAATCAATGTGAGATAAACTATCAATGTCAGACTTGTTGGAATTAACCCAAAACCTTTTGGGAATTCCTATTCAATCTTGATCTTAAGATTGTTAACAAACACGCAATGGCAATGAAAAGGGTTGAGAAAGAAAAGAAAGAAAAAATCGTTGGAAGAGAAGATGAACAATTTACTGTAGAGAACTATCTGCCCACAAATTGTGGAAATTCTGTTATTTCACTTGCAACTGCAAACTGTGAATACAAGTTCTCAAATCTGAGTCTGTTCTACTTCTGCTTACAAAAATAAGGGTTTCTCCCTATTTATAGATTTAGGTTAGCTTGCACCCCAAGCCAAGGCCCAAAACTATAAAAGCCCAAAATAGTTAACATTACTAAAAATAGGTCTAAATCAAAATCCTATGTGAAGGGACCTCTTCGACACTTTGACACACTATTACAACTTAACACACACATTATCACAATTCGTCTGCTCCTTGTTTCTGTCGAGCTAAACTGCTTCAACACAAGGAATTACAACTCAACACACCACCTAATTCATTGTGTCTAAGTTGCCTACATTCATCATGGCTCTTAGTCTTCTGAAAACTTCGACCTGCACTCCCTTCGTCATGATATCTGCAATCTGATACTCAGTTCTGCAGTGTTCCAAGTTCATCTTCCCTTCTGCTACTTACTCTCGAACATAATGGAACCTCATTTCGATGTGCTTGCTTCGACCGTGTGCTATTGGATTCTTTGCTAAGTTGATAGCTAACATGTTGTCGATCTTCATGGTAATTGCTCCATGACTCTTCCCTGTAATCTCTTCGACCAAGTTCACAATCCAGGTTGCTTGACATGCACAAAGAGAAGCAGCTATATATTCTGCTTCGCATGATGACAATGCCACTACTGGCTCCTTTCTCGAACTCCAAGCAACTGGGGCACCACCTAACATAAACAGATATCCAGCTGTGATTTTCTATCCTCAACATCACTACACCAGCTAGAGTCGGTGTATCCCACTAACTTGCATTCTTTCCCTTCATCAGCTGCAGGAAACAAAATGCCGTAGTCGAGAGTCCCTTTCAGATACCTCAGTATCCTCTTCGTTGCTGCTAAGTGTGATACCTTTGGCTTCTGCATGAATCTACTTACCATACCCACATTGTATGCTAAGTCAGGCCTTGTGTGACAAAGGTATCTAAGTGACCCAATAAGTCTTCTGTATTGGGTTGGGTCGACATCATCTTCATCTGAATCCTTCGACAGTTACAGTCTAGTCTCAGCTAGAGTTGAAGTAGGGTTGCAATCTTGCATCTCAAATCTCTTGAGTATTTCGCCGCATATCTTCTTTGGTGCATCATCAAACCTCTACTAGTCTTGTAGAATTCGATGCCAAGGAAATATGAGAGATTTCCCAAGTCTGACATTTCAAACTCCTCACTTAGGTCATGTTAGAAATCTTCGATCTCCTTCTTGCAACTCCCTGTTATCAACAAATCATCGACATAGAGGCATAGTATAAGCAATTCATTATTGCTTCTCCTTACATACACTCCATGCTCAGTCGTACACTTCACAAATTCCTTCTCCCTTAAGAAGCTGTCGATTTTCTTATTCCAAGCTCTTGGAGCTTGCTTAAGTCCATACAGGGCTTTATGCAGCCTGTACACCTTTCCTTCTTCGCCTCGTTTCACATACTCAGCAGGTTGTGCGACATAAACTTCTTCATCTAAGGGGCCATTAAGGAATGCGCATTTTACGTCCATCTGACATGTGTGCCAATTATTAATATTTGCTAGACCAACAACCAACCTGATTATTTCGATCCTAGCAACAGGCGCGAACACTTCATCGAAGTCGATTTCTTCCTTCTGAAGAAATCCTTTCGCCACAAGTCTCGCCTTGTGTCGAGTTACTTCTCCTCTAGGATTCACCTTCACCTTGTAAACCCACTTCACATTAATTGACTTCTTGCCTTGAGGCAATTCAACAAGTGACCAGGTGTTGTTGACTTCGATGGACTCTAACTCCTCATTCATTGTTTTCACCCACTTCGAATCTTTCAATGCCTCAGCTGCATTGACTGGGTCGACATCTGCATAGAAAGCATAATGTACCAGCTCACCCTCTTCATCAACCACATCATCTGATGTAATTACACATTCTTGCAACCTTGCAGGCATGTGTCTTGTTCGTCGAGGTCTGCTTGGGCCTGCTTCATCTCTGACTGATTCCTGTCGAACTTCTTTTTCGACTTCCGTGGCTGGTTCTTCACGAGAGATTCACACTGAATCCTTCTTGGCATTCTCAGTCCAGTCCCATTCTTTAAGCTCATCTATGATCACGTCCCTATTGATCACTACCTGCTTATTCAATGGGTCGAACAACTTGTAACCTCTAGTCGAATGATATCCTATCAAGATCATCTGATTCAACTTGTCATCAAGCTTCCTTCTCAACTGATCTGGCACATGTCTATGTGCTATAGATCCAAACACCTTCAAGTGACTGAGGCTAGGCTTGACACCAGACCAACATTCTTCTGGTGTGATTCCTTCAAGCTTCTTCGTCGGACATCTGTTCAAAATATATGTTGATGTCGAAACCGCTTCTCTCCATAGTTCTTTGGGTAAGTGCTTTCCATTCAACATACTTCTCACCATGTTCATGATGATTATGTTCTTTCCTTCTGTAACTCCATTTTGCTGTGGAGTATAGGGTGGCACCACCTCATGCACAATCCCTTCTTTTTCACATAATGCATCGAACTCTTTCGAAACATACTCTCCACCACCATCAGTCCTCAAAATTTTCAACTTTCGACCACTCTGTCTTTCAACCATGGATTTAAATCTGGCAAATACCTCAATCACGTCACTTTTCTTCTTGATGAGGTAAGTCCAGAACTTTCGACTGTAATCATCTATGAACGTGACAAAGTATCTGTTGCTACCAATCGAATCCACTTGGATTTGACCACATACACCAAAGTATATGACTTCCATAATTGCCTTCGATTTCCTTCCTGCATCCTTGCTAAGTTATTCTTGTGTTGTTTCGACTGAACACACTCTTCACAGACTTCACTTGGAATGTCGATTTCTGGTAATCCTGAAACCATATTTCTTCTCTTTAGCTCTCTGATGTCATTGAAGTTGAGATGGCAAAGTCGAAAATGCCATAACCACTCATCTCTGTTGGTTGCAGTTGCTAGACACTTGTGCTTCATCACCTTGAGTTAAATCTTGAAGGTCCTATTCTGAGACGTTGGAGCCTTCAAGATCAACCTACCACTTGCGTCGAGGACTCTCATCATCTTATCTTCGACAAATACCTTGTAGTTCTTTTCGACCAGGTGCCCTATACTGAGCAAATTACTCTTCATGCCTGGTATGTACAACACATTGGAAATTGTTGACCTCTTGTCATCTTTCCTCATAATCATAACATCACCAACACCTTCAGCTGCTAAAGCGTTGTCATTTGCAAACTTCACCGTGTTCTTCGATGAGGGCTTCATGTTGACAAACCAATCTTTCCTTCCAGTCATATGTGATGAGCATCCTGAGTCCAAGTACCACTGATCTTGGAATATTTCATCATCTCTTGTTGTGACCATCAACAACGTCTCTTCTTCTTCAGGTTTCGCCAGCTTTGCATCAGTTTCTTGATTTTTCTTCTTTTCTGGACAGTCACTAAAATAGTGGCCATACTTCTGACAATTGAAACACTGAATGTGACTTTTGTCAGATTTTTGACCACCACCTCTTCCTTTACCTGCAGCACCACCTCTTTGGTTGCCTTGATTCTAGGGTTTTTTTTATTCGACCAGTTTCCTCCTCTACCTTTGTTGACATTCCAGCTTCCTTTGCATTTCCTTTCTTTTTCTGACTGCGCCTGCAAAGCCATATCACTCTTCGACTTTCCTGCAGCTCTTTCAGCCATCCTTTGTTCATGAGACTGAAGCGTCCTTTTAAGCTCTTCCTTTGCCAATACTGACAAGTCTTTCGACTCTTCTATGGCTACTACCATGTGGTCGAACTTTGGAGCCAATGACCTCAAGATCTTTGCATCAACTGATCTTGATGTCAACACTTCTCCACATACCTTGATTGTATTCACCTACTTTGTAACTCTGGTGAAGAAATATGTTATACTTTCATTGTCTTCCATCTGAAGCAACTCATAGGTTCTCTTGTGAGTTTGTAACCTCACCTCTTTCACCTTCTCTGCGTCTCCAAACGACTTTTCAAGAATCTCTCACGCTTCCTTCGCTGACTCTACATCACTAACCTTTTCAAAGTTATCTGGATCAACACACTGATGGATTATAAAGAGAGCTTTATAATCTTTCTTCTTTAACTCTTTGTGTGCATCCTTTTATTGATCCGTCGCGTTCTCTGCAAGTGGTGTTACTCCTTCCTTCACAAGATACCAAAGATCTTGATAACAGAAAACCACCTTGATATGCTTGCACCAATTCTCATAATTGTCTTTCTTGAGAATCAGAAGGCTCGCCGGAAAGTGCCCGTTCGGATAGTTCATCGCCATCACGATTTTCCTTCCTTGAATCGCAACCGGAGCTCTAGATACCAAATGTTGGAATTAACCCAAAACCTTTTGGGAATTCCTATTCAATCTTGATCTCAAGATTGTTAACAAACACACAATGGCAATGAAAAGGGTTGAGAAAGAACAGAAAGAAAAGGAAGAAAAAATCGTTGGAAGAGAAGATGAACAATTTACTGCAGAGAACTTTCTGCCTACAAACTGTGGAAATTCTGTTATTTCACTTGCAACTGCAAACTGTGAATACAAGTTCTCAAATCTGAGTTTGTTCTACTTCTGCTTACAAAAATAAGGGTTTCTCCCTATTTATAGATTTAGGTTAGCTTGCATCCCAAGCCAAGGCCCAAAACTATAAAAGCCCAAAATAGTTAACATTACTAAAAATAGGCCTAAGTCGAAATCCTGTGTGAAGGGACCTCCTTCGACACTTCGACACACTATTACAACTTGACACACACATTATCACAATTCGTCTGCTCCTTGTTTCTGTCGAGCTAAACTGCTTCGACACAAGAAATTACAACTCAACAAGACTAACTATTCGCACTTGAGCCAACCAAATATCATTTGTTAGAAAGATTCGATAAACATTGAAAGTAACAAATGAACTCGTATTACAGGATCCCGAGAGACATTAACACTGCATCTCCACCGTAAACTAAAAAGTATTGAAAATTAGAGTCATTTCTCTTGTATATTTGATATTTAACTTTTCGGTCAATATGTGATTATTACTCATATTTGAATACCAACTATCTCTCTTTTAAGGATTAATATTCCACATCACATTATATTTGATCTAAACATTATAAACCAACTAGTAAGATACCCGTGCTCCCGCACGGGTAAATTTTTTATACAGTAGAAAATATATTTAGATGAAATGAATTATTTAATTGCACATATAAATTTAGGTGTCTGTGAGGAAAAAAATTGACATTTTAAAATAAAAATTTTATCTATCAAATAAATGTAATTACTAATCAAAATAAAATTGATACTACACTGATAGTGACCCGTAAGATCTAATTATAAACATTTGTAATTAGAAAAAATTTCATAACTTGATATTATAAATTATTATACAGTTGTAGGCCCATTGGCAATAGCTGGAACAGTGCTGCAAATGGGTAGATAGTATATGCCTTCAGTTTTGAGTTTCTGAGACTTTGGCTCAATTGGCTGGATGTTGCCGGTTTATTGGGTTAGTGAATTGGAACAAATATATGAGAGAACTATAAAACCAACCAAAATTTAGGCATATAAATGTCTGCGCTTCTGCGGACAAAACTTAGTTCAAGATCTGATCTGCAATCTTTGGACAAACTGTAGTGAACATGGCATAGTGCAACTGCAACCAAATCAAATCATCTAGCATTCAAGAACACCATTGTTTTCCATCAAGCTTGGCCAGCTGCAGCCAGTAGACCATCCCAAAACACCCAGTATTTGATCTACTCTAGAGCAAGCATTCACCTGAGGAACAGATTAGCTGTGTAAGTTGACCGTTAACACATTCAAAGAAACAATGATCACAAAGTAAGAATCAAGTAAAACCAGGGTTAGAGATGATACAGTACCAAATTTTCTAAATTTCCTTCTACATGAAATAGCATAACAGCCATTCCCCTTCCTCGATCAATCTCAGCCTGGTCATTTTGATAAGTCAAAATAAATTAGTATAATGTCAAAGGCATCATCCTATATTTGAGTTTAGTAGAATTTATGGGGACTTGGTTTAACCACTCACCACACAAGAACATATGGTTATGTCGGTTGTGTCCAAGACAAGTGATACAACACAAAGCATATTTGTTATATGAGCAAGCAATAGAGGAAGGACATGATTTAGGTGCAGTAAAGAGATTTCATTATAACAGAAATACTTCACTGATCCAATTCAACAGAAGTAACAAAAACAGAAGTCCATAACATAATTTTATTTTCACTTCAATAAAAATCCTCAACAGAAAATTCAGTGGAAATAAAAATACATATCACGAAAAAATAGCAGAATGAGCAATTGACAACAGCAGTTCAAACTCATAACAGTTTTTTCAATCAAAACTAACATAACAGAAAGGAGTTTTCTCTAACAGAATCCTAACCATAACCTAAAAGAACTCCAAAGGCAAATCTTCAATCTTCATCAATTCTCCATTAAAAAACTACAGACTTGATTTGGAAAGCGAGGAAAATACTCCTAACCTGTCGACGGACTGTTTTTCCCTTTAAACATTACCTCGCCAACTGTTTTTCCATCAAATAACATGAGATTAAATCCAACCAACATTCAAAAACAATATCATAATAATCTAAGAGGTATATACATAAGAGGTATAAACATAACTAAAGCTTACCTGTAAACTTCGTCGATACGAATTGAATTTGCAGCACATGACATACGATGAAAGTGTCCCATGAAGCAACGACAACAAACTGTGTTGCAATATAAAAAAAAATGGTTCTTTAAATTGTTAGGCATCAACCTCATTGTTAGGCCAATAGAAGTTAAAAAGAAATTTGAATCCGTGATGTCATGCTCTACGCAACATATGTGACACCTAAGCATCCGAGACGATTTAAATTTCATTGGTTAAATGCAGAGTTAAAAATGCTAAATGTAGAGATCACTTCAAAATAGACTCATTTCATGAACAAAAAAAATCAATTACTGAAAAAAGACATGGCATATTAGGAAAAAAGAAAGACACACAGATCTTTTATCAAATACTTAAAAATTATAAAATTCACAGAAGTTTTCATTAACATTTGGACATCATTAACATTTCAATATCGCAGCCATCATTAGCAAGCAAACCTGCACAGACTAATAAAATGAAACCAAGTTTTCATTAGCAGAATCCATATCAATTCAACAGCAAACATTCTGGCATCACCTTCAAAACAGCAGGGATGTACATTCTCAAATTAAAAGACCTTTCAGGAATCTGAGAACTTAGCAATGAGACAATAACACCTGTAATTTTTTCAATCCAATCCATTTGGTCCGGTGCACTCTCTGCCAGCACTTACAAGCATAATCAAGGAATAAAAGTAAAAGCTTTGATCACCATCTTTAAATGGATAAAACATTATCCAAAAAATCAATAAAATAAACTGCAAAGTGTAGTTCTTTGTCGGTGAAATGATCCTGAAGCAGGATAAAAATATGATTGGTCAGCATCAACTTTTATCGTCGATGTAAGCAGGTTCACAGTGTGATGAGCCACTGATTTCTCAATTACAATTTAAGCTTTGACTCTGATCTATGTAGTAACTTGTATTTGGCATCTAAAAAGAACTATCATGCGGCTAGCCATACAATAATTATGCCAAAAACAATATCACAGCTGAAATATCAAATAAAAACAGTAATTACCATAGTAATTGTCATCTTGGTATTCAATTGGCAGTGCTATATTCTTCAAGAACAGCTCGCTTATATAGTTTAGCAATCCCCACAATTACTATTTCAAATAACTTGAAAGAGATACAGATAATGTAGAATTGGGGAAATACCATGTCCTTTGTAATTTCAAAAGGTGCACCAATAATGACTTCATCAACATAACGGCAAGCTAACACACTAAGGCTCTGCTCATGTAGATGCATAATTGGATAGTGATATCCTCGATTTTCACTGCAGGAAATTTGTTAGTTTCTCATTAATGGTTGGCATTAATACCAGAAGAAAACACATAAAGTCAACATGATAAAAATCTGTATACCTCACTGTCTCATCAGAGTGAATACCAACTAAGAGAAAATATCCAAGTTCTCTAGCTCTCTTAAGCATCTGATAGAACACAGAATAATGAATCAAACAAAATGATATCAGAATAATAGAATTAAATGGTTGTTGTCTCATTTATGATTCGTAGAACTTCAACAGACGACGGGGCGTATCCTTCTTGATTTGCTTGTGGACTCCAAATCTAGGATACATAGTAAACTAAGTTAGTTCCACACAAAGGCAATCAATCAACGTGTATGACCAGATTGCACAGAAATTAAGTCAGAATGAAAATCGTCAATGAGCAACAAAAGAAAAAGATTATGAAACATCATTACTGTTTTTTGTTATGTTAGCATTCACGAAATTTAAGGTTTTAATTCAAATATAGCATAATTGAGGGGAAGGTTGGTATAGCTGGAGCTGAATAGAAAATGAAGAAGCTCAATAGTAGAAAGTCTAATGAACTGAATAAGCAAAGCACCAATGAACTGAATAAACACTTACCTCAGGTGACAATTTTGCCTCCAACCGTAAACCATCAGAACAAACTCACAACAGCTGAACTGAAAATACTTATAAAAACCAGAACAATAAAAATATCATGAACTGTGTAACATCTTGAACTGAAAAAAATAATAAAACCAGAACAAACTCATATAAAGCACAATAACAACATCATAAAACCAGAAGAAAGTATCAAAAAGCACATGAATCCGAAATGAATAAAGCATCATGAAACCACCCTGGTACAATTTGTCAAACATCTTCTTGAGGTACAGTGACCCGTCATAGTGAAAAATATTGATCCTTCAATAGAAAAAGAAAAGAATATCATGAAAATTGTTTTCTAAGTGAATGCAAGAGTAAGATCGTCAAACAACAACGCATACGGAAGTAATCACAGAACAACAATGCATCAAACTTTGATAAAATCCATTAACAAAAATCTTTTGTGACAAAATAAAACATTTAAATTAAAAAGAGAAAATAAAAGATAAGGAACAAAAACCTACTAAATCTATCTCAAATCACTTCCTTGAAACCTTACTATGTTTTCAATCCTGTTTGCGATTGTTTTCAATCATGCTTGCGATTATCCCATTTAAATGAACTGTGTAACATCATGAACTGAAAAAAATCATAAAACCAGAACAAACTCATGTAAAGCACAATAACAACATCATAAAACCAGAAGAAAGTATCAAAAAGCACATGAATCCGAAATGAATAAAGCATCATAAAACCGACCTGGTACAATTTATCAAACATCTTCTTGAGGTACAGTGACCCATCATAGAGAAAAAGAGATGAGAATGAGGGAGTTGAATGAAAGAGAAAGAGAGAAAACGGCGGGGTGGTGGTATATATGGCGGAGAATCGGGGCGGCGGCGGGTGTTGGATTTAGGGTTTCTGGGAAAGTGAGAGATGGAAGAGAGAAAACGGGAGAAAGAGAAAGAGAAGTGGGAAATGAAAGAGGAAGAGAGAGAAAAGTGGAAAAGTGACAAATGGACGGTTAACACGTGGTCTTCAAAGAGGCCATGGAAGCTATGAATTTTGGTTATTTTGCTAGTTACGAAAACACCCTTTTAGTAGTGCAAAGAAATTTTGGTGAAAGGGCAGAATTGGCAGTGCAAGGAACTTATTTGTAATGGGTAGTGTTCTGGACTGGACCAATGGCTAGACATGGCCCAATCCGCCTCTGCTCCAGAGTGGCCCAAATTGCCTAAGTCCAATCCACAGAGGGGCAAAAGTTACCTTTCTGCCCCTCCAACCGGGCAAGGAATGCAACGTTCCTCCCCGGAATTACTGCCCGTTACGCACGGCTTCATTGCTCCCCGAACAGCTAAGGGCAGGTGCCCGAAACCACGCTTATGCCCGACATAACGGCTAGTTTTGGGCACCCTTCCCGACATAACGGCTAGTTTGGGTAGTTACCTATTCTTTGGGGAAAACGGTTATTTCGCCCCGAAAATAGGACCGTTGGCCACGTGCTGGGGGCTCTATATAAACCCTCTCGCTTGAGAGGGTCAGGTATCCAATATTCACCCTAAGAATTCATACTTTGTACTTGCTCCTTTTCTCGGACCCTTTCTTACTTGAGCGTCGGAGTACCTTGCAGGTACACCCCCTCCTCTCCATACGACCAGCATCCCTGACGCACTTGGTGGCCTGATTCTACAGGATCTGATCCAGCCTTCACGAACAGTGGCACCGTCTGTGGGAACCTTTGTTCTCCCCATCTTTCTTTCCTCAGAAACCGAAGATCAAAATAATTCTTAAATATCATCACGATCATGGCCTCCCAAGATCGCACCAATGATGCTCTCCAAACCACTATCCTCCCCGTCAACAAATCTGACGTTGACGGCCAGTCATCTCTCCTCCGAGATGCCCGTTTCCTCAGGGATGGAGCCACTACTTATCCTTTCTCTACCCATGTTGATCACAACAACAATCAACCTTCACTTGACGTCCAGCTCGTTCCTGTTCCGCCCAACGCCGACCCGACCATGGCAGCCCTCTTGGAGGCGATCAACAAAACCAACACCCTGATCCTGCAGCAAAACGAGAGGATCGGGGGGTTGGAGGAGTCCCACCGCCCTAGATCCCCTCCTACACGGAGGAACCAGCGACGATCAAGGAGCCCGCAGCCCCGGAGAGAAATCGACTGAAGACTGCGCCAAGAACCTGATCCTCGCGTAGCCCGGAAGCGCGACCAGATCTCCCCGCGTGACCAGCACGCTCATGACCACAAGAGGACTCGGAGGAACGAGCAATCTCCCCCGATCAAGTCTAAAGGACGGGACTGCTCACCTTCCCCGCGAAGGAACCTATCACCTTCTCCTCGAAGGAACTGCTCACCTTCTACGTGAAGGAACCGGCATCGCGAGCATCCCGTTCGGTCCCCATCATACACCAGTTCTAGTGACGACGACGAGCCTCGCGGCCCGTTGTCCCAGGAGATCTTGGCTACCCATCTCCCAAAAGGCTTGGAGAAACCCCCATCACTTGGCACGTACGACGGGACCACCGACCCCGACGAGCACATCGAGAACATCGATGCGCTGTTAGACTACCGCGGCGTATGGGGCGCCATCAAATGCAGATTGTTCCCGACCACGCTCTGAAAGGGAGCGATGACATGGTATAAGCAACTGCCCGAGGAGTCCATTACCTCGTGGAGACAGCTGGGCAGGATATTCTCGCGGCACTTCACAGCATCTCGCCACCACCCCAAAACTGAGGCCTCTCTTGGAGCCATAATCTAGGGGAAAGACGAACCTCTCCGCGCATATATCGAGAGGTTCAACAAGGAAGCAGTCCAGGTCCCGATGACAGATAAAATGAAGAAGTTTCTGCTCGAACAAGGGGTCCGCCCGAACTCCGAGTTCTCTAAAGCCATTGGCCTCGCGCCACCGAGGAACTTAGACGCCCTCCTCCTCAAAGCCCAATCTCATATTTAGTATGAAGAGAAGATTGCGGCCTGCGACGTCCGAGCATCACACCGCCAGGAGAACGCTCGGGCCTCCAAAGGAGATGAAGCCTCGACATCTCGTCGGGGTGAACGGAGGCACGAGGACCGTCCACGGGACTCCCGCGACAACAAGGGACCCTCCGGGAGCTTCCATGACTACACTCCCCTGACGGTTTCCAGGGAAAAGATTTTGTCCGAATGTGCCAATTCGGAGTTCAAACAGGCTGGGGTCCGCTTCCCCAAACAACTACCGAACAGACCAAACGTGGACAAATCAAAATACTACCGTTTCCACAAAAGTCACGGCCATACTATGGAGGACTGCATCCATCTGAAGGATGCCATTGAGATACTGATCAGGGACGGCCACCTGAAGCAGTTCGCGAAGAAGAATGACACTCCTCAGCAGGACGCCCAGGAATCCATGAAGGTCGAGGAGGAGGTACCCTCCTCGGAAGACGCCAATATACAGGTCGCTATGCCCATATCGTGACCCGAGGACTTCAACGTCCCGGACGGGCTCAGCGCCCCTGCATATTTCGCGGCCCACAGCCTGTGGGAAACATTTCCCTCCGCCATGGTCATCTCTGGCGGGGGTTTCAACAAAGTCACTGTGGGCTCCGTAAAACGGAAGTTCGAACACCTGATCAACACAAGCTCCAACAAAGTGACCACGCTTGATCGGGCCCAGAAGGGATCCGTCCCCATCTCCTTCTACCGGGAGGAACTTCTCGGCGGCTCCCCGAACTCAAGCATACCATTACTCATCAGAGCCCGGATGGCGAACTTCGACGTTCGTAGAATACTCGTCGACCAGGGCAGCTTGGTCGACATCATGTACTCCCAGCTGTTTTCAACACTTCAGCTAGATGAATCGCACCTTACCCCCTACGTAGGGTCTGATTTACAGGGATTCAACGGATCTGTGACCAAGCTGTGGGGATACGTCGAACTGATCGTAACCTTCGGATCAGCTGAGACGGCCAGATCCATCAAGGTGCAATTTCTGGTAATCGACTACCCGTCACTTTACCAATGCATTTTCGAAAGGCCAACTCTGGCCGAGTTGGTAGCAGTGCCCTCAACCGTCCACTTGAAGATAAAGTATTACACTTCGAAAGGGATGGTCGCCACCTTCCACGGCGATATAGAAGCTGCCCGGCGGTGTTTCGAAACAGCTACAAACCATTACGCCCAAGCCAAAAGTGTCGAGCAAGCCAGCACTGCCAAGCAGCTCCGAGGAGGCCAAGCCTCTGCCCCAGGTCGACTCTATCGACCTCGACAGTCGCTTCCCCGAGGACCAACAAGAGGAACGGGCAGCTTCAGCCATCCCGTCGGCGTCATCCAGCAGCAGCTCCCATCCGATGCGCCCAATCCCGGATGGTAACTTCGAGGTAGTTCTGTTCTGCGAAGACCCCCAACGGGGAGTGAAGATTGGAACAGACCTGCTCGACATTGCGAGGAAGCAGCTCAAAGCATGCCTCAGAGAGAATGCCGACCTCTTCACATGGAGCGCCGCCGAAATGCCCGGCTTGGATCCATCTTTTGCTTGTCACCAGCTAACCATCGACCCGGCCGTCAAGGCCGTAGCACAACGTAGGAGGAAGCAGTCTCCGGAGAAAACGGAGGCTGCTGAAAAAGCTGTAAAGGACCTCCTCGAGGCCAAATTTATTTCGAAGGCCCAGTACACCACTTGGTTGTCCAACGTTGTATTAGTTAAAAAATCTAATGGAAAATGGCGCATGTGCAGTGATTATACCGATCTCAATAAGGCATGCCCGAAGGATGCCTACCCCCTCTCCAATATTGATAAACTTGTTGATAATTCTGCTGGTTTTAAACTTTTATCATTCATGGACGCCTACTCGGGCTACAACCAAATCCCAATGGCAATGTCCGGCAAAAAATATACGGCCTTCATGACCGAATCGGGCAACTACTACTACAACGTAATGCCCTTCGGCCTGAAGAATGCCGGAGCAACGTACCAACGAATGATGAACAAAGTGTTTTGGGGAGAAATAGGCAACATGCTCGAAGTCTACATGGACGACATGATCATAAAATCCCACGAGGAAACAGATCATACTGCCCATTTGAGAAAGGTCTTCGAACAGGCCATGAAATACAAAATGCGTTTTAATCCGGAGAAGTGCACGTTCGGTGTCCGAGCAGGCAAATTCCTCAGCTTCTACTTAACGGAACGAGGAATCGAGGCCAATCCCGACAAATGCTGGGCATTCTCCGAGTTTCCTACACCCAAGTCCAAAAAATCCATCCAGTCCCTCAACGGGATGCTTGCGTCACTATCTCGTTTCGTGGCCAAGTCCGCCCAGCACGCCCTACCGTTCTTCAAACTCCTCCGCAAAGAGGCAGCATTCGAATGGACCGAGGAGTGCGACAAGGACCTTCTCCATCTGAAACGGGCACTCTCAGAGCCACCGGTCCTTTCTCGCCCGGACAACAGCGAAATGTTGTACCTATACCTGGTCGTAGCAACCGAAGCAGTGAGTGCCGCTCTCATCCGCGAGACACTTGACGGGCAGAAACCCATATATTTCACTAGCAAAGCGCTGCAAGGACCAGAGTTAAGATACCAATAGATAGAGAAGGTGGTGCTGGCCCTCATTAACGCAGGCAGGAGATTAAGACATTACTTCCTGGCTCACACGATCATGATTCGAACAGATCAGCCCATAAAGCAGCTTCTCGGAAGACCAGATATGGCCGGCCGAATGCTCAAATGGTCGCTAGAACTGTCCGAATTTGACATCCAGCACGAAGGCAGAAAAGCCCTCAAGGCCCAAGCTCTGGCCGACTTCATCGCGGAAATGACGTTCGCAGACTCCCCCGCGAGTGAGGCACGCAAATGGGCTATCTTCGTCGACGGTGCCTCAAGCTCGGCAGGAAGCGGTGCGGGCATCATACTGGAGAGCGACGAAGGAATTATCGTCGAGGTGTCACTCACACTGTCTTTCCCAACCTCCAATAACCATGCGGAATACGAAGCCTTCCTCACTGGGCTACGCCTTGCCGAGGACCTGGGCACGGAGGAAGTCGTCATTTGCACAGATTCACAACTCGTGGCCCTCCAGGTCCGGGGAGAATACCAAGCCAAAAACGACAACCTAACCGAATACTTGGCCCTGGTAAAGAAGGAAATGGCGAAGTTCACAACAGTGGAAGTGAAACACATTCCCCGCGAACATAACGTACGAGCAGACGTGCTGTCTAAACTAGCCAGCACGAAGAAGAAAGGCGGAAACAAATCTGTTATACAGGAGGTACTTCCTCGACCCAGTATCGAGAAGGCCTCCCCAACACTCGACGTACAGGTTATCGGCGATAACAACTACTAGATGACCCCAGTCTACAACTATCTCGCCAAAGACAAACTCCCTTCCGACCCAAAGGAGGCCAGCATAATCAGGCGAAGAGCCTGCTCTTATGTTTTGGTCGAAGATAAACTCTACAGACAGGGATTCTTCATTCCGCTGCTCAAATGTGTCGAGGAGGAAATGGTCACACACATCCTGCACGAAATCCACGAGGGAATCAACACCCAACATCTCGGCGGAAAGTCCCTTGCTCGAAAGGCTCTCTGGGCAGGCTACTATTGGCCAACCATGCAAAACGACGCGAAAGAACACGTGAAGAAATGCGATAAATGCCAACGGCACGGGGACATGCACCTGGCTCCGCCTAACGAGCTCAAGGCTATGTCCTCCCCGTGGCCATTCGCCTGGTGGGGCCTAGACATCCTAGGACCCTTCGTGGTAGGATCAAGTCAAAACAAATACCTCATAGTAGGCGTAGACTATTTCACAAAATGGATAGAAGCAGAAGCTCTAGCCAAAATAACTGCCCTCAACATCCTGCGTTTCTACAAACGAAACATCCTTGCACGTTTCGGTATTCCCCAAGCGATAGTAACGGACAATGAGACGCAATTCATGGACAGGAAGTTCCAAGACTTCGTCGTCCAACTGGGCATGAAGCAGCACTTTGCATCCGTGGAGCACCCTCAAATAAATGGGCAGGCTGAAGCAGCCAACCGAGTCATCCTTCGAGGCCTCCAGCAAAGGCTGGACGAAACAAAGAAGGCATGGGTCGAGGAACTGCACAGTGTACTGTGGGCATACCGCACAACTTCGCACTCAACGACCGGGGAAACACCTTTCCGTTTAGCATACGGGACCGAGGCTGTAATTCCCATCAAAGTTCATGTGCCCTCTAGGCGGACAGAGTCGTCCCTAGACGAGGAGATGAACGACGAATCGTTGAGAGAAAAGCTAGACCTCGTCGAGGAAATCCGAACCGGGGCAGCCCTTCGCGAAACCTCACTAAAAGAAAAAATTACCATCAGGCACAATGCCAAGGTGATACGACGAGAGTTCGACGTGGGAAGCCTTGTTCTAAGAAGAAACCACAAAGACTCTCGTGAAGGCAAACTAGCAGCCAACTGGGAAGGACCCTATCGTGTCCGAGCAAAAACGGAAAATGGGGTCTACTACCTAGAACATCTCTCTGGGGAAGAACTTGCTCGACCATGGAATGCTGAAAAGATAAAACAATACTACATCTAAATCCTCGGTTCGACCCGTCACAACGACGAACGTCAGCTACCGACCACTATGCGCGTCTAGGTACAAGCGTCGCATACGAATAAAGCAGAACCCCACTCAATAACGAGTCGGGTAACTACTCGACGGTGGTCCTCGATCGAGCATTGTTGTTATCAAAGTACCATGACTGGCAGAACCCCAGCTCGCGATGCGACATTCACGCCGCGAACTCAGGCCTCAAACGCGACCTAAGCTCCGCACCCCGCCAGGACATTCCCCGGTCGTTCGACCAGTTCCCCTCACTGTCGAACACATCTTCAACGAGCAATCCCCCTAAAATATTTGTGCAAGTCAAATACTCCCAATCACGGGCAGATATACATTTACAACGAGCTTGAATACGATAGTTAGCAAAAAATAAAAGCAGGTAAATTCACACAAACAACAGAATTAAACATGTGATAATTTAACATAATAAGTGTCCGCAAGGGCCACGATTGTACTTAGTTACATGAAACGGGGAATGTCCTGGTCTTCTGGCTGGGGTCCCTGGTCCTCTGCGGGCTGATCCTCGGAGGTACCTTCAAGGAGACCGTCGGGCACGACAATACGGTCATCATCTACGTGCGCCAGGTAGTGAGTACCCTCAACAGAAAAATCGAGCTCAGGGTTCACCACCCGCAATTGAGCCACGGCGTTTTTGAAAGACTCCTCCGCGACGGCAATACCATCGTCTTCGGCCAGCAGAATGCGAGCAACTAGCTCGGATCTAGTCTTTAATTCTTTCACATCGTCCGGCTCGTTGACACTCGGGGCATTGACCGCCCTCAGCTCCCTGATGAGCTCCTCGGCAGCTTTCTTCTCCGCCGCCAGCTTGGAGTTCTCCTCCTTCAGCCTAACCGCCTCCTCTTCAGCCTTCTTCTGAGCCTCGCCGGTACTCTTGACTTCTTCCTTGAGGGATGCCACAGAAGCCCGGGCAGCATTGAGTTCGGACTCAGTTGCAGAGTCCCCTTCAGCGTAAACAGCCGCCATCTCTAGCATCCTGGACAAGGCAGAAGCGTCTTGGGCCACCAGCGCCCTCTTGCTCGGGCGATCCATACCTTTCAAGCGAAGAGATTCCGCCCGGGGAACGACCAAAGAGTTGCCTTCAAAAAACCTCCTATCAAGGATACAGGGAGGAAGCTCGAACTTCCCTTTCTCTGGCACCCGAATAAGGTCCACAACGTCAGCTACCCTTGGCCGCTTCGCTCGCCCGGTCAAGGACAGAGGAGATCCCCGGGAGGCGAGAGTAGGAGAAAAAGAGGTCCCCGTGGCAGTTTAAACAGGAGGAGGAGCACGAGCACCAGCAAATCGAGATTTTGGAGGAGCCGCCCCGGCCTTATTCCTCGCGAGAGCATTCCTTACAACCCTGTCATGGGCCTGAGGCATCTCACCTGCACAAGCAAAACACGAACATGTTAGATACGAGGAAAAGAAAAACACGAACAAAATCTAAATAACTATGACTACCAAGCAGCTTCTCGGCATCCACGGGAGTCTTGCACTCCAGCAGTGCCTTAACGTTGATGAATCGGAGCTCGACCCTCTGACTCCCATCTCCCTCGAAGATCGGGCTGCCCTTGCTCGTCCAGCACTCAGCAAGCCCAAAGGAGTTGACCCACTTCACCAGCACCTCATACACCACGGCGTCCTGCCCGCGGAGATCGCTCGGTTGGAAGACATAGTCACTGGGCTTCTTGGCAAAATGGTCGGGTGCCCAGTGGAGGGGGAACTTTTAGAGTCTCCGCCCAATAAATCTCCCCTCCTCGTCGTGCAGCTCGTTCCCGTCCTCGTCAACTTCGATCTCCCAGACATATGTACTGTCCTGGGCAGCCTCGGACACGGGTTCAACAACGTAATACCGTTCCTTGAATGTCCGGATTGACTCTGAAAACGGCTTGAACAACTTGCGGGGCTGCTTCAAAGAAACCCAGCCGTAATTCTTCCCCGATAGCTTCTGCTGAAGATGGAAGACGGTGAAGAACAAAGGAAGAGTAGCCCCTATAGCGAGATGCTCGCATACCAACTTGAACGCCCGGATGAAGGCCAGCGAGTTAGGATGCAACTGCGTGGGGGCCAACTTTAAATGCACGAACAATGACTGCTGAAAATCAATGAACGGCATCCTCAGGCCCAGCTCCTTGAAAGCATATTCATACATGGTAAAACGGTCCCCGAAGTGAGTACAGACACGATCGTCTAACGAAGGGAAGTGCACCTTCCACTCTCCCTCCGGTCCTGCCTCTGTGAAAACGTCCACCAAAGACTTTGCAAAAGTGGACACATGCTCGGCAGGTTCGGCCACCTCCCACTCCTCCACGGAGAACCCGTCCACATCCTCGTCCATGTCGTCCGCCTCTTCCTCCCCGACATTGCTGGAAGAACTCAAAGTCGCCGAACTCGAAGCCGTCGAGCTGCTATTATCTTCGGAGCCCGTCTCCTCCTCGGATGTATCTATAATAACTTCTCTATCTGGCCCCGTTGCCATTACAGTCACCTGAAAAGCAGAGAAGAAAGTGAATTCGACAGCAAATCAAATTCACCCTTCCACTGCTAAGTCAAGTGAAAGGGCGCGCAAAGGGCTAAGGACAACGTCCCCGGCCTAAGCCCTAACATCATAAGGAAAGCTGAAACCTCCCCGCGAGGAGACGCTCGAAACTAATCATCCCAGGGCGAGGAGCTTCCCCGCACCCACACCCAGTTTCCGTATGAAGCTTCACCGGAAATCGCAAAGCTTCACCGGAATCTGGGAATGTTCTACCGGAAAACTCATCACCCACTCGGACGATGAACAGACACGGCGATCACGCTTACATAGCTACTGCAACATCACCGTGAACCACCCTCCTCGCTGAAACATACTACTAACTCCGGTGACATGTTAGAGGTAGAAAAATGGCACAACCACCGTTCACCACCAACAATCACCAAAGATTCACCCATTTCGTCCTCTAAAACTAGCCCTAACCACATGCAATCTACCACTAACAATAAACAGAAGCAGAACAGGCAAAGGATCAGAAGACTTACTTGATTTAAATAGAAAAAAGAAGCTGCTCGAAGCCTGACACGGTGGTCGGAGTAGGCGGAAGGCGGTTACGGGCAAGAGTACTGAAGGAAGCGGAGAGAAATCAGAGCAAAAAGTTCCAAATGGAACGATTTTCCCCCTTTTTATACAAAGGGGCACGTGCTAACACGCGCTCGTAGGCCATAATGGCTATCCACTAGCCATCATTGCCTATTAACTGCTACAGGAGCTCTAGGCACACGTGGCATCCCAACGTTTTCAATTCTGTCTGACCCTTAGTCTCCCCGAACACCGGGCAACAAGGTCACGACCACGAATCTCACGGACACCGGGAGCCACGAGCACTTTGAGACAGTCCTCCTCGTCTTCAAACGACGACTCTGTACTTGCCCCACAGAGCAACGAGCAGTCCTTAAGTCATCACTCTCATGCTCGCGAGCAACGACTTGGAGGCTCCTGTTCTGGACTGGACCAATGGCTAGACATGGCCCAATCCGCCTCTGCTCCAGAGCGGCCCAAATTGCCTAAGTCCAATCCACAGAGGGGCAAAAATTACCTTTCTGCCCCTCCAACCGGGCAAGGAATGCAACGTTCCTCCCCGGAAGTACTGCCCGTTACGCACGGCTTCATTGTTCCCCGAACAGCTAAGGGCAGGTGCCCGAAACCACGCTTATGCCCGACATAACGGCTAATTTTGGACACTCTGCCCGACATAACGGCTAGTTTGGGTAGTTACCTATTCTTTGAAAAAAACGGTTATTTTGCCCCGAAAATAGGACCGTTGGCCACGCGCTGGGGGCTCTATATAAACCCTCTCGCTTGAAAGGGTCAGGTATCCAATATTCACCCTAAGAATTCATACTTTGTACTTGCTCCTTTTCTCTGACCCTTTCTTACTTGAGCGTCGGAGTACCTTGCAGGTACACTCCCATCCTCTCCATACGACCAGCATCCCTGACGTACTTGGCGGCCTGATTCTACAGGATCTGATCCAGTCTTCACAAACAGGTAGATAGTAGACACCCCCGCTTCTTCGCTAAGTTGGACTATACTCTAATGTTTCATGACTGCAAAAGAGCAATATCTTCACTTAATACCCTGAATTTGTAGATGTAGTTTTTTTTTTCCTCTTGTAATCATAAAATAGCGATCTGTTATTACTATCGACGAGTCCACATTTCTCAACAAAAATTACATCAACCATTCCATATTCCGTACGGTGTTAACAACCAACCATTCCATGTGAAAGAGTGAAACATAACATCAAAAACGTAAAAGTGGCCAACCACAATCCCATGTTCTTGTATGAACATTATTCCCAACACAAGTAGTACGGCAAAATGGAGACAAACTATAGTGGTGGCCTTTCAATTATATAAAGTACAGTAGGGTAAGTCGTTAAACTTTTTGTTTGTTAGTAGATTAAAAAGGATTGTTGATAGCAATAGGAGCGGCAAAGGCAAGCTAGTTTTGTGCGAGTTTCGAAAGGGGACAAGTTAGATACAGCCGCTCCAAAATCCAACTCAATATTTTAAACAGCTATAACTCATTAGGAGGAGCACAAACAATAGAGTGAATTATTGCTCTTTTCTAGTTTCTATTCGTTTGCTGGTCCTTACTCCAAAGTGCAATTACCGAAATTGTCTTTTTTATTAAAATTATTCAACGTGTGTGAGAAAATTTATTTTATATATATATATATATATATATATATATATATAAAGTAGTGGAGTTCGAGTCTAAAAATATGTCAGTTATACATTATAAAAAATATGTATAATGTATGTCTCACATTTTTTTTTTGAAGATGATTAAATTGTTGATGTCTTCGATAAATATTATTTATATTTTGTTTTGGGTCGCCCATAAGGGTAGATGGATAGGCAAAATAGGGCAAAGGACAGATAAATTTTACATTTTATATCATTCTGATTAGTTTACTCATAAAATTTATCCTCGTCGTTCAGATCTCTCCAACAATCATTTGCATCTTATGCTGACACTTGCATTTAGTTGTTAACTAACTCTTCTATTTAAATAGATAAACGCGTCATTTTTCAGGTACAAAATTTATTTCTCCATTTACACTTCACTTCTCACTCTCTTACTGATTAGGGCATTGAAGTGCTAATTTTGTAGGACAACTCCTCTCCACCGCAGTAGAACCCTGAATCACCGTAGCGTCACGTCAGTTCAAGCTCTTTGATCATCGTTTACTCCCAAAAAAGAACATTTGATTCTTACGATTTCCATAATCTATCATTCTTGATTTAAGTGGTCAAATCTCGATCTCCTTCGATTGAAATGCAAATCTCCATCTCCAAGTTAGCTCTCATAAGTTATGATATGAACTCTTCATAGTTCACTAGAAAATAGAATCATCAAAAGCCACTCGCTAAAGCAGCAAGAAATCCCGCTCCGTCTCCACAAAGGGCAAACTGTCAAATCTCAACATCTATTTCTTTTGTTCCTCCACCATCGAATTTCGTGCAACTTGGGACAGTCCAGGGTACCTCCCAATTTCCTTCATTCGTCATATTTGTTCCACAATTCCACATATGAGAACCTTCCATCAGACCTACATTATTGGATACACTAACAGAGCGTAAAGCACTTACCGACCTCCAACTCTTACAGGCTAGTCTCGACTCGTAAGGAGCTTAAGAATTTTTTAACGACATGTTCCAGATGATTCAGCAGTAAAACTCCCAGACTATCGCAAATAGACTTCCTTAGTTCAAGAAAGTCTACACAAGGTTACTCCTTATAACAACATTGTGCAAAAGGAGGATTTGCAGAAGTTCGCCGGACCGAGAAAGGATCCTGAAGAGGTCCAGAAATCCTCGGATCATCGAAGACATAGGTGTCACACTCATTCTCTTGGTCCCAAAAGGGGGAAGGGACAATCACACTCTTCGAAACCCAATTAACGAGAAAAAAAAGGAAGAAGAAGCCCCTGCTTAACCAAAAAAGAAGAATATGTTAACCATTTGCATATTGGATTCCAGAGTCATAACGAAAACAAAGAACTTGGTGAGCACATTGAGTTTTGGGTGCTTGGTTAGACTACGGCCATGTTGAAGGAGACGTGAAGTGTAAACTCATCGCACTCACCCTTACTGATTCCACTCAAGCTTGGTTTAAGTCACTCATGTACAGAAGCAAAGATTCCTTATCTAATATATGAGAGACTTTCACCGACCATTTCACCATAAAAAGACACAACCAACCACCATGACTGCACTCAGTGGAGTTACCCATGGCAAGAAAGAAATCCTACGCGCATATATAAATCGCTTCACCAAGGTGGCACTGGCTGTCGGAGGATCTGATGAAAGCCTCAAGTGTTGGATCTTCGAGAAGGGACTTAGACTGAAGTGTACATTAGGGGAATAGATAGGACGCATGGAAGCCTAAAACCCAAAAGACCTACTGAGTAAGGTGAACACTACATCAAATATGAGGAAAAATTGTTGGCCGATGGAGGTAACCAGAGACGAAAGAACTCCAAATCTAGTTGAATATCAGAAAAAGACTCTATGAGACCTAGAGAGGAACATGAGCAAAGGCCTCGCTCGAAATTTGACTCATGACTCCTACACGCCCTTAAACACCTCGCAGGAGATGATTTTGATGGAGTGCGCTAACAAAAAATTCAAGGAAGTTGGGATAAGAAACCCTTATCCGATTAGAGAATTCTCCCAGACTGATAAATCCAAATACTACCATTTCCAAAAAAGTCACGGGCACAACACCGACAATTTCATCAGGCTTAAGGATGTGATTGAAGGGCTTATCGAAAATACTAGGTTATCCAAGAACAAAAAGGACGACAAGAGGGAACGAGGAAACTCCCTAATAAAGAAACAATCCTCCAAGAATATTGGCGAAGTTATGGCCGAGGGAAAAGGAAAAGAAATAAGTAATGAGGATGATGAAAGGCATAAGGGTAAACGCCAATATATCGCCTCCATACCCGAGGGGGCCTAGGCTAAGAAAATCACCGTGAAAAGGAAGATTGTTTAGCTTATGACCGCCAACAAAAAGGAATGAAACAACTAAAGAAATACAATGCTATTATTCTAGGTAAGTCATCTGCTCATCATTGATGAGCTGATTAAGATGGACCAGGTCTTGAAAATTTGCCCTAGTCAGGTAAAAATTTTCCACTTACTATAAAGCATTCTCAAAGGCGTTCTCATCCACGGAAAAACTATCTTGCAGTGACTTGGTCAGTTCCTTACAAAGAGAAAGATTTTCCTCACACATGTTATTATGGCATGCCTCAGTTTTCTTTTGATTCTCTTGATAAGCTTTCCAAACATTTTGCATCTCCTCGGTCCTTTTTCGGATGAGCTTTAATTACAGGTTCGCTTCTTTCAAAGCCTCGCCCTTCTCAGCCGCTCCTCGGAGGAGTTATTTCACATTTTTGAATAGAAGATCAGGAGACACGAAAGGTTCCAAAGCCTCTTCTATGGCAAGAAATAAATATGAAGCGCCTTGGATCTCTTCAATGTACCTATTTCGTTCTACAGTAAGATCCTTAATCGGTTTCTCAAATCTCTCCCTTTCTCGACGAAGATGGTCAAATAGGAAGACGTTTTCCCGACTAGTGGCACCTAAGGCTAAAACAGTTTATGCCCGACGAACATGGTAATATGGCTCGGCCAACTCCCTTTGATGAACTTCATCATAAATTCTCAAGAAGTAGAAATAATCATCGTTAAATATTGAAGAGTCAAACTTGTTACCCGTCCTCGGACTCTAATGCTCTAGAAATATGAGCCTTGAATCCTCCCACGCAAGACACTTCCGACCTGAAGATCTAGGCTGTAGGCATATGAAGAGAACCCGCATCCCGAACCTCTTCTAACTCAGGGATGAAGGGTAACCTTTCACCCCATTCCTGACGAGGAGATGACAAAGTTTCTTCTACCAAAGTATAATTAGGTGAATCCTGGTTCGCATCCCTAGTGCAAGGATAAGTAGTTTTCATGATTTGTCTGACGGCCAGGCTAGAGGGAATCTTGGCAAGTGTATCCAAAGCAAAATGCCTCTGACAGAGGGTGTGTTTAAAATTTCAACCAAAATAGCAGCAACCTAAATTTCCTTCCTTAACTGCCGCACGATGTCTTGACTCTTCATGGCCTCTTTAAAAACAAATATACATTATAAGAATAATAGAGGAAACAAGGAAGGGGGAAATACTAAGATCACCCACTTAAGATTTTCTTCCTTCCTCTTTGGATTTAGCATCCACAGGCCAATGAGTTTGGATGCACCTTTTCAGTCGTGTCTTAGAGGCCAAATTGGATGGAATCACTCAACATACGTAACCAAGTTCATGATAAAAGGTTCCTAGTTGAGTTTTCAAATACAGTTCTTCTTCGAACATATCTTCCTCCTGGTAGCAATACATCTCGGCTCTAATTAAAAAATAACCTTGAGTCCAATATTTACTAAAAAATATTTGTGCATGTAGAAGAGGCGTCAGGATCCTAACAACAAATCTTTGCATGAGCCTCCTCATTAAGAGTAACAATCAAGAAAAAAACAATCTTTGAAATATTTCACGTTGTTAGAAAAAATATCTCAAAGTATTCGATACTTTGCCTCAAAGAAACCAAACTAGAACCATATATAGATTTAACATCGTTTTGTACCTTGAAGAGGTGGAAAACAATGTCACTGTCGGTTTGCTCTCTTTATAGTCACACCAATTTTAAGAAAACTCTAATGAATGCCCATATCACATGATGGAACCGTGAGGGGCAATATGTAAGTGGTTCAGAACATTAACTTCAAACTCATTGAAAGGAAGACGATAACCGATGAGAGAGAACAAACACTCATGGAATGGAATCCCACACCCATCATATTAACTGCAAGCCCTGTGATTTTCATCTGGAGGAAGCACGCCCCAATCTTCTAACGAACCAACATCAAACTCCGCCTGAGCAAAAACGCCACCACGATAAAAGACAAGCATGGATTTTGATATCACCAAATTTACCCAAACTCCGAAAATGTCCTTACTGACTTTTTTGGTTGAAACGGACATAGTAACTGTACACCCTAAACCCCAACTCTTAATTATAAAAGATAAAATAAAATTTTTGTATGTTACTCCAACAAAACATACATACTTTACTTAGATAAAGTCAACATACTCGCAACGGAATTCAAATTATGACATAACTTCAAATATTTATTCAATTGAAATACTCAAAGAAATAAACAAAATCCAACATCAACTCAAAGCAAATAACATATCATTCCCCGATGTTACAAAATTGGAGAAATGTCCATCTAATAGTGAAATATAAATAAACAAGAAAGATAGCTACAAGCCATCTTCCAAATCACAATAGCAAATACTCCTCATGAGTATTTGTATAACATTTCACAAAGGCATACAAAACAAGTAAGAAAGGGTGAGAATAAACCTTACAAATGTTAGCGGTGAAAATAGACAGCAGGATAATAATAGTAATTACACAAATCATTTTTACACAACAACGACAACCAAACAATTCATAATGTAAATGTGAATGCAATAACTTCTCCTCCAAGTATACATGTGGTATCGGGTTTTTGGGATCAGAGGTATTTTACTGATTGTCTCTATCTATGCTTCCTCTCTGAACCGCGTCCCTCTCTGGACATGAAACTGTCATGGTTCCTCTTTGAACCTGACCTCACTGGACCGAAGTCCTACTTAACTCCAATATACATGTATGCATGATTATGACATCATAAGCTCAAATAATCATCAACATCTAATCTCAAAATGTATACTAAAAAATAGGTTCCACTCTTAAATCATAATTCGCCAATAACATACCTCAATGTAATTCCACCGAATTATTAAACTCAAAACATAATATATTTATATATTTTTGCAAAATAATCAACCATAGAGAAAATTTGTGTTGTTACTCAATAATTTACCTCAATTCATCTGATAAACTCAAAAACATCTCCAAGGGTATATTTTATATTATATACTCTCAATTCCAAATTAATTTAAATAATTCCACCGAATTCATAGAGGAACTCTAAATAACTTGCCAACAAAACTTGACAAAACTTTAAATAATTCTTCTTAATTAGTATTATGAATTCATTACATAAGTTATGGCCAATACTTGGCTATATGGTTAAGAAAATCAAGAAAATTGGCATCGTGCATGAGGACGATTCCCTCGAGGATTGAAATGACCTTGGTTCCTTGATGGTCTTTGATAGAATTGATGATTTGTATTATGGTTGAATGCATACGGTGGAATGAATTTATTGTAAAATGATTCATATTTTAGTTCGATCCATGACGACTGCCTAAACAAAAAGAATCACGTCCATAAAAATTCTAAGATCCATTTTTCGAATGGAAATTCACTGTTTCTACAACAACATCTACAATTTAACAACAACATCTACAATTTGTTCCTTCAATTATATTACTTTAAAAGAAATTAAAATAAAAGTCAAAATTATATTGTTTAATTGAAACACAAAATTGAAGAAAAATATCGCATAATAAATAAGTTTTATTTTTAATTTAAATATAATAATATTATAAAAAAAACAAAATTTTAAACACTATTGTTTATTTAAATGAATGACATAATTGGAAGAAACAATACTATTATTTATTGCAAATTGTTATACCAATAATATACACAGCTTTGTGGTTGAGGTGCCTTTTGCATAGCAAAGGTCCAAGGTTCAAACGGTTTAAACCCTAGTGGAATCAACTTTTGAAATTTTTATAAAGAAACATTAAAAAAATTTAAAAAAACTAAATAAAAAATCCACGTGGATTTAAAAAAATAAATAAATAATTAAATAAAATGCTACGTGGGATTGCCAAATCAACAAATAAGAATATTGCATAGTTGTTATGCCACTAAAGAGGCCAAAGAAATAGAATCTAAACATTATAATGGGCATCCAAAAAAACTATTTTACAGGAGTAAATCGAAATTCGCTCACATTGCAAGGATAAAGTGTATTTAAACATAAAACTAACTCTAAAATAATAATTGTATCTCAATTCATCAAAAAGGTTACCAACAACAAAATTGCTCAAATTTTGCCAAACTGTCCCTCAAACTCGAAAATCGTCGAAACTGCCTTTTGTCGCATGTACAGCTCCGTCATACAGTCATACTGTACAACCACTATGGTACGCCCCGCCATACAGCCCCGTCGTACAACCTTGTCGTACATCCCTATTGTACAACCCCGTCATACAACCTCGTTGTACAACCTGTACTTAATTTTTCCTATTTTTTGTTTAAAAAATCAAATTTTAAGAAAATTCTATTTTTCTGACATTTTTGAAAATACTTAGTTTCTAAGCATTGGGAAACAGAGAAAATTAACAATATTGCATCAGAACAGACAGAGTAATACAATTCCCAAATTTTACAGAAATCACAAAAAGTTCAAAAATCATAACAATAATATCACAGTAATCATACAACTCACAAATGGTCAGAATATTTCAAAACAAAACATCACATCAATCACAGATACATACGTAATTCCATTGTAACAACAAAATTATATAATAAAACATCAATCGATGACCTTAGGGGTTTTGGCCAAACCACCTTGGTCACCAATAAGGACAAATCACATATAATATGAAATACAAAGATAAGAAGGTAATGACCCCTCATTGTCTTGATTGCTTAAGGTCACCCATAAGCAAAATAATTTCCCCTTACCTCAAAATTTGAATTTTTGGCAAATTTCTTCACGTTCCTCGGGGTCCTCTCAAAGCTCTATCCTAAAACCCCAATTCCATGATCGGTCGCTTTCTCAAATTCTGATTTTTTTCTCCCTACCCCTGAGTCCCCTCACTTTAAATTATTAGTTCTGAACATATTTAATCACAGTTACTATAACACCGCCATTCAAATAATTAAATAAGATTAATAATTTAAAGTTTGGGTGTTACAGTAACCGTGATTAAATATGTTTAGAACTAATGCAAGTACGACATAGATGACAAATAAGCTAAAATGATCACCACTTTAGGAACTCTAAAAATTAGTCAAACATAGATGAAGGCGAGAAGCTTAGATGTTAAAACTCAAGAGATAAATAAGAAACCATGCGCATAAAGGAGAAATTGATGGGCAAAATCTCTCAGGGCTTGGTTGACGCTCGTCCCAGAATATCTCCAAAAAGGAAGGTAAAAGAATGAAGATGTTTTTAACGCAAAGTGAATAACAATCAATAAGAAACGATAATGTCCCTTCAAGAGTCTTGTATGTTTCCCATAGAGAGTTGAATACCAGACGATCATTCTACACTATCAATGGTAGAGATCCACCTAAAATGGTTCAAAAAACACTGAAGTACCCTTGGTGGAAGTAAAACACCATTACTAATTAGAATAGGAGTATGTGTCGACCATTTTCAACGCCATGCAGTGCCATGTAAGGGTAGTGTTTAAATTCGCTGGTTCCCAAGAATGTCGACGTTCCACCAAAGATTTATATTTTATCATCCTATGACTAAATAAAATCACTAGTTACAAACAATCGCTTTACAAAATAGAAGACAATGGTTTGGGGAGCAATTGTTTTGAGCCGTCCGTAAGACCTACAATGACAAAGAGACTCCATACTGGTCAAATGCAAAACAAGATGAAGGACATCTCACTACGCCAAACAAGGGAAAAGAGGGCGCTTTTTTTGGCCTAAGACAGCGCTTAAAAGCGCTGTCGTAGGTAAAGACAGCGCTTTTTTATTTATGAAAAAGCGCTCTCTAAAATGGGACTTTAGACAGCGCTTTCTAAAAGCGTTGTCTAATGGTTATGGAAATGATTTTTTTAATATAACTTTAGAGAGCGCTTTTTCCCTAAAAGCGCTCTCTAAATAGGATTTTAGTGTGCGCTTTTTTCTTAAAAGCGCTCTCTAAAGTATACCTATAATTTTATTGATTTTTTTCCTATAACTTTATAAAGCGCTTTTTCCTCAAAAGCGCTCTCTTTTGTCTACATATAATTTTAAAGATTTTTTTTAAAAATCCCATTTTAACCATTTTTTTTTATGCAGAAACCTGCATAGTTTCAAACCTGCATTTCTTATAGAATTTCTTGCAACAACAGAATTCTTTACATTTCAATAAATAGAATTCTTGAACAACAGAATTCATATACATTTCAATAAACACAGAATTTCCTTCAATTCACAAAACTAGAATTTACAACAGAATTGAATTTACTACAGAATTTTCTTATATTCACAAAACTAAAATTTACATTCCCAAAACTATACATTCAATAAATTTTGTTTATAAGAAAGAATTCGCACAATTCATCCGTAATATAATTCAATTGTTTCCTTGTGTAAGAAGAACACGCCATATCTTCGAAATACTATATAACAAAACAAAATACGCATTATTTAGTTAAAAATAATAAATTATATGACATATCCGATAAATATTAAAATAAATCCTAAGTTATAAAACCATGCATACCCTTTTAGGAATCTCCAATTGGTCCATTTGAATGATTTCTCTCATGAACCTCAAAACGAAGTACCCGCAGTCTATGCCATTACGCTGACGAGGGCACTACACATAGACAAATAAATAAGATATAATATATAGATGTTTTGTGTTATTAAGTAGCATCACTAATAAGCAATATTGTGAAAATTAATATACCTCCACTTTGACCCATGTAATATTGGTTGACCTAGCCCGTGCTACTCGAGTCTCTCTTTGTGCACGGTATAGTAGTATAGCTCTATAAAAGAAAAACGTAAACTTAGAACAATGTCACAGAAATAATTAGATATACAAATACACACGAATATTACGAACAGTCTCACTTACGTGTCAACCACATCCTTCATATTCTGATATGTGGACCAATCAGTATCCAATGAATTAAGATAATAGACCACTTCTGTAATAGGATTAATTGCAACCAACAACCAGTGTCCACTATAAAGTATAACAAAAGTTTAGATGGATAATTTGTACGCAAAAGATACAAATTAAAGATTAGAATGAAATTATAATGAAAATCTTACCCGTTTCCAGTATTATACGGTAAAAGAAACAGACATTCTGTGGTGCTGGCCGTAAATCGCTCAAGTAAGTGGTCTCTTACGTCAATTGCATTCGTACCAATTCTCGGTGCATTCACAAGGCTGCAAGAGAAGAAACGGAATTTGTTTGACAAATTCGTCCCCCGCAAGAATTTTTCATACATGCACCTTAAATAAAAACATAATAAACATTAGACTATTATCATTGAAATGTGTAAATAAATTGTTCAACTAAATAAATAATAGATTGATTGGAGTACCAGATGTATGAATGCATAACACCGATGCCTAATTCAGTATGATTCAGAACCTGCTCCATGTCCTCTTTTCCGATTATCTCGGAATGAGGAAAACCAAAAACACCTTCGTCCATGTTGATTTGACGAATAGCACCTTGCATCAAATCTGACATTTCCAAAAGTGTTCCTAGACACGTCTGAAAGTGAGGTCTACTTTTTTCCTTTACGGTCCTTGTAGGAGCTTTTTTCTTGCCGGTCTGTTGGGAAGGTTGAGCAGTAACCTAACAATCATATAAGTTAGGTAAAGTAGAAAATCATGAATTTGGATAATTGAATAACACTTAAAAGCTACCTCTCTGTGTGATTCAACAGACTCGTTTTGCAGCAAAACCCCTTTATTCTTTGCTGCGGGTTTTGTAGGAGTCTAACATTACCATGAAAAAAAAATGTAAGTAATGGTTCAGAATGATTTTCATAATCGTTCAGAATTGACATTTGAATACTAAGAGATTCGTAATGGTTTTCAACATACCTCATCACCTATGAAAATGAGGTCTAACGGCCATGCAACAAACGAACCTATTGCATCCCGCAGCAATGTAACCTCTGAAACCGAGTCTGGTATCGGTAGTAACGCATCCGTATCTAAAGCGATATCAACCGACACTTTCAGATAACCTTGTGGGAGCGGATGATGGTGAAGTAACGCTCCCGCAATGTTATGCACTTTTCCCTTGCCAACCATGCGATAAGTCGGAAACGACAAATACAGCTGGCAAGATGAAATGCCCTGAAGCAATAATAAATATGTAACTGTTAATATGTATAAAGGTCAAATAAAATAAATGTGTTAATTATGTACTAATTACCTCGGGAATTTTAATTGGAGAATTGATACTAGCTTTGTCACTAGCATCTTTCAAACCGGAACCGCGCCTTTCCGCCTCATATCTCTCTTTATCCTGCTCCAATGCTTGGATTTTCGCTTGTAGTGTCATCATAGTTTGCATGATTTCTTGGTTGGTGGGATTTTTTTCTTTGGTTGCTTATACAAGGATGATGGAGTCACACCAAATCCTTTACCTCTCACCCGACCGGGATACTCAGGAGCATTTAGTACTCGACTAAGAATGCTCCTGCAATCAGCCTCATCTGCGGGTATGGATTTAGATATATTCTCCTGAAATTCATTGACATATCGAAAATAATTAGTGGGGATTAAAAATTAATTATAATTTAATAAAATTTCAATTAACTTTGAGACATAATGTTATACTTACACATTCTTCATAAACATGTTGAACATCTTCTGTAACAGCTTCGCTCTTACCCACGCGAGCTTCCTTCCACAAAACATGGTCCGGAAGTGATGATTCTTCACTTTTAGACTCTTCTAACTACACATTTAGATATGTACTAATTTCATCAATTATAACACAATACTACAATTAATAAAATCATAGCATTAATATATATACTTACCAATTTTTGTTGTAACCGTGCATATCCCAAACGCCCTTTTTTGTATGGATACGCGGGCTTTGATGCTCTTTCGCGGTTAATGGCACTCAATTTCTGGATAAACAAGTTTAAGTCATATCAAAACAAACTAATGAAACAAATATATAACACAATCAATAGACATGACAAGATAACATTACATTGAATTCTTCGGTTTTCCGTTTGTCTACAAAAAGGCTCCATTCTTCCGGTGTAATCAAATCCGCATACAACGGTGGAAGTTCTCCTTCAACAAAATTTTTGTCTTCGTCCCTAAGATACTTGTTTGATAACAAGGCTCTAAACCCTCTGTGTCTCTTTCCGGCCAATTGAAGACAATACTTTTTTCGGGTTTCTTCAATATTAAAGGACCTCTACAAAAAAACATACACATATAAACATAAAGTGTGTTAGTATAAGTAAATTAAAGACTTAATCGTCAACAAAAATCTAATAACATCAATCATATTTGGTAAGTACCTCTATCTCGGTCCATATCTTTTCTTTACCGGCATCCAACGCTTTACTCCTCCAATTATCGCAAGTGATTGGAATATGCTGACGGACGAGTGAACCAATGTATGAAGCCAACATTGAACCGTTAGGCTCAACTAGTTGGTTCTGTTGACTCCAATGTACATCAAATCTCATCCCCTTATCTCTAGCACGGATGATGCTCTTCATAATGGTTTTTCCTCTTTTTATTTCATGTTCTACATTCGAAGCTTCATTTTGAGCTTCCTCTGAATCATGTGTCTCGTGGGTGTCTTCCTGGTTATTAGACATTTTACCTGTAAGAAAGCAACAACAGTCAAATACCAACATTTAAAAGCAAAAAAAGAATAAGTTCACTAACTCTCTAGTATCAATAACATCAATCACATTTCCATTCGTATAATTAACCTAATTCTTTTTAGTATAATTAACCACTCCTAACATTAGCTTAGTTGCAATTCAATAACATCAATCACATTTCCATTATGCTAACAAATCCATTTCAATCACTAACAGTTCTGTTTCAAATTACAAGCATGCCATAGCTCAATTAAGTCACCACATTATCATTCTAATATCATTTCCACATGATGAAGAATTGAGGTTCTTTAAATGGTTCTGATTAATTCCATGCAGAAAGAGAGCAAATGAGGGAGAAATTATTCTTTTTGAAGCACTAACTCAATTATTCAGTGCAGGCAATTATATAAGTATAAAACACAAATAAAGTTTCAATTAATAATAATATAATATGATACGAGCCAATAAGTCTATAATCCAAAATTACAAAATGGACTTTTATTCTTTACAACAGCAATAGAATCTACATTTCAATTTGGCCAATCAAAAGCTCAAATTCATACCTTCAACCATATAGACTTGTAGAGGGCTTTTGATTATTTTTAACTTTTTAAAAATAAATGTGAATTTTCTTTCTAACCGTTTCGTCTCTTATTCAACAAATAAGGTCTAAAGTTTCAGACTAAAGTGAAGTCTTTCGTTTTGTTGGCAACAACAACAGTAACAACAGTAACATGCAACAAAAATAACAGTCTAGTTTAAACATCAACAACAACAACGAACAACAGTAACAACAAAAACAAACAGCAACAACAAAAATAGTTAAAAAAAAGAAGAAGTTGCAGTAGAAGTAACAACGAACAACGAACAGCAACAACGAACAACAGTAACATGCAACAACGAACAATGTACCTCTTCTTCGTCACGACGGCAACAAAACGACGGCAGCAGTGGTCACGACAATGAACGACGGCAGCAGAAGGACGGAAAATCAAGCTCTTGAACGACGACAGCAAAGGGTCGAGAGAAGAAAGAGAGCAAGGGTCGAGAGAAGAAAATGATTAGAACCAGTTTCAGACAATTAAATAAAATGTGTTTTATATTTTAATTAATAAATGACCTTAGAGGGCGCTTTCCTTAAAAAGCGCTTTCTAAAGTGAGCCCTTAGAGGGCGCTTTCCTTAAAAAGCGCTTTCTAAAGTGAGCCCTTAGAGGGTGCTTTTCTTAAAGCGCTTTCTAAGGTGAGGTGACTTAGAGGGCGCTTTTCAAAAGCGCTTTCTAAAGGCTATTTTTAGAAGCCTTGTCAAAAAATCTAAAAATGAGTCTGGGGCGAGGGGGATTCGAACCCCAGACTCAAAGCATGGCAAACACTTAAACAAACCTCCTGGACCAGCGGTACTACGCCCTCATCCATTGTTTATTCTCACTCTATAAATATATATTTTAAATAAGTTAAAATGTTTGTATTTAAAATAAATTAAAATATAATTTAATATGATTTAAATATATTAAATATAGTTTGATATATTAATATAATTTAAAGTACATTTTAAATTATATATTAATATAATTTATATATATTAAATATAATTTCAATATATTAAATATAATTTGATATATTAATATAATTTAATATATATTTTAAATTATATATTAATATAATTTATATATATTAAATATAATTTCAATAAGTTAAAATGTTTGTATTTAAAACATATATATTTAAATATTTTATTTGAATAATTTAAAATATAATTTAAAATAAATTAAAATATAATTTAATATAATTTAAATATATTAAATATAATTTGATATATTAATATAATTTAAAGTATATTTTATATTATATATTAATATAATTTATATATATTAAACATAATTTAAATAAGTTAAAATGTTTGTATTTAAAACATATATATTTAAATATATTATTTGAATAATTTAAAATATAATTTAAATTAAATTAAAATATAATTTAAATATATTAAATATAATTTGATATATTAATATAATTTAAAGTATATTTTAAATTAATATATTTTAAATTATATATTAATATAATTTATATATATTAAATATAATTTAAATAAGTTAAAATGTTTGTATTTAAAATATATATATTTAAATATATTATTTGAATAATTAAAAATATAATTTAAAATAAATTAAAATATAATTTAATATAATTTTAATATATTAAATATAACTTGATATATTAATATAATTTAAAGTATATTTTAAATTAATATATTTTAAATTATATATTAATATAATTTATATATATTAAATATAATTTAAATAAGTTAAAATATATAATTTAAATATATTAAATATAATTTGATATATTAATATAATTTAAAATTCCTTTCCCTACCTAAAGGGCGTGGGTTCGACCCCCACTTTTACCATTTTTTGTGATTCTTGATGTTTTTCAGTATAATTAGTAAATGACTTTAGAGGGCGCTTTTTCTTAGAAAGCGCTTTCTAAAGTGAAAAGAAATTGAGCCCTATTAGAGCGCTTTCTGAAAGCGCTTTCTAAGGTGGTCTTTAGAAAGCGCTTTTTAAAGGCGCTCTCTAAAGTGATACCTATAGCAGCGCTTTTTGAAAAGCGCTGTATAAGGTGGCACTCTTTTACATTCTTTTACAGCGCTTTTTGGAAAGCGCTTTCTAAAGCCTTTCTTTTAAGGCGCTTTTTTTTAGCGATATTTTTTTATTCTTTTTAGCAGCGCTTTTGCATAAAAACGCTGTCTTTTTGGTGCTGTCTAATGTAATTTTTGGCGTAGTGTCTGAATTCTACATTTGATATCACTCAAATTAGCTTACTAGCGAAACATATCTTTATTGTCCAGTTCTATCTGACGGTTATCGGCATCTTACGCTCACACTTGCATTCAGTTGCTAACTAAATCTCCCATTTAAAGAGATAAATGTGTCATCTCTCAGGTACAAAATCTATTTCCACATTTACACTTCACTTCTCATTCTCTTAGTGGCTTGAGTGTTGAAATGATAATTTTGTAGGTTAGTCTCTCTCCACTGCATGAGAACCTTGAACCACCGCATTGTCATATATGATTAACTGCTCCAATTATCGTTTAGTTTCAGAGGTGTTAAAATTTATAATGATCTTTTATATAGTTTAATTTTTTTTCTGCCATTACCATGTTGTCCTATAGAAAGGTGGTTTCCTTTATTATTAAGAGTTTATACTTTTTTTTCTTTGTCTTTCTTGTTATTGAAGTTTAGTCCATTTTTATCCACACAAAAGAAAAGTTAGAGAAAGTGTTATTGTTTCAAAAACTATATGACTTATACGTTTTGTTGAGTCACTATCATGTCTTGGCATGTAGCATATACCTACCACTACTAGTTTGTGTTAGCACATGAGAGTACGAACAAATTTAGAGACGTAAGCCATTAGTAGCCATTAGTACCAGCGCTTTTCTTGGCCGTCAAATGGGGGAATTGATGCACATAGTCGCATCCCTCATGTAGTATAGTGTTTCATGGCCATGTCCCACGTCTTTGTGATAAATTTGAAAATTTTCAAACTAGTAAACCACGTTATTCATAGTATATAATTAAATACGATGTACCTAATAAGTTACATGAATTTATTATAAATAAATACATGCCTTACAATATTTACAATCCATCGTATATGTTAGAAGTAATTCATGTTAGGTTGTCGAAGTCGAAGGGCTTATAGGTTTTGGTCGAAATGTTGTATAGTCAGTCGAATTGTTGTAATGATATGTAGGTCAGCTGTATTCGACAGAGTCGAATATAGCTGATAAGGGGTTCAGTCAAATTGACTAGATTGTGTCGAAATGTTAGTTTTGGGTCTGGACTTTGACAGCCTATATAAAGGGCGTTGTATTATGTATTTTAGATACAACAACTTCATAATAAAATTTTGCAAAGTTTTCACAAAACCCTAATCTCTTTTCTCTCCTTCTTCTTCTTCTTCTTCTTCTCTCAAATATTCATCTTTCTTGGAACTCAGTTCCAACAATTGGTATCAACGAGTCCGGTTGCGATTCAGAGAGATTCTAATGGCAAACGGAGCAACAACGTCCACACAATTCGCAGCGAATCTACCGATTTTCAAAGGGGAAAACTACCAACGGTGGGTGGCGCATATGAGAGTTATCTTCAGATTTCAAGATGTGGTTGAAATTGTGAATGATGGCGTAACGGAATTGGGGGCAAATGCTACTGATGAACAGAAAGCTGCGTACAAGGATCAAAGGAAGAAAGATGGCAAAGCGTTGTTCTTGATTCACCAGTGTGTGGATCCGAATGTGTTTAAGAAAATTATTGAAGAAGAATCTGCAAAAGAAGCGTGGGACAAGTTAAAGAACTTGTATGGAGGTGATGAGAAACTGAAGAGGGTGAAGCTGCAAACCTTGAGAAAGCAATACGAGATGATTCAAATGAAGGAAGATGAATCAGTTTCGGAATTCTTTTCAAGATTGGTGATGCTGACGAACCAGATGAAGTCTTGTGGAGAAACAATCACAGATTTGCAAAAGATTGAGAAGGTACTAAGATCTCTGACTGCAAATTTTGATTACATTGTAGTGTCAATTGAAGAGTCCAAGAATCTCGCTGAGATGAAGGTTGAAGAGCTACAGGCTTCTTTGGAAGCTCATGAGATGAGATTGAAGCAAAGAGATTCAGAAAGAGAAAAGGTATCGGACCAAGCACTACAAGCGAAATTCACCAAGAAATCTGGGAAGGCGAAGTAGGGAAGGAATCTTGCTAGTGATGAGAAGTCAAGCAAGAGTTCAAAGAATCATGATGATTCGACAAAGAAAGGCATGGGCAACAAGTATTCTGGGAAGAAAGTTGATATGAAAGACGTGCAGTGTTACAATTGCCAAAGTTTTGGTCATTATGCTCGAGACTGTCGAAAGAAGAAGGAAGCACGAGCAAAAGAGAGTGACAAAGCGCAGTATGCACAGGCAGGAGAGAGTGATTCTGAAGGTGTGCTACTAATGGCAGACACTCAGTCGAATGATGATGAAACGAATTTGTGGTATCTTGATTCAGGTTGCAGCAACCACATGACTGGTAACAAGAACTGGTTCAACAAGCTTGATGAATCAGTTAAGAAGGTGATAAAGTTTGCAGATGGTAGACAGATCACGTCAGGTGGAAGAGGAAACATATCTGTAATGAGAAGAGATGGTAGAAAAGCCAGCATTACCGATGTGTTGTATGTGCCTTCTATGACAAGTAACTTGATAAGTATAGGTCAATTACTTGCCAAAGGGCATAATATGAAGCTGGAGAATAATCAAATGAAGGTGTATCATGCTGATGGTAGGTTGGTACTGAAAGCACCATTGGTTGATAACAAGACGTTTAAAGTTCAGATTAATATGATTAATCATGAATGTCTTGCGTCAACTACAGAAGAAGAAAAGAATTGGCTATGGCATCATAGATATGGGCATCTAAACTTCAGGAGTTTGGGTATGCTGAATCAGAAGAAGATGGTGTATGGTTTACCTCAGGTGAAGGAACCAAATCATGTGTGTGAGGAATGCTGCAAAGCAAAGTAGGCTAGAAAAGCATTCAAACATGATCTGCCAATCAAGTCGAAAGGAAAGTTGGAGCTTGTTCATTCTGACGTATGCGGACCTTTTGAAGTTAGGTCGAATGGTGGAAAGCGTTACTTCTTAACTTTCATTGATGAATTCACCAGATATATGTGGATTTATGTGATCGAAAGTAAAAGTGAAGTATTCACAAAGTTCAAGAAGTTTAAGTTGCTTGTCGAAAAGCAAAGTGGCTGCAAGCTAAAGAAACTGAGAACTGATGGTGGTGGCGAATATGTCTCTCGAGAGTTTGCTAGATTTTGTGAAGAGGAAGGTATAGAGCATGAGGTTACTGCTCCCTATACACCTCAACACAATGGAATAGCTGAGAGGAAGAATAGAAGTATACTGAATATGACGAGAAGTATGTTGAAGGCTAAAGAGGTGCCAAAGAGATTTTGGGCTGGAGCAGCTTCGACAGCAGTATACATTCTGAATAGATGTCCAACGAAGAAGTTAGTCGAGAAGACTCCTTATGAAGCTTGGACAGGTGAGAAGCCAAATGTAAGTCATTTTAGAGTTTTTGGATCAATATGTTTCAGGCATGTTCCTGAGCAATTGAGAACAAAACTAGATGATCGAAGTCAAACCATGGTGCTCATAGGTTATCATTCGACTGGTGCATATAGACTATATTCACCAGAAGATGATAAATTTATGATCAGTCGAGATGTTCTGGTAGATGAAAAACAAAATTGGGAGTGGAGTCATGGGTCAGTTCGACAGGATACTGGTCGACAGCTGGAAGAGACAGTTCCGACAGTGTTTGAAGAAGATCAACAAACTGAGGCCACGACAAGTCGAAATGAAGAACCTCCCGAGCAGAATGTAAGAAGATCGACTAGAACAAGAGCTGAGTCGACAAGGTTAGCTGGATATGAGAGATTTCCAGATAATGCAATTGATGCAGATGGTGACTTAATAGAAGAAGCGATGATGATGGCTGAAGCAGAACCAATTAACTTGGATGAAGCCATGAATGATTCGAATTGGTGTGAAGCCATGAAGGAGGAACTCAGGGCAATTGAAAAGAACAATACCTGGGAACTTGTCGAAAAAGCCAGCAAGAAGCCTATTGATGTGAAGTGGGTTTACAAGCTGAAACGAAGGCCAAATGGTGAAATTGCCAAGCATAAGGCAAGACTAGTGGCAAGAGGATTTCTGCAGAAACCTGGTGTTGATTTCAACGAAGTCTATGCGCCAGTGGCTAGGTTGGAAACAATCAGGATTGTTGTTTCGACAGCAGCATATAGAGGATGGAAGATACATCAGTTGGATGTAAAATCAGCATTTTTGAATGGACCCTTGGAGGAAGAAGTACATGTCAGTCAACCACCAGGATTTGAGGTCAAAGGGCATGAGTCGAAGGTGTACAGATTGAGGAAAGCTCTCTATGGATTGAACCAAGCCCCAAGGGCTTGGAACAAGAGAATAGATAGTTTCCTAATCGAAGCAGGGTTCACGAAGTGTGTGTCTGAGCATGGAGTTTATGTAAATGATGTCGACAATGATAGTCGAATCATCTTATGCCTGTATGTTGATGATTTGCTGATTACAGGTGCAAATGAAGCTGAGATAAGAAAAGTTAAGTCGAAGCTAATGCAAGAGTTCGAAATGTCCGGCCTAGGGAATTTGTCATATTTCTTAGGGATGGAATTCAAAGACACAGCTGAAGGTGTGTTCCTGCACCAGAAGAAGTATGCTCAAGATATCTTGAAGAGGTTCAAGATGACTGACTGTAAAGCTGCAACAACTCCATTGGAAACAGGAGCAAAGTTGAAAAAGGTAACTGATGATGAGTTTGTAAGTTCGACACTGTACAAACAAATCATTGGATCCTTGAGGTATCTTTGCAATACAAGGCCAGACATTTGTCAAAGTGTCGGATTGTTAAGTCGATTTATGGAGAAACCCCAAGAATGTCATCTCATTGCAGTAAAGAGAGTACTGAGATACATTAAGGGTACGATTGATCATGGTGTGCTGATGCCATGTCGAAATAAGTCCAAGTCAAAAGATGCTGAGGTATATGGTTATACTGATTCAGATTTCAGTGGAGACCAAGATGAGAAGAAAAGTACTGCAGGCTATATTTTCATGATCGAAGGAGCTCCAATCTCTTAGAGTTCGAGAAAACAAAGCATTGTGGCTTTGTCATCATGTGAAGTTGAGTATGTAGCTGCATCGTATGCAGCATGTCAAGCAGCATGGATAGATATGTTGCTCGAAGAGCTCAAGATCAAGGAACCTGGGAAGATGAAATTGTTTGTAGACAACAAGTCAGCTATTGATCTTGTCAATCATCCTATGTGTCACGGTCGAAGTAAACACATAGAAAGAAGGTATCATTTTCTCAGGGAACAAGTAAACAGAGGGAAGCTGGATCTTGAATATTGTAAGACTGAAGTTCAACTAGCTGACATACTTACCAAACCATTGAAGAAAATCAGATTCGACGAGTTAAAGAAGAGCATTGGGATGAGAAGTCTCGAAAACATGAATTAGGTGGTGTGTTAGAAGTAATTCATGTTAGGTTGTCGAAGTCGAAGGGCTTATAGGTTTTGGTCGAAATGTTGTATAGTCAGTCAAATTGTTGTAATGATATGTAGGTCAGCTGTATTCGACAGAGTCGAATATAGCTGATAGGGGGTTCAGTCGAATTGACTAGGTTGTGTCGAAATGTTAGTTTTGGGTATGGGCTTTGACAGCCTATATAAAGGGCGTTGTATTGTGTATTTTAGATACAACAGGTTCATAATAAAATTTTGCAAAGTTTTCACAAAACCTTAATCTCTTTTCTCTCCTTCTTCTTCTTCTTCTTCTTCTTCTCTCAAATATTCATCTTTCTTGAAACTCAGTTCCAACAGTATATTATATGAATTGGTACTTCAAAATCAGTAATTTGTCTATGGGGATGATTTTGATTGCAATGACTTATTAATAATTCATATAAAATGCAAATGAATAGAGGATTCAGATTTCAATGCAGAAAATTTATATATCTTCCCTCTGTCTATACATATGACTTTTTTATTATTATTAGAGAAAAAAAGGATATGTACTACTGTCAACTAATAGGAACCAACTTTAGTGCATTCAAATTTTAAACACTGATGTAACTAAAAAAAATTCAAACTGTGAAATAAAAAGAAAAATATGAAAATTCTACTTTTTGGATTCAGATATGGTAATTGTGCATCCAAAATTTAAACACCACACTACAACATTTTGTCCTATAGAAACAATACAAAACCGTTGCGAAACCTAAAAAAACTGTTGCTTTGGCTTAAACGAACGGTTTTTAAACAGTACTAAACTGAGACATTATCTTAGCCTTTTACAACAATTATATTAGAAAATAACTTATAAATATTTTTTGAGGTTTATGCAACCTATTATTTGTATATTATTCTTTAATGGTTAAAATCTGATTTAATATTTCTAGTTCTTCTGTTTCCAATTCCTTCACTACTAATTTTGTGTGCAAAGTAATTAATGCTTTGAAGAATGAACTAGTAGAAAATAAAGTGTTAGTTGAAGAATAAGAAACATTAAAATAAATTATAATCATTAAAGAGTAAAATGTGGATAATTGGTTGTATAAAGCTCACACAACATTGATTGGTGTAACTTGTTTTTCTAGTATAATTTAATTTCTCATATTATTGGTTTCTAAATCAAATGTTATATGTTTAGTGAACAGTTGGTGAACTAAGCATCTGTTAGGTTGATAATACAGGGGGTTTTGAAAATTGTCTCCACAGGAATTGTAGTGATATCGTTTGTCGTTCGATAGTTTATGATGTTTTAAGTAGGGTTTTCAAAGATTGTTTGTTTTGGATCATAAGTTTGTCACAAGTTTAGTAGCAAAGATGAAATTCTAAAAGATGTTTGTTTAACAAGACATATCAAAGATAGATTTCATCAACCTAACTTGTATATATTCTATTAATCATGCATGTGAATTCGTTTCCGATTAATATAATCACGTATCCTCGTAATATTGTCTATATCTAGAGCGATGTCGTGAGTATTATTGTATCCGTCATTAGATGATGTCTCATACTAACAACAAATACAATAATCTTTAAGATCAACACAAAGCAAATATCAACTCACAAATCTATGTCTAGAGTTTGTTTATTGATAGATGAATATTTTAGATCAAGTTTTGTAAAATCTATGTCTAGAGTGATACAAATCATAAATAGATCTTTAAGAATAAAAACATTCACCATATATTAATCATCCACTTGTTCACATACAAAGAGATTAAAAGAAATACATATAAGCTAAGATAGACTACATCTACCTTTGAGACAAAGGATTTAGCTACCCATCCCCATGGTAGCTTGCTTCACAAGGAAAGATAGAAGATGAATATGCATTCAACATTAAGAATCGATCTAGGATGCGAATCTAGGTCCTACTTGTAAAACATCACTCCTTGATGATAAAATGAAGAACTTAGGGTTTTCCTCTCTAAGTAAATGTGTCTCTCTTCAGAAAATTAGGCTTTATAAGTTATTATCCACAAAAAGGAAGAAAAAATACATAAATATCTTTACAAAATTTGTCTCGCTCGCACTATGAGCTCTCTATTCGCACTGCGAACTTCACTTATAGGAACATGAAGTGCCTCTGAACAGTTAACCCACCCCTGAGGATTCTTTGACTTCGCACTGCGAACTTCTTCGCCCAGGCCTCGCACTGCGTTCAATGAGGAGTTTAGCTACTGCCATCCAAAATTCTCAGCTCGCTTTGAGCTTGCACAGCGAGCTCGCCTTGCCTTCGCTACTTGCTCGCACTGCGAACTTGCTGGATTCTTTATCATTTCTTTGTCTTCTTTGTCCATTCATTTGTGCATTGTTCTTTGATAATCAAGCCTAATTCCTACACAATAACACACACATCAAGAAATCTAAAGGTAAAATCAATTGCATTGAAGAATCACACAAGAACATGGAATAATTTAATTAAGACTTAAGAAATGAGTTGAAAAATGCCAAGAATAATGGTTCAAATTAAGACATATTTGACATTCAACAAGCTCTCCTCAATTAGATTTTTTCTTGTCCTCAAACAAAGTATGTCAAAAAATTATCCTTGTCGACACTATAATTCAATTCAAATACTACAGTAATAAACATGAATTGAATTACACATATCATTGTGACGAAGAAAAAATGAAAACTGATGCCACAAACAAGACAAACAAGCTTCTCAATACACATGATAAAACATACAATTGAAAAAGGATTAATGAGATTGATCCTCTATCTTGGTCATTAATAAAATCAAACTTACTACTATTGAGTACGTGAGTGAGTACTTAACACATTAATATAAAACTTTATTCTACGCATGTTTATGCGGCTCAACTAATAATTCATTATACTATAAAAAATTATAAAAAAATTGAACGAGTAGTCAACTGCCATATAATCACGTGATTTTACACACAGTCCTTTTTGTAATTTTGTATGCAATTGCAACTCATTTCAAATGTTTGTCTGTCTTATATGCGTCCAGTGTCCACACACGAAATTCGCCACTGCCTCTATATTCTGTTGTAATGAATTTTATTACTATTATTGTTTGTCCCTCCATTTATTCAGTCCTGACTCAGCCATTGACAGCTGCAGCCTAATAAAAACTAGCCTTTGACATGCTTGAGTTAAGGACAAACTTGAAAAAAGGGTTTCACAGATTTATAAATTTCACGTTACAATTAAAAAGAATTAAAATACATTTAATATTTAAAGTTACCGATGGTGTAAAGAAGTATTTACACAAACTTAATCAGAATATTTTAAATTGTTAAATTATAATAATAGTATTTTAAAAATAAAAATGTGGAGCAACAAAATATCAGTATATTCCTTTTTCTCAAGAATTATTTAGTATAATAGTATTTTAAACTTGAATCATAAAATTAATTGAGAAAATGATTTGCTTTTTATAAAATTTTGTTATTATCAAAGTCTAATGACGTAAAGTTTACCACTAAAGAAAAAATAGAAAATAAAAACATAATTTTTCCATCCACCTATATTTACTCAAATATGTTAAACTATACTCCGTCCATTCCAAAATAAATTTAGAAAATATAATAAACAAAAGAAAGTGGTATTTTATCAAACTATTCTTTACTGATTATATATTCAAATTACTATCATAAATACAAAGCAGCCCAAACATATAAAAAATACAACTGAAATCAAAATAACATAACCAAAGACTAATGTCGTATTCTAGTTCAAACCCGATATCACCTATTTGGATCTCAAGCTCAAAAAAAATTTATAGATCTTTAGAAAGAATGTTGAAAAAACAAGTCTCACATAGAGTATAATTGAATTTTTCCGCAACAAATATGAAAAAGTGACAAGCAAAATGATCTAGGAAATAAATAATACAGTGTGTCAGTGTCCATCACGCTAGGAAATAAATATACCTCTACAATTTAATCCACGCCAAAAAGAAACAGTAGAACAATGTTATATTATATGATGTATTATAATGTCAATAATATTAGACTGCCCGGAAAAAGAAACAAGCAAAAAGATGCAGTTGTCGAATCTTCGCTATATAATGCCTAAAGCATGAAAATCCAATTTGTCAGATGCATCCGAGTACAAAATTGCGGAGAGATAGATTCCTGTATGAAGATGATGAGGAAAACCTGCCACAGAAAACTGGCATTTCAATACTTAGAATAACATGCAATACTAGAAAGAACCATATCATTGAAATAGAAAATTCTAGAGACAAGATGAGAATCATCATACCTTAATGATCAGTCCAACTCCATTGGTACATCTGGAATGTCAAATCTATCTTCTTCAATAGTTTTGTTAATAACAGATACTGGAGCGGGTATTGAATTGTCAAGGAAAGAGTAGGCAACAACATATTTTCTTACACTATTAATAAGGTTGGTTCCAAATAAGTAGAATCAGACACATGCTTATATTCAGCTGACTTTTCACCTTAAGCATGCCCTGATGATCCTAACTCAAAGCACACTGAACATGCAATGTCATTCATGTCTAACCTTATGAAAGCCGAGTAGGGAAAGGGAAGGCAAAAAAATTAAAGAAAAGGATATATATTGACATGAGATCATCCTCCTTTTCACCTCGGTTTCGGCTGTTGTTTAGCTCTCTACTTATTTCAGGTGTAACCTGTAGTAGAAAAATTAAAATCAATCACAACCACAAAAGAAAACGAGATAAATAAGCTGTCAGATCTAGTGTCCTCACTAATGCATGATTTTGCTTTTCCAGAAGAAGCTTTAAATTATCCTTATCTTCCTTCTGCAGTTCATTTTTGTACCTGAAACAAAAGGCTTGGTCAGAAAAGGCTTAATATTCAAAAGTCAAAAGGACATCAATCATTGCTAGAACGTTTGACAGCTTAGTAACATGAGATCAATAGATATTTTTTATAAGCAAGATTAATAGAATAATGAATCAAATAATATGATGAGCGTGTAAGAGAATAATATTTTCATAGAATATTGTCCCTCCCTCCAACTAACTCCAAATCAGTGTGATTGCAGAAATGATAAAAAGTGGAGAAAAATATGTGGGGATAATCGACTCTTCGTTAAGAACTGACTTGGCTGAATGAAATTACAATACCTCGGTCTAAATCAATTATTCCTTTCTCTTCTTCATCCCATTCCCTAGATGTGACTGACCAGTGAAAGGGAGAAAAGTGACATCAAAAGTGGGACAGGGTAAGAGGGAAGAAACCTAAATGTCATTCCGGTGTTTTATAATTGAAAATTTCGTAAAATATCCCAAGCAAAAAGCCCCTATCCTTTAAATTTTAAGGGATTTTTTTGAATATTGTGATATCATTGAGATGCAGCACTATACGGCTGTGATATCCGCTACTATGGTCACTAGCTGCAGCTATAACAAACTGCTCCACTACTGTATATCCTGTAGTGGCTAGGGGACACTGCTACACCACTACCACTATAACGCACTATTGACAACATGGTTTCTCCATATCCAAATTTTCTTTTGTTTTCCACAATTTAATAAAACATTCAACTCCATTAATGGAGTTTCATTTTCCTAGTTAATGTTGTATCAATCATGATCGAATTGGATTTAAAAAAAGCAGATATGTGCACAAAAATTAACATAAATTGGTGAAACTGACCTCTGCACAAATGCAAGAAGTGATTGGTGCCATATAACAGGCATTTTCCTAGTTTCATTTTCAAATCTCATGAAATGAGCAACAACTGCATCAACCACACGATATGGCAAAGCATATTTCTTCTCCAGAAAAAGCTTGATGAAATAGCTGCAATTATTATCACAATTAGCATCCATCAGATATTGAGGGGAAAAATGAGTTTTTGAGAAAACATCTAGTGCTCTATTACAAAAGTGACAAATCAACATATTAACTAATTCATCAAAATGTGTTTTAAGTGTGATCAGCCTCTTTTCTCACAATCAAGATTTTTATAATTTAAGAGTCAAAATACTCAATGAACTATTACATGATATTATTAAAGTTTAATTTAGTGAACATCTAGTCCTTAAAAGATGTCATTTTTTAAATTAGTGTATTGTGAGCATATTTGAATTGTGCTTCTTTTATTAGTCTCTAAAAGCATGTACTTTTTCTCTCTGTTGAAAACTTAAAACGTTTTTTGCAGGTCTTTAAGTTCTAATAGGGCCCAAATTCAAAAGTGGCATGTTTTCAAGAACAAACCTAATTTAAGCGCAATGATTATCACTTGCTGTCATTTTATTTTATCATAACATAAAAATTGTCCACAGCTATCTATCAGTCTATCTTCATATACACAACAGCGAAAGTGTGATTCTTTTCACAGAAAATATATTTTAAGCAATTTTTTATATTTGAATTCCTATTTCGTGATATTATAGCCATGGTTCAAGCCCCACTAACGATTCTATTACCCAAATTGTATTACGACTATTATCTAACAAATGTCTACAACGATGAATACCTTGTAGTGCCACAATATTCCATCCCTGCAAGCTTCATTAGCGCAACACTGTATGAATATCCAGAAGTTAGGGTGAGTAACGACATGCTCAATAGAATTAAGTAAAGCTTGTAATTTCAATCACTATATGAAAGGTGTATGCTAAGTAACAACTTCAAGCAGGAACTTTTAGATGCAAGCAAAATAGACTTTCCGTAATCTTTTTGACTTGCTTCAGTGTAATAGAGGAAAATATAACATAAAGAAACAAAATGGTTCTAGAAAAGAGAGTATTTCCTATTTAAAATAATTAAAAAGTCCATTTTCAGTTTATTAGAGGTGCTATGGGAATAAAATCTGGAAATCAAAGATTGCACAATCAACATGGACAATGAAAAAAAGGCTTCTGTAATGTTGCCTTATTATCAATGATAATAAGGCAATATTACAAAAGATAATCAAACACTTGCTTCCTTGCATCAAATTTATAATAATTCAAGTTATGATTGATCAAGTTAACATACCTTGAATGGAGTGGAGGAATAGAACACTTTTCTATAATGCTTCCAACAATGACTGCCTCCCTTAGAGTACATGTGCGTGACTGTACATGAAAAATAATGTCAAACCAGAAAGGAAAAGGAATGATTATGCAAATTTCTAGGTTTTGTTTAGACCACTTTGGTTTAGGTAAAGGTAAACGCTAATGAGTGTTCCGAGAGTTTAGCAAACCTAAAAAGATTTTTTTTACGAGAAGTTATACACTTAAGTTAATACACTACGGAGATATATATACTTATCTTTTCAATGAATAATTACCTTATTTGAAATCCTTAAACAAAGCCTTTAAGACACTCGTTGGCAATGCCCTTATGTAAAATTTAATAAAAATAAAATAGTTTGTTCTCCTTCAATGGGTAGATTAAAAACCATGATTATCAGCAAGGGGTGTGTCTCGTATAAACTATTAATTCCTTAAATAAAATTAAAGGTATTTGTCATTCTACAATACTTAAGTGAAGGTGGATATGCTTTACAAAAGTAGTACCATAGCAAATATGCATGTAGTTGTAAAAGCAACTACACAAAGGCAACAAAAACAAAAAATAAACAGAGAAGGCAACAAAAGCAAAAACAGGGGAGATTTACAACGATATGACAAACCTAAAATTAAAAAATTATGTTTTCCCCATAATCATAGTGGCACATTTTACCTGTCAACTCCCAAGTACCTATGACCATTAGTGCCAAATCATTCACGGCACATCAATGAAACGACTAAAATCATCTTTTTCTAGTTAATCCACCATTCTACACCAATTTTGTTTCATCTTTTCCAAACAGAATTCATACATTTAATTAATTTTTCCAATTACACCCATGTTATTACATCTTTTTCCAATAATTATAACAGAAAAACGAACATGGGTATCATTATAGTCTGTAGATGATGTGCAACACATCAAATTCCTCGACATCCAAATACATAAGTTTATTAATATCGTATTTTAGATTGCACAAACAGTAGCATCAGAAAGGTATTCCTTAAGATGTTCAGAAGCTTAAAGATGTATTATGATGGAATAGAAGAACTTTACTATCAACGGAAGGATTAACAGAATATATCACAAACAGAACTGAATAAAATACTGACCAATGATTAGTTAGAAACAAAAAAATTAAAAACCTAAAAATAATTATGTACCTCACATAGTGGAAACAGTATTCCCTTAAAGACAGCAGCAGGCTTGTACAATGCTTTTTTCAATGTTTGATATAAAGCAAAATGCAGCCGTTTGTTCTTTTTTATATCTTCTCTCACTCTTGGAAGCAACACAAGCCTGTAGAAACGCTCAGCCCTTTTTGCACCTAAATTCGAAGCAAAAAGCCTAGTGGCTTGATACAAAGCATTTGGTGACCAATTTTCAGGTTCAGTAATATATAAGATCTCCTCCCAATTTTTCATTGAGGGGATGAATTTAAATGCCTTGGGGATTTTGCCTACTGTATATCTGCTGAGAAGAGTTGCAACCCTGCAATATGAAAGATGGCACCAGGAGTGATGCAAGATATGAAAATTTCATAGTAACCAGCTAAGTATCTTAATGGAAATGAATTTGTTTATCTGATCTACATGTTCATAAAAGAATTTGAAATGGAAACTGTAAATACCCCTTGTAGATCTCCATTACAGATGTGTCCAATTTAGGCATTGGTCGATTCTCTGCACACATAACAATTCATAAACGACGAGAAAGATTAAAAATCAGCTGAAAACAATCAATACAATAAAACAATCAATAAAATAAAACAAAGATAAGGAAAATAAATGCAGATTAATATTATTACCTGAAACAACAGTAGCATCACTTGCTTTTAATCTTTTAACCAAAACGTCTGCAAGTGTTGTCTGGGAACCTGGGTCCTTGGATAAGAATGCATCCATCAGTTTCTCGTCATCCTCGTTAATTTCCTGAATTTCCAATAATCAAGACAGAATAATCAAAGTCGCTATCATAAACTAAAAGGGTGAAAAGCAAATAAACCCAATACAGTACAAAATCATTGGCAAATATAAATAACCATTACTAACAACTTTTTAGTTTCAACCTGTAAGAAGGAAATGGACAATGCAGTTACCGCCTATTTGGATTACTTATTTGAGTTTATTGACTTGCTTAAACATTTGTAAGACAGTTTATGAGAGCTTTTGAAAACATCGTCATAGGACATGTACATAAACTGTTTTCAGCTTATTCTCTAAACTCTATTATAGCTCATGAAACAGCTTATAACTTATATAAATAAGTGTACAAAATTTTTTTGTTCAACTCACTTTTACATAAATGTATCTGCTAAATTCAATTCCGTTAAAATCAATTCTACCAAACTCAATTCAGTCAAAATCAATTCTATACACACAATCAATGTATTTTTGGTTTAGCTTTTGGACGAGTCAAAGGCAATTGTAAAGATGTAGAATTGATTTTGAAGTGTTTGGTTTTTCTAAAGTATAATTGATTATGCCCTCTGAATTGATTCTACCTGAAGTAGAATTTGTAACTTTTGAGTTTAAAGGTGACGTTTACATTGAAATTTACCGTTCAACTCACTTCTACTTCTACTTAAATTTATCCAAACATGAATCAATTTTCCATCCACTTACTTTTTATTAAAATGAATTTTACAGAATCTATTCATTTAAAATAAATTATTTTCACCACATAACCAAACACAAGCTTAATTAAGTTGATTACCCATATAGTATTTATCTCAAGTTCTAAACCTAATTCCTCAGAATCGGTAAAAGATGCACATTTGCATAAAAATACAACACAAACTCATCCAAACAAAATCAAAAAAATAAGAATCAAAGAGAGAGAGATATACGACTCACATCAAATCCCCCAAATTGGCTTTGATTTTCATCGAACCCAGCAAATTCATCAATATCATCAATATCATCACCATTATTATCTTCCTCCACCTTGCGAGGCTCTTCTTCAAGTCTGTTGAATGAACTTCTGGTAACATTTTGCTCATTGGTTTCATCGTCATCTTCAACTTCCTTGAGCTGAATCAAAGCTTGTTTCATAATCTTTGAACTGATATGAGAATCAATGAGGTCCCCTTCCTGTTGGTGCTTTCTAGCAGCTTTGGAGGATTTTTTGGATTTGGCATATTCAGTGCCTTCGGGAACGAAGGGTTCGGGATTTAGAATCCTCTCCTTTCTTTTCTTCGCCATGGATAAATTTCTTATTTAATACGCTGCAAAATCGATAGTAGTTTTCAAGTATGTTGGAAATCGCACCGGTTTGGGTCTCGATTTTGTGGCTTTTGTAATTGTTTCTGGGCTGCGGCTGCGGCTGCGGCTGCGGCGAGTTCACTGCAACTCCGACTTAACAAGAGCAAACCCGCTCTTATTTTTGTTTTAGGGTTTTTGTGTGTTTTAGGGTTTAATTTAAATTGTTATTTAAAATAAAGTACTGTATGATAATATAATAGGTTAAATTACATTTGTGATTTTCATATTTTATTCACGAAATTAGTATTTTTATTTTTAAATAATTTTGATCTTTTATCTTATTTTTTATTAAAAAAAAGTTTATGTGTAATTTTGTTTAATAGGTGGCAAAGTTTGAGGACGTGTACTCCATGAGTTAGTGCATTCCATTTTACAAGTTATTTTCTTTATTTATTATAAATTATAAATTTAAAAAAATAAATGTTAAAATAAAACAAAATCATTATGGAATGCATATGATGGAATTTTTTACCCAAATAACTCAGTTTTTCAAAAAAAAATTTAAAATACCCTATTTTTCAAAAATATTCTCAAACTATCCCACTTAAGAATTTTGCATACACAAAGACGTCATACCAATTGGCGACTTTTCCTTAAGGTCATAAGGGTGTCGTCAATTGAATTGGATACACCTCATGAAGTCTCCAATCCAATTGGCGACTTGGTTCAAGACTTAAAGCCCTGTCGCCAATTCATCTGGAGATATGGTGTACTTTGTAATTTTTTTGCCAAAATAAAATAAAATTATCATTAATTAAATAAAGTATTACATAAATTAATGTTGGCGGCCAGGCGGATCAAACCGGTCACCGGTTCCACATCCCCTAGGCACCCTCACTCGTAGCACTCGTCCCCCTCGTTCCCCTCGTTGTTGATTCACGTCCGGTGTTTGGGGAGTTGAAGTCTCAGGAACATTCCCAGATGGTTCCCTAAGGATTTCTTGCATTTCCATGAGGTCTTGCGTGTTGAAATTGAGTGTGTGACCCATGCCAAAGTAGTTTGGATGTGATGAAGGGGTCATTGGTGTGCGGCCTGGACGATTGAAGAGGGACATTGGTGTGAAGGATTCGTTGGTGAAAGGTTGAAATGGTAGTGGTGTTTGAAAAGCCATAAGGTTGTTGAGATGGTTGAGTGTGTTGGCTAGGGTATGATGTTTGGGCGTTATGGCTATGGAAAGATGTTTGCCCAATATGGCTATGGTATGATGTACCCTCATTTTGGTTGTATCTTGGTGCTGTGTTGGGGGCATAGCCATATTGGGTTTCTTGATAGTAATCATTTTGTTGAAGATGGTACGGGGGACGCTCTTGGTATTGTGGTTGGGTGTTTGGCATGTTTGGATGGTTAATGGGTTGGTAATTTTGTCGGGTAGGGGGTTGTGAGTAACATGGCCTTCCAGGTGGGTTAGACGTTAAGACTTCTTGTGTGTATGTGGTTTGGCGTGGTCGTATAAATACTTGTCTTCGGAGACAAACCCAGTTGCAATCGATCTGTACCAAGCCATATAATTATTTGTTGGTATAGACGGGGTTGCCATCACAGGGTCACGTAAGACATGGTTTCTGCGGTTCATCCATTTACGACGCTCAGTTTTTGCAAAATCATTTCAGTCGTTAAAGACCCATTGATCATTAACTCTTTTTAGATGCCATTTATTGATGTCAACAGGAGGATCTGGGATGTTTTGATGCATTCCAAATTGTAGTTTGACACGGTAACTATTGTGCATTTCAAATTACATGTCCGAAATCGGCGAGCTCAATATATGGTTTTGTTAGTTCTTGTTATTGGCTAGAATTTTGGTACAACAATGTTGTTGTTGAAGATGTCATATGTCTGATGTCTTAACATGAGTTCTTAACATTAAGTTTATGTTAAGTTATTTAGGGTTGCAGTTTTGTATGCTGATGTTAAACATGATGTTTTGACATCAGTTGACAGAACATCAGAACTCAGTCTGTTGTGTTTTGTTAGGGCTGTGTGTTTCAGTTTGTTTTGAGAGATCTGGTGGAGAGATTGCAGGCGAAGATCTTGGATTAGATTCTTTCTGTTGCAATCAGATATGGAGCAGATCTTGTTGCTGGTTTTAGGGCTGAAAGATATGAAAAGATTTGAATATAAAATTTGTTTTTAAATTCAAATCAAATCAGATATTTTCAAGGAGTCCAAGCCCAAGTTTGAGTTTCTATAAAAAGCAGCCACAACCCTACTTGAAGGAGACGAAAGCAAGAGATTAAAGACTGAGAGTCAAGTTTGTGTTTTCGTGGGTGTATTGTAAGCCATTCATGTTTGAATTGGTGTAATTGTTTTGAGTTGTTAATTGTTCTTGATCAAAGCTTTTAAGCAAGATCAAGTTGTGTTTTAAAAGTGTGACTTCTATACTTTGTAATCTTTGAATTGTATCACTGTGGTGATTTAGGAGGAGTGAGTGGTTTCTCATATCTAAGTGTATCTTAGGTAGAAGTGTCATTGGGTAGTGATTAAGTTAGTAGATTGTCAACTGGGATTGTTGAGTCTGTAATTTAATACTACTAATAGTGAATTTCCTCCCTGGCTTGTTAGCCCCCAGACGTAGGTAGTTAGACCGAACTGGGTGAACAATTCTCTGTGTTGATTTACTGTTATTGCCTTGTTTCATATAGCAGATTGTGTTGTTGTGACATCACACTTAACATCACATATCAGATACCAGAATTTTAATTGGTATCAGAGCAGGCATCCTGCTCTGCATCTGGGTGAGATCTAGGGTTGTTACTTTCTGGTACTATGGACAAGGAGAGTGGTGGATTTGTGAATAGACCCCCTATTCTAGATGGTTCAAATTATGATTATTGGAAACCTCGCATGGTTACCTTCTTGAAGTCCTTGGACAGCAGGGCTTGGAAGGCTGTTTTAAAAGAATGGAAACATCCTGTCATTGTTGAAAAAGATGGAACATCAAAGCTGAAACTTGAGGAAGAGTGGACCAAGGAAGAAGATGAACTTGCGCTTGGAAATTCTAAGGCTTTGAATGCCATTTTTAATGGTATTGACAAGAACATCTTTAGGCTAGTCAACACTTGTGAAGTGGCTAAGGATGCTTGGGATGTCTTGAAAACTACCCATGAAGGAACCTCCAAAGTCAAGATGTCAAGACTTCAACTGCTAACAACAAAGTTTGAAAATCTGAAGATGAAGGATGATGAGACCATTCATGATTTTCACATGAATATTCTTGAGCTGTCAAATGCTTCTAGTGCCCTTGGAGAGAAAATGACTGAAGAGAAGCTGGTAAGGAAGATTCTTAGATCCCTTCCCAAGAGATATAAAATGAAGGTAACTGCTATAGAAGAAGCTCAAGACATTAGCAAGATGAGGGTGGATGAGTTGATTGGTTCTCTTCAAACTTTTGAATTAGGGATGGATGAGGAACCTGAAAAGAAGGCCAAAAGCATAGCATTGGTGTCTATAGATGAAAGGAAAGAGTGTGGTCCTAAAACTCAGGAGGAGCTTTCAAATGCCATTGTTTTGCTGGGAAGACAGTTTAATAAGGTTCTAAAAAGGATAGACAGGAGCTACAAACCTAATGTCAAAAACATCACATCTGACACAAACAGGTCAGGTGATCAGGGAAAGAAATCAAGAGATGAAGAAAGGTCCAATGATGACAAAGGAATTCAATGCTATGAGTGTGAAGGTTATGGTCATATCAGAAAAGAATGTCCTACATATCTCAAGAAGCAGAAGAAGGGGTTATCTGTTTCCTGGTCTGATGAGGATACGGATAGTGAACCTGAAGAAGAATCAGCTAAGCTTGTTAGAGCAATGATTGGGAACTGTGAATCTAAAAATGATTCAAGTGATGATGAGGTTACATATGAAGAGCTTGCTGCCTCATATAGAAAATTGTGCATTAGAAGTGAACAAGTCTGTCTAGAAGGAGAAAGGCAAAAGAAAATCATTGTGCAGTTAAAGACTGAAAAAACTGAGCTGGAAAATGAAGTCAGTATACTGAACTCTAAACTGGATTTTATGTCAAAAACTGTCAGAATGTTGAATAATGGAACTGATGCTCTAGACAACATTATTAGCATTGGAAAAACTGCTGGAGACAAAAGTGGTTTGGGATTCGACAATGTATTAGCTTCAAAGGATGTTATTACCAGTTTCAAGCTAGTAATGTTAAAACAGATGTTTAAACATCCTGATAAGCCTCCCTCTAGGAAGAAATTCAGGCGCTGGAGATGTCATCATTGTGGGTGTTTTGGACACATAAAGGCCTTCTGTTATAAGCTTCATGGGTATCCTCGGAAGGCACATCAGTATACTCCCAGACACAATTTTCACAAAGGTAATCAGGTCATCAAGTCTAAGAAGCAATGGGTTCCAAAAGGTAAAGTTACCAGCTTAATAGCTCACACTTCTCTTAGGGTTTCTACCAAAGAAGACTGGTACTTTGATAGTGGGTGTTCAAGACACATGACAGGAGTGAAGACTTTGTTGGTGGATGTTAAACTCCATTCTTCTGGTCATGTAACTTTTGGTGATGGTGTCAAAGGAGAAATCAAGGGTATGGGAAAGTTGAATTATGCTGGTGCTCCTATACTGGATGATGTTTTGCTTGTCAAAGGGTTGACATTAAATTTGATCAGTATTAGCCAACTTTGTGATCAAGGATTCAAAGTAGACTTTACAAAATCTGAGTGCATTGTTGCTAATGAGAAAGGAGAAGTCTTCATGAAGGGTGTTAGGTCTAAGGACAACTGTTATCTGTGGGTGCAACAAGACTCAAGTCCCTCAACATGTGTTTTTGCTAGAGAAGATGAAGTCAAAGTCTGGCATCAAAAGTTGGGACATCTTCACCTGAAGGGAATGAAGAGAATTATATCCTCAGAAGTTGTCAGAGGAATTCCTAAACTCAAAATTGAAGAAAAAAAAAGTCTGTGGAGATTGTCAAATAGGGAAGCAGACCAAGATGTCACTTCAGAAGCTTCAACATAACACCACCTCCAGAGTTTTGGAACTTCTTCATATGGACTTGATGGGACCTATGCAGGTAGAAAGTCTAGGTGGGAAGAAGTATGCTTATGTTGTAGTAGATTACTATTCTAGGTACACCTGGGTAAACTTTATCAAATACAAAACAGAGGTGTTTGATGTGTTTAAAGATTTATGTCAAAGACTCCAAAGAGAAAAAGAGAGTAATGTCATCAGAATAAGGAGTGATCATGGGAAGGAATTTGAAAATAGCAAGTTTGCTGAATACTGCTCTGCTGAAGGCATCAGTCATGAGTTTTCCTCTCCTATTACCCCTCAGCAAAATGGAGTTGTTGAAAGGAAGAACAGAACTCTCCAAGAATCTGCTAGGGCAATGATTCATGCCAAAAAGCTTCCTTACCATTTCTGGGCTGAAGCCATGAATACTGCTTGCTATATTCACAACCGTGTTACTTTGAGAAGAGGCACTTCAGCTACATTGTATGAACTGTGGAAAGGGAGAAAACCAACTGTGAAGTACTTTCATGTTTTTGGAAGTAAATGTTATATTTTGTCAGATCGTGAACAAAGGAGAAAATTGGATCTTAAAAGTGTTGAGGGAATCTTTATGGGATACTCTACAAATAGCAAAGCTTATAGGGTTTTCAACTCCAGAACCAAGGTTATGATGGAGTCTATAAATGTGGTAATTGATGACAGTGACATGAAGGAAGATGTTGATGATGTTGGAACATCATTTGAAGATGTGACATCAGAAACTGAAGATAGAAGTGTTGCTCTCAGTCCTATTGATGCTGAGGCTGATCCTGAACAACCTAATAAGGAACCATCTATTAGAGTGCAAAATGACCATCCAAAAGAGCTTATCATAGGTGATCCAAAATCAGGGGTTAGTACTAGATCAAGAGAGGTTGTGTCAAATTCTTGTTTTGTGTCCAAAATTGAGCCCAAGAATGTCAAAGAAGCACTGACTGATGAATTCTGGATTAATGCCATGCATGAAGAGCTGGAACAATTCAAGAGGAATAAAGTGCAGGACCTTGTACCTAGGCCTGATGGAGTTAATGTGATAGGCACCAAGTGGATTTACAAGAATAAATCTGATGAACAAGGAGTGGTCACCAGAAACAAGGCCAGATTGGTTGCTCAGGGATACACTCAGGTTGAAGGAATTGATTTTGATGAAACTTTTGCTCCTGTGGCAAGACTGGAATCTATCAGATTACTCTTGGGTGTGGCTTGTAATCTCAAATTTAAGCTTTTTCAGATGGATGTTAAGAGTGCCTTTTTGAATGGGTACTTAAGTGAAGAGGTTTATGTAGATCAACCAAAAGGATTTATTGATCCAACATTTCCTAATCATGTTTACAAACTTAGGAAAACTCTCTATGGTTTGAAGCAAGCACCAAGAGCTTGGTATGACAGGCTTACTGAATTTTTGGCTGTGAATGGTTACAGAAAAGGAGGGATTGACAAGACTTTGTTTGTCAAAGATGAAGGAGGAAAACTGATGATAGCTCAAATATATGTTGATGACATAGTATTTGGTAGGATGTTGTATATGCGTATTTTCGACGCCATGAGTTTAACACGTAAAAAGTTGTTTTCGACAAATGGAGGAACATGCCAAAAGAAGTACAACTGAAAGAGTATATCTACTTGGGAGATATTCTTCAACATTCTTCGACATTTCGACGGGGCAACGTTTTGACATTTCGTCAAGTAAAGATTTCTGCAAATGGAAAAAGTTTGGACAAGTATGAAGAACGTTGTGATAGCGCGACAATTCGACAAGTCTGAAAGGACGCGTTGGTTCGACATAACTTGAAGATTCAAATTCAAGAGAATTATAACGTTTGGCAGAAGACGCGTGGAAGCACCTGGCGAAAGGGAGACATGCAGAAGGCCAGATGTCGAAGATTTAGGATTTAGTCGTTAATAGCAGTTATTTTGTTTATCTATAAATAGGATAGTTGTTATTAGAATTGAGTGTGAAAAACTTGTACAAAACTTCCTGCAATTACTCAAAGTACCCGTGTGAGAGAAAAGAGTTATTTGGAAAAATGTACGTGTAAACACCATCTTTTAATTTCTTTATCAATCAAAGTCTTTTTACCAATTCCTTTACATTTACCAGCATCTTTATGTTTTCTTCGTCATTTTACTTTAAAGTTCTTTCTTCGCCATTTTACTTTAGAAGTTCTTTTCGAAGTCATTTTCTTTTCTCTCAGACTTTCATCTAGAGTTAGTTGAAATCTTTTATTCCAAAAGACTTAAATACATACCAAGATATCACCCTTAACTTAAAATTATTACGTTGATCTAAGTTTTCGCCCGACGTCCTAGGATTTGTTTGGTTAATCCTGCAAGTAACCCAGATTTCATCATTCTGGTAAATCAAAGATTGTTCGCCAAGATTAACAGCGAACAAATTGGCACGCCCAGTGGGACTAGTGCAATATAAAACTTAAATAAATCTTAAAAATTAAGGCTTTTTCTTCGTTGTATGATACTAAGAAGCGGTAAATTAGCCGTATCTGACGTAGAGAGACCCAAAAGAACTAGAGTAAGGAAAATGGTGAATCAGTCAAATAATCCTAATCCCAATCCAAATTCAAATGAAAATATTCCAGTTTCCAACCCTATACCTTCGACAGGGGGAAATGTGGATTCAAACCCTGTTCTGGAGGAGGTTATGCCTTCGTCAACAGGATCTATACCAGCGGTTTCGCTCTCCCAAAGTATGCCTAGTTCTTCCACAATGGGACATTCAAGGCCTTTGGGGACGCCTCCTCCGGGAGGACAAAACTTTAGGACATTCCAGACAAATTTTTCCATGCCTATGTTCGAAAGAGAACAACCATATGGAATGCCAACGTCAGTGATGGCAAACTTACAAAGTGTACCACCCTTGTATTCTGACGCCATGGTCCACATGTCTTCGCCATTGCAAGGATCAGGATATGGTGGAAATATGAGTCGATTGAACCAATCCCTACCAAATTTCCAAATGCCAGCAATTACCAATAATTCTGCGCAAGTAATCCGACAACAAATGGACGAAAGTAATCATGATATGGTCCAAATGTTGACTCAACAAATGGGAGCAGTGTTTAACCCTTTAATACAAAACACTACCCAAACCAACCAATTGTTGGTTGCACAGATGACGCGCATTGCTGATTTTTTTGGTGTTCCTCAAACACGACAAAGAGAACAAGTGATTCAAAACCAAGTAGTAAATGTCGAAGAGGAACCCACGATAAATCAAAGGCCTTTAGAGAATCCTCAGGCAAACCCTATAAACCAAGAGGCAGTGGTCGAACAGCCTCGTGTCGAAATCCCCGTTCAACAAGAACCTAGGAGGGTAATAGTCCAGAGAGGCCAAGATGCTGATGATGTGTTGCAACAGCGAATACGATATAATAACTTGCCTGTCGAAAATAACATAACAGCCATGGTCGAAAGGATAATGGCCCAAAACGGTGTAAATATAGGTTTGCAAAGGCCGACTTATACCTCCCCATTGTCAGAACACATTCTGCAAGAGGAACTACCCCCAAGATGGAAAGTTCCTAAGTTTACTAAGTTTTCAGGAGATACTAGTGAATCTACTATAGAGCACGTATCGCGTTATCTAATAGAAGCAGGAGAAATAGTCAATAATGAAAATTTGAAAATGAAGTACTTCCCAAGTTCCTTGACAAAAAATGCATTCACCTGGTTTACATCCTTGCCTGCGAACTCTATATTCACATGGACCCAATTAGAAAGATTGTTCCATGAACAATTCTATATGGGTCAGACTAAGATAAGTTTGAAGGAATTAGCCAGTGTTAAGAGGAAATTTTCAGAGCCTATAGATGATTACCTAAATAGGTTCAGGTTGCTTAAGGCAAGATGTTTTACACAAGTGCCAGAACGAGAGTTAGTCGAAATGGCTGCAGGAGGTCTAGATTATTCTATAAGGAAGAAATTAGACACTCAATATTTAAGAGATATGGCACAATTAGCAGATAGGGTAAGACAGATTGAAAGGCTAAAAGCTGAGAAATTCAGATCAAATAAAAATAAAAAGGAAAGAGTGGCCTATGTAGGAGTATGCCAGGATGATGATGGTGACGAAAATGAGCTAATTTTGTTCGACGAACAAGAAATTGATCTGGCAGAACTAAAGTCAGGCCCACCATACGCTTGTAAAGTACTAGCTCCGTCAAATGGAAAAAATCCGGTCGAACCTGAAAAGAATGATAAGTTTCCCAAACGAACTTATACGTTCGACGTCACCAAGTGTGACGAAATTTTTGATTTATTGGTCAAAGATGGTCAGTTAATAAAGCCACCAGGCGCTAAAGAACCGCCTGTCGAACAACAAAAAAAGAGGGGTTTTTGCAAGTACCATAACTTTTTGGGTCATAAAATATCTCAATGTTTTCTTTTCAGGGATCTAGTTCAAAATGCTATCTGTGATGGAAGGCTGAAGTTTGGCGAGAAGCCAAAACAACAAATGGGGATTGATTCGAATCCTATGCAGGTTGTCGAAGCACACTATGCTGAACCATCCACTGTGAATATGGTGGGGATGGAAGTTGCTTCTGATGGCAATTTCGAGATGGTGGAGGCTATGGAAGGTTTCGACACCAGTGTCAACATGGTCGAGATTACTGAAGATCTTGCAGGACAGAACGAAGTCGAAGGTACTGAAGCGTTCGACAACGATAATGAAGTCAAAGTCACTGAAGATCTTGACAACAAAAACACAGTTGAAGTCACTGAAGACTTCAACGATGAAGGTAAGGTCGAAGTGACTGAAAGCTTTGACAATCAGAAATTGAAGAAAACTACAGAGGGTTCCGACGAAAAGAACGATGACATTGTTGCTGAAGACGTGGTGGTTCGACCAGGAGAAATCTGGGATTGCTTGGGACAGCCAAGTGGAAAATTCGACTACCTGGTGAAGTACACTACTCCTGCAACTTATCACACTGACATCAGTGAAATCCAACCAACTGGTTGGGGAAGTGATTTTGATGACAATGGTGATTCCCCTATCGCCAAGGAAGAAGTTGCTGAGGACTTCGTTGCTGAAAACAAGGCTACTGAAGGCCTTGATCTTGACAACACGAAGGGGGCCGATGTTGCAAATTACTGCATCAACATCATGGGACCTTTCGACAAGGAAGTCACAGAGATGAAAGAAAAAGCTGTACATGGCCGTGGGAAATCTGGGACTTATGGGATCCTACGAAGAATAAAGGAGGATCCTAAAGAAAAGTCAAACAAGTGTTGCTGCAAGCATGCTCCTAGGAACATACCCTGGTGTTGCTGCCCAGAAGGGAAGTTCGACCTGACGAAAAGGAAGGACAGAGTCGAAGAGGAAAAGCTCATTGAAAAGATGAACAGACTAACCATTGCTGACAAGCAAAATGTGGGGATCAATATGGTAGAAGATTCGCAGAAAACTCAGGCAGCAGTAGGTGAAGATCAACGTCGAGAGGAGTACCAAAAGCTGGCGTACCCCAAAGAAGATGAGAGTTTGGTTGAATTCATCAAAAGGTGCCAGAGAAGGAAGAGTGGCGTGATGCTATGCTCTCGTTGCAGTTCCATTTTTGACAGAAAGGCTGCCACCAACTTGGAGGCAATAGATCAAGCAAGAAGGAAGGCGAATGGGGGAACGACAAGATATGATCCAAGAAGGAGTGAGCACCACCAATGGAGGCGCGGAGACAGACACTATGGCGCTTACAAGCCATCAAACAAAGTGATAGATGACAAATGGGTTCAACCTATCAGAGATGCCCAAGGCCAGAAGAAGTGGAAGAATTTCGATGTGCAGAGAGGCACTTCAATGGAAAACAAGAAGGAGTTGGAGAAATATAAACCTAGGCCATATCCTTCAGAGAATTATAAAGGGAAGAACCCCATGTCGAGATCCCAGTGGAGGAGGTTCCAAAGGCAAAAGAGGTTTGAGAAAGAAGTTGCTGAAAAAGGTATGATGAGAAAAGTGGCTGGAAACAAGGACGAAGCAGAATGTAGCAGCAACGCTCAAATGGCAAACAAGAAGAAGCCTCTCCAGCAAACCAAACCAAACAGCGTGGCAGCGTAAAGTGTACCCAAAGAGAAGAAGTTGGAGGATGACTAGATGACAGATGATTTCAAGTCAGATTCGGAGGCATCCTTCGACGTTGTCTGTAACGTGGTCTCGGTCCTTCCCAGAGACTATGATAGGATCATGGAAGTCGAAGACGAAGAGGATGGGATGGAAGAGGAAACGATAGTGCACAAACCCGTGTGTTACTACGTAATGAATAATGGTTGTGTCGAAGAGCAAAATGCTTTCTTCGAAAGACCAGACGATTCCATGAAGGCGCACTTGAAGCCTTTGTTTATCAAAGGAAAGATTGAGAGTGTTGGTGTGAACAAGATCCTAGTGGATGGTGGTGCCGCTGTGAATTTAATGCCCCATTTCATGCTGAAAAAGATTGGCAAAGATGACTCGGATGCAAAGCCCCACAACATGGTCCTGTCGAATTACGAAGGAAAGGTAGGAACAACCATGGGAGTTATTCAAGTGGATCTGACAGTTGGTACTATAACAAGGCCAATGATGTTTATAGTTATTGCTTCTAGGGCAAACTACAACTTGCTGTTGGGAAGAGAATGGATCCATGGTATAGGTGTTGTTCCCTCGTCGATGCACCAGAGAATAGTTATTTGGAGGCCAGATGGAATCGTCGAGAACATAGAAGCAGACCAAAGTTACTTCATGTCCGAAGTAAACAATGTGAGCGATCGAAGCTTCGACAAAAACTTAGCCCACATACCTCCTTGCAGTCCGGCGAAATTCGACTTAAAGGCAACGGACAATGCGTACTGTTCCATGTATCTCCACCCTACACATGGTTTTCAGTGGGATAAGGAAGTCATTGGTGACTCCAACTACATGTGGGGGACTACCAACGTAGCACCAACAGGATGGGGGAATGAGTTCGACAATGATGATGAGTGAACAAGCAGTGCTCGACAAAATTACGGCTTACATAGTCGAAAACAAATTCAAAGCGGCTCTGGAGGCCGAAGTAAAATACATGGCTGTCGAAGCCAATCATGAAGATTCAAATGAACAATGTCTTCAAAAAGACGTTGAGGAAAATAATGATAACAACCAAATAGACGAATGGCAACACCAGAAACTTGACGCCATTTATGACGACGAACCTTTGGGGTTCGAAAAAGATCCAGTGTCGAACAATTTGAAGATGGTGGCACAGGATCCTTTAGAAGAAATCAACTTGGAACTGGGGGCAGAAAAAAGACCAACCTACATAAGTGCAAGGATGGATCCTCAGTTCAGAGTCGAAGTAATCCAGTTGTTGAAGGAGTTCAAAGATTGCTTTGCATGGGATTATGACGAAATGCCTGGTTTGGACAGAAGTTTGGTCGAATTGAAGCTGCCAATCATAGAAGGGAAGAAGCCAGTCAAGCAAACTCCAAGGCGCTTTGCACCAGAAGTTCTGTCGAAAATAAAAGAGGAGGTCGAAAGACTTCTAAAATGCAACTTCATCCGCACTACCAGGTATGTTGATTGGATTGCAAATATAGTTCCGGTTATTAAGAAAAATGGCAAACTTAGGGTATGCATTGATTTTAGAGATTTAAATTCTGCTACCCCAAAGGACGAATATCCTATGCCAGTAGCAGAAATGCTTATAGATTCTGCGGCAGGTCACGAGTATCTAAGTATGTTGGATGGATACTCTGGCTATAACTAAATTTTTATTGCTGAAGAAGATGTTTCTAAGACAGCTTTTCGTTGTCCTGGAGCAATTGGAACTTATGAATGGGTAGTGATGCCTTTTGGTTTAAAGAATGCTGGAGCCACTTACCAAAGGGCTATGAATTCAATTTTCCATGATTTTATTGAGACGTTTATGCAGATTTACATTGATGATATTGTAATCAAGTCTGTTTCAGGAAAAGATCATATTGACCATCTTCGACAATCCTTTGAGAGGATGAGAAAGTTTGGTCTAAAGATGAATCCCCTTAAATGTGCTTTTGGTGTGCAGGCGGGTGATTTTTTAGGTTTTGTGGTCCACAAGAAAGGGATCGAAATAAATGAAAACAAAGCCAAAGCTATAATGGAAGCGAAAGCGCCATCAACGAAAAAGGGATTGCAATCTCTACTAGGGAAGATCAATTTTCTAAGAAGATTCATCTCCAACCTCAGTGGAAAAACACAACCCTTTTCTCCTCTACTTCGACTAAAGAAAGAAGAATTCACATGGGGGCAAGAGCAACAAGTGGCTTTCGACAAAATCAAAGAGTACTTGGCTAGTCCTCCAATCTTGATGTCCCCTTGTAGGAAAAGAAGCATGAGATTGTATATCTCTGCATCAGACAAGACATTAGGAAGTATGTTGTGTCAAGAGGATGAGAATGGCGTCGAAAGGGCCATCTATTATCTCAACAGAGTCTTAAATGATGCTGAAACTAGATATAGTGCTATAGAAAAACTATGTTTATGTGTATATTTCTCTTGTATGAAATTGAAGCATTATATAAAGCCTGTTGATGTATATGTATCTTCTCATTTCGACGTAATAAAACATATGTTGTCTAAGTCTATTTTGCATAGTCGAATTGGAAAGTGGGCTTTGGCTCTAACAGAATACTCCTTAAAATATTTGCCTTTAAGGGCTATGAAAGGACAGGTGGTGGCTGATTTTATAGCTGACCACTCTATAGTCGAAACTATGGAGTACGTCGAATTAGCACCATGGAAACTGTATTTCGACGGTTCCAGGCATAAGAATGGACTTGGTATTGGGATGGTGATTATTTCTCCCGACAAAATTCCAACAAAGTTCAAGTACAAAGTCGAAGGTCTATGTTCGAACAATGAAGTCGAATATGAAGCTTTGATTGCTGGACTTGAAATCTTGTTGGAATTGGGGGCAACAAGAGTCGAAATAATGGGTGACTCTGAGTTGGTAATAAAGCAGTTGACTAAGGAGTACAAATGTGTGAAAGAGAATCTAATAATGTACTTCGTGATAGCAAATAGACTTCTCAAGAAGTTCGACAATGTGGTTTTTAGGCACATTCCCAGGATGGAGAATCAAGAGGCGAATGATCTTGCTCAACTGGCATCAGGATACAAAGTGTCGGAGGAGAAGTTAGAAAAAGCCATTGAAGTCAGAGGAAGAATCATATCTGTAGGTTTGTCCCCATCAGATTTAGAGACAATAAAATTGGGATATGGTGACGAGGAGAATTATGAGATCTGCAACGTAGATGATGCAGGAGTCGATGACTGGAGAAAACCCATCAAAGAATATTTGCAAGATCCAAGTCAAAAAGTCGAACGAAAGGTAAAATATAGAGCTTTGAGTTATGTACTTTTTGGCAATGAATTGTTCAAGAAGACTGCGGAAGGAGTCTTGTTGAAATGCTTAGGCGAAAATGAAGCATACATAGCATTGTCAAATGTGCATAGTAGAGCGTGTGGCGCACACCAAGCAGGCCACAAAATGAAGTGGTTATTGTTTCGACAAGGAATGTATTGGCCAACAATGCTAAAGGATTGTGTCGAATTTGCAAAAGGGTGTCAAGAGTGCCAAGTACATGCAGGCATACCACATGTTCCTGCAAGTGAGTTACATTCGATTGTAAAACCTTGGCCGTTCAGGGGTTGGGCGTTAGATTTAATTGGTGAAATTCGACCAGCTTCTTCAAAAGGGCAAAGGTACATTTTAGTTGGAGTAGATTATTTTACTAAGTGGATTGAAGCCATACCATTGGTGAATGTAGATCAAGAAGCAGTTATGGATTTTATCCAAAAGCATATAATCTACAGATTTGGGATACCGGAAACAATAACAACGGATCAAGGATCTGTGTTTACTGGTCGAAAGATGCAGAAGTTTGCACAAGATGCAGGTTTTAAGCTCCTTACTTCGACACCTTATTATGCTCAGGCTAATGGACAAGTCGAAGCAGCTAACAAGGTAGTGATAAATTTGATCAAAAAACATGTAGGTGGAAAGCCAAAAAATTGGCATAATACCTTAGATCAAATTTTATGGGCTTGTCGAACATCTCCTAAAGAAGCAACCAATTCGACTCCATTTAAATTAACTTATGGGCATGATGCAGTTTTGCCAGTCGAATTGTATTTGCAATCAGTTAGGGTTCAAAGGCATCATCAGATCCCATCAGAGACATACTGGAGTATGATGATGGATGAATTGGTTGATTTAGACGAAGAAAGGCTACGTGCCTTAGATCTCATGAAGAGACAAAAAGAGAGAGTCGAAAAGTTCTACAATAGGAAAGTAAAATTTAAGACTTTTTCAATTGGTGATTATGTGTGGAAGGTAATTCTTCCTATGGATCGAAAAGACATAGTTATGGGAAAATGGTCTCCCAAATGGGAAGGACCTTTCAAAGTTTTGAAAATATTTTCTAATGGCGCATATGAGGTCGAAGAAATAGGGAAAGACGAAAGGATATTAAAAATAAATGGCAAATATTTGAAAAGGTATAAACCAATATTGCAGGAAATAAAGATAGCAGTCGAATAAAATGGAAATTGAAAGTAAATATTGTGCTGCCAAACAGATGGCGTTAAATCATTACAAATAAAGCCTCAAAGGGCTAGAAATTGACAGGAAAATTCGACTAAAGCTGAAGGTTTGCAAACTGTGCCTTCAAAGCGGTAAATTTGTCTTTCTGAAATTGAAGTCGACGATCACAGAGGTTCCTGTGAATATGGGCAACTTCAATCTCTTGGTTGATCTTTTGAGTGGTCTCTGCGTGTTGAATGCCAACCTTCAACTCTTCATCAATCTCGCTTTGCCTAGGCTGCTGGATAGAAGCTATGAGTTCCTCCTCTTTGGAAATTTTCTCTTGGAGAACTGCTATTTATTTTTTCCATGTTTGAATGTGGTTATGGCAAGTAGCAATCTTCTTGACAGAGGCTTCAGAAAGCTCTTGTAGTTTCGAAACCTTATCTGTCGAAACAGAAACAGAGTTCCATTCAGCAGCTTGTTGGTCCATTTTTTTAGAGATTTATTGACATAAGTCCCTTCGACGGTGAAGATCTGCGCTGGATAAGTCAATCACAGTTGTCAGCTTTATCACAAAATTACAGACTTCGACAGAAGCATCCAAGACGTTAACATGCTTCAACAGTTTCTTCAACTCCATTGGAGAAGTGGCATTTTCCTCTAGAACTTGGAACAAGTCAACATCAAGGATCTTCGCCTTGATCTGAGTCATGATATTGGGTAGAGACTGCACTTCAGAAGTGGCTCCAGAAGTAGTCGAACTGCTGTAGGAAGAGTCTTTAAAGTTGAATCTGGTGCTAAGTATGGCTTTCAGGTAGTCCAGGGGTTTTTGCACTTTGAGACTTTCAAGCTCTTCATGAGAAAGACTAGTCGAACCAGTTGTTTGGGAACTCCTTTGAGTTTGGTCAGGAGTAGGCTGGTTGCTATGCTCTGAAGTTCGCCTAGCTTCCTGTTGCTTCGACAGATCTTCTTCGTCAGCAGTCTTCTCTTCAGGATCTCCTTTAACAGCAGTGTCTGCTTCAACATCATCATCTTTTTGTTGCTCAGCGTGTAATCCAGGATGAGAAGGAGAGTTGTTATCAGAATCATCTCCCGCAGTAGTGTCGAATGCTTCGACCGTTTATCTCTCAAGTTCTTTGATGGGAGTGTCCTCCTCTCGAGCTGCCTCCTCCTGGATTGTCTCAGGCTATTTTTCGACAACCTTTGGCTTCTATCAAAAGAAAAATTTCTAAGTTAGAAATGAAATAAAATAAACGAGAAGGGTCGAGATTGAAATTTACCTTAGAAGTCTCAGTTTTGGAGCTAGATTTTCCACTCCCCGTATCCTTCGGCTGATGTTTTGTAGCAGGACTGCTAGAAGATTCCCTTTTAGAGGACTTGACAATGGATTTTTGTGAGGCAATTTTCTGCAGTCTTTTCTTCTTTTGAGGAGGGGGATTTGGAGATGGAGACTCATCACTGGACTCTTCGACAGGGATTATCTCTGGTATTTTCTTTCTTTTTTGGAATGCAGAGGTTTTTTGACTTACCTGATCATATAAATCAAAAAAAAATGAGTGTCTTGAAGAAATAAAAGAATAGATCAAAAGAGGAAGAGATTTATACCTTAGTCGAAGGTGTCTGGGCGGCACTTTGTGGAGTTTCGACGGAAGCTTTCTTGGCAGGCACTTTCACAGCTAAAAAAAAAACAGAGAAGAAAAAGGGGAAAGTTAGGCAGTGAGAAATATGTGATAATAAAATGACAAAATTTGTGTTGTTGTTAACACCTTCAAGAATGGGATCTTCCATGCGAACGTGTTCTATTCCAATATGAAGGTGCCCTGGGTAGTTATCCAGATGATACTTAGTCGCAACCACGCGTTTAGCAGATTTTTTATAACTTTCACGAAGAATTTTCATATGATTCCCACATGTGAACCAATCTGGAAATGGAGGACTTAAAGCCACACCAAATTCAGCAGATGGTAAAGGTGGAAATTTAGGAGGGTAGTAGCTGAAAGCCAAGTTGTAACGCACTTCTGGTCGAATGTGTGGAGGCAGTTTCAACTTCTCCAACTTCTCCGTGAATTTTTCTTTTAAAGTAACCGCTGCTTCGCGTATGGTTCTACTAAGATCATCAGGTCTGTAAACGGTTTCAAAATATTTTTGAAATTTTTGTATTTCTTGGATGTGTCTTTGCGTACCTTTTTTAGTCCGTTCCTGCACAAGAGCAAAAACATTCGTCAGATGAGTGATGAAAGCTTTTACGTCGAAAAATTTGGTAGCATAGTATTCCCTCCACCATGCGTCGAACTCAGGAGTACAAAGGAATGATGGTTGAAAAACCACCGGTCGAATATCCAAAGATTCGTCAGTCAGCTTGTTCGACAATTCCCTGCTGGTGGCTTCGTCATGGAAGGAGTTGTAGAAAATGATGGCCCCTTTTTTAGGGAAAAGAGGTCGAGGCATGATTTGAATTAGACCAAATTGCCTGGCAACCAAGTTAGGTTGATAAACTATTAAGGCAATCTGGGGTTTCGTAGTATTGCGGTGGGAGAATAGGAGCCTAGGGGTCAAAAAGGATTCCCAGACATTTAGGAAGATGTTTTCATCTTTTTTGGTTTGCAAGGGGAATTGTCGTGTAAACCATTCAGGTCCAATGGTTCTGTCAGCAAATGGAGCCATAGTCGAAGTAAAATGATGTCTCTCAGCAAACATCATTACGTAGCTAGTAAAGGCCCGTCGAAGGCTAATTGCTTCATCAGTTGGTGTCAATTGCACCAATCTAGGCCATTCGACGCTCCTGTTTTTGAATTCCTCTTCATTTATGTCATGCTTCGCAGGAATAAAGGCTTCGAAAGTGGCATTCAGCCATAGTTGCAAGAGCCAAAAGGGGCCTACCAAATTAAGCTTCCCTTTGTCCTTCAATGTCTTCAAAGAACGCACGCTTTCACTCTAGGACTCATACAGGTTCGCCAAGATTACCTCACTCAAGCATAATTTGATCCCAGCATGGAGTTGGTTCGCCATAGTGATGAACCTCTTAGCCACTTGAAGTGAGCGGGAGCAAAAGACGAATTTGGTCAGCCACAAGGTTAGAAAAGCTATGTGCTCTTTGTCAGAAACTTCTTGGTCATCTTCGCCATGGTAGTGAGACATAAAAAGGGAGTATGGGGCGAAACTAGTGTCGAAATCTATAGAATCCTCGTTCAGGTGAGTAGGGTCGAAGTCAATGCCAACTGGACTAAGGCCAACTATGGCAGCTATGTCGAACAGCGTAGGGGTAACCATCCCACAGGGGAGGTGGAAGGTGTTATACGTACTATCCCAAAAATAAAGGGAGGCTAGCAACATGTTAGGGCAAACATTGGGTCCTACTCTTGATAATTGTATCAAGTCAAAAATTCCTATTTCTTTCCAAAAATTTTCTTTAACATTTTCAACTCTGTTCAACCAAGACAAGTAATCTGAAAGGTCTTTCGACCAAGGGCAAGTTCTAAAAATCCTAGTATAATTTAGATAGGTTAAATTTATTATTTCCTCATCTTTTTCATTTGAACCTTGATGTTCAGTTTGTTCTACTGGTTTCTCTAGAGTGGGGGGTTTCACCCCAGCACCTATGGGTTTTGTGTGAGAATAAGTGGGAAAAAACTCTTGTAAACGCTCAGGTTTAATGTCTGGGTTAGGGAGTGGTCCTAACATGGCATAATGATTACCAGAAATAATAACAGGGATGAGTACCTGGGATTTAAAAATGTAGTCTTTTTCCCTCGCATTTGGAGGCTCAGGAATATATTGTTGATCCCCAATCAGTGTTGGTTCATCCAACCTATGCGCAGGAGGGATGATGGAAGGTTGCTCACTCTTGGAAGGTTTGCTGCTTGATGATTTTTGAAAAGCCATTGTTGAATCAGAAAGTTTTTAGAAAGAAGATGAAGATTTGGAGTGATGGTGAAGAAGAAAGGTTCAAAAGCGTGAAAAAAGAAAGAGAAATAGGGGTTTATGTATTTATAAGAGGGAATGATTTTTTGAGTTTAGTGGTGATCATGGAGAGCACGTGGCATCATCTTGACGGTGATGAAGAAAAGTGGAAGTTAAAAAAGAGATGGCCATGACGTTAGGTTAAGTAATAATGGGCTAGAAGCTAGAACGTGGGCTAGAGTTGACGTTTTGAGAAAGCAAAATGATGAAATATGTTGGAACTTGAAATTGTGTAATTTAAAATTAGGATGACATGGCGTCAAAATATTGGTTGAACACCAAAGGATTATTTCTCCAGGATAGTCGAAATACCTTTGCTGGGGGGCAATTTGTATATGCGTATTTTCGACGCCATGAGTTTAACACGTAAAAAGTTGTTTTCGACAAATGGAGGAACATGCCAAAAGAAGTACAACTGAAAGAGTATATCTACTTGGGAGATATTCTTCAACATTCTTCGACATTTCGACAGGGCAACGTTTCGACATTTCGTCAAGTAAAGATTTCTGCAAATGGAAAAAGTTTGGACAAGTATGAAGAACGTTGTGATAACGCGACAATTCGACAAGTCTGAAAGGACGCGTTGGTTCGACATAACTTGAAGATTCAAATTCAAGAGAATTATAACGTTTGGCAGAAGACGCGTGGAAGCACCTGGCGAAAGGGAGACATGTAGAAGGCCAGATGTCGAAGATTTAGGATTTAGTCGTTAATAGCAGTTATTTTGTTTATCTATAAATAGGATAGTTGTTATTAGAATTGAGTGTGAAAAACTTGTACAAAACTTCCTGCAATTACTCAAAGTACCCGTGTGAGAGAAAAGAGTTATTTGGAAAAATGTACGTGTAAACACCATCTTTTAATTTCTTTATCAATCAAAGTCTTTTTACCAATTCCTTTACATTTACCAGCATCTTTATGTTTTCTTCGTCATTTTACTTTAAAGTTCTTTCTTCGCCATTTTACTTTAGAAGTTCTTTTCGAAGTCATTTTCTTTTCTCTCAGACTTTCATCTAGAGTTAGTTGAAATCTTTTATTCCAAAAGACTTAAATACATACCAAGATATCACCCTTAACTTAAAATTATTACGTTGATCTAAGTTTTCGCCCGACGTCCTAGGATTTGTTTGGTTAATCCTGCAAGTAACCCAGATTTCATCATTCTGGTAAATCAGAGATTGTTCGCCAAGATCAACAGCGAACAGATGTCTGATGCAATGGTTAAACATTTTGTGAAACAGATGCAGTCTGAGTTTGAAATGAGTCTTGTTGGAGAGCTCAACTATTTTCTGGGTCTACAAGTTAGACAAATGGAAGACTCCATATTCATCTCTCAGAGCAAGTATGCTAAGAACATTGTTAAGATGTTTGGTCTGGAAAATGCTAATCACAAGAGGACACCTGCTCACACTCACTTAAAGTTGTCAAAGGATGAACAGGGTGTGAGTGTGGATCAAAGTCTATACAAAAGCATGATTGGTAGTTTATTGTATCTCACTGCTAGCAGACCTGATATTTCTTTTGTTGTTGGAGTTTGTGCCAGATATCAATCTGAGCCTAAGGTTAGTCACTTGAATAAAGTAAAGAGGATTTTGAAGTATGTAAATAGGACTAGTGACTATGGCATGCTTTACAGTCATGGATCAAGCACTGAGTTATGTGGTTATTGTGATGCTAATTGGGCAGGAAGTGTTGATGATCGAAAAAGTACTTCAGGAGGTTGTTTCTTCTTAGGGAATAATCTGATCTCTTGGTTTAGTAAAAAGCAGAACTGTGTGTCTCTTTCTACTGCTGAAGCTGAGTACATAGCAGCAGGGAGTAGTTGTTCTCAACTTGTTTAGATGAAGCAAATGTTAACAGAATACAATGTCAAGCAAGATGTCATGGCATTGTACTGTGATAATTTGAGTGCTATCAATATCTCTAAAAACCTAATTCAACATAGTAGGACTAAGCATATTGATATACGTCATCACTTTATAAGAGATTTGGTTGAAGACAAAGTAGTTGCGTTGGAACATGTTGCTACTGAACATCAATTAGCTGATATTTTTACAAAGGCTTTAGATGCAAATCAATTTGAAAAATTAAGAAGCAAATTAGGAATTTGCATATATGAGGATTAAGTGTGTTGGGACGTGTCTTGTGCAGTTGTGAACTTTATTGCATATGTTTAGGAAACAGAATTTTATTCAACTGCTGAAAGCATACAAGATTAGATTTTAGTACATCAAAAGCAACAAACAAAGGGTCTAAAGATTTTCCCAACCCCCTACATCAAGAAAAACTTTCCAATCTTCATCCCATTCATCATCAGACGCATGAAGTTGCACTGGAGGTTTTTTGATGGTTTTCGTCCTTGTCTCTGATGTTTTTCTTGTTCTTGTTGCTCCTGAAGTTACCCCAACTGTAGCCAGTGTTTTGTTCTTCAACTTCTGTGGATCTGGTTTCTTGACCTCTTGCATGTATTCCTTTCCTGCATCTCTGTTAGACTGACTCATGGTTCTATCTGTGGTATGTTGTTAGAAGCAAGGAGGCTTGGTTTTTATACTGCATAAAGAGTCTTTGTTTGTATCGCCTGACCAGTCAAAGTGGTCTTTGGTTTGGGAACTTGTTTTTCTTGGGAAGCTATTTATTTGACCTTGTCGAATTGGATGTCAGAACTTTGTATTTGCTGCCTTGGTAGGTTAAGTGGTTGGCTAATTGTGGCTAAAAAGGGGGGGAGTTAGCCTAGTGTTGCTGTTTGTTGTTGCCTAGTTGTTTGTTGTGGTTCTAGGTTTGAGGGGGAGTGAAGTTTTGTGTTGTGCAGCTTTGGAAGTTGTTGTTGTTGTCTGTTGTTTTATCCGCTGCAGGTATCTCTGATGTTGGATGAGATTGTTTTAGCCAAAATTAGCCAAAGGGGGAGATTGTTAGTTCTTGTTATTGGCTAGAATTTTGGTAAAACAATGTTGTTGTTGAAGATGTCATATGTCTGATGTCTTAACATGAGTTCTTAACATTAAGTTTATGTTAAGTTATTTAGGGTTGCAGTTTTGTGTGCTGATGTTAAACATGATGTCTTGACATCAGTTTACAGAACATCAGAACTCAGTCTGTTGTGTTTTGTTATGGCTGCGTGTTTCAGTTTGTTTTGAGAGATCTGGTGGAGAGATTGCAGGCGAAGATCTTGGATTAGATTCTTTCGGTTGCAATCAGATATGGAGCAGGTCTTGTTGCTGGTTTTAGGGCTGAAAGATATGAAAAGATTTGAATATAAAATATGTTTTTAAATTCAAATCAAATCAGATATTTTCAAGGAGTCCAAGCCCAAGTTTGAGTTTCTATAAAAAGCAGCCACAACCCTACTTGAAGGAGACGAAAGCAAGAGATTAAAGACTGAGAGTCAAGTGTGTGTTTTCGTGGGTGTATTGTAAGCCATTCATGTTTGAATTGGTGTAATTGTTTTGAGTTGTTAATTGTTCTTGATCAAAGCTTTTAAGCAAGATCAAGTTGTGTTTTAGAAGTGTGACTTCTATACTTTGTAATCTTTGAATTGTATCACTGTGGTGATTTAGGGGGAGTGAGTGGTTTCTCATATCTAAGTGTATCTTAGGTATAAGTGTCATTGGGTAGTGATTAAGTTAGTAGATTTTCAACTGGGATTGTTGAGTCTGTAATTTAATACTACTAATAGTGAATTTTCTCCCTGGCTTGGTAGCCCCCAGACGTAGGTAGTTAGACTGAACTGGGTGAACAATTCTCTGTGTTGATTTACTGTTATTGCCTTGTTTCATATAGCAGATTGTGTTGTTGTGACATCACACTTAACATCACATATCTGATACCAGAATTTCAGGTTTTATTAGTTTGTCGGGTGCAACATATTCATGGGAACGAGGCCGAAATCTAGAAACATCCTGCATAATATCAATTTAGAAACAAAATAATTAGAGACATTAAAAATTAATAGACACAAAAAGAATTAACAAAATAAATAAAAACTAACAAAGACAATAAAAATAAATAGAGACATTAAAAATTAACGCTTACATAATTCGCAATATTTTCGACAGTGCCTCTATGTGTTTCACCTATTGTCAACAAAGCCATTATAACTGATTAAATGTGATTTAGATGATTAAATGTGACACTCTAGACTTGCTTTTACCTCTCTGCAACAAGTATGATTAAGATGATTTTACCTCTCTGCAACACTCTAGCTTCTTTATATAGTGCATAGGAGTCACATGTGAGACAAATCAGCTGAACCATGTCGCCAGATGAATTGGCGAATGTTCTCACCCTTTATAAAGGGTCGGCAGTCCAAATGGAGACTGGGCCTATCTGTTGACGTAGCCTGAGTCTAGCTGGAAGTTGCCTCATGCATGCATAACATGCTGACACCCACCTGGCGACACAGTCATTAAAGCCTGAACCATGTCGCCAATTAATATGTCATTTAATATTCTGAACCATGTCGCCAATTAATGTGGTGACTTCACTTTGACTGCATTAATGTGTCACCAATTAGGGTGGCGAGAAGGTTACGTATTAATATGTGTATTAATATGTCTCATACATGCAATCAAAGTAAGTTCCCAAAACAAGCAAAAATAGTAAGTCTATCTCAAACAAGTCCTTTTGGTATGTCATATGCACCAAGATATATTGTTAACGCCCACTACAACGGAGAGACATATGTCTCCGATGTATCTGGGTTTGGTTTTCAAAACACTGATATTTTCTGATTCACAGTTAATAGAAACACAAGTTTCTTGCATTTCAAAGAAAGATTGGAATCGAAATTATGGCTTAGTCCTATAGCACAAATAATATATCAAAACCCAGTTTTTTTCGAAAACAACCACGTTAAATTTTATCCACTTAAAGTGCGAGATGATGAAGATGTTGAAAATATGTTCGTTAGTCACGAATATTCTGGTTTCAACTATATTGAGTTGTATATGTTCCTCCAACAAAATATTCCATCTCAACAGTCTCAGATTATCAATCAATCAACGGGTGTAGACTCAGATGAAACCAAAACAGAATATTCAGATGAAACTGAACCGGAGGTCAACGTCGTTGATGAAGAAGAAGAAGGAAGCGAGATGTTGGTCGATCACCTGTTGAACGACAATGTTGCGGATGACAAACAAGTGCCAATACCTCCAAATCATGTATATTGTCCGCCGTAACATATGACAGACTTGGACTTGCAAGACGATGATTCATCCCTATATATGTTTCACGGCCCGTATATGCGGTCAGGGAATGAATTAAAAGAAGGAGACAAGTTTCGTACCAAAGAAGATTATGTACGAGCCATTAAAAAATATCACATGGATAATTATGTTGATTATAGTGTACACCGAACGGATTTGAGAAGGTATTTCATTGTTTGTCGTAATCCACTTTGCAAGTTTCGGCTTGCTACGTCTTATAGCAAGAGAAGCGATTCTTGGAAGATAGCTTCCATAGAGACACCTCACACTTGCACTGCCACAAATATTGCTCAGGACCACCGAAAGCTAAGCGCAGAATTGATATGTCCAGACATTTTGCCGCTTGTTAACAAGGATCCTTCAGTCAAGGTGAGTATAATAATCTCTCATATCGTGACGCGGTATAATTATACTCCCTCGTACAAGAAGACGTGGATTGCAAGGACAAAGGTTGGTTAACAAGTATTTGGCAACTGAGAGGATTCGTACAAGGAATTACCGCGATTTTTGGTGGCGCTAAAGACATACACACCGGGAACTGTTGCAATCATACAGACAGTGTCGACATGTAGGGAGGATGGAACTATTGTTGATGGAAATGTCATATTTCACCGTCTTTTATGGTCGTTTCAACCATGCATAAGAGGTTTTGCATTCTGCAAACCTGTTATTCAAATTGAAGGAACATGGCTTTACGGAAAATACAAGGGCACCTTGCTTATGGTTGTTGCACGAGACGACAACAATAATGTCTTTCCCATATATTTTTCTCTGGTTGAGGGTGAGACCGCTTCTGCTTGGAGTTTCTTCCTTAAGAATCTCATAACACATGTCGCTCCACAAGCCAATCTCTGTTTGATTTCACACAGGCATGCTGCTATAGAGAGTGCCTACAATAACCATAATAACGGGCAGCATAATCCTCCTTCCACCCATGTATATTGCATTAGACATATTGCACAAAACTTCATGCGTGCAATCAAAGACAAGAACCTTCGCAAAAAAAGTTGTGAATGCTGGTTATGCTCTAACTCAACCAACATTTCAATATTGCCTTAACGAAATAAGGATGTCAAATGCAGATGTAGGAAGCTGGTTGGATAACATTCCACTGGAAAAATGGACAAGAGCTTTTGATGGTGGATGTCGTTGGGGCCACATGACGACAAACCTTGTGGAGTCCATGAACGGAGTATTCAAGGGAATTAGAAACCTTCCAATCACCGCTTTGGTGAGATCAACCTATTATAGATTGACATCACTTTTCGCAACAAGAGGCGAAAGATGGAGTGCAGTGTTAGCGTTTGGTCAAGTATTCAGTGAAAGTGTAACACCCCAATTCCCATCGCGAATAAATAATACATAAATAAATCAGAGTAACTAAAAATTTATTTTTCTGACAGGAACAAGGATGCCACATTTAAAGAAAGAATACACAATCCCTGCTCATAAAGTTTTGATACATAACACAAAATGGAATCACCTCAAAGGGAAACTTTTTCCATATAAAAGGAAAGTTCAATTATGGAATAAAGCGGAAAGATCCATAACGGACTTGTTTTACAAAGTAAATCGTTTTATAACGTCAAAGTATTCATACAAAAGTATTACAAAATATATCTAACAAAGGTATACATATATAACATAATCGTTCCCCGACTCCCGTGCTACGTATCAGAGCAGACACCAAGACCGACAAAAGAATGGAGAACTAATCTTCACAAAAGCCTCCAAGACACAAATTTGCAATTGCCTCATAGAGCAACAAACCACAGCAGAAGGGTGAGAAATAACAACTAAATCGAGATTGCATAATAATATGCAAACACATAAAAGTTCACATGCATAGTTATTCTCACCTCAAGCATCACATGCTAATACATATAACATGCCACATATACGTAACATATATCTATTAATCCAACGACATAAAATATATCAATTATCCAATATACTCACATATTTGCACATAAGGCATACCAAGTCATAACATATATAAACACCCCACACATCACATAGCATATGTCTATGCATAAAACATATTATCCACAACCAATGCATTTATCACATAGGCACATCAATTCACCAATTCAAACATAAATCTCAATACATACTCAATCAATTCAAGATTTTCCACACATAATCAATCCATTCATGATTTATGCAAATGCAAAGAGACCGACACAACGACTCTATGCAAATGCATATGCGGTACCATCCATCCATCATTCTCATCACTAGTTCACTCAGGAACTATTGGAACCATCGCTTGTTACTTAGTGTAACTCCCCGTCGGGCAAACGATGTTCCCCGTCGCTCACACCTCTTATTTTTTTAAGGCACACGACGTTTATGGATCGCTCACACCTCTTTGCATAAGGCACACGACCCGATCGCTCACACCTCTTTGTATAAGGCACACGATCGTCTATAATCATCGCTTTCAGTCCTCTTTGTATAAGGCGCACGATGTTATGGCGGATTCCCTCTGGAACCGTTTCATTGCTCACACCCACTAGGGCACACGACATCACAAGATGCATATCATGATGCTTGACACACAAGAACTCATGACAATCAAATGCATCACCATAATTCAACAGTATGAATTATCTCATCATCATTATTCATGCATTGAAAACACTTCAAACAATGCATTTTATCACAAACCACAAACCACAACAATCATGCAATCACAATTACTTCCACAAGGAATTCACACCACAAAGGCTACCCACAACACATCATAACAACATACATTGATATTTAATCCAACAATGTATTTTACCACACAACAACATCATTATCATACATTGAAATCAAACCTAAAACAACACATTTACTTGCCATAAAGCCACAAACCATCATCACCAACACTCATCATATGTATTTACATCATATAACAACACGCAAGCTATACGATACATATTAAAAGCATATCACACGATAACACATCAATCACACACAATTACGACGGTAAAAGCCGACAAAACGATACGTCTCCATATTCTCGACACAATTAAATCGACCACTAATCTCAAAACCATTTTAATAAGAAAAAACGTGTCAAAAGCTTTCCAACGCATCAAACCGCGCCTCAAACCGACTTACGGATCAAAAGTTATAAAGAAAACAAATTGGAAAAGCTGTCATGTTCGCAATGCGAAGCTCCTAGCGAGTCCTTCGCTTCCTCATTCGCAGTGCGAATACCCCAGCGAATGCCTAACCAACACTGGTTTGCTGCCCCATTTGCAGTGCGAACGTCTGGCGAACCAAGTCAGAACTGAAATGAGGTAAAGTTCGCAGTGCGAGTCTCTGGCGAATGTTCGCCCTCACCTTCGCAGTGCGAATAGCCAGCGAATGCTCGCTTTCCCCTTCGCTAGGGGATTCGCAGTGCGAACCTGCGAATTCAGAAAAACCCAGCAGCGCTGTTATAGGTTATATTGGGTCCAAATTCATCATTCTCCCACCCCAAACACTTCTAATTCATACTATAACAACCAAAACATGATCCAAACCTAATAATAAGTATTCTACTCAGTTTATATCGAATTTCATCCGTGAAAACATCGATTTCTATCAATCGTTCCTAATCTCAATCGATAAGAAAAGTCGTGAAACAGCCAAAACAATTACAACAAACAACACATATACATACACAAGCAAGATATAATTGAAACTTTTCACCCTTACCCGATTAATCGCGCTCGAAACGGAGTTATGTCGATTTGCTCTTTCTCCCTTTTTCTTTCCTCTTCTTTTCTATCTTCTTTTTTCTTTCTCTTACTTTTCTTTTCTCTCTATTTCTCTCCACTTTCTATTTATATAAAATATCTAAACCCCTAAAAGACTATTTTACCCCTCAGCTCAAATATCTCGCAAACGCTCTCAAAACGCGATAAAACATAAACAATGATGAAAAATAATATATTGTTAAATAAAAGTCAAGAATAAAATAATATAAAACAAAAATAATCAAATCGACTCGATTAAATAAATAAGACAAAAACCGGGGCGTTACAGAAAGCATAATGAAATTGATGAAAGAGGATACTATCAGAGCCAGCACACGTGCAGTTACAATCTTTGACCGTCATAGGCAAATATTCAGTATACAAGAAACAATGGACCATAATGAGGGGAGGCTCAATTTATCCAATGTTGTCAAACTAAACAGATGTTGGTGTGACTGTGGCAAGTACCAGGCCTTCCGTGTACCTTGCTCACATGCCATTGCGGCATGCGCACATACTCGTTGGGATGCTTATGGCTATCTATCTGATGTTTGCAAGGTGATTAATGTTATGAATGTATACAACGAAGGCTTCGCAGTGCTACCAATGGAGGATTATTGGCATCCATACCAAGGTGACATAGTTTGGCACAACGATGAGATGAGAAGAAAGAAAAAGGGACGCCCAAACATCAAGCGTATAAGAACTGAAATGGATACCGCTGATAAAATGATAAGATTATGAAGTATATGTCGTCAGCCCAGACACAACCGAAAAATTGTCCCAATGTCATAGGAGCATCTGCATCATGATTTAGCTTATCTTTTCATTTGTTGTAACCAAATACTTTCATATATTGATGAGTCTTTGTTACAACAATGTTAACAACAAACAACACTAACACAAACAACACTAACACAAACAACACAAACAACAAACAACAATGTTAACAACAAACAACACTAACAACAATGTTAACAACAAACAACACAAACAACATAATACATTCCTAACTGATTACAACAATCAACAATGTTAACAACAAACAACACTAACAACAATGTTAACAACAAACAACACAAACAACATAATACATCCCTCGCATCTTTTCCAGTCTTCACGCGAACCCATCCACACAGCCGATCAAGTCTCTCGATACTTCGTATTTTTCCCCTTCACCAATGTCTCCCTCTAACCACCGATTCAGCTCCCTCTTAAGTTGATTGAAACTTTATATGTTCCAAAACAGCATGTCCATTGGAGGCTTCTCTCGCGAATAGACGACTTTTCCCCATCTGCGACGATACAATGTTATTAGTAGAACAAAGATATGAGATGAGATATGGAACTAAATGATCAAAACACCTCTATTTATAGAAAAAAATCAGTTTCTAAGGAGTCTCCAAATGAATTGGCGACTCCCTTATGTGCCTTGAACCAAGTCGCCAATTGGATTGGAGACTTCATGAGGTGTCTCCAATCCAATTGGCGACACCCTTATGTCCTTAACAAAGGGTCGCCAATTGGTATGACGCCCTTGTGTAAACCCAAACCCTAACTGGGGTAGTTTGGGAATATTTTTGAAAAGTGGGGTATTTTGGGTTTTTTTTTTTAAAAACTAGGTTATTTGGGTAAAAAATTCAATATGATGGAGACAATAAATTTAATTGAGAAAGATTGTATTTCATCAATTTCTCCACATTTGATGAGTTGATACTCATAAATTTTATAATTTTTTCTCAGATCCATTTCCTTCTTCTTTTCATTCGAAATTGATTTCCCTTTTCCATTCTTCTTCTTACTCTTCTTTGATTTTCTCTTTAATTCCCAAATAAAAAATTCATTAAGTTATGAGATTTTTTATATTTTCATTAAAATGGAAATTTTGTATATTTCCTATATTTCATTTAAAATTCAGATTGAATAGATTTTTCCAGATTTTCATTCTACTTTGCTTCTATAGGTTTGTGTTGCTTCCAAAAGTGAATGGTAGTATGATGATTGATATCCCAACTAGTGGTTCAGTGACAATATCTTTAGTATGTTTGAATTATTCTTTGACAAATTTTGGGCGAGATTTTAAGATTGACTTAGCGTGTTTTCCACTAATTCAGATTGATGTTATTTTTGGAATGAATTTGTTAGAGTTCAACCATGTGTTTATCAATTGTTTTGATAAGTTGGTGCAGTTTCTTGATTCCGTAGAGAGTACAGAGTCGAGTTTCGTGACCGCGAGGCAGGTAGAGATGTCCTTGAGTGAGAGTGCTCAAGTGTTCATAGTGCTCGCGTCCTTGAGTCGGGAAGCAACATATTGATTACGGATCTACGTATGGTGTGTGAGATCCCTGAGGTATTCCTATATGACATCAGTGATTTGCCGCCAGAGCGCATGGTAGAATTTTCTATAGACATAGTACCTGGTATTAGTTATGTGTTGATTGCTCCGTATAGGATGTCTGCTTCAGAGCTGAGTGTAGGCAATGGCAACATAACTCGTACCTGCGGGTACCCACCCAAACCCACCCCGAAATTGACGAAAAAACCCACTTTGACTAGATTTAGGTTCGGGTTTGGGTTTTCCCCGATTATAAAATATAGGAACGGGTCGGGTAATTGAGACACTAGTACCCACCTCGAACTCGCCCCCGGACCTGCCTCATTTATTTCATTATGTACATTATTATTTATTTTTTATAATATAGAATATTAAATATGTGGTCAATGTTTTGATGTTTTGATATGTATTTATTATTTAAAATGTTTGAAATGTGTGTATGCACTTTTTTGAGATTGTTTTATTTTATTATTTGTAATGTAATTTGATTTTGGAAAAAATAATTATTTTTATTAAAAAAATTGATTTCACTAAATGGATGGTGGCGGACGGGGATACTCGAACCCGAACCGAACCCGTTGGGGACAAGTGTGCATTTTAATTTTCCATCCCTGTTTGGGTTTGGGGCAGAGAATAGAGATTGTTTGGGGATTAGAGTTTGGGTTTGGGGGAGGTAAAAACTGGACTCGACCCGCCCCGTTGCCATGCCTAACTGAGTGAGTTGAAGAAACAGTTATAGTATCTTCTTGAGAAGAAGTTTGTTCGACCGAGTGTTTCGTTGTGGGAAGCGTCAGTGTTGTTAGTGAAGAAGAATGATGGTAGCATGAGTTTGTGTGTGGATTATCGACAACTGAATAAAGTTACAATCAAGAACAAGTATCTGCTCCTGAGGATTAATGATTTGATAGATCAGTTGGTATGTGATTGTGTGTTTAGCAAGATCAATTTGTGTTCAGGTTATCATCAAATTCGTGTAAAGTTCGACGACATTTAGAAGTCTGCTTTCTGAATGAGATATGGTCACTATGAGTATTCAGTGATGTAATTTAGTGTATCTAATGTGCTTGGAGTATTCATGGAGTGCATGAATAGAATATTTCACCCGTACTTAGATTAGTTTGTTGTTGTGTTCATTGACGACATCTTGATATATTCGAAGTCTGATGAAGGGCATGTGGGGCATCTGAGGATTGTGCGGCAGACCTTAAAGGATAAGAAACTATATGTGAGATTGTCTAAGTGTGAGTTCTTGTTGAAAGAGGTGAGTTTCCTTCGCCACGTGATTTCTAGTGGTGGTATTGTTATTGATTCGTTGAAGATCGATGATCTATTGCAATGGGAGACTCCGAAGTCTTTTATTGAGATAAGAAATTTTCTTGGTTTGGCTGGTTACTACAGAAGATTCATCGAAGGCTTTTCATAGTTTACATTATCTTTGACTCAGTTGACTCAAAAGGCTCAAGCTAGTGTGTGGAATGTTCAGTGTGAAGTTGGGAATCTTGAAACTGACTAGTTGTATCCTTGAGGAAATTAGAGAAAGTTAGAAAGTTTATTTGGGATTGGTTGATGGTCTTGTGTTAATCAATCAGGGCAAATAAGGTGACTGCAGAATCAACGAGAATGGTGTGATGAGGTTCAGAGACAGGGTTTATGTACCAAATATGCCAGAGCTTGAGAAGAGTATTTTCGAGGAATGTCATAGGAGTGATCTAAGTATTCATCCTGATGCCACAAAGATGTATCAAGACTTTAAGAAGTTGTTTTGGTGGCCAGGAATGAAGAAGGAAGTATCCGAGTTTGTTTATGCTTGTTTTACTTGCTAGAAGTAAAAGATTAAACATCAGAAGTTGTCGGGTCTGATGCAACCGTTGAGTATTCCCGAGTGGAATTGGCACAACATTTTCATGGATTTTGTGACAAGTTTGCCAAAGACGATAAATGGTTGTGATTTCATCTGGGTTATTGTTGAAAAACTGACTAAATTCGCTCATTTCATATCGATTAAGATAAACTATCATTTGCAGAAGTTGGTTGAGTTGTATATTGAGAAGATTGTTAGCCTGCATGGTATTTCATCGAGCAATGTGTCAGATAGAGATCTCAGGTTTACGTCGTAGTTTTGGCAGAATTTGCAATAATAAATGGGTACTAAGCTGAAGTTGAGTTCTGCTTATCATCCACAGACAGATGGTAAGATAGAGAGGTTTATTCAATCTTTGGAGGACTTGTTGAGGGCGAGTATTTCAGAACATGGAGGAAACTTGGACAGTTACTTATCGTTAGTTGAGTTCACCTACAACACTAGTTTCCATTCTAGTATTGGAATGACACTATTTGAGGCATTGTATGGGTGGAGGTGTATGACACCTTTGTGTTGGTATGAATATGCTGAGAGTGTCGTGCTTGGACCTGAGATAATTCAGCAAACTACCGAGAAGATCAAGGTGATCAAAGAGAAGATGAAAGCTTTGCAGAGTCGTCAAAAAAGCTATAACGACAAGAGGAGGAAAACACTTGAGTTCCAAGAGGGAGATCATGTGTTCTTGCGAGTTATTTCGGTAACTGATGTTGGTTGTGTGTTGAAGTCTAAGAAACTTACGTTGTGTTTCATTAGTCTATTTCAGAATCTTCATAGAGTGGGAGGAGTGGCCTACCAAGTGGCATTGCTGCCATATCTTTCGAAACTTCATGATGTTTCATGTGTCTCAACTAAGGAAGTACATTCCTGATCTGTATCATGTGATCCAGTTGGATGATGTTCAAGTTAGAGAGAACTTGACAGTGGAAACTTTTCCTTTGAGAATTGAGGATCGCGAAGTGAAAACCTTAAAAGGAAAGGAAACCACTTTAGTGAAACCTGTTTGGAGAGGTCCTGCTGGTGGCAAGGTGACGTGGGAGCTCGAGAGTATGATGAGAGAGTCTTATCTAAAGCTTTTCCCGTCAAGTAATTTTCGAGTGCGAAAATTCTTTAAGTGGGGGAGAGTTGTAACGCCCTGATTTTATTATTTGGTTATTTAATTATTTATTTAATTTAGTTGAGTATTTTATATAAATAATTATTTTTGTGAATATGTGATATGTTTGGTCGGGGATAACATTTGTTGTGTTTTGTGTTGATTAATTAGTTTAGTGGAAATTAATTAATTAATTAGAATTTGGTGAGAATTTGTAGAGTTAGGCCAATTTCATGAATTGATAGAGTTTAGTGCTGAGTGGAAGAAAACTGAACTTTAGTTGGGCAAAAAGTGTAAATTAGATAAGTTAAAATAAAATAGTATATTGTTCTAGACTGAGCATGTGGCTGGCCCACTGTCGAGCACAACCCAATCCAGTTTTACGCCGAGGACGACCTAGAGTGTTGGCTCAACCCATTGGGGCCAGTGGAGAACACGTTCCCCACGTGCTCCTCACCCGAGTACACAACACCAACTAAATCCGCACACCTCGCAGAGCCATTTTGTCCTTCGTAACGGGCAAGTTCATCCACTAGCCGGGGAGTGCGGAGCGGTTGACCCAGGACGATGAGCACGAGCTACCCATCCCTACTTTCACGTGGAAATCCTGGCAGTCATCCGTTATAGGTCTGGACACTTAGCCCATAACAGAGACCATTGGCCAAGCGCTGGGGGACTCACTATAAAAACTTTCCTCTGCAGGAGGGTCAGGTATTATATTCTTTAACCCTTTCTTACTTACCTCTTCACTCGAACTAACTTAAGCATCAGAGTGCCTGCAGGTACATCCCTCTCTTTGTCGACCGTTCAAGACTGCGGACGTGTTGCTGCCCACTCACCCATTTTGATCAAGTGTTCGGATCAATGGCGCTGTCTGTGAGAAACTATTTTCCCCATCTTTTCTTTCCCTGAAACCAAAAGATCAAAATAAAAAACCTCAGAAACCGATCATGGTTGGTCAACACGACGACAATAACAGCAATCACGAGACCATCCTCTCTCCCGTCGGAGGAAAAAATTCCACCGAGGAGAGACGGGCGCACCGCCTCCTCCTCCTTAGACGATGCGACCGACAATGGCGTCCAATACGTCGAAACTCGCAGAGTCCAGAAAGCTCCAGAGAAGACATCAGAGAAATTTCAACTGATTTAGGTGTCACCCAACGCCGACCCGACCATGGCGGCCCTGTTCACAACGCTTAACCAGACCAACACGTTGATCTACCAACAAAATGAAAGGATCAGAGCTTTGGAGAAAGACCGTCGTTCATACTCTCCCCCGCGGAGACACCGACGATATGAGTCTCGAAGCCTGTCACCATGACGACCAGGCCGCCGACTGCGGTTAGAAAGGCCGCAGCCCTTGAAGCGCAACAGTACTCCTCCCCGCGAGGATCGACGCTCTCCGAGTGCCAAGAAAAGCAAAGCGAGTGAGCGACCAGATAATTGGCATTTACCTCCGCACAAATCAAAGGGCCGACCAAAGGACTCGCCGCCGCGCCACAATGACAATCCTCAGCGAGAGAAGTACAACCATTCTCCACCATGCTCACCGGTGTGAAGTGATGAAGACGACCCCCGTGGGCCATTATCTCGAGCAATCATGGACGCTCCCCTTCCCGTCTAACTAGAAAACAACCGAACTTGGGAACATACAATAGAACAACGGATCCCGTCAAACACATTGAAAATAATGATGCTCTGTTTGATTATCGCGGTGTCAGAGGCATCATCAAATACAGGTTGTTCCCTACTACTTTGAGGAAGGGTGCCATGACGTGGTACAAGAGCCTCGCTGACGAATCCATCACTTTCTAGAGAGACCTAGGGAAGCAGTTTTTGAGGCACTTCACTGCTTCTCGTCGCCATCCAAAGTCTGAGGCGACGCTCAAAGGAATCATGCAAGGGAAAGACGAATTCCAGGTCTCCACAACAGATGACATGAAAAAGTATTTGCTCGAGCGGGGATTGCGCCCCCTTAGTGACTTCGCCAAAGCCGTTGGTATTGAAACGTCTGCATCGCTGGATGCCTTCCTCCTCAAGGCCTAGACCTATATTCAGTACGAGGAGAAAGAAGATGCCAACAATGCTCGAGACTCATAGCACCAGGAAAACGCCAGAGTTTCGAGGCACGATGACCACCTAGCACCTCGCCGAGGAGGGGAGAAAAGAAAGGAAGATAAGTCTTGCAAGTCTTGGGAATACAAAGGACATGTTAACCATTTTGTTTAATACACACTGCTGATCACTTCTCGTGAGCGCATTTTGTCTGAGTGCGCAAAATCGGAATTCTGCCAGGGTGGAGTCCATTTTCCCGAGCTAACACCTCTTAAGCCTACCGCAGACAAGTCCAAGTACTGTTGTTTCCACAAGAGCCACGTGCATGTTACTGAAGAGTGCATCCACCTCAAAGATGCGATTGAAATCCTCATTAGGGACGAGCTCCTAAAGAATTACACCAATAGAAGGGAGGCTACCCGGTAAGACGCTCGAAAAGCGAAGGAGGTCGAGGAGGAAAAGCCACCCTCTGATAACACCGCCAACCTACAGATCGCGATGTCTATCTCTCGGACTAAGGACTTCTACGTCCTCGACAAGGCCGAAACCCCCTCTACTTTGCAATATACAACACGTGAGAGACCTTCCCTTCCGACATGGTCATATCGGGTGGGGGATTCAACAAATTCACCGTAGGTTCAGTAAAAAGGATATTCGAGCAACTCATCGAGGCAAGCTTGAGTCAAAATTCTACCCTCAATAAGTGCCAGGGAAGCTCAGTTCCTATCACGTTCTACCGTGAGGAGCTCCCCGGTGGATCCCCCAACTTCAACATCCCTTTGCTCATGAGGGCACGAATAGCGAACTTTGACATTCGCCGCATACTAGTCAACTTGGGAAGCTCAGTCGACATCATGTACTCCCAGTTATTACTGCCTTTGCAGCTCGACGAAACACGTTTGACACCCTACGTGAGCTCTGATATGCAAGGCTTCAGCAGGGTGACCATAAAGCCACAGGGCTATGTCGAACTGATTGTCACTATCGTAGAAGCCGAGACCGCCAAATCGGTCAAAGTCCAATTCCTGGTAATAGACTATCATTTTCTGTACCAATGCATCCTGGGAAGGCCAACTCTGGTCGAACTGGTCGTCGTACCATCCACCATTCATTTGAAGATGAAGTATAACACGGCAAAGGGGCCCGTCGCCAATCTTCATGGGGACATAGAAGATGCGAGGAGATGCTTTGAAGCGGCCTCGAAGGGGCAAAAATCCATCAACGTGTCGCCCAAAGCTATCAACAAGCCAGTACGACCCGATGGCTTGGAGGAGGCAAAACCAATGCCTCATGTCGACCTAGACACTCGTTTCACCAAGGATGACTTGAAGGAGTTAAAGAAGAAAGAAAGAAAAGCCCGACTAGCACCGGAAAGCTCCTCAACGCCAGATAACGATAGCCACCCCATCCTAGGTGCCTCATTCCAGACGGCGAGTTCGAAGTTATCCTCCTCGGAAATGACCCAAACAAAGGGGTGAAAATTGGCACTGGCCTCCCCGACCTCGCAAGGAAGCAACTGTAAGTCGACTTAAGAGAGAATGTTGACTTGTTCGCATGGAGTGTCGCTGGGATGCCTAGACTAGACCACGAAGTGGCCTGCCACTAGCTGACCAAAGACCCTGTCGCTAGGACTGTAGTGCAACGTAGGCGTATGCAATCTCCCGAGAAAACGGAGGCTGCTGAAAACGCTGTAAAAGACCTCATAAAGGCAAATTTTATTTCAGAAGCCCAGTACACAACTTGTATTTCAAACGTTGTACTTGTGAAAAAATCTAATGGAAAATGGAGGATGTGTGTTGATTATACCGATCTCAACAGGGCTTGCCCTAAAGATGCTTACCCTTTACCTAACATAGATAGACTAGTTGATAATTCTGTTGGACTTAAATTATTGTCTTTTATAGATGTGTATTAAGGGTACAACCAGATCCCCATGCAAAGGGCGAAAAAAATACACAACCTTCATGACTGAGTTGGGCAGTTACTACTATAACATAATGCCCTTCGGCTTGAAAAACGTCGGCGCTACATACCAACGGATAATGAACAAAGTCTTCTGAGGTGAGATTGGAGACATTATCGAAGTCTACATGGATGACATGATCGTAAAATCCCAAGAGGAATCCGGCCATACGCTCCACCTAAAAAGAGTCTTCGACCAGGCAAAGAGATGCAAGATGAGGTTCAATCCGGAGAAATGCACCTTCGGTGTTCGAGAAGGTAAGTTCCTCAGCTTCTATCTAACAGAACGAGGAATCGAAGTGAACCCCGACAAATGCAGGGCCTTCTCCAAATTACCAACAGCAAACTCAAAGAAATTTATTCAATCCCTAAACGGGATGCTCACCTCATTATCCCGCTTCGTAGCAAAATCTACCCAGCACGTACTTTCTCTTTTCAAACTTCTTCGCAAAGAAGAAACATTCAAATGGACCGAGGAGTGCGAGCAAGCCCTCCTCCACCTCAAACGAGCTCTTTCACAACCACCGGTCTTCTCGCGACCAGACAACAGAGAGACTCTCTACCTTTACCTCGCCATCGCAGCTGAGGCCTTTAGCGCGACTCTTATTCGCGAGACCCCCGAGCGGCAGAAACCTATATACTTCACTAGCAAATCGAAAAAGTAGCTCTGGCCCTCATCAATGCAGCGAGAAGATTGAGACATTACTTCCTCGCGAATAAGTTTATGTCTAAAGCAAATTCGTGAGTATCGTTGTTTAAATCGTTAGATGATGTCTCATGCTAACAATCAAAACAACAATCGTTAAAATTAATACAAAGCGAATAATAAATCCCAAATCTATGTCTAGAGTTTGGTTTTTAAAAGATGAAATATTAGGTCATGATTTGGAAAATCTATGTCTAGAGTGATTCAAAGCACAAATGCATCATTAAGAACAAATAACTTCATCTATATTGATCATAAACCTTGTTCATATACAAAAGATCAAAAGAAATACATATGATCAAGATCAACTACATCTAACCTTAACACATGAAGTGCTTAGCTACTCATTTTCATGGTAACTTGGATGACAAGTTTCAAGAAGAGATGAAAGAACATCCGAGTCGAATAATCGAGATTGGATGTGACTTCAGCTTCTCTATGTGAAAATTCACTCTTGGATGATCAAAGTTCAGAAAAATATGTTTTGGTGTGAAAATACCAAGTTATGATCCCAAGAAAAGTAAAAAACTATTTATAATACACTTGGGATCTGCTACATTCGCACTGCGAATGAATCATTCGCCTAGCGAATGAAAGAAAATGGCACCTTAAGTGCCTCTGAGAGTTAAACCGCCCCAGGCTGTCTTCGCGGGTTCGCACTACGAACCATTCATTCGTAAAGCGAACCATTCGCCAGCACATTCGCAAAGCGAATTTTGGGTCATTTTTCCACTGCCTCCATTCGCCAGGTCCTTCGCAAAGCGAGCTAACCAGCGAACATTCGCTGGGAGTTCGCAAAGCGAACTTTAGGTTTTTTTCCCTCTGCCACATTTTGGAGCTATTCGCTGGGAGACTCGCTGCTGTTCGCAAAGCGAACCTTCGCTGGCACCTTCGCCAGAGTTCGCTAAGCGAACACTCTATTGTTTTCCTCTTTCTTTGGCAGCTTATATCATCTCTTTGTGTCTCAATTCTTTGATCAATTAATGCACTTTTCTGCACAATAACACACACATTACAAGCACCAAAGGTATAAATACAATGCATGAAGAACAACAACAATTCACTCCTAAAATCCATCATTAAACATAGAAAAGTGTTGAAAAATGCCAAGTATCATATACAAATATATAGCATGTTTGACATATAACACTTGCTAGGATCTTGCAATCCTATTCCTACGTACCCTTAATAGGAAGTCAGAGTAATTGTAGTTCAGAACTACAATGTTAGGTTTTAAGAACCAAGTACAACAGCAAAGACAAGTAAAGAAACAAACATGAAAGGAACATGCACAATGACAATAAGTCAACTTACAATCCCTTCCCTTGGATTAGGCCAACAAGGATCAAAAGAAAGCAACAAAAACATGGAAAAATATCATGTACATGGCATCAAGTAAAGACACAGACACAATACATGGCAAAAACATCATGTATGGTCAAACAAACGAGAAATCACATAATACACATGGAAAAACATTATGGTAAAAACAAAAAGTACACGGCAAAGCATCGCGAATAATAAACAGACAAAAATACGTGAAAAGCATCACGAATGATCATCAATAAACAAGAAGTACACGGTAAAGCATCGTGAAAGTAAAGAGAATTAATGACATACATGGAAAAGCATCATGCATAAACATCAACACAAGTACGTGGCAAAACATCACATAAACAATAAATAACATTCATGGGAAAACATCGTGAGAAATCGACAAACACACGGTAAAACATCGTGTGAACATCAACAGGAAGCAACAAGTACATGGCATAAAAATCGTGTAAAGCAAAATAGAGAATCAACAACATTCACGACAAAGCATCGTGAATAACACATAAAAACTACACGGTAAAACATCGTGTATCCGCAAATACAATCAACAAAACATACATGAAAATCATCATGTAGAAGTGATAGCAAATAAAAAGTACACGACAAAACATCGAGTAAGCAAAGAGAATTAATGACATACATGGAAAAGCATCATGTGAATCATATTAAATGAAATCAATAGAACACAAAGTACACGGCAAAATATCGTGTAAAATAACCATTCACGGCAAAACATCGTGAGATCAGATTAATCATGGAAAAACATCAAGAATTAATCGACAAAACACGCTCAAAGCAAGGAAACAATCAAGTCATGAAATTGAATCGGGCAACAAGAAAAATTATTAATTAATTTAAATATAAATATTTAATAAGATTAATTAATAATTTAATTAATCAATATCAAATAAAAATATTTAAATTAATAAATAAATAAAACATATATTTTTTTGACATTTTTTAATATTATTCAAAATAACTAATAAAAACTAGAAATAAAAATATTAAAGATGAAAATGATTCAAATGTTTTTTTTTTGTATTTTTTAGAATATACAAATGAAAAGAAAAAAAATCATTAAGAACAAATAATTAATATATTAAAAAGGAGGTGTAGCTAGTAAAACAAATGGGCCTTATATAATGAACATCAACCCAAAACAAATGATGTGGAACACTTGAATATTCATAAAGAAAATGAATTGAATAACACGTGCAACATGCAGTAGAGAAATAAATTGAATCATTATCCATTACTCACATTTAAGAAAACACATTAATAACCATAACATATAAAAAAAATAAAATTAATAATAAAAGTATAGTAAAATAAAAAGGAAACTTGCAGAAAACCTGGAACTCTTCTAGACGTCCTCACACTCTCTCGGTTTATTTCTCTTTCGCGACGACGAGTTATTGGTGTTTCTCGGAGACGGATGGCGAGAGAGAAACGAAACTCAGTGGTGGTGTGTGATGAGTGAGCTTCCTCTCTGAGTTGTCTTCGTCTTCGTGTCGCTATTGTCGGCGGAAAGTGAAGATGGTGATGTGTGAATGACGATTGAAGATGTATGGAGTTTGTGTCGTGGTTGTCGGCAAGTGGTGGCGTTTGTTGTTGTAAGTCGTATGTGGTGCAAAAACGGCAAAGTTTGAATGATGATGGCGAAGCCGTGCGGTTTTCACGCGTTTGTATTATGGAGAGAAGGTCGGTACGACATGTGTAGAAGAGGTGAACGATAAGTGGTGAAAGTTGAGGGAGTTTTGTGATAGAAATGGTGATGAAGAGTGAGGAGCTTGTGGCTGTTAGAAGTAATTCAAGTTCTCTGTCGAAGTCAGAGTCTTTATAGGATTTGTGTCGAAGTCGAATTAGTTGTAGTGTTGTGTAGTCAGCAGTATTCGACAGAGTCGAATATAGCTGTTAAGGAAGTTAGTCGAAATGTTTGTTTGGGCCTGGGCTTTGATAGCCTATATAAAGGGCATTGTAATTTGTAATATACACAACAGCTTCATAATAAAACTTTTACAAAGTTTCCAAAACTCTTTCTCTCTTTCTCTCATTCTTCTTCTTCTTCTCTCAAATATTCATCTTTCTTGGAACCCAGTTCCAACAATTGGTATCAACGAGCCCGGTTGTGATTAAGAGAGAATCTAATGGCAAACAGAACAACAACGTCCACACAATTACCAGCGAATCTACCGGTTTTCAAAAGGGAAAACTACCAACGGTGGGTTGCGCAGATGAGGGTTATTTTCAGATTTCAAGATATGGTTGAAATTGTGAATGATGGTGTAACGGAATTGGGGGCGAATGCGACTGATGAACAGAAAGCTGTGTACAAGGATCAACGGAAGAAAGATGGTAAAGCGTTGTTCTTGATTCATCAGTGTGTGGATCCGAATGTGTTTGAGAAAATTATTGAAGAAGAATCTGCAAAAGGAGCGTGGGACAAGTTAAAGAACTTGTATGGAGGTGATGAGAAATTGAAGAGGGTGAAGCTGCAAACCTTGAGAAAGCAATACGAAATGATTCAAATGAAGGAAGATGAATCAGTTTCGGAGTTCTTTTCAAGATTGGTGATGCTGACGAACCAGATGAAGTCTTGTGGAGAAACAATCACATATTTGCAGAAGATTGAAAAGGTACTAAGATCTATGACTGCAAATTTTGATTACATTGTAGTGTCAATTGAAGAGTCCAAGAATCTTGCTGATATGAAGGTTGAAGAGCTACAGGCTTCTTTGGAAGCTCATGAGATGAGATTGAAGCAAAGAGATTCAGAAAGAGAAAAGGTATCGGACCAAGCACTACAAGCGAAATTCACCAAGAAATCTGGGAAGGCGAAGAAGGGAAGGAATCTTGCTGGTGATGAGAAGTCAAGCAAGAGTTCAAAGAATCATGATGATTCAAAGAAAGTCATGGGCAACAAGTATTCTGGGAAGAAAGTTGACATGAAAGACGTGCAGTGTTACAATTGTCAAAGTTTTGGTCATTATGCTCGAGACTGTAGAAAGAAGAAGGAAGCACGAGCAAAAGAAAGTGACAAAGCGCAGTATGCACAGGCAGAGGATAGTGATTCTGAAGGTGTGCTACTAATGGCAGACACTCAGTCGAACGATGATGACACAAATTTGTGGTATCTTATTCTGGTTGCAGCAACCACATGACTGGTAATAAAAACTGGTTCACGAAGCTTGATGAATCAATTAAGAAGGTGATAAAGTTTGCAGATGGTAGACGTGTCACATCAGGTGGAAGAGGAAATATATCTGTAATGAGAAGAGATGGTAGAAAAGCCAACATTACTGATGTGTTGTATGTGCCTTCTATGACAAGTAACTTGATAAGTATAGGTCAATTACTTGCCAAAGGACATAATATGAAGCTGAAGAAGAACCAAATGAAGGTGTATCATGCTGATGGTAGGTTGATATTGAAAGCACCATTGACTGATAACAAGACGTTTAAAGTTCAGATTAACATGATTAATCATGAATGTCTTGCGTCAACTACGGAAGAGGAAAAGAATTGGCTATGGCATCATAGATATGGGCATCTAAACTTCAGGAGTTTGGGTATGCTGAATCAGAAGAAGATGGTGTATGGTTTACCTCTGGTGAAGGAACCAAATCATGTGTGTGAAGAATGCTGCAAAGCAAAGCAGGCTAGAAAAGCATTCAAACATGATTTGCCAATTAAGTCGAAAGGAAAGTTGGAGCTTGTTCATTCTGACGTATGTGGACCTTTTGAAGTTAGGTCGAATGGTGGCAAGCGTTACTTCTTAACTTTCATCGATGAATTCACCAGATATATGTGGATTTATGTGATCGAAAGTAAGAGTGAAGTATTCACAAAGTTCAAGAAGTTTAAGTTGTTTATCGAAAAGCAAAGTGGCTGCAAGCTAAAGAAACTGAGAACTGATGGTGGTGGTAAATACACCTCTCGAGAGTTTGCTAGATTTTGTGAAGAGGAAGGTATAGAGCATAAGGTTATTACACCCTATACACCTCAACATAATGGAATAGCTGAGAGGAAGAATAGAAGTATACTGAATATGACGAGAAGTATGTTTAAGGCTAAAGAGGTGCCAAAGAGATTTTGGGCTGAAGCAGCTTCGACAGCAGTATACATTCTGAATAGATGTCCAACGAAGAAGTTAGTCGAGAAGACTCCTTTTGAAGCTTGGACAGGTGAGAAGCCAAATGTAAGTCATCTTAGAGTTTTTGGATCAATATGTTTTAGGTATGTTCCTTAGCAATTGAGAACAAAACTAGATGATCGAAGTCAAACCATGGTGCTCATAGGTTATCATTCGACTGGTGCATATAGACTATATTCACCAGAAGATGATAAATTTGTGATCAGTCGAGATGTTCTGGTAGATGAAAATAAAAAATGGGAGTGGAGTCATGGGTCAGTTAGACAGGATACTGGTCGACAGATGGAAGAGACAGTTCCGACGGTGTTTGAAGAAGACCAAAAAACTGAGGCCACGACAAGTTGAAATGAAGAACCTCCTGAGCAGAATGTCAGAAGATCAACTAGAACAAGAGCTGAGTCGACAAGGTTAGCTGGATATGAGAGATTTCCAGATAATGCAATCGATGCAGATGGTGACTTAATAGAAGAAGCAATGATGATGGCTGGAGCAGAACCAATTAATTTGGATGAAGCCATGAATGATTCGAATTGGTGTGAAGCCATGAAGGAAGAACTCAAGGCAATCGAGAAGAACAATACCTGGGAACTTGTCGAAAAAGCCAGGAAGAAGCCTATTGATGTGAAATGGGTTTACAAGCTGAAACGAAGGCCAAATGGTGAAATTGCCAAGCATAAGGCAAGACTAGTGGCAAGAGGTTTTCTGCAGAAACCTGGTATTGATTTCGACGAAGTCTATGCGCCAGTGGCTAGGTTGGAAGCAATCAGGATTGTTGTTTCGACAGCAGCGTATAGAGGATGGAAGATACATCAGTTGGATGTAAAATTAGCATTTTTGAATGGACCTTTGGAGGAAGAAGTTTACGTCAGTCAACCACCAGGATTTGAGATTAAAGGGCATGAGTCGAAGGTGTACAGATTGAGGAAGGCTCTCTATGGATTAAAGCAAGCCCCGAGGGCTTGGAACAAAAGAATAGATAGTTTCCTAATCGAAGCAGGGTTCACAAAGTGTGTGTCTGAGCATAGAGTTTATGTAAATGATGTCGACAATGATAGTCGAATCATTTTATGCGTGTATGTTGATGATTTGCTGATTACAGGTGCAAATGAAGCTGAGATAAGAAAAGTCAAGTCGAAGCTAATGCAAGAGTTCGAAATGTCCGACCTAGGGAATTTGTCATATTTCTTAGGAATGAAATTCAAAGACACAACTGAAGGTGTGCTCCTGCACCAGAAGAAGTATGCTCAAGATATTTTGAAGAGGTTCAAGATGATTGACTGTAAAGCTGCGACAACTCCATTGGAAATAGGAGCAAAGTTGAAGAAGGTAATTGATGATGAGTTTGTAAGTTCGACACTGTACAAACAAATTATTGGATCCTTGAGGTATCTTTGCAATACAAGACCAGACATTTGTCAGAGTGTCGGATTGTTAAGTCGATTTATGGAGAAACCCCAAGAATGTCATCTTATTGCAGTAAAGAGAGTGCTGAGATACATTAAGGGTACGATTGATCATGGTGTGCTGATGCCATGTCGAAATAAGTCCAAGTTGAAAGATGTGGAGGTATATGGTTATACTGATTCAGATTTCAGTGGGGACCAAGATGAGAAGAAAAGTACTGCAGGATATATTTTCATGATCGAAGGAGCTTCAATCTCTTGGAGTTCGAGAAAACAAAGCATTGTGGCTTTGTCATCATGTGAAGCTGAGTACGTAGCTGCATCGTATGCAGCATGTCAGGCAGCATGGATATAGATGTTGCTCGAAGAACTCAAGATCAAGGAACCTGGGAAGATGAAATTATTTGTAGACAACAAGTCAGCTATTGATCTTGCCAATCATCCTATGTGTCATGGTCGAAGTAAGCACATAGAAAGAAGGTATCATTTTCTCAGGGATCAAGTGAACAGAGGGAAGCTGGATCTTGAATATTGCAAGACTGAAGTTCAACTAGCCGACATACTTACCAAACCTTTGAAGAAAGTCAGATTCGACGAGTTAAAGAAGAGCATTGGGATGAGAAGTCTCGAGAACATGAATTAGGTGGTGTGTTAGAAGTAATTCAAGTTCTCTGTCGAAGTCAGAGTCTTTATAGGATTTATGTCGAAGTCGAATTAGTTGTAGTGTTGTGTAGTCAGCTGTATTCGACAGAGTCGAATATAGCTGTTAAGGAAGTTAGTCGAAATGTTTGTTTGGGCCTGGGCTTTGATAGCCTATATAAAGGGCATTGTAATTTGTAATATACACAACAGCTTCATAATAAAATTTTTACAAAGTTTCCAAAACTCTTTCTCTCCTTCTTCTTCTTCTTCTCTCAAATATTCATCTTTCTTGGAACCCAGTTCCAACAGTGGCAAGGTCAAGTCCATTGTGTGGGAGTTGTATATTGGTAGGCTGTTGTTTCGAAAAACTAAAATGCAGGCACGGTGTGTATGTTAAGATGTCATGGGGTTTTGATGATGGAAGGCGGGTGGTGCCATGCGCATGAGATTGTCAAAATGGAAGAAGAGGAAATGTGTTTGGTTATGGTTTTGAGTGATTAAGTGTATGAGCTTTTGAGGGATTTTAGGTGTGTCTTCATGGTATTTTGTGAAAGAAGATAGTATGAAACTACAAGATGACGATGGTGAAGAAAATGAACAAGTATCGTATGGGTACCTTATGCAGTTGGGGAGTATCAATATATATATATATATATATATATATATATATATATATATATATATATATGATTTTTGAAATATGCAGCAAATAGAAAAAAACCAGTTATGTGGTGTTTCTGAGAGAGAGACTTAAATATATGTGTTCTGGACTGGACCAATGGATAGAATTGGCCCAATAAGCCTCTGCTACAGAGCGGCCCAAATCGCCTAAGTCCAATCCGCAGGAGGGCAAAAGTTACCTTTCTGCCCCTCATACCAGGCAAGGAACATAACGTTCCTCCCCGGACATTCTGCCCAACGTGCACAGCTTCAGTGCTCCCCGACAGCCAGGGGCAGATGCCCGAAACTAAGCATATGCCCGACATAACGGCTAGTTTTGGACACCTTGCCCGTCGTAACGGCTGGTTTGGGCAGCGACCGATTCTTTAGGGAAAACGGTTATTTCGCCCCGAAAATAGGACCGTTAGCCACGCGCTTAGAGCCCTATATAAACCCTCTCACTTGAGAGGGTCAGGTATCAAATATTCACCCTACGAACTAATACTTTGTACTTGCCCCTTTCTTCTGACCCTTTCTTACTTGAGCGTCGGAGTGCCTTGCAGGTACACCACCACCTCTCCTCAATCACCTACCGGACAGCCAGTACGACTAGCACCCATCCGAACACCTCCATAACGACCAGCCCGCGTGGACCCGTTTGAGCACATCGGATCAGTGGCGCCGTCTGTGGGAACTTCTTGTTCTCCCCTTCTTTCATTCCTCCTCGGAAATCGAAAGATCAAAACATATTCTCTTTGATCCGCCCACGTATGGCTGCCCAGAATTCCGCGATAGGTGCTGACACCACTGTTCTCATCCCCGTCAACAAGGTGGACGTTGACGGCCATTCTTTGTTACCTTCTGACCCCCGTTTCCGTCGGGACGGGGCTACTGCATCTCCAACTCCTCCTCCCACCGGGCAAGGAGACGTGCAGATCCCATCGGAAGACCGGCCAGTTACCGGTCCACCCAGCGCCGATTTGGCCGTGGCAGCCCTTCTGGAAGCTGTTAACCGCACCAACCTCCTCATCCTACGACAAGGAGAAAGGATAAGAGCTCTTGAGGAGGCATCTTTCCCAAGATCCTCTCCTCCCCAGAATAAAGCCCGAAGATCCAAAAGCCCACCACCTAGGCGCGGAGAAGACCATGCGGTTAGGCACGGGCCTGAGATACGACCCACTCGCAAGCGCGACCAGATCTCCCCGCGAGATCGATCCCCGTCGAGACGCAAAAGAACGAGGCAAGATAGGCCCTCCTCGCCGGGCAGACCTCATGACCGGTCCTGTTCACCCTCACCTCGCAGAAACCGTCGCCGCGAGCGCAGACGACGGTCACCATCAGAGCCAAGTTCAGATAGCGACGACGAACCTCGCGGCCCGTTGTCCCGGGAGATCCTAGCAACCCGCCTTCCTAAGGGGCTGGAGAAGCCTCCGTCGCTAGGGACGTACGACGGAACCAATGACCCGGACGAGCATATAGAGAACATCGACGCTCTCTTGGATTACAGAGGGGTACGGGGAGCCATCAAGTGCCGCCTGTTCCCGACCACGCTCCGTAAAGGAGCAATGACGTGGTACAAGTAGCTGCCCAAGGAATCCATCACGTCATGGAGACAGCTGGGGAGGATCTTCTCCCGTCATTTCACTGCTTCGCGACGCCACCCCAAGACCGAGGCGTCCCTGGGAGCCGTCGTACAAGGCAAAGAGGAGCCTCTCCGGGCTTATATCGAGCGCTTCAACAAGGAGGCTGTCCAGGTACCAACGAACGACGCCATGAATAAATTCTTGCTCGAGCAAGGGTTACGTCCTGGTTCCGATTTCGCGAAAGCCATCGGCCTCGACCCATCGAGGAATCTCAATGCACTTCTCCACCAGGCCCAGTCACATATACAGTACGAGGAGAAGGTCGCTGCCCACTCGGTCCGGACATCTCGCAACCAAGAAGGTGCCTGGACTTCCAGAGTTGAAGAACCCTCGACGTCCCGTCGAGGAGACAAGAGACGCGACGATCGACCTCGCGATACACGCGAGCAGAGAGCACCCTCCGGGCGATTCCACGATTATACCCCCTCACTGCCTCGAGGGAGAAAATACTGTCTGAGTGTGCTAACTCGGAGTTCAAACAGGCGGGAGTCCATTTCCCCAAGCAGCTTCCGGTCAGGCCAGGGATGGACAAGTCCAAATACTGCCGTTTCCATAAGAGTCACGGCCATACAACGGAAGAGTGCATCCACCTCAGAGATGCCATAGAGATCCTCATTCGCGACGGCCATCTGAAGCAGTTCGCAAAAAAGAAGGACGCTCCCCGGCAAGAGTCCCAGGAAAGCAAAAAGGTCGCAGAGGAAATTCCGCCCTCCGACGACACCAACGTCCAGGTCGCAATGTCCGTGACTCGACCAAAAGACTTTCGCATCCCGGACGATCTGCTCGTCTCCACATACCTCGCTGCCAGCAGCCCATGGGAGGCCTTCCCGTCGGCCATGGTGATCTCCGGGGGTGGATTCAACAAAGTCACAGTTGGCTCGATCAAAAGGAGATTCGACCAACTGATCAGCAAAAGCTCCAACGAGGTCACCACGCTGGACACCACGCACAAAGGGTCCGCTCCCATTTCCTTCTACAAGGAAGAACTCCTCGGCGGGGCACCGAATTCGAACATCCCACTGCTTATCCGGGCAAGGATGGAGAATTTCGATGTCCGAAGGATACTCGTGGACCAGGGCAGTTCGGTTGACATAATGTACAACCACCTGTTCGAGACATTGCAGCTGAACGACTCTCACCTCACTCCATACGTCGGATCCGACCTGCAAGGGTTCAACAGAGCGGTGACAAAGCCCCGAGGTTACGTAGAGCTCATCGTAACCTTCGGTTCAGGAAAGACAACCCGAGCAATCAAGGCACAGTTTCTGGTAATCGATTGCCCGTCACTATACCAGTGCATCTTCGGAAGGCCAACCCTGGCAGAGTTGATTGCAGTACCTTCCACCATACATCTCAAAATGAAGTACTACACTTCTGAAGGGATGGTCGCCACCCTCCACGGCGACATCGAGGCTGCCCGCCGCTGCTTTGAAGCAGTGTCAAAGGGACTTAACACCATCTCGGCGAAGCCAAGAGCATCTGGTCATCCCTGTCGCTCCCGGGATTTTCATCCTGGTACAAACGCGAAAGTGGCACCGAAACAGAGTCGCCAGCAATGTGTATTTATCCCAAGAGAGGGAAAGGAAACACCGCATAAACCTGAAGGAAGGAAAGAACATGGTCTTGCGACCAAGAGAATTGGGTTCGGGAGTCAGTTACGCGAGAGGAAGGTATTAGCACCCCCTCGCGTCCATCGTACCCGATGGGATCCACGTTTGCTTGCTTCAATCAAAGGGTGATAGAAAAAAGGATACTGGAAAAGGAACTGACAGAAAGAAAGGAGAGAGAATAGAAAATGAACGAGAAACAAATGTAGGGAAAATAAAAGAAGTGCTCGCATGGGCCCTACCCCACTGCCTACGTATCTCATCGGGAACATGAGAATTAGAGCGACGTAGTTCCCCTCACTAGGGATGGATTGTGTTTTTTAGAGAACGGCTTACGTTCTAGCTCAGGTGTTGCAGGCTCGCTGGTCCGAGTGCGTTACCATCTTGCAAGAGAACGAGTAGAAGCGCGTTCGTACGCTAAGAGTGAATGAGGTGAGAAAAGAATTCCCAAAGGAAAGACGTTATTGTTTGTTTTTGTCTTTTAGAAGGAAGTGTTTTGGATTTGTTTGCATATGACAGTGTATCTGGATCTTAGTCATTGGAATGTGTACATTCTCACATTCCAAGATGGAATGGGTAAGAAAGCACACTAAGAGTGAAGAAGACCCCCACACTTAGTTCCAATTGTCAAGGTTCAAACACACTAGCATACTTGTGTTTATTAAGTGTTTTTGTTGATTAAGAAATGAAGAAGTGTCTTTTATTTATACCTTCAACAAGTATTGCATTTAAGTCCCTTATACAAGATCAAATGTTTAACACATTGACCCAAGATGGGTTATATGCTACACATTCTAAGATTACAAGAGAAGACCCCTTATAATCTTTTCTTTATATGAAAGGCCTAAATGCAATAAATGCCTACCTTTATTATATATTTTGAATTTTCTTTGAGATGAGAAGATGAAAGACTCAAGAGAGAAGAAAAACAGAAGTTAGTTGTTAGTGTGCTCGCCGAGATATCGCATCCCGTGCCTACGTATCTGCAATCTGAAAAGAAAGAGGAATCAGAGCATCCGTAGTTCACGGTACTACGGGTGAACAGGAAACAGGATCTCGATCACATGGGTGCGAGAGAACAAAGGGGAAAGACACACATAAAGTCTAAGGGGGAAACTCGGTCCTACAAGTTAGCATGCAAAGATTGATCCTATGGTTGAGGTAAGAAAGGGAATTCTACCTAATGTTAGCATACATGGATTGTTATCCTAATGTCTCTCCTACCTCCGCATTAATCCAAAATTAAGTGGAGCGAGGAATCCTACGGGATCATGTCATCAGACAAGTAAACACAAGATAAATCAATCACGAAATGAATTAAAAGCAGACGAAAGAATAACCAGTGTTAGTCCTATGTTATGTTTTCTAACCTATCTAACTTGGACAAGTTAGAATAGGTATCCTAATGAGGAAGCAAAAGCTAAAACAAACAATACAATGATATCAAATATCAAAGTAGATTAATAAAAAAAGATGTGAATGAGATCACATAAGCGTCAACATCGGTCGATGTGGGCTAATGACAATGAGTGGGGGTCGGTTGCGAACCCTATCTTCCACTTGACTGACTCGATAACAGGAGCAGGTGATGTTCAAAGCTTCAATCATGTAATGAGAGCTAAGAACGACTCGACTAGACTAACGGGGGTTGATTGCGAACCCTGCCTTCCGTCAATTGCCTCCTTAGAGGTCTTCAGCACAACATCAAACAAGCACAATCATGGCCTCACTTGAGGGCTTTCCATACAATCCTACTTATCATGGCATTTGCTATTCCTACTTCTCATGGCATTTGAAAGCTTTAAAGAGAAGTGAAGAGATAAGAAGTCCTACCAAATGGATATGAATCCGTAGCAAAGCAACGAAAGCGCAACGAAAGCAAGTCACGAAAGCACCTATAAGCATATAGCAAACCAAGTTAGAAACAAGCTTTTATTTACAAAATGAAATGGTCACACCACCTTTGGAATGTCTCCTTTATGTACCTTGCACATGTGAACCAAAGACATTAGTAATAACAAGAGAGTGTATGTACAACATGAAACCTAAGTCTAATGGCTATGTACATTTGAGTCACACTAGTTAAAGTGAAAGACCTAAAAGGATTATGAAATTACAAGTCAAGTTACAACTATGCTACAAGACCAACCAACAAAAGAAATCACCTAAGGGTTACAAGCATAGGCAAAGGACATGAAAGTAAACCAAAACCATAATTGAACGCATGTTAGAAGTGCGCACATCTCTTATAAACATCCACCAATGGCTAAAGTAAAACAAGTTTAAGTCCTTAAGACGAAACATGGCAATGAGCCATAAACAGCAGCAACAACAGCGCTCCTGCACCTGCATAGCTGTAAAAACTAGCAACAAGTAAAAACAGTCTATAACAGCTACTATTTACAGAACAGAATGGTGTGTATACAATCAGGCAGAATAGCAATATTTTACAGCACACTTTGTGCACAGTAGCTGTATATGTGGCGGCAACTTCTACATTTTACTAATCAAGTGTAAAACACTACAAAACAAACTCAAAGGTTAGTCAAAATTCAAATGAAGCTAACCAAAGTGAGCAACTAAGATCAAAAGGAAATGTCGATAAGAAGTAATTGAAATCAATGCTAAAATGTAAACCACAATTAGCCACAAATCTATGTAAAACATATTAAAGACTATTGACAAACTTAACTAATGAAACTACTAAAGCTATTAGTCAATGCTAGCATTAAGATCTAAGTATTATCAATGTTAGAACTAAGTTATTTCAAACTATGTCAATATCAATTGGTTCGAAGTTAATTCTAATGAACAATTAGTTAGTGGATAATTAAGCCAAAAAACAATGATTAAGCAATTACGCTAAAAATGATTAGTGATAATTGAGCTAGAACAATTAGCGCGATTAAGCACAAAAACAATTAAGGAAATGATTAAACCAAAATCAACTAATCAAAGACCATTAGTGAAATCTAAACCTAATTATCAAAATTAAGGTCTATGGTTAATATTCTAAACTCTTTACTTCTAATTCTAAAACCAACTAGAATTGATCTAGTTTACAAAAACAATTAGTCAACAACTAGATTAACAAAGTGATTAAGCCAAGAAATTCCATTAGTGAATGGTTAAGCTAAAAATTCAATTATTAAGCAATTAACCTAAAACGATTAGTAAGCTAGTGAACAATTATTCAAACCATTGGCAAAATCTAAATTCAATTAGCTAAAGTATTAATCAACATCAATTAACTAGTAAACCAAGTGAAAATGTCAATTAAAAGAACAAGGTTAATTTCTAATTCGAAACACATTCTAACGGTGAATCAATTCTAAAAAAAACCTAGTTCTAATTACTTCTAAAATTGATTACCTAATGTTTATTCTAATTCTAAGATTAACTAGAATTGATCTAGTAGAGAAACAATTAATCTACAATTCAATTAACAAGGCTAATAAGCCAAAATTCAATTAGTGCAATTAAGCAAACAAACAATTAATCGAAATCAATTAGCCTAAAACTCAATTAGTAAAGTTCCATTAGCTTAAAACTAAAAAACAACTAATCAAGATAAATAAAAGCAATGGGGTGCAGCGGTGTTTACCATGATGAGAAGAGCCAGGCGCCGGGCCTTGCAATAGGCCCATGAAACTTCCTTTGCAGCCATGGGGTTGCAGAACTGAAACGGATGGCGCGAAAAGAATTTCCATGGGGAAGAGGCCCAATTTATCAGCCAAGATCCAGTCTACTATGTTAAGATCAAATTTAACCTAAGACTAAACCCTGCCTCTCTCATTTTCCGCCGTAACCTCCCTAAGCTTCTCCGTCTTCATTCACATCGCGGCCATCAACTTGTTATCGTTCTCGCCCACCACATTCTTCAATAACCTTCTCCGTCTTGCTATCTCCTTCATCACGACTCCGACGCCGGAAAACCTCGTACCCTCATCTTCTCCGATCGAATCTGCGACTCGTCCTTCAATCGAATCCGCAACGCAAATTCCTCCCAACTTAACGTACGTATAGATCGCACAACTGAGAAAGAAAGTGAAGAAGCGACAGAGTTCATCGCCGTTACCTAGAAGAAAATCTTGGAGAAAACTAGAGATCTTCAGCCTCTCGTTCATGTATGCATGTGTTACTCAGTTTTGGATTGTAATCTTCGCTGTACTTTTTCTGTTTCGTCTTCTTCTTCTACTTTCTTGCGCGTGTTGTGAATTGCGACTCGCTTTATGATTTGATGAATGGATTCGAATTGTTCAGGTGAAAAATTGTAGAAGTTCGAATCTCTGTTATAATCGTCGATTCTTTGATTTGTAGGTTTTGATTCGATGAGAGAATTACAGTTTGAAGTTCATTGCGGTTTTGAAGAATTGATGAACTCAGGAATTGAGTGAAGTTTCTACAGATTTGAAGATGACGAAACTTGAGAGCAGAAGGAGATTAGAAGAGTTTTGATGAGGTTTCTGCAGATTCGTGAATTGAAGATGAAAAATTAAAGCAGAGTTGAAGATGAAAGTTACGGCTCTTGGTATTGAATTTGTTGCAGGAAATGGAAATTGGATGATGACGGGAGATTGATGAATGATGCGTGGAAGTTTGGTGATGATTCAAGGAGAGTGAAGATGAAAGTTATGGTTCTGCAGAGGCTGAAGATTCAAGGTTGAAGATGAATTGGGTTTTTGGGAGTTCTGAATTTCTGTTAGATTTTTTCTGTGATCAATTTCCAGTTAAGAGAGTTTGTTAGCAGTTGGTAGTGGCGGTTATGTTAGTTTCAGTTAGAAGTTGGTTTTTTGATTCTGTTAGCAACTCTTTTTTTGTGTAACTGAATTTTGCTACTTTCTAAATACCAATTTCTTTCCAAATTCTTCAAATGGAACTGAATATCCCAGTAGTTTGTGATTTACACGGCCTCTTAGCTTCTGAATGTAGGAAGACTAATGCCACTTGGTGAAATTTGTATGGGGTCGTCTTGTAGCGTGGAGATCGTGTGTGGTAGCTGTATGTATTACAAATCTACAAACTTGTTTCCTTTTAATTTTCTTGAAATTTGGTAATGGACTTTTGGAAATTTAACTTGGATATGGATAACATTGAATGGATATTTATGAAATTTGATTGAAATGAAATTTTGGGATTTCGACATAATGAATTAAAATGGATTTTGAAGTAAGATGGATAATGGATGTGAAATATGGATAATTGGTTATAAAAAGTGGATACGGACTTTAAGTTGGATAATGGATGGATATCAAAATGATTTTTATGGATATAGACTTGAAATAAGTGGATAACAATGGGAATTGAAAAATTGGTTAGAAATATGAAAATGAAATGGATATTAAAAATGTTGTGGATAAATTGATTTTAGAAAAATGGATATGGATTCCTATATGGACAAATGGATATCTGGAGAGAATATGGATTTAAAAGTGGTTTATTTAGAATTTTAAATGGAAATAGACTTAAGAATTGGATAAAGGAAAATGGCAATGAATAATGGATTTATGGTAGAAATTTGAATTTCAAGTAGCCCACACAACTAATCTCGACACGCCCAATTCTACACCAAACTCATATCTTCAATGAATTCCCACAATTCAACCAGTAAGCTCAATCAACCATGACCAATGATTTGCAATTCAATCCACAGATATCCTGTCTTTATAACCAAGAATCTCAATACAAGAACAATTCCCCGAGAACAACTTGAAAATGAAGACAAGTCATGAAGCAGAAAGAAACATGATCAACCGGAGATCCTTGATGCTCACTGATAATATTCTGAAAGCTCAAACCAAAGGAAGATGCCTTGATCACATGTCCTATGCTGAATGCAATGCTTTATTTTTCTATGTTAAAGATGCACTGCAATGCTAATGAGATGGATATGATATGATATGATATATGATAATGCTATGCTATGATGACAAAAGAGAGAGCAAATTTTGGGGTATTACAGCTGCCCATATTCAAACACTGTAGACCTGAATGCCTGAAAGCGATTGCTTTCAGACTTTCAAGGTATATAGTGATTGAATACCAAATATAACCAAAATTTGCTCTGGATGATGAAGAACAAAAGGGATATAAACCCAACGAGACTGCTGGATTGAATCTTCAATGAACGTTGTTGTAGAGATCTGTCTTTTGAACGACGCCAGACGACTACTGGCTTGCCACACTGCGGGTGGACTTAGAAAACGTCTTTTGTACGATGCCAGACGACTACTGGCTGGCCACACTGTGAGTGGACTTTAATAATGTCTTTTGGAACGACGCCAGACGACTATTGGCTGGCCACACTGTAGGTGGACTTGGAAAATGTCTTTTGTACGACGCCAGACGACTACTGGCTGGCCACACTGTGGGTGGACTTTAGCTGCTCTGCCATTCTAAACAATGGACTTTTACCAATTCGTGTTGGATTTTTGCCAATCTGTCGTTGGACTTTTACCAATTCGTGTTGGATTTTTGCCAATCTGTCGTTGGACTTTTACCAATTCGTGTTGGATTTCTGCCAATCTGTCGTTAGACTTTAATGATTACCAAACCGGCATTGGAATCTCAAACTTGCCATCTTCAGATGGACTTTTTGCAGCTTTGTCAAACTGTCGTTGGACTTCAGTGCTTACCAAACCGGCTTTGGAAGCTTTGCCAAACCGTCGTTGGACTTTGGTGCTTACCAAACTGTCGTTGGAAACTTTGCCAAACCGTCGTTGGACTTTGGTGCTTACCAAACTGTCGTTGGAAGCTTTGCCAAACCGTCGTTGGACTTTGGTGCTTACCAAACTGTCGTGGGAAGCTTAAAATTGCCAAATGATCACTCCACCTGCTGGAATAACATGAACAAACTGTACGCATGCCAAAAATAAATTGGACTTGGATTGTAAATGAGCATTGCTGAAAATTACACCACTTGCTGGGTAATGTCGTATGCCGAAACCTTGCTGAAGGAAAGATTCTGTCGATCTATTTAGACCTTGCTGGGGAAATTACTGTCAAAATGTTAAACTCTGTGGGGAAATACCATTACCAGAGATACGATCTTGCTGGGGAATCAGGGCTACTCTGCCGGGGATATGCAAATCCGGTTAAAACGTTCCACCGCAACTCGCTGAGAAAGAGTTCTTAGAGATCTGCAGGGGAAACCCAGGGCAATTCCACTGTAGTATGCTGAGGAATACGACTGTCAAGCTTAGGACAAGTACCACAATTCCCCATGTTAGGCGAACCTTCCGTTTGATGACTCCACTGGGGATGATGAGTTTATAACAAACTCTGCTGGAGAAAACTGCTTTAAAGCGTCTCATGTTGGGGAATGCCCTTTAAGAGAATTTTACAGAAGACCAAACGTCTTCCAACTCTACTGGGGATAATAAATTTGGAACGTCTCGCTGGGGAATTATATGATGCCCCATGTTTGGGAGGTCAACAACTTGCTTTTTGTTCCAGATTACGCAGCTGATCTGAAGAAAACGTCATAAGAGGATTTTACAGAAGATTAAGCATATTCAAACTCCTGGCGACTTCACTGGGCATTGACCATTAATTTGCATCCGCTATCGACACAGAAAAGCATGTAGCTGTTGGAAGTACTGAGTGAGAGAATCGACTTAATGAGATACAACGATACCCAGTTGAACTCAATTCACCGATATCGAAACGTCGCGAACCACCGCCGACCAGATGATGGACTCAATCAGTAAACGTTGTGACAGAAAGGTGACAAGTGAACCTTTCCCTGAACATGATTACCCCAGTCTTCTGCGTGGGAACAAGTGATTACTCGTCTAGGAGAGATGATCCATGATCTCGAAAAGGCTTCCATATTGCTTTTGAGCCTAGTATGAGGCTGCTACCTGCAAGCAGAGGATATGCACGTATGCCCCGTGCTGGATATGACTTCTGCAATTGAGAAAATCCAACTCTAAACCACCACTTGTTGGGGGAGAAAGGTTTTGCTGCATCTCTTGCTCGGGTCATCAAATGCCTTGGGTTGGAATGCCCCTTTGTTTCAAGCCTCTTGGCTGATTGACTGCCTATGCGCGACCAACAGGTTTCTTCACTTGCCCCAGACCAACATGATCCACCAAAAGAAATTGTCTCAAGAGGATTTTACAGAAGACTTGACATCCAAAACGCCTCAATGCCTTCAAACTCTTGGAGAGATTCGTCGGATCTCGAAGTAACTGCCTCAGACCATATGGATTACTTAGAAGAATTCATCTCAAGAGGATTTTACAGAAGACTTGGCATGCTCAATGCTTCAGTGTCTTCAACCTCTTGGAGAGATTTGTCGGATCTCGAAGTAATTGCCCCAGTTTGGCTGAACTTTGAAGAGATTTCTCGACGTGATTGGCTCAGATTGGCTACACCTTAAAAAGAGGATTCGACATGACTGCCCCAGATCGACTACGTCTTAGCACACCTTGTTGGAAAAGCTCCTGCCCGACAAAGTTTCCTGAGGAATTACCACTGGATGTGGCTGCCCTTCGGGAGTTTCAAGATTCTCAACTCGACAAGATTAAGCTTCTGGACTGAATTTCCATGTACAGACTTCTTTTGATGTCAAACAAATGTATGCAAGCAGAAAATGTTTTATTCTGAGAATGAAAATCCTAATGCAACACACATGTTAATCTTGAGGTTTACTGAAAGGATGTCACAAACCCTTTGTGAACGGATCACGGGTTATAATACGACATTAATTTTTGAATGAAAGAATGCAACGCACATGCAACACCAACAAAGATGTTTTAGCACAACTCATAGGAGTCAGGAACGCTATCTCTTGGTAGTATGCTTTCGAAATAACCCTGTTTCAATTAGGACTTTTGAGGGTTGTATCGTGGCCTGGTTCACGGTTTTGAGAAACAAGGATTTAAGGCTCAAAGTTTATCGGTGCCCACCCACTCTTCGTGATGTTCTCCAGTCCTACGTTCAGCTAATTTGCACAAGCGCTCATTTCTCAAAAAGATTTTGTGATCTTTAAGGAACCCATGCATCTGATGGTTTGACACCTAATGAGGCTTTAGAGTGACAGTCACCCCTTTGTCTTTTGTTCGTAGTCACACGACTTTGTTCTTGCTTGAGGATTTTCTTTTGTAATCCTTTTGTTTTTCGCTTTCGCATTCTTTTGTTTATTTTTTTTTTCTTAAATTTTGCCTGGACTGATTCTTTTTTGAATCTTTCGATTTTGAAGTCCAGCGGGATGCCCTAACTTTTACCTAAGTCGCTTGTTTTCAAGTTTTGACTTAGCGGGCTTTTTCTTTCTTTTTTTTTGTATTCTCTTTCTTTTTCTTGAACACGTCGTGTGACACTAGCTTGTCTTGACTTTGTTGAAAGGGTTGTGACTGCCTCACTCTTTGATTGTTGATGGATAACCATTGTGGTTTCACATCTCTTGACCTCTTGATGGTGGAATATAAGGTAATGGATCCTCAGATGCACACTCCTTTTGAAATTTGAACGCTCGGTCAAATTAACTGACGCCTACCCTGCCCCTGGGCTAAATGTGAGGGTTTTTTTCGTACGAAAGAAACTCCTACTTCAAGGCTCAAAAGGGTTAACGAGGGTCTATCTCCCTTATATCTTCAGTGTTTGGGGAGTTGAAACAATGCCTGTACATCCTCAACAGGGTTTTATTCAAAAGCACACAATTAGAGATTTTGCGTTCTCAAATCATCATCCTCCCTCAGAGAGTTTAAGCACGACAGTTGGTATTGCAATGCACATATACAAACTTATGAGTGAATACGAATGGATTGCTTCAAGAAAAACATGCGTATTGTATTATGATTGTCATTAAAAAAAAACAAACAAGCTCTTACATGCAAACCATGTTTAAACAAACAAATAAAAGCTACATATGCAAATGCGGTAAAGAAGCTAAATAATTGTCCTTGTTGAGGAGGCTTGACTCCGTCTGGACTTATTGATTCTGAAGATGTTTTTGCAAACTGGGCGCTCAATTTGATGAAGAAAGTTCAATTTATTGGCCACCCATCTGGTGTGATAACCTTTGAGTCAATTACGTCTCGCACCTTGTCTTTACCTTTAGCTCTGAAAGACTTGCAATCGTCGATTAAATGGTCAGGTGCCCCAGGATGGTAGTCATACCTGGCATTTGGCATTGAAACCCCAAAGGAAGCTTTGTCGAAGATGATCTTGATGCGACTAGCTCAACCAGTTTGAATTTGAGCAAACAAGGAAACCCGTTGCGCGTACGGCATCAGAATGGGATCAAACTTCTTCTCAAGTTGTTCTGGCCTTTGTCCATATGCTCTGCCCCTAGGACTCTCTTGGGGAGATGGAGTTGGAAGCTGACAAGAGATATATGGAGGAAAGAAATTGATAAATAAGGTTGATAGATAAGGTTGCTCGCAAAGATCTCACACGATCTCCTGCCTACTTATCTCCATTGACTAATGAAGAATCAGGGCGACGTAGTTCCCCTCAACAGGGATGAGGATTGCTTTGTTTCCTTAACACCGCATTCTGGATTTCTGTAAGCGGACCCATCTGAGACTTCACCCGGTTGACTTCTTCTCTCAGCAGTTTCTGACCTTGGGACAACGCTTGAATGTCCACCATAAAATGCCCCACCTGGGCCCTCCTCTCAGTCACTTTTGCTCGGAGTTGTTCCATAACTACCCTCTGATTATTATGAGTTGAGTGGTGGGAGAAGTCAAGTTGGCCGTTTCTGAAGAGAATACCCGGTCAGAATGAGAAATCCGCTCCGGAACACCTGTTATGCATATGAGTATGAGGATGCCATGCAGAATGCCATGTTCAAATATTTCCAAGGAATCATTATGCTTTGAAATTTTTTTTTTTTAGAAAAAATATAAGAAATGGATGGAAATGCCCATTGGCAAGTCTCAAAGTTAACATCCCTTGGAAATACAAGAACATGTATGCGAAAATGATGATGCAGATGCAACAGACATGGGATCAAGGCTTCCATATAATCTGGATAACTGCTGTGCTGACGGCTGAATAAGCTCATAAGTCTGCTCTGAAGAAAATACCAGAATACCGAAATATCCGAATAATCAGAATGCCAGGATGTCGGGATATCGGCATAATCGGAATACCAGAAGGCCAGAATATCGGCATAATCAGAATATAGGGATGCCATAATATCGGCATAATCAGGGTGCCGAAATAATCAAAATACCATAATACCAAGCTGATGAGTCCACACTGATAGGAAATCCAAAATACCAGGTATGTTGAAGGTCAAGGTTACCTGCAAACCTGTAAACAACCCGCCCCTCTCACATGTGGGTACTAGGATGTTCAGTATCCTGGGCTCTCAGGTCGAGAAATGATGATACGTTCACCATTTCTGGTTTGGCATCATCATCAATCGAGGAGGCCTCAACTGATTCTCCAAAACGAAAGGTCCTCAGCTTCTGGCACTGAGGTCGAGAAGCAATAGTACATTCATCCCTCGGGGTACAGTACTATCGCCAATCGAGGAGTGCCTCCACTGATTCTCTTTCAAAAAGGATAACCTATAGCGAGTTCCCAGCATTGGGTCCTCGGATCGAGAATGTGCAATGGGTTTGCCACATAATGTGGTCTGCCACGGTCACATCTCGGGAGGAGTGCCGCAACTGAGTCCTCGGGAATGGTCACCAGAGTCAACAGTTCCTCGAGAGAATAACTACTGGCCTGCATAACATGCAGTAGCAGAAAGCTCCCGATAGAACCTCGTCTGGTTGTGGGTCTCATGAACAACAATACGTGGTCACCACCACGCAAGCGTCATGACTATCCACTCTAATACCTATGTGTGTACTCAAGCCTGGGTAGTGAGCTTATCTCTCAGAACACCCCGCCCGCCAAACAGAAAACAGCACAGTCCAGTATAGCATAATATATCATATGAAATGAAAATGCTAAAATGCGGTAAATACAGTAATGTATAGTAAAGCAGTAAATAACCATACAATAAAACAGTAAATACAGCACAACAGTAAACACCCAATGAAAGAAAAACAGACAAGCGCTAGGATTGACTCGCTTAGGGATGGACCAGCAGGAGGTCAATCTGTCCCCAGCAGAGTCGCCAGCTGTCGCTCCCGGGATTTTCATCCTGGTACAAACGCGAAAGTGGCACCGAAACAGAGTCACCAGCAATGTGTATTTATCCCAAGAGAGGGAAAGGAAACACCGCATAAACCTGAAGGAAGGAAAGAACATGGTCTTGCGACCAAGAGAATTGGGTTCGGGAGTCAGTTACGCGAGAGGAAGGTATTAGCACCCCCTCGCGTCCATCGTACCCGATGGGATCCACGTTTGCTTGCTTCAATCAAAGGGTGATAGAAAAAAGGATACTGGAAAAGGAACTGACAGAAAGAAAGGAGAGAGAATGGAAAATGAACGAGAAACAAATGTAGGGAAAATAAAAGAAGTGCTCGCATGGGCCCTACCCCACTGCCTACGTATCTCATCGGGAACATGAGAATCAGAGCGACGTAGTTCCCCTCACTAGGGATGGATTGTGTTTTTTAGAGAACGGCTTACGTTCTAGCTCAGGTGTTGCAGGCTCGCTGGTCCGAGTGCGTTACCATCTTGCAAGAGAACGAGTAGAAACGCGTTCGTACGCTAAGAGTGAATGAGGTGAGAAAAGAATTCCCAAAGGAAAGACGTTATTGTTTGTTTTTGTCTTTTAGAAGGAAGTGTTTTGGATTTGTTTGCATATGACAGTGTATCTGGATCTTAGTCATTGGAATGTGTACATTCTCACATTCCAAGATGGAATGGGTAAGAAAGCACACTAAGAGTGAAGAAGACCCCCACACTTAGTTCCAATTGTCAAGGTTCAAACACACTAGCATACTTGTGTTTATTAAGTGTTTTTGTTGATTAAGAAATGAAGAAGTGTCTTTTATTTATACCTTCAACAAGTATTGCATTTAAGTCCCTCATACAAGATCAAATGTTTAACACATTGACCCAAGATGGGTTATATGCTACACATTCTAAGATTACAAGAGAAGACCCCTTATAATCTTTTCTTTATATGAAAGGCCTAAATGCAATAAATGCCTACCTTTATTATATATTTTGAATTTTCTTTGAGATGAGAAGATGAAAGACTCAAGAGAGAAGAAAAACAGAAGTTAGTTGTTAGTGTGCTCGCCGAGATATCGCATCCCGTGCCTACGTATCCGCAATCTGAAAAGAAAGAGGAATCAGAGCATCCGTAGTTCACGGTACTACGGGTGAACAGGAAACAGGATCTCGATCACATGGGTGCGAGAGAACAAAGGGGAAAGACACACATAAAGTCTAAGGGGGAAACTCGGTCCTACAAGTTAGCATGCAAAGATTGATCCTATGGTTGAGGTAAGAAAGGGAATTCTACCTAATGTTAGCATACATGGATTGTTATCCTAATGTCTCTCCTACCTCCGCATTAATCCAAAATTAAGTGGAGCGAGGAATCCTACGGGATCATGTCATCAGACAAGTAAACACAAGATAAATCAATCACGAAATGAATTAAAAGCAGACGAAAGAATAACCAGTGTTAGTCCTATGTTATGTTTTCTAACCTATCTAACTTGGACAAGTTAGAATAGGTATCCTAATGAGGAAGCAAAAGCTAAAACAAACAATACAATGATATCAAATATCAAAGTAGATCAATAAAAAAAGATGTGAATGAGATCACATAAGCGTCAACATTGGTCGATGTGGGCTAATGACAATGAGTGGGGGTCGGTTGCGAACCCTATCTTCCACTTGACTGACTCGATAACAGGAGCAGGTGATGTTCAAAGCTTCAATCATGTAATGAGAGCTAAGAACGACTCGACTAGACTAACGGGGGTTGATTGCGAACCCTGCCTTCCGTCAATTGCCTCCTTAGAGGTCTTCAGCACAACATCAAACAAGCACAATCATGGCCTCACTTGAGGGCTTTCCATACAATCCTACTTATCATGGCATTTGCTATTCCTACTTCTCATGGCATTTGAAAGCTTTAAAGAGAAGTGAAGAGATAAGAAGTCCTACCAAATGGATATGAATCCGTAGCAAAGCAACGAAAGCGCAACGAAAGCAAGTCACGAAAGCACCTATAAGCATATAGCAAACCAAGTTAGAAACAAGCTTTTATTTACAAAATGAAATGGTTACACCACCTTTGGAATGTCTCCTTTATGTACCTTGCACATGTGAACCAAAGACATTAGTAATAACAAGAGAGTGTATGTACAACATGAAACCTAAGTCTAATGGTTATGTACATTTGAGTCACACTAGTCAAAGTGAAAGACCTAAAAGGATTATGAAATTACAAGTCAAGTTACAACTATGCTACAAGACCAACCAACAAAAGAAATCACCTAAGGGTTACAAGCATAGGCAAAGGACATGAAAGTAAACCAAAACCATAATTGAACGCATGTTAGAAGTGCGCACATCTCTTATAAACATCCATCAATGGCTAAAGTAAAACAAGTTTAAGTCCTTAAGACGAAACATGGCAATGAGCCATAAACAGCAGCAACAACAGCGCTCCTGCACCTGCATAGCTGTAAAAACTAGCAACAAGTAAAAACAGTCTATAACAGCTACTATTTACAGAACAGAATGGTGTGTATACAATCAGGCAGAATAGCAATATTTTACAGCACACTTTGTGCACAGTAGCTGTATATGTGGCAGCAACTTCTACATTTTACTAATCAAGTGTAAAACACTACAAAACAAACTCAAAGGTTAGTCAAAATTCAAATGAAGCTAACCAAAGTGAGCAACTAAGATCAAAAGGAAATGTCGATAAGAAGTAATTGAAATCAATGCTAAAATGTAAACCATAATTAGCCACAAATCTATGTAAAACATATTAAAGACTATTGACAAACTTAACTAATGAAACTACTAAAGCTATTAGTCAATGCTAGCATTAAGATCTAAGTATTATCAATGTTAGAACTAAGTTATTTCAAACTATGTCAATATCAATTGGTTCGAAGTTAATTCTAATGAACAATTAGTTAGTGGATAATTAAGCCAAAAAACAATGATTAAGCAATTACGCTAAAAATGATTAGTGATAATTGAGCTAGAACAATTAGCGCGATTAAGCACAAAAACAATTAAGGAAATGATTAAACCAAAATCAACTAATCAAAGACCATTAGTGAAATCTAAACCTAATTATCAAAATTAAGGTCTATGGTTAATATTCTAAACTCTTTACTTCTAATTCTAAAACCAACTAGAATTGATCTAGTTTACAAAAACAATTAGTCAACAACTAGATTAACAAAGTGATTAAGCCAAGAAATTCCATTAGTGAATGGTTAAGCTAAAAATTCAATTATTAAGCAATTAACCTAAAACGATTAGTAAGCTAGTGAACAATTATTCAAACCATTGGCAAAATCTAAATTCAATTAGCTAAAGTATTAATCAACATCAATTAACTAGTAAACCAAGTGAAAATGTCAATTAAAAGAACAAGGTTAATTTCTAATTCGAAACACATTCTAACGGTGAATCAATTCTAAAAAAAACCTAGTTCTAATTACTTCTAAAATTGATTACCTAATGTTTATTCTAATTCTAAGATTAACTAGAATTGATCTAGTAGAGAAACAATTAATCTACAATTCAATTAACAAGGCTAATAAGCCAAAATTCAATTAGTGCAATTAAGCAAACAAACAATTAATCGAAATCAATTAGCCTAAAACTCAATTAGTAAAGTTCCATTAGCTTAAAACTAAAAAACAACTAATCAAGATAAATAAAAGCAATGGGGTGCAGCGGTGTTTACCATGATGAGAAGAGCCAGGCGCCGGGCCTTGCAATAGGCCCATGAAACTTCCTTTGCAGCCATGGGGTTGCAGAACTGAAACGGATGGTGCGAAAAGAATTTCCATGGGGAAGAGGCCCAATTTATCAGCCAAGATCCAGTCTACTATGTTAAGATCAAATTTAACCTAAGACTAAACCCTGCCTCTCTCATTTTCCGCCGTAACCTCCCTAAGCTTCTCCGTCTTCATTCACATCGCGGCCATCAACTTGTTATCGTTCTCGCCCACCACATTCTTCAATAACCTTCTCCGTCTTGCTATCTCCTTCATCACGACTCCGACGCCGAAAAACCTCGTACCCTCATCTTCTCCGATCGAATCTGCGACTCGTCCTTCAATCGAATCCGCAACGCAAATTCCTCCCAACTTAACGTACGTACAGATCGCACAACTGAGAAAGAAAGTGAAGAAGCGACAGAGTTCATCGCCGTTACCTAGAAGGAAATCTTGGAGAAAACTAGAGATCTTCAGCCTCTCGTTCATGTATGCGTGCATTACTCAGTTTTGGATTGTAATCTTCGCTGTACTTTTTCTGTTTCGTCTTCTTCTTCTACTTTCTTGCGCGTGTTGTGAATTGCGACTCGCTTTATGATTTGATGAATGGATTCGAATTGTTCAGGTGAAAAATTGTAGAAGTTCGAATCTCTGTTATAATCGTCGATTCTTTGATTTGCAGGTTTTGATTCGATGAGAGAATTACAGTTTGAAGTTCATTGCGGTTTTGAAGAATTGATGAACTCAGGAATTGAGTGAAGTTTCTACAGATTTGAAGATGACGAAACTTGAGAGCAGAAGGAGATTAGAAGAGTTTTGATGAGGTTTCTGCAGATTCGTGAATTGAAGATGAAAAATTGAAGCAGAGTTGAAGATGAAAGTTACGGCTCTTGGTATTGAATTTGTTGCAGGAAATGGAAATTGGATGATGACGGGAGATTAATGAATGATGCGTGGAAGTTTGGTGATGATTCAAGGAGAGTGAAGATGAAAGTTATAGTTCTGCAGAGGCTGAAGATTCAAGGTTGAAGATGAATTGGGTTTTTGGGAGTTCTAAATTTCTGTTAGATTTTTTCTGTGATCAATTTTCAGTTAAGAGAGTTTGTTAGCAGTTGGTAGTGGCGGTTATGTTAGTTTCAGTTAGAAGTTAGTTTTTTGATTCTGTTAGCAACTCTTTTTTTGTGTAACTGAATTTTGCTACTTTCTAAATACCAATTTCTTTCCAAATTCTTCAAATGGAACTGAATATCCCAGTAGTTTGTGATTTACACGGCCTCTTAGCTTCTGAATGTAGGAAGACTAATGCCACTTGGTGAAATTTGTATGGGGTCGTCTTGTAGCATGGAGATCGTGTGTGGTAGCTGTATATATTACAAATCTACAAACTTGTTTCCTTTTAATTTTCTTGAAATTTGGTAATGGACTTTTGGAAATTTAACTTGGATATGGATAACATTGAATGGATATTTATGAAATTGGATTGAAATGAAATTTTGGGATTTCGACATAATGAATTAAAATGGATTTTGAAGTAAGATGGATAATGGATGTGAAATATGGATAATTGGTTATAAAAAGTGGATACGGACTTTAAGTTGGATAATGGATGGATATCAAAATGATTTTTATGGATATAGACTTGAAATAAGTGGATAACAATGGGAATTGAAAAATTGGTTAGAAATATGAAAATGAAATGGATATTAAAAATGTTGTGGATAAATTGATTTTAGAAAAATGGATATGGATTCCTATATGGACAAATGGATATCTGGAGAGAATATGGATTTAAAAGTGGTTTATTTAGAATTTTAAATGGAAATAGACTTAAGAATTGGATAAAGGAAAATGGCAATGAATAATGGATTTATGGTAGAAATTTGAATTTCAAGTAGCCCACACAACTAATCTCGACACGCCCAATTCTACACCAAACTCATATCTTCAATGAATTCCCACAATTCAACCAGTAAGCTCAATCAACCATGACCAATGATTTGCAATTCAATCCACAGATATCCTGTCTTTATAACCAAGAATCTCAATACAAGAACAATTCCCCGAGAACAACTTGAAAATGAAGACAAGTCATGAAGCAGAAAGAAACATGATCAACCGGAGATCCTTGATGCTCACTGATAATATTCTGAAAGCTCAAACCAAAGGAAGATGCCTTGATCACATGTCCTATGCTGAATGCAATGCTTTATTTTTCTATGTTAAAGATGCACTGCAATGCTAATGAGATGGATATGATATGATATGATATATGATAATGCTATGCTATGATGACAAAAGAGAGAGCAAATTTTGGGGTATTACAGTCCCCACCTGCCCAGCAGCTCCGAGCAGCCAAGACCACTCCCCCAGGTCGAATCAATCGATCTAGACAGCCGGTTCAGCGAAGAAGATTGCGCCAAGGTTCCAACACCGTCGGGCATTAAGTCCGACAACAGCGGCCATCTCCTACGACCTGTCCCAGATGGCAACTTCGAGATCGTTCCTTCCGGAGAAGACCCCCAACGGGGAGTGAAGATCAGAGCAGATCTGCCCGACCTGGCCAGAAGACAGCTGAAAGCGTGCCTCCGCGAAAACGCAGACCTGTTCGCTTGGAGTGCTGATGAGATGCCCGGATTGGACCCCTCCGTCGCCTGCCACCAGCTCACGATTGACCCAACCGTCAAAGCCGTTGCCCAGCGCAGAAGGAAGCAATCCCCGGAGAAGACAGAAGCCGCGGAGAAAGCTGTCAAAGACCTTCTAGAAGCTAGGTTTATTTCCGAGGCCAAATATACTACATGGCTCTCTAATGTTGTACTTGTACGAAAAAATAATGGCAAATGGAGGATGTGCGTTGATTATACTGATGTTAATAAGGCCTGTCCGAAAGACGCCTACCCCCTCCCCAATATAGACAAACTCGTAGATAATTCGGCCGGTTTTAAACTTTTATCGTTCCTCGACGCCTACTCGGGCTATAACCAAATACCTATGGCCGCGAGCGATAAAACTTACACAGCCTTCATGACCGAATCGGGCAACTATTACTACAACGTAATGCCCTTCGGACTGAAGAACGCCGGCGCTACATACCAACGAATGATGAACAAAGTCTTCCACGAACAGATAGGCGATATGCTCGAGGTATACATGGACGACATGATCGTCAAATCCCACGAGGAACTAGACCATGTTGCCCACCTCCGCAAAATTTTCGAGCAGGCAAGGAAATACCAAATGCGTTTCAACCCGGAGAAGTGCACGTTCGGGGTACGAGCAGGTAAGTTCCTCGGTTTCTACCTTACGGAACGAGGAATAGAGGCTAACCCCGATAAATGTCGGACATTCTCCGAGTTCCCAACGCCCACGTCTAAAAAGAACATCCAATCCCTCAACAGAGTGCTGACCTCGCTGTCCCGCTTCGTCGCAAAGTCCGCCCAGCACGCCCTTCCTTTCTTCAAGCTCTTGCGGAAAGAAGCAGCGTTTGAATGGACCGAAGAATGCGAGGCGTCCCTCCTCCATTTGAAGCAAACTCTATCGGAACCGCCCGTGTTGTCACGACCAGACACCGGGGAGGTCTTGTTCCTGTACCTCGCCGTCTCCGCCGAGGCCGTTAGCGCCGTTCTCATCCGGGAAAATCCTAGCGGGCAAAAGCCGGTATATTTCACGAGCAAGGCACTGCAGGACACAGAATTGAGATATCAACAGATAGAGAAGGTAGCATTGGCCCTCGTCAACGCTGCCAGACGACTAAGACACTATTTCTTGGCCCACACGATCGTGGTGAGGACAGATCAACCCATCAAGCAGCTACTGGGACGACCAGACATGGCCGGGAGAATGCTCAGATGGTCGCTAGAACTGTCCGAATTCGACGTCCAGTACGAAAGCAGGAAAGCTCTTAAAGCCCAGGCCCTGGCCAATTTCGTAGCAGAAGTGACCTTTTCAAACTCCTCGCCCCACGTGACAAATAGATGGACCATCTATGTGGACGGGGCATCCAGCTCGAGCGGCAACGGGGCAGGCGTAATTCTGGAAAACGACGAAGGGACCATAGTCGAGGCTTCTCTCACATTGTCTTTTCCCACGTCAAACAACCAGACCGAGTACGAAGCCTTCCTCGACGGGCTACGCCTAGCCGAAGACCTGGAGGCCGAGGAAGTCATCATCTGCACGGATTCGCAGCTCGTAGCCAACCAGGTGTCCGGGGAATATCAAGCCAAAAACGACAGTCTCTCCGAATACCTCACCCTCGTCAGAGAAAAGATGTCGAAATTCAGAACAGTAGAAGTAAGACACGTTCCACGCGAACACAACGTACGAGCAGACGTATTGTTAAAACTGGCAAGCACCAAGAGGAAAGGCGGAAACAGGTCAGTCATCCAAGAGATACTTCCCCGGTCAAGCATCACTAAGGGATCTTCGACCCTACATGTACACGCGATCGGGGATAGCGATTGCTGGATGACGCCCGTTTACAACTACCTCACCAGGGACGAACTTCCAGAGGATCCCAAGGAGGCCAGCACCATCAAACGAAGGGCCTGCTTGTACGTTATCCTCGAAAACAAACTCTACCGGCGGGGCTTCTCCATCCCACTTCTTAAATGCATAGAAGAGGAGGTCGTCCCCCACGTATTGCGAGAAATCCATGAAGGCATCAACGCCCAACACCTCGGAGGAAAGTCCCTTGCCCGCAAGGCCCTCCGAGCAGGGTACTATTGGCCGACCATGCAACAAGACGCCAAGGAGCATGTAAAGAAATGCGACAAATGCCAACGACACAGGGATATGCACCTAGCTCCGCCAAACGAACTAAAAAGCATGACCTCCCCGTGGCCATTCGCCTGGTGGGGCCTGGACATCCTAGGACCCTTCGTGACGGGGTCCAGCCAAAACAAATACCTGATAGTAGGCGTAGATTACTTTACAAAGTGGATAGAAGCAGAAGCTTTAGCCAAGATAACAGCGCTCAACATTCTGCGCTTCTACAAGCGGAACATCCTCGCCCGGTTTGGGATCCCCCAAGCAATTATCACGGACAATGGAACACAATTCACAGACAAAAAATTCCAAGACTTTGTCGCACACCTCGGAACGAGGCAACACTTCGCTTCCGTGGAGCATCCCCAAACCAACGGGCAGGCAGAAGCGGCCAATCGTGTCATACTGCGCGGCCTCAAGCGAAGACTGGACGAAACAAAGAAAGCCTGGGTCGAGGAGCTTCACAGTGTCCTATGGGCATACCGCACCACTCCCCAGTCCACCACCGAGGAAACACCTTTCCGTTTGGCATATGGCACCGAGGCGGTCATACCCATTGAAATCCACGTACCGTCCAGGAGGACGGAATCACCCCTGGACGAGGAAATGAACGGCGAGCGATAAGAGAGGAGCTCGACCTCGTCGAGGAAATCCGAACAGGAGCAGCCCTCCGCGAGGCATCTCTCAAGCAAAAAATAGCGATCAGGCACAACGCCAAAGTCTTGTGACGGGAATTCGACGTGGGCAGCCTCGTCCTGCGAAGAAACCACAAGGACTCCTACGAAGGTAAACTGGCGCCCAACTGGGAAGGACCATACCGAGTCCGCGCCAAAACGGGGAATGGCGCATACTTCCTCGAAAACCTAAATGGGGAAACGCTCCCTCGACCATGGAACGCTGAAAAACTTAAGCAATACTACAACTAAAAGGCACAAGAAGCTTCCTCGCGTCACAAGGCCGTCTAACGGCCATCACGCTCGTTCAGGTACAAACGACGCGTACGTACAAAGCGGAATCCCGCTCAAATAAATGAGCCGGAGCTTCGCTCGTCGGCGGTCCTCGATCGAGCACCGCCTTCGCCCAAGTACCATGATTGGCAGAACCCCAGCTCGCGATGGGACGTTCACGCCGCGACCTCAGGCCTCAATCACGACCTGAGATTCGTAACCTCGCCAGGATCTTCCCCGGCTGTTCGACCAGTTCCCCACACTGGCGAATTCATAACGCAACGAGCAATCTGTCAAAAATAAGCCTTGTTGACAAACACACCTTCCGACGGGCAGTCACGCATACACAACTAAAACAAAATACAACAGTATAAACAGAAGTTGTATAAATTAACCGGGCATTAAATTAAAAGGCCACAAGGGCCAAAGATTGTGCTTGTTACATTAAAAAGGGGCCACGCCCCCAGAACAAAAATAAGATTACAACGAGTTCAACGGCACGCAGGCCGGACAAGATACAGCTAAGCAACAAAAAATCTTCAGTCTTCCACACTCTCGGTTGACGCTGCTTCAGGCCTCGGCTCCTCCACGGGCTGCTCCTCGATATGTTCCTCGGGAGTATCGAGAACAAGACCCTCGGGCAGGACAATGCGGCCACCCTCCACACGAGCTAGGTAGTGAGTACCCCCGGTCGAAATCTCGAGCCCAGGGTTCACCACTCGCAACTGGGCCACCGCACTATCAAAAGACTCCGCGGCCACAGCAATACCATCATCCTCGGCCTGCAGAATGCCAGCGACCAGCTCCGCCCGAGTCTTCAACACTCTTATCTCCTCTGGTTCGTCATCACCTGGGGCATTGGCCGCCATTAACTCCGCGTTCAACTCCTCGGACGCCTTCTTCTCCGACTTTAGCTTGGTAACTTCCTCCCTCAGCGTTGTCGCCTCTTCCTCGGCTTTCTTCTTCGCCTCACGGGCATTACGGACCTCCTCCTTCAGCGTCGCTTCGGAGGCCCGAGCAGCAGTAAGCTCAGCCTCGAGCACGTGGTCCCCCTCATCGTACACAGCTGCCAGCTCGAGCATCCTCACGAGGGCAGAAGCATCCCTGGCCACCATCGCCCTTTTACCCGCGCGATCCATGTTCCCCAGGCTAAGAGATTCAGCCCGAGGAACAACCAAGGTATTACCCTCAAAGAACCTCATATCGTTGATGCACGGAGGAAGTTCAAACTTCCCCTTCTCAACTGCCCCCCTCAGATCCACCGTATCTGTTGTCCGGAGGCGCTTCTGTCGCTCGACCAAAGGCAGCGGAGAATCCCGCGGACAGGGAGTGGGAGAACAGGAGGTCCCCGGAGCGGTTTGAACAGGGGGAGGCGCACGAGCACCAGCAGCAGTCCGGGTCTTGGAGGGGGTCGCTCCAGCCTTACCCCTCGCCATAGCGTTCCTCACCACACGGTCACGGGCTTGAGGCATCTCACCTGCACAACGAAAACAAGCGCGTCAGAAACGAGGAAGAAAGAATAACAAATAAAGTCTAAGTAACTAAATCTACCGAGCAGCGCCGTGACATCCGCGGAAGTCTTGCACTCCAGCAGTGCCTTGACGGGGATAAACCGACGCTCGACCCTTTGACTGCCATCCTCCTCGAAGATAGGATTACCCTTGCTCGTCCAACAGGTCGCGAGCTGAAAGGAGTTGACCCACTTCACCAGGGTCTCGTAAGACGCGGCATCCTGCCTGCGTAAAGCACTCGGCTCAAAAACATAGGCACTGGGCTTCTTTGAGAAGTGGTCGGGCGTCCAGCGGATTGGGAACTTGTACACTCTCTCCCCAATGTACTTCCCTTCCTCGTTAATCAACTCATCCCCGTTCTCATCACATTCCACCTCCCAGCAGTACGTGCTGTCCTTAGCAGCTTCGGACAGAGGCTCGACGATGTAGTACCGTCTCTTGAAGTTTCGGATGGACTCCGAGAACGGCTTGAACAGTTTTTTGGGCTGCTTCAAAGAGACCCATCCGTACCTCTTCCCCGTCAGCTGCCGCTGTAGGTGGAAAACAGCAAAGAACAGAGGGATGGTGAGCCCCAAAGCAAGGTGCTCGCACACCAACTCAAAAGCCCGTATAAAGGCCAGCGAATTGGGGTGGAGTTGGGAAGGCGCCAGCTTCAGATGATGGAACACCGACTGCTGGAAGTCAGTGAAGGGCAACCTCAGCCCCAGTTCTTTGAAGACGTATTCGTACATCCCGAAGCAGTCCCCGAAGCTCGAGCATATCCGCTCACCCACGCTAGGCAGAAGCACCCTCCATTCACCTGAAGGCCCCACCTCAGTAAAAGCGTCCGCCGCAAACCTCGCAAACGTGGAAGTGTGTTCAGAAGGCTCGGCCACCTCCCACTCTTCCGGGCAGAACGCGTCTACGTCCTCTTCCATTACATCTTCCTCCACGACCCCCAGGTCATCTCCCTCCTCGGCATCACTCGCTTCCCCCTCGACGTCGCTCGAGGAATTCGAAGCCGACGAACTCGAGGACGCAGAACCCGAGGCCGTTGCACTGCTGCTCTCATCGGAGACAGTTTCTTCGGACGTAACGGGTATAACCTCCCTCTCGGGCTCCATCGCCACTATGATCACCTGAAAAAGCAGAGAAAGGCAGTGAATTCGACAGGAAATCAAATCCACCCTTCCACCGCTAAGACAAGTGAAAGGGCGCGCGAAAGGCTAGGGACAACGTCCCCGGCCTAGGCCCCAACATCGGGCAAAGAAGAACAAAACATCCCCGCGAAGAGATGCCCGAGACATGTCAACTTCCTACGAGTAACCTCCCCGCACATATGCCCAGATTCCGCTGAAGCTCCGCCAGGAATCGCACAACTCCACCGGAATCTGGAAACATCCTACTAGGAAACTCACCAAGTACCCCAGAAAACGATAAGACGCGGTGGTCACAACTCACAACCACCACGCCCACCTAGCGCACTACCTACTCCGACGAGATGCTTGGCGCAGCAAAAGGGCAAAACCACCGCCCACCACCAACACTCGCCGGAAATCTACCTATCTTGTCATCTAAAAACTAACCCTAGCCACATGCAACCTACCACTAACAACAAGAGAAAGCAAAACAAACAGAAAATCTGAAAACTTACTTGATTTTACTGGAAGAAAAGCAACTGCTCGAAACTTGTTGCGGTGGCCGGTTGCTTGGAGACGATGACGGACAAGAACAAAGGCGGCTACGGGGAAGAATCAGAAAGGGAAAAGTGAAAAATGGGACGGTTTCCCCCATTTTATACCAAGAGGCGCGTGCGTGTAGGTAATAATGACGACCCACTAGCCATGATTACCTACTTAACTGCTACACAGGTCTCGATGCACACGTGGCGACCCAACGTTTTCCATTCCATCCGACGCGTCACCTCCCCGAATACCGGGCAAGAGGGATTCGACCACGAGCATCGCGAACACGGAGAACCACGAGCACCTCGAGACAATCGTCCTCGTATCCAACGACGACTTCATGATAGTCCCCCGGGACAACGAGGAGTCCTTAAGTCATCACTCCCATACTCGGGAGCAACGACTTGGGGGGCTCCTGTTCTGGACTGGACCAATGGATAGAATTGGCCCAATAAGCCACTGCTACAGAGCGGCCCAAATCGCCTAAGTCCAATCCGCAGGAGGGCAAAAGTTACCTTTCTGCCCCTCCTACCAGGCAAGGAACATAACGTTCCTCCCCGGACATTCTGCCCAACGTGCACAGCTTCAGTGCTCCCCGACAGCCAGGGGCAGATGCCCGAAACTAAGCATATGCCCGACATAACGGCTAGTTTTGGACACCCTGCCCGTCGTAACGGCTGGTTTGGGCAGCGACCGATTCTTTAGGGAAAACGGTTATTTCGCCCCGAAAATAGGGCCGTTAGCCACGCGCTTAGAGCCCTATATAAACCCTCTCACTTGAGAGGGTCAGGTATCAAATATTCACCCTACGAACTAATACTTTGTACTTGCCCCTTTCTTCTGACCCTTTCTTACTTGAGCGTCGGAGTGCCTTGCAGGTACACCACCACCTCTCCTCAATCACCTACCGGACAGTCAGTACGACCAACACCCATCCGGACACCTCCATAACGACCAGCCCGCGTGGACCCGTTTGAGCACATCAGATCAATATGGTAAGTGATGAAGAGGAAGTAGTATGGAAGAGTATTGATGAGGTTCTCTTTTTTTAATTCTTTTCACGTTGCGAGAGAGGGGTTTAATGGTTCAAGAGTTTTTATGGTAGTATGCTGAATGTGTGGAAGTGGTTATTATTTTGCTTTCTCCTTTCTCATACAGCCTAGCGTGAGAGAAAGTTAAGAAAAAGAAGATGGTTGAAGGGCCCGCGTGAGACTTTCTACAATATGTTTTTTTTTCTTTTTCTTTTTTTAAATGCAGGTAATTTGTATCTTACTTACTATATGTAAGGGTCACAATAAAATTCATTAAGACAATATCCATTCAATTCATCCACTAATTAATTCATCTAATCTATCTATCAAATAAAAAATTATTTAATGAATTGGACCAAATTCATCCATCTAACCATATGGATGGATCCAATCCATCCATCTTATTTTATAAATTCAATAGATCATAGTATTTTTAAATTCACAAGAAAATAAATATATTTAATTAATTTTTTTTACCTTTTTATTAGTTTATTTTTATATTATATTTTTCCATTTCATTATCATCATCTCTAGAGTTCATATCAATTCATCTCTACAATCAATTTTCAAAATCGACATATTTTGTTTTTTGGAATTTTATAAATTTTTAGAAAATTGAATTATATATATATATATATATATATATATATATATATATATATATATATATATATATATATATATATATATATATATATATATATATATATATATATATTGCGAAAAAAAAAAAGATTATTAGATTTGATTTTTAACTTTGGTGCAATTTTAGATACTACCCGATACAAGTAAATAAATGTTAAAGAGTTTGTTAATATATATTTTTAAATAAAATAACAAATTCTTTGAGTATAATAAAATAACAAATTCTATATAAACATGAGTTATATTGTATAATGGATCATCACCCATAAGCATAACTCATAGTACTAACTAACTGTATACTCCTCATCAAATGAAATTAGTTTTCGTATATGATTTAATGAAAAATAATAATTTAATTTTAGAAAAATTGACATAAAAATTTTAATTTTCAGTAATTTTCAAAAATATTGTTTTTATAGGTTTTTTTTTAAATTTAAAATAATTATATGGACGGATGGATATTCATCCATTAAAAAGATGTTAATGGATGAATTGGATGGATTTTATTCTCAATGGATGAATTTGATTGGATTTTCTTTTAAAGAAAATTAGCGGATTGTTAATGGATTAATAGATTGTTTTGATCCATCCATTAACAATCCAATCTATATCCATTTAATCCATCCATTTTGCCACCCCTAACTATATGTGTGTATTGAATAAAGATGAAGGAAAATAAAGGGGGAGTCAACGTGACGTGAAGGTCCATGTGTGATGTGTTGTGCAGGAGTCATGGTCATGGTATGCAGGTATCTTTAGGGTGATTATCTTTGTGTGGTGAGATAAGTCCTATACCTGAACTTAAGAGCTCTTATGATTAGGAGGGTGGCATAGTCAAGTTGGATTGGGTGGAGTAATCCCGAACAAGCTAACTTGAGAATTCAGTGGAGGCCCCTTTGAGGGTAGTATTTGTTGAACGAGTAATCATGAAGACATTGCTATTTTCAACCTGGGAGACCGAGAAACTGAGGACCTTAGTATCCCATTTATCCCACTTTGCCTTTTAGGATGTAGTGCGGTGGCTATGAAGGTGTAAACCTGAATTAGTCGATACGTGATACTACACTCAGACGAGGTTCTCTTGAGAATATTACTGATTCTTGAGTAATCGGTGTGCTAGTAATATCTGAAAGATGATTGTAGACTTTGGGAATCTATTAGAACCCTAGTTCTTATCCAGATGATGTTAAACCCTTAGTAATCACCTTTTTGGGATGGTTAAACTATCATGTTAACAGAGTCTTCAAGGAACTTAGAGATACTTATTGCAAACATCACAGGTACTAACACCATGGGTTTTGGAAGAAGGAAAACTCAGAAGTACACTTTCAAGAGTCCCAAGTTAGAAGATCTGAGAGAGCTAGGGTTTTTGGTTGCTAATCCTAAGGATTTCAAGGATAGATATGAAAGACTTTTGTCCCTTTTGAATACCAACATGATAAATAATATTCTTGCTATCAACCACCTTGGACGAGAACCCGATCCCTTCAGTGACGAGCCGACTCCGATGTTCATGATCTGGAGCTTAGCCATTGCACTTTCAAAGCTCATCTCGACAACATCCACAAAATCCTGCCCGAGGCTCATAATCCGGGAAACCATCTCGGCACGGGTCAGCAAGACTTTCATTTCGGCATCCTCGTCCTCGACGGGGGCCACAACAGCTTCCAAGGCAGAAATGTTGTGCTCGTAGTTTTTCTTCTCAGTAGCATGCTCGAGTGTCAAGGCAGTCATGTCCGCATTTAACTTGGCCAATTCCTCTTTATTCTCACGCAGCTCGGTCAAAATCTCGCCCTGGATCCTATACTTCTCCTTATAGTCATAAAAAGCAGTCTCCAGCCTGAGCACCTCCGCTTCGAGCTTCGCTTTTGCTGTTCGCTGCTTCTCCAGCTCATCAGCAGAGAAAGTCTCCTTGTCATTAAGAACCAAGGCCACTTCCAGGACCCTCATCAAAGCGGCCGCATCCTGAACCAATGTGTTTCTTCTGCCCGCTGCGTCGAGGCCTTAGATGGCTGAAGACTCTGCCCGAGGCACAACTGGAGAATGGCACCCCTCAAAGAACCCCATGTTAGAATAGTAAGGGACAGCACGAACTTGTCCTTGCAATATCCCCCGTGAGATCCATATCCACGACATCCTTCGCGCGCTGCCTTTTCTTGGTCGGGGTGTTCTGCTAAGGGGAAGACTGATTGACCTCTTGTGAAGAAGAAGAACTGAGACAAGAGTCACCCTTTGACTGGTTCAGGAGTTGGAAATCCGATTCTTAGAGCTCCTCTTTCCGCCCTTTGTTGTAATCCTTTTGTTCATCGCCATGTTGATCACACGATCCTGAAGGTTTGCCATTTCATCTGCGACAAATGATGGGCACATGTTAATATACCAAGAAAGAATAAGCATACAAACAAATTAAAAGGAAAAATAGCTACCTAAAAGCAATATAGCCTCCTTGACAGTATCACACTTGAGGAGCTATTTAGTGTTAATGTATCGAGCCTCATAAATGGGTTGGCCATGCTCGTCGAGGACAGCCTCCCCGTTCTTAGTCTCCCACCGTGCAGGAGCGAAGTTGTCAACGAACTTCACAAGCTTGTCGAAGCCACGTTGGTCCTCGGGGTCCAACTTGTTAGGCTTAGTAATGTAATAATCCGTACTCTCTTCAAAGTGGGAGTTACTCCAGCGAAAGGCGAACTTCGAGACCATCCTCGTTACCTCGTGCCCGTCCCCGTCGCGATGCACACTCCAATCTTCTTCGGTTACAACCACACGCTCGAACACGGAATCAATGGTTGCTCGCGACACGGGCTTAATCGTATAATACCTATCCTTAAAAGTGCGAACGGAGTCAGTGAATGTTTTGAACAACTTCTTTGGCTGCTTAAGGGACATCCAACTGTGCTTCCCATGCGAAGTTTGTCGTTGAAGGTGGAAACAGCGGATGAACAGAGGAATGCTGGCGCCGATCTCAAGATATTGGCACACGATCTCGAAGGCCCGAATAAATGCAATCGAGTTCAGATGCAGCTGAGAGGGCGCTAACTCCAGCCGAACAAAAATACCCACTTGGAGACTGCTGAACGGCAACCGAATTCACAGCTCTTTGAAGGCATACTTGTACATAGCAAAATAGTTCCCTGAGAAACGCGAGAAAACCCGTTCCTCCCGATCAGTTTTATAAACCGTCCAGTTCTTCGGAGCCCCAGAATACCCCACTTCTTCTTCGACGATAGTAAATGCACTCTCCAGGAAGTCAGCAAAATGCGAGGCAATTCCTCGGGGTTCCGGACCGACCCAAGCCAATTCAAAATTGTTGATTGTGTCGACCAAGCAAAGACCGTCGGCGATACGAGCCATAAAAACTTGAAATGCAAAGGATAACAGTGAATTCGACGATCAAATCAAATCTACCCTTCCACTGCAAATCAAGTGAAAGGGCGAAGAGAGGCACGAAGACGCTGCCCTCGACCAAAGCCCTTATTCAACGATAAAGAAATTGCGAGGACCCTCTCCTCAACAGAGGCCTCAATCGACTCACTAATAAAACCACGAGGAAGAGCCTCCCCGACATGTAGCTTCATCAGAAAACTCATGAGCTCCGTCGGTGCAAGTTCTATTCTCTGCCTTAACGGTGGCGCCCGAGTGGTTATCAGATGAGATGGTTGATAACACTATTTTAGTGTGTTACTGTTACCCAATATTTGTGACATTTCTAGTTCATGATTTCACTTTTGTAGCATGTGTTTAAGGTGTTTTAGCATGATTTAAGCTTTAAGCACTTTATGTGCTTCTTTTACGTTTGCTTTGTGTTTGTGCTCTAAAAGGAAGTTAGTTGATAATGAGGAGAGGCATGACCCCAGTTGCCAGAGTCTGGAGCAGCATGAGGAGCCATTTGGGGAGCTGATGGTTTAACCAACCATTTCACCAAGAGAGTTGGAGATTGATGATGAAAAGCCAAGAATGACTAAGGCTTATGTGGCAGCCTCATGTGGAGCAATGGAGCAAAAGAAATGGATAAGATCGAGAAAGCTAGATGACAAAAGGTAGTACGGTGGGGACCACTCAGCAGAGGACACCCAGCACCAGCACCACCAGCCGTCTGCTCTGCTGCACCAGCCTGCTCCAGCCGTCTGCTCTGCTCCACCAGCCTGCTCCAGCCGCCTGCTAAAAGCAAATTTGTCTCCCACCAACATCTATACCAGATTACTTGCAAAGGAAGGATTGATGGACAACTGTCTCACATGAAGGATTTGATTTGGGCCTAACCTTATTTTCCTCAAGAGACCCACGATCCAAGAAAGGAGGAAACACCACTTCCACTCATCACTATTTAAAGAGAGCTTGTGCATTGACGACAGAGAGACGAGAGATTCCACACACAACAATATTTTATTTTTAGTTTTTAAAGTAATTTTCAGTTTCAAGAGTTAGAGTATTATTATAGAGTATTCTTTTCTTCCCTAGACCTGTACGCTCTGCTGAGAACTGTCGTGACTGAAGAGAGTTGTTGCTGTTTATCCAACGCAAGAGATCTCCAAGTTATTATTAGGTTGCATTTCTTTACTACAGTTTGTAAGATGATGTTTCTTGCTAATTTCATTCCAGTAGTTTATACTCAGCTCACTATGAGCTAAACCTTTGTTTGATGAGACTAGATATCATTGGCATTGCCAATGACCGAGCACGTAGCATCAGGGATTATACTGTGTTTGATCCAAACGCTATAAACACTGGCATTGCTAGGCCAGCCATCACAACACCACAGTTTGAGTTCAAGCCTATGATGTTCCAAATGTTGCAAGCTGGTGGTCAATATTCAGGCTCTCCTCATGAAGATCATCATTTGCACTTAAAATAATTTATGGATGTTGCTGACAATTTCAAGATCCTTGACGTGCCCATGGATACCTTTAGGTTGAGGCTGTTTCCATATTCTCTAAGGGATCGAGCCAAGAGCTGGCTTAATTCTTTGGAACCAAATTCCATTACTACATGGAACGCCTTGGCAGAAAAGTTTCTGGCCAAGTATTTTCCTCCTTCCAAAAATGCAAAAATGAGAAATGGAATCACATCATTTAGGCAAGGAGATGATGAAACGTTGTTTGACGCACGAGAAAGATTTAAGGAGCTGTTGAGACAATGTCCACATCATGGGATTCCCATCCGCATACAACTTGAGACTTTCTATAATGGATTAATTCCATCCTCAAGGAATATGTTAGATGCATCCAGTGGTAGAGCTCTATTGTTTAAATCCTATGACGATGGTTATAAGTTGATTGAGAGCATTACGACAACACTTATCAATGGCCAGTCACAAGGGCCGCTTTAAGTTCAACTCAAAAGAAGCATGTTGGAATTCATGAAGTCACTGAGACTACAACTCTTGCTGCTTAAGTGGCTCAGATCCACCAAATGATGAAGAATCTGATGAATCCTGAAGTGCCAAAGCCTGACCCTGTTAAGGTGGTACTGACGCTTCTGAGGTTGCCTGTGTTTATTGTGGAGGACCACATCTATTTGAAGAATGTTCTGCCAATCCTGTTTCAGTTAACTATGTTGGCAATCCCAACAACAGCAGATACAATAATCCCTACAGCAACACTTACAACCCAAGATGGCGCAATCATCCTAATTTTTCTTGAAGTAACAATCAAAATCAACCTAAACCGCAAGCAAACACACCTCAAGTTCCACCTGGATTTTCTAACCCTAACTATGCTGGGGTTAACCAGGGAAACAACCATCTGGAGAATGTGCTCAAGTCCTTTATTCAAGAAGCAAAGAATGAATTTCAAGTACAAGGAGTAAGTATCAAGAACTTGGAGAACCAAGTGGGCCAAATTGCTATGGCTCTAAGTTCAAGAAATTTGGGAAATCTTCCCAGCTCTACTGAGACTCCTAGCACACAAACTGGAGTGAAAAATGTTGAGACTTGCCAAGCTCTTAAGTTAAGAAGTGGCAAGGAAATTGAAGAGACCATTACAAAGAGCAAGGAGTCAAGTACAACTGTGTCTAAGCCCGACAGTCCTGGAGCAAAAGACAATGATGGAGAACCGTCTTCATCCAAACAGCAAAAGCACAAAGATAATGTACTCACTGAAGATTACATTCCTCCAGAAAGTCAAGAAGTCATCACTGAAGCCAACAAGAAGCAAAAGTTTGTACAAGAAAGACCACCACCCCCTTTTCCACAAAGAATCAAAAAAGCAAAAGAAGAGCAGAATTTTCAAAGTTCATGGAGATCTTGAAGCAGCTTCACATCAATATACCATTGATTGAAGCCATTCAACAAATGCCAAATTATTCAAAATTCATGAAGGATGTGCTTACAAAACGAAAAAGGGTGGGAGAGTTTGCTACGGTTGCACTTACACAAGAGTGTAGTTAATTAGTTTAAGGCAAACTCTCTCCCAAGTTGAAGGATCCTGGAAGTTTCACTATTCCATGCACCATTGGAGACACCTTTTGTGGAAAGGCGTTATGTGATTTAGGGGCTAGCATAAATCTTATGCCTTTATCCATATTCAAGAAGCTGGGGATAGGTGCTGCCAGGCCTACAACCATCACCTTGCAGCTGGCAGATAAGAGTATTTGCTACCCACAAGGGAAGATTGAAGATGTGTTGGTAAGGGTTGATAAGTTTGTCTTCCCTGCTGATTTTATCATTATGGATTTTGAAGCTGATGAGGAGACACCCATTTTGTTGGGAAGGCCATTCCTAGCAACGGGTAGAACTTTAATTGATGTTGAAAGAGGAGAACTCACCATGAGGGTGAATGGGCAGCAAGTAGTGTTCAACATACTTAATGCCTTACAATACCCAGAAGATGAGGTGGCTGAGTGTTCTATGATATCTAGTTGGGAAGGTTTAATTCACAAAAACCTTCTAAAGGCTAATGATGCGTTGAAAATTAAGTTAGGAAAAGTGGAAGATGAAGGACTAAAAGATGGAGTCATCTATGGTCAAATGCAAAAGCAAGAGGAAAAGTATGTGGGAGTGATAGAATCCACCACTGTTGCTCATAAGCAACAACTACCTTCCATTGAAGAACCCCCTGAATTGGAGCTTAAGCAACTTCCGGAGCATTTATAGTATGCATATCTGGAGGCGGGACAGAAGCTGCTAGTTATCATAGCTACAAATCTGTAAGAAGAGCAAAAAGAGCAACTGATTTCACTATTGAAGAGACACAAGAAGGCAATTGCATGGCAGATTTATGATATTAAGGGAATTTGCCCAGCAATATGCATGCACAAAATTCTGTTGGAAGAAAATGCTAAGAATAGCATTGAGAGTCAACGAAGGCTAAACCCCATCATGAAGGAGGTTGTAAAAAAGGAGATTATCAAGTGGTTAGACGCATGAATTATCTACCCTATCTCTGATAGTGTATGGGTAAGTCCAATCCAGTGCGTACCGAAGAAGGGAGACATGACAGTGATAGTCAATGAGAAGAATGAGCTCATTCCTACTAGAACGGTTTCTGGTTGGAGAATCTGCATGTATTATAGGAAGTTGAACAAGGCAACAAGGAAGGATCATTTTCCTTTGCCTTTTATTGATCAGATGCTGGATAGATTGGCTGTAAAGGAGTATTATTGCTTCTTAGATGGATATTCGGGCTACAACCAAATTGCAATAGCCCCGGAAGATCAAGAAAAAACCACATTCATGTGCCCATATGACACCTTCACTTTCAGAAGAATGCCGTTTGGACTGTGCAATGCACCAGCCACTTTCCAACGTTACATGATGGCTATTTTCTCGGATATCATAGAGAATTCCATGGAGGTGTTCATGGATGATTTTTCAGTTTTTGGAGAATCATTTCAAGATTGCCTAAAGAATTTGGAATTGGTGCTGATCAGGTGTAAAGATAACAACTTAGTCCTCAATTGGGAAAAATGTCATTTTATGGTAAAAGAAGGAATTGTTCTTGGTCATAGAATTTCTAAAGAAGGATTGGAGGTAGATCAAGCAAAGGTGGAAGTAATTGAAAAACTACCCCCACCAGTCAATATCAAGGGCATTAGGAGTTTCTTGGGGCATGCTGGATTTTATAAGAGGTTATAAAAGATTTCTCAAAAATATCTAAACCCCTATGCCAGCTGCTGCAGCATGAGACGCCTTTTGTCTTCAGTAAAGAGTGCCTTGAATCTTTCAATCTTTTGAAGAAGGCCCTCATTTATGCACCTGTAGTCAAAGTTCCAGATTGGTCCAAGCCATTTGAGTTGATGTGTGATGCTAGTGACTTTACCATTGGCGCTGTTTTAGGCCAAAGGCATAGCAAAGTGTTTCATACTATTTACTATGCAAGTAAAACATTGATAGAAGCACAAATTAACTACACAACCACGGAGAAGGAGCTGCTGGCAGTAGTGTTTGCTTTTGATAAGTTCAGACCTTACTTGGTAGGAACTAAAGTCATCGTGTATACGGATCATGCAGCAATTAAATATTTGATTGCTAAAAAAGATGCAAAGCCACGACTTATACGTTGGGTGCTTCTTCTACAAGAGTTTGACCTGGAAATAAGAGACAAAAAAGGAGTAGAGAACTCAGTAGCTGATCCTCTCTCAAGACTTCCTGAAGAAGTGCAACCTCAAAACAGTGGAGAGATTAAGGAAAGTTTTCTGGATGAGAAGCTGTTGGTGATTACTGATGGCATGACTCCTTGGTACGCTGACATTGTGAACTACTTAGTCAGTAGGGTTGTGCCACCAGAATTCAACTACCAACAGAGAAAGAGGTTCTTTCACACTGTAAAGAACTATTTCTGGGATGAGCCATACCTATACAAGAAGTGTGCAGATCAGTTGTTAAGGAGATGTGTTGACTATGAGGAGGCACGCCAGATCTTATCAGCATGTCACAAAGCCCCATATGGTGGACATTTTGGAGGAGTAAGAACTGCAGCCAAGGTGCTGCAATCAGGTTATTTCTGGCCTTCTATTTTTAAAGATGCTCATGAATTTACAAAGAGATGTGATAGATGTCAAAGGGTTGGAAATGTGTCCACGAGACAAGAGATGCCGCTTACTAGTATTCTTGAAGTATAAATTTTTGATGTGTGGGGCATTGATTTCATGGGACCATTTCCTCCCTCTTTTGGAAATCTTTACATTCTTGTGGCTGTGGACTACGTGTCCAAGTGGATTGAGGCAGTAGCAACACCATCCAATGATGCCAAGGTTGTGACTAAGTTCTTGCTCAAGAACATTTTGACAAGACATGGCACGCCTAGAGCTATCATCAGTGATGGTGGATCTCATTTTTGCAATAAACTTTTTGAAAACCTAATGGAAAAATATGGGATTAAGCACAAGGTTGCTACCGCCTACCATCCACAAACTAGTGGACAAGTGGAGTTGCCCAATAGAGAAATAAAAAAAATCTTGGAAAAGGTAGTTGATCCAACAAGGAAGGATTGGTCCAAACATTTGGACGAAGCACTAGAACACAAGGCATTTTGGGCTGTGAAGCAATTAAATTTTAATATTCAAAGTGCTGGCCAAGCTAGAATGCTCCAATTAAATGAGTTAGATGAGCATAGGTTGTTCTCATACGAGAATGCTGAAGTGTATAAGGAAAAGACCAAGAGGTGGCATGACATGAAATGCCAGAAGAGGGAATTAGTGAAAGGCCAAAAAGTTTTACTTTTTAACTCAAGGCTGAAGCTATTCCCTAGAAAATTAAAATCAAGATGGTCTGGACCCTTTATCTTAGAGGAGATTTACCCCCATGGTGCGGTGGAATTGTTAAATGAGAAGAATGGAGAGAAATTTAAGGTCAACGACCAAAGGGTCAAAGCTTACCTTGGAGAGTCCTCAAGTAACACAATGGATGCTCTCCATTTTATTGATTAACGTATTTTTGTGTTGGTCAGGCGATAAGACCTTAAAATAGCGCTACTGGGAGGCAGCCCAACTTTATGCAATTTTTTTTTTCTTTTGTTTTTCTTTGTACAGGATCATGATGTGTTCTACTAGCGTCAGCGCATGACAAGACCAGACATGCCAGCAGCAGACACAAGAACAGTGAAAGGGGAGGAATGAAAAAGATTGAAGGAATAAATTTTTTTCCTAAGTCCAATGAGATTAATAATCATGCTGAGCTAGCGTTGATTATTTTTCTCTTGAAAAATCAGAAAAGAATTTGAAACGTTTTTCTTGGAAGGAAGAGAGAGAAAGAAAGCGCAACATAGGGAGCACGTACATTGGGCTGAGTGAAGGAGCAGAGTTATGATGGCCAGGTCTGCCACGTCAGACACCTCAGCCACCTAAACACGCAAACCCACTTAAGTGTGTCTTTTTAGGTGTCAGACCTAGGGTTTTCCTTCCTTGCCCTACGAAACACTAAAGCAGAAAAACTTCTCTCTTCACTTCAAAAAAACGTTTTATTTTAATATTTTCTTAAAACTTTTTGCAACCATCCTTACAACTCCCCCACTTTTACCTATACACAAACCTTCAGACAAAAACCTCTTCATCTTCCATTCCACCATTTTTCTCTGAAACCCTAAAAACTTCTCAATCCCTTTTTCTCCTTTTTTACTTAAGAAAAATGACTCGCAACCCCCAAACCGGCCGCCGTTACAAAACCACTGCCAAGAAAAATACCACCCCCACCATTGATATCTCAAGTCAGGACGAAGATGAAACCTTCGTGAATGTGGAAGCTCACAGGCGTTTTACTGAGTATTTTAGCAAGATGAATCTTTTTTCTGAGCGTGGTTTTATTATGGACTCCTCTGAGGAAGCTCTGGGATTACCAGGAGACATTGGAACCAAAATATTGAAGTTGAAATGGGAGCTTTTGTGCAAACAACCTGGTGCTTACAACACCAACTTAGTCAAGGAGTTCTATGCAAACCTCACCGATCCAGGACACAAACGGTTGGAGGTGATCATCAGAGGTACAAAGGTCGGGTACAATGAGGCAAATATCAACTATTATTTCAAACTGGATGCTGCTGAAGATGAGTACCAAAACTTGGTATTACGATCTCAGAAAGATGCGTATGACACGTATTTGGAGTCATTGTGTGTCCAAGGAGCAAAATGGGTGGACAAAGCCGTGAAGAGGATGGACCTCAGGTCGGAGGTGAAAGTTTGGTACCAATTTTTGAAACACTCCATCAAGCCAACCGCTCACAATGAGACGGTTTCTAGGGCAAACTTGGTACTCTTACACTGTATCACCGGCTTGAGACCCGTCAATGTGGGAAAAATAATAGTGCAGGAAATCCATGCATGTTCAAAGAAAAAGGAATGGATGCTCTTCTTCCCGTGTTTAATCACAACTCTGTGCCGAAGACATGGTGTGTCTAAGTATGACTCAGACAATTTTGGGTCCCCTCAACAGCCGTTGGACAAGACACTAATCATGACACTCATGAATCCTAAAGGAGTAAGGAAAAGAGCAACTACAAGTCAAACCTCATATGCAACTGAAGAGCAACCAGACCCAGCAATAGAAATCTTGAGGCAGATGCATAGGGATCAACAAGCATTCTTCGCTTACCAAAAGGCCAAGACACAGTGGTTGGAAGAGATGTGGGCCATACAAGCCCCATCTCATGTGTTGAAGGCTCCAGAATTTCCATATCATATTTTGGGAAATGTGGAACCAATGGGGGCTGCTGAAGGAGAAAAGAGATCCACAAAAAAAGAGAAGGGAAAGAAGAAGAAGAAGGATAAAGAGGAAAAGAAGAAAGATGTTGGTGAGACTAGCAAGGGCGTGTCAGTAGACACCAGTCAAAGCCAGGTCAAAAAGAAGAAAAAGCTGAGAAAGGCTTATCCGTCTCCACCTCTGAAAATGGAGGAAACCCAAAGAAGAAGAAGCTCAAAGCTGAGTGGAAGAAGAAGGAGTCGACTATAGGCATGACATCGCCTGCCAACCCTGTACCAAACGCCAACAAATTTGACCCGAATAAGTCAGACCAGGAGGAGGAAGGAACAGAAAAGGATGAAGTATTGGAAACCATGTTATCAGAAGCAGAAAAAGATGCTGAGGACTTAAACAAGGTAGAAGCTACTGAGGAGGAAGGAAGAAGTAAGAAAAATGAGGATGTTGAGGAAGAAAAAGTGCAATCCGAAGGAGGGACTGAGGAGAAGGATTTGGAAGGAATAAGGAGATATTACTTCTCTACAGAAACTGAGAAAGAGGAAGTTGCCAAAGGAGACGACGAAGTTGACAGTGACAAATTAGAAAAGACAGGAGTTGAGCCTGATGTAGATGAAGAAGACAATGTTCCGGCAGAGCAATCAAAGGAAAGTAGAGAACAGCCACAACAAAAAGCAAATAGTCCTATGAAGACTGCTAGGAAGGAGGTTGTTGCTGCTACAGCTGAAGAGGGAAATGACAAAGGCCCAGAAGTGCAGGAAAGCAAAAAGAAAAAGAAGAAGCAACCTTTGCAGGCTCCAAGGAAAAGCTCCAGGCTAAGGGCCTAAAAGGTAAATGTGGAAATAGGCGAGCATTATCTTGCCACCTCTCATCGCTAAACAGTGAGGACACTGTCCTTACTAAGTTTGGGGGAGGGCATCAGTACTCAGCCTATTTTCACTCAATCTAACCTTGTTTATGTCTTTTACTGTCATTTCTACCTATGACTGTTGTTTTATGTCTAAGTTTGGATATTGTGTTTGGTTGGCCATGTTTTGAGCCAAATGTTTTAGTTTAAAAGTTTTAAATTTTCTTGTGGGATGTTGTAACGCTCCCAGAACATGATGACCTGCATTTTAATGTTTTGTTTGAATGATGTGCGTGGCAATTTTTGGTGATTATTTCTTTCATGATAAAATGGTGTGAATCATAACTTAGAATAAGGAAGAACTAGGGAATGTGGGGATCCAACTAAGTCAGGAGCGTAAACTTTTAATTTCTAGGCTCAAGAATAAAAAAGGGGAATGAAGTTGTTAGGTGTTAGGGAAGCAAGGTGTAGGAGTTTCACCAAATGAGTTTGACAGAGGAGATTGATGTTCTCAGTCACGTCAGCACTAGTCTCCTAAACCAGCCAGAAATTTTTTTCCAAGAGAAACTGAATTGTGAAAATCAAGGGAAAGGTTGAAATCCTAGGAATCACAAAGGGAAGGACAAGAAGATTTAAATAATGATTGAGACGACCACGGAAGGGACACACTTCACACAAAGACATACAAAAGTGTGCAAAAAGATGGCAAAGACCACCAATAAAGTTCCTGTGCCCGAAACTGGAGGAACAACAAGCGTCTTCATCATAATATTCAGTTGAAGTCACATGAGAAGATTCTGAGATGAGACGTGTTGCCAATATATATATATATATAGAAGAAAAAGAAAGAAAATAAATAATAGTTGAGAAAGTGTGGTCCCAAATGTGTTAGTCAAAAATATCAAATGAGAATCAGAACAGAATTCCCTAGTGAAACCAAAAGAGAAGAGACCCCACTCAAGAAAGTACACAAGGAAGGATCAAAAAGAGGAAATTGTGGCTTGTTTTCTGGAAGAGTAAGGTCGTGACATGAGACGCCAGTTCCCCTTTAGACTAGCAAAACTTTGGGACAATTTCAAAGCTGAGCAACTCGCACCAGTACTGCTTCCTTACCTTTCCAAATCTTAAAGCCTCATCACCTTGCTAAGCATGTCTGAAGCTGTTGAGAACCAATTACACCTCCCCATGTCTTCCGCTGTCACATCACCTGAGGACAGGCGATCATTCAAGTTTGGGGGAGTGATAACACCATTTTAGTGTGTTACTCTTACCCAATATTTATGACATTTCTAGTTCATGATTTCACTTTTGTAGCATGAGTTTAAGGTGTTTTAGCATGATTTAAGCTTTAAGCATTTTATGTGCTTCTTTTACGTTTGCTTTGTGTTTGTGCTCTAAAAGGAAGTTAGTTGATGATGAGAAGAGGCATGACCCCAGTTGCCAGAGTCTGGAGCAGCATGAGGAGACATTTGGGGAGCTGATGGTTTAACCAACCATTTCACCAAGAGAGTTGGAGATTGATGATGAAAAGCCAAGAATGACTAGGGCTTACGTGGCAGCCTCATATGGAGCAATGGAGCAAAAGGAATGGATAAGATCGAGAAAGCTAGATGACAAAAGGTAGTACGGTGGGGACCACTCAGTAGAGGATGCCCAACACCAGCACCACCTGCCATCTGCTCTGCTCCACCAGCCTGCTCCAGTCGTCTGTTCTGCTCCACCAGCCTGCTCTAGCCGCCTGCTAAAAGCAAATTTGTCTCCCACCAACATCTGTACCAGATTACTTGCAAAGGAAGGATTGATGGACAACTGTCTCACATAAAGGATTTGATTTGGGCCTAACCTTATTTTCCTCAAGAGACCTACGATCCAAGAAAGGAGGAACCACCACTTTCACTCATCACTATTTAAAGAGAGCTTGTGCATTAAAGACAGAGAGACGAGAGATTCCACACACAATAATATTTTATTTTCAGTTTTTAAATTTATTTTCAGTTTCAAGAGTTAGAGTATTATTAGAGAGTATTCTTTTCTTCTCCAGACCTGTACGCTCTGCTGAGAACTATTGTGATTGAAGAGAGTTGTTGCTGTTTATCCAACGCAAGAGATCTCCAAGTTATTATTAGGTTGCATTTCTTTACTACACTTTGTAAGATGATGTTTCCTACTAATTTCATTCCAGTAGTTTATACTCAGCTCACTATGAGTTAAACCTTTGTTTGATGAGACTAATGAAGTTAGTATAAAAGTGTTTTTATGTTAATATGATGTGTTGGCTATTGTCTTATTTTGTTATGTGTTTTTATGCTATAAACTTGGTTCTTAGAGTGATCAACTAGGAAAAAAGTAAAAGCTTGTTGTTGAGAGAGATCCAATAAACAAGTGGATCTCATAACAAAAGTGATTAATAAAGTAGGATAGAGATATTCACTTAATTCAACTTGCTTAGAGATAAGAAGTTGAGACCACAAAGATTTTTCAGAATTAAAACCAGACGTATTTTAGGGTTACAAGTGACACTTAGAGATTTGTTCCCTTGCCCTAGTTATACATGTTTTTGATGTTGTAGAGATACACCACTAGATCACGTTCTGACCTTTTGAGGCACGACACTTCACATCATAAAGACATTTCAAACAATAAATACTAATGGATTTAGCTCATCAACTATTCTCTCTGATATTTTAACTCCTTTTTAGTTTTAAGTTATTTTAGTTATTTGTGTGTACTCTTGTTTCCTATTCTCATATTTCTATTGCCTTGCTCATACTTTTCTTAAACAAAGGAAATTAATATTAATAGTTCAAATACTTTACACTTCCCTGTGGGTTCGACCTTTATTTTATCACTTGCTACATTACCAAGCATGTATACTTGCATGTGACACCATTGCCCTATTATTCACAAGAAATGCATTATAAAAATTAGAGTAGAGCTTTTTGGGTAATTAACAATAGCACACAAAATACTGACTTTCCTACTAAAAAACGTGGTTCTAGCATAAAACCCCCTAATAACTGGCATTTGGAAATGGCCAAACCACCTCCAAACACCAAGACCCACCGGAACCAAACATAACAAAGGAAAATCTATATTCTAGAACTAACATGCATGCCAGGAGAAGAAGGAAACTTACTTGATTTGAGAAAGCGACAAAGGTTGATGATGCTGGCGGCGGCAAACGGCGACAGTGATGCTCTACAACTCGGAGGAAAGTAGAGAGAAAGATGAAGCAAATTTTGCAAATGTCCCTCCAGTTCTTCCTATTTATAAGCCAACTTCATTGCATGGGTAAACGTGTCGCTGTCTAGCTCATAATTACCCCTATTCACAGGTCATCATTACACATTTAATAGCTATAATGCGTGGCTCGAAGGGACGAAGCATTTGTCTTTTCAAGTCCCCTCGATTTCCTGGACTCCAAAACATCAGGCATTTATTGTCGAACACAAGCGACAAACTTTTGTATTCCCTCACGAGCATGGCCTCGAAGAAAAACTTGAAGCAAATTTACGAGCAGCATGATAATTGCGAGCAGGGCCCAACGCTCAACGCGAGGCAAGCTAAACTCTCGATCGAAGTCCCTGCACGACATGTCTTCCTCGTAAGCAAAACCCAACGAGTCATAAGCAAACACCATTCTTGTGGGTGCATACTCACATATAAGAGACGCCCATGGTGAGCACCGTCTACGGCAACACGAGCTCGCAATTGCGAGCCCGAATGAATGTTTTCATCGTGCAGAGTCCCTTGCTCCTCCTCGACACACAAATTGACTCTAAGTCATTGATCCTCTGCCTAGGAGCAACGACTTTGGGGCTCATGTTCTGGAATGGGCCTATGGATGGCCCACCTTTGAGCATAGCCCAATCCAGTTTTACGTCGAGGTCGGCCCAGAGTGCTGGCCCAACCCGTTGGGGCCAGAGGAGAACAGGTTCCCTACGTGCTCCTCACCCGAGGACACGTCACCAACTAAACCCACACACCTCACGAAGCCATTTTGTTCTTCGTAACGGGTAAGTTCATCCACTAGCCGAGGAGTGCGGAGCGGTTGACCCAAGACGATGAGCAAGAGTTGCCCATCCTTACTTTCACATAGGAATTTTGGCAGTCATCCGTTGTGGGCCTAAACACTTGGCCCATAACGGATACCATTGTCCAAGCGCTGAGGGCTCACTATAAAAACTATCCTTTGCAGGAGGATCAGGTATTCTATTCTTTAACCTTTTCTTACTTACCTTTTCACCCGAACTGACTTAAGCATCAGAGTGACTGCAGGTACAACCCCCCTTTGTTGACCGTTCAAGACTGTGGGCGTGTTGTGGGCTAATCACCCATTCTGATCATATATATTTTAAATTTAGACAAATATTATGTTTTTAGAGGTTATTTCTTCAGTACATGAAAACAAGGGAAATGGGAGAAAAGAGATTGGGAAAGGAGTGTTAGAGCTTGAGAGAAGAAATCACTAGAGGCTTGTTTTGCTGAATTTTTCTGGAATACAAGGTACTAAGGGGATTCTTCATCTGTGGGTGCTTAATTCATGAAAGGGTATAAAAGTTTCCCTTAACCTCCAAAAATATTTTCTCTCTTGTTTTTTTTATATAAACATGAGTTTGGATGTGAAATTGAGTTTTTCAAAGCTTGAATAAATTATGAATTTTGTGGTTAAATCATTGGAATAACATGTTAGATTAATAAGAATTAACATGCTAATGTATGATACTCATATGGGTGATGTTTCTGCAGTGTTTAGGGTTGTTTAAAGTGAGTTTGAGAAGATTTTTGAGGTTCTGCAAGTGCAGAAAAATTTTTTGCTTCTGATAGCAAGGTGACAAGCGTCGCCCATATGACGCCCTAGATGTCATGCATTGTGAAGCGCTGATGGACGTCAGGCATATGACGGGGAGACATCATGGCCTCCAAGCAAGCATGGTCTTTCCAAGTCATCATAGTGTGACATGTCGAGTGTTGGGAAGGATGACGAGCGTCATCCTGGTGATGGGTCACTCGTCATCGAGTCAGAATGCATGTTCTGACCAGTCGAGTTGGTTTTTATGGGTGTTTGTGATGAGTACGAGTTAATTAATTAAATTATATGATTAATTAAGTGATATTATGCATAAATGTAGATTATGTGTAATTGTGAGTATGTGTAATAAAGGTAAAAGTATTATGTGATGCTGATTTTTGTTGATGAGCCGTGTGATTTGAGATATGAGTTATTCTTGATGTAGTGAAAATATATTTTTGTTTACAGTCAGAAAGGGGATATATTGCATTTGTGGTTGTTGACTGTTTATGCATAGTCAATGTGGGGCTATACTGCAATTTTGTATGGCATTCATCTATGTGTCATTGTTGTGAAAGAGACATGTTCGCTAGTTCAGAGTGGGGACTAGTGACTTGTATCAAGCCTTGAGTGGGGGCTTAGAGCTTAGAGTGGGGGCTTGGGGTTCGCAGAAATTGGGACACAATTTGTATGAAGAACCAAACATTGAGTCGGTACCGCATGCATATAAAGTTGAGTGGTGAGTCCAGTTCGTATGAAGAACCAAATGTGGATTCAGTACCACATGTATATAGAGTTGAGTTGTGAGTCTAGTTCAGAGTGGGGATCGTGACAAACATGAGTCAAGTCATTGTTGCATTATACTGCATGATTGTGATTTGATGATTGTGATGTGGGTGAGATATGAATTCATGATGTTGGTATGTTTTTCTGATTATGTGGATGATTGTGTAGATGTGTGAATCTATCCTAGATGTTTATGCTCCATTTATTATTTAAATGTATTCTCACCCCCTTTTTGTGTTGTTACGATAATTCTCCTCTTGAGTATAGATAATCAGGTACTTGAGTAGGAGCTTGAGGTTGAGGACGGTGTTGTACCTCTTTAGTTTTTTGTCATTTAGGTCTATAGTTAGTGTCACTCTGATACGTAACACGAGGGGAATTGACTATCCTATAATTGTTTAAGTTGGGTATCTTTCCGTTTTATTGTATTCTACGATGAATTGTTTTTCAAACTAATAATGATGTTAAGACTTTCATGCCGAATGTTTTTGCAATTCCACATCTTATTGAACAAGTTGTGTTTTCTTTATTATGTGGTTCAAATTGGTTTAATGGTTGCGAGTAACAGTCTGCTTGATGAATATCTGTGATTTATATATTTAATTGTCAAGTCAGGAAGTAGGGTATTACATTCAGTTTCTGCATTGTTGACATCATAATGATGCAAATTGTGAGGTTTATTTGAAAGATAACAGCTGGTACGTGGAAAAGCAAACTGGTATTAAAGAAACGTAGAAGGCTTAGGAAAACATTTCTTTCTTTCTCTTTCTTCTTCTTCCTATTTCTTTTATTTTCTTCTTATGTTTCCTTTTTTTCTCTTCAAATTAATAACAACCATATAGAGCTACATATATGAATGATAATGGTTCAAGTAATTTTGATTTCACATTTGGAGGTCGTTGTTGATATGCTGATTTTACCGTTGACGGTTGAAAATCCGGTGTTTTTTTCGGTGGTCGTTCCATATCCAATAATTTGGCCGGTAACAGTTGCAGATCTGGTGGTTTGCCTGGAGGCGGTTGCAAATCTGAAAGTTTTGCCAGAGGAGATGATACCAAAGATGATCTCAGAAGTGTCACCAGTGTTTTCAGCAGAAATGATGTCGGATTTGTTGTCGGAAGAGTCACAAAAGGTGTGGCCAAAAGTGATGTCGTCGCCATAGATGTCGCCAGAAGTTTAGTCTGAGAAGATGCCGAAAGTTTTGCCAAAGAATATGCCAGAGTTGTCATCAGAAACGAATTTTTTCTGAAGTAATCATTGTGTTGTCAGTTTCTTCCTTAACAACTCGTTTTTCTAGTTCAGTGTCAACAATAACTTTTTGATATTTTTCTCTACCTTTCTTTTATGCATCGGAAATGTAGATAAGGGTATGCTTGGATTTCAATATAGGAATCACTAGTATTACAAATAAAGGTGTGTTTGGATTATAATATATGGAATCACTCATGTTGCAAATAAAGGTGTCTCTGAATTACGATCTTCAGAATCATCTATGAGACACAAAAAAATTTTTGGACCAGGGTGTAAATAAGATTGTGTCCAAATTGCAATATCTGGAATCACCTTTGAGACAAACAGTTTTCATGGATCAAAATTTTCATACATAACATTTTCCATGTTAGGTTTGGATATATTTTATTCACACTAATATATTGCCATGCATTTATGGCACATTTTTATACAAGATGAAATTCCATATATTAAATCATTTAGTCATACTTAAGTCTCATAAAATACTCATCAAATTACAACTCAAAATATAACTATTGAATATGTCACTGCCTCCTATACTGAAGAGAACCATGTGTCTTATTTAATGTCGTATGTATAGAGTCTTAGATAGGGATGTTTTCTTATACTTCAACAAGACATCTATGATATGGTTTACTTTTGCATGCCTCTCTTCTAATATCTTTTGATGAGTTGACCTTAGGAGGAGTTTGCACACTATTTAAATCCATCGGTAACATATGATCATGCTACTCCACAAAACAAAGTGGGGTCCCTAGATATACCTTGCTGATACCCAAACTGCCTCAACATTTCTTAGGCAGACATGGGTACATGGATCAAGACCCACAAGCCAACCATTCAGAGTACCAACATATATTCTCTAAAGGTCGTGTATGGAGTGCTCAGTATTTGGTGTAAAACAAATATCATCCATCAAAATGTAGTCAAGAGTATGTTTGAAACATAAATGGCAGATCATCACGCAAAGGGACTGTGTATGTTTTGTGATGAGATATTTACCCCTGGCCACCAACTAAAACACTGACACACTCAGTTAATGGTTATGAAACTTGAGGATGAAGACTCTACATTGATCACTAAAAACCCTATATCCACATTGTCTGAAACTAGGATTCTACCACTTTTGACAACCCCAATCTTCTTTTCAAGCCCTAACCAAAGTTTCTAATTAACAATATGTATTTTGGGTTTCACTACTACAAAATACACATTCGGTAACATAATATTACTATGGCCATGCTTTTCACCGTTGTAATATATGAAATTGGATGCGCCTAATGCCTATTTATTTTTATGAAAGTCATTTTATCACGGTTGATAGACACAACCGTGGTGAAAGAGTGAGTGGTACAAGGTTCAAATCCTGACAACTACATTTTTTTTTCATTTTTCAAATTACAAAAAGCGTATGTCACTTAAATTCACAAATAAATAAAAAATTGAAGATTATTTAATCACAAATTTAATATGCAACCATTGTAATATTATCTGTACAACCTTTTCTCTTCCCTAAAGAGAGAAACACTTTTCCCAACTATAATGATGATTGAAAATTTGCTTCATTTTTCAAGACGGTCACAATGTCATTCAAGAATATCAACCATTGGAAGTAATCATAGCAAGCATTAAATCATCAGATCTTTCATCTTCAACCTTTCTATAAAGGCACGATTTCATATAATGAATTTCCACTTCTTCAAAACTATTCTTCTTAACTACATATAGTAACATGAGTTCTCTATCTGAAAATGCTAACAGAAATATCTCAACTGAAGTCACCACAGTACAACATCATGATCAACAGTCAACTAGGTAGGTCCAGCCATCTGGATCGACTGCTGTCAAGGATACACTTAGGGTTAGGAAGGCCAAAAAGAAGAAGAAGAACAAGTTGGAGAAGAAAAAGGTGCATAGAAAGATTTGTTATTATGATTCTGACGAGGGTAGTGAGGAAAGAGTCATAGATTATGAAGATTCCTTTGCTTCTAGAGGATATTGTTCTGACATTGACAAAATTATGTAATGAAATAATTTATGTACTCCGCTCTCTTGGCCCTCTTAAAGAAAATATTTATTATTGTTATATATACTCTTTCATTTATACACTATTATTGTTTTACAAAAAAAAATACTACAAGCCAAAAAAAATAAAAACAACAATCGCAACAGTAATGAAAATAACAATAACAATAATGAATACCTCTCTCACAATTGGGTTCATAAATAAATAAAAAATTGTGAGAGATTTAACCACGACTTTACTAAGAACCGTGATGAAAATTGATATATTATACCACATTTTTTCTTTCTAACTGTGATTATTATACCCCAAATTTTACCCCTTTAGATGTCATAACATCCTTGCACTTGCATTAGGGTTCAATCATTTATGCATTGTTAACTAACCATCATATTTTGCTAGTTTGTTCTTCTGTTTGAAAAGCTAGGGTTTTGCACAAGAAAGAAGGCAAGATCAATAAGCCAGGTTCTCATATGTTTCAAGTTCTCCTAAAGACACTTCTTGTAACGCCCCAGTTTTAGTTATTTTATTTAATTGAGTCGTTTTGAGTATTTTACTATTATATTATTTTATTTCTGACTTTTATTCGAAAATATTTTATTTTTCATCGTGATTATATTTTGTCGCGTTTTGGGAACGTTTGCGAGATATTTGAGTGTGGGGGTATTTTGGCCTTTTTAATTATTTTTCTTAAGTTAGTATGAATAGAATTAGAAAGAGAGAAAAATAGTAAGAAGAGAAGAAGAGAAGAAGAGAAGAAGGAAAAGGGAAAGAAAAGAGAAGAAGAGAAGAAAAAGAGAGAAATCTTGGAAATCAAGAAAATCGATCTCCCGACTTTTCTAAAACACGATTAATCGGGTAAGGGTGCGAAACTCGATTATCTTATTATTGTGTATGATTATGTATGTGTGTATTTGCATGTTATCTTGCCTTTCCATAGTTTTTCGGTTATAGGTCGAAAACGCGTAAACGAGTAGAAATCGATGTTTTCACGGACGAAAATCGATACGAATCTTGTAGTATGATCATGTGATATATATGAACAATTGCTGAGGTTTGTGTTGCTGTTAGAAATGGTTTGGTTGGGAAAAATGGGGTTTTTGGGGTTATGGAACAGTGTAACACGTAGCAGAATTTTTCTGCACCTGGTGTAAAGCGCCGGGCGATTCTCTTATTTCGCCGGGCAGTTCGTGATTTCGCCGGGAGGTTTTGAGAGGCGCAACATTTACAAGGTTCTGACTCTATTGAGTCATTTTGGTAGAATTGGTGACGCCTCTGCTTCGCCGGGCGAAGTAGCGGCGAAGGGCAAGTGCGGGGCGGTTTTATGGTTGCGCCGGGCGGTTTTTAGGATTTTTCACATTTTTATTTTCTTTTTAATTCCATAACTTTTGATCTGATTATCCGTTTTGAACGTTCTTTATATCGTTGGAAAGCTTATGAAATGTTCTTTCTTGTAAAAATGATTTCGAGATTGTTGGCCGATTAAATTGTGTCGGGGAATTGAAATAGTGTCGTTTTGTCGACTTTTGCAGTTTTAATCGTGTGAATTGATGTGTATCGTATAATGTGCTATTTCTATGAATGTTGTATGACTTATGTGCTGTGGTGAGATGAAAATGCATGAAATACATATTGTGATGATGAATTGTGGCCTAAGGGCACGTAAATGCAATGTGTTGTATTTGATGGTATATGCATGATTATGGTTGCGTATATGTGTGTATTAGAATGTCATGAGTCATTGTATGCTAAGCATCATGATATGCATTCTTGTAATGTCGTGTGCCCATGTGGGGTATGAGCGACGGTTTGGTTCCAGAGGGAATCTGCTATAACGTCGTGTGCCCGTGTGGGGTGTGAGCGATGATTATAGACGATCGTGTGCCCGTGTGGGGTGTGAGCGATCGGGTCGTGTGCCCGTGTGAGGTGTGAGCGACGGGGAACATCGTATGCCCGACGGGGAGTTACAGTGATGTAACGAGCGATGATTCCAGCAGAGTTCCTGAGTGAACTAGTGATGAGAAATGATGGATGTTGTCGGTACCGCATGTGCATTGCATAGAGTCGTTGTGTCGGTCTCTGTGCATTTGCATAAATCATGAATATGATTGACTATGTGTGAGAATTGTATTGTGTATGATTGATATGCATTGGTGACAGATAAATGAGATATGTATGGTGTTTTGTGGCATTTGGATTATGTTGTACGTTGTGGTGAGAATATTTATGTGTGTAATTTTGTGTTACTATATAATTATATGCAATTATATTATAATTGTGTTTCTCACCCTTCTGCTGTTTTAATGCTCTATGAGGCATTGCAGATTAGATTGCTGGAGGTCTTTTTGTGAAGCTTATGTCTTCATTCTTTTGTCGGTCGGCTCTGATATGTGGCACCGGGTAGTTAGGGAGACCGTTGGTGATTCGAGTGTGATTATTGTGTTATGTATATGTATCTTTTGAATTGTACATGTATGATTGTATATGACAGATACACTTTTATGATATATATATATATATATATATATATATATATATATATATATATATATATATATATATATATATGAGATTTCAGTTACGGATTTTGCACTTTTATTCTGTAATTGAATTGTGGGTGTATTACTACCTGAAGTGTTGCATGTCTAAATGAGCAGGTGTTGTATGTTTGTTTCAAATTGATGTGACCCCTCGATCTATGCCGTGAATGTTTTAAATATACTCTGATGAAATTTTGAATTTTATTTATCGCTTTAATAGCTTGGGGGTATAGATTGGGGGTGTTACATAAAGTGGTATCAGAGCCAGTCCGTGTCAGTTTGTGTCAGTCCTTGTTGGTCTTTGTGGTTTGGTGAGCTGTTTGTTTAACCATAGTTGCTATTATTGGAAATGAACAGAATATGGTTGGTAGGAATGATGCTGCTTTGGCTGTTGCTATGCAAGCTATGGCTCGGGCGGTGCAGGGTGCACCTAATGCTGCGGGTAATGATGAGTTCAGGAAGAACAAACCGCCTATCTTCAAAGGAAGATATGATCCTGATGGTGCACAGATTTGGCTGAAAGAGATTGAAAGAATCTTTCGAGTGATGGATTGTGACGAGGATCAGAAGGTGAGATTGGGTACTCACATATTGCTGGAAGAGGCTGATGATTGGTGAGTTAGTACTCGTCATGTGTTGGAAGTTGCGGAGGACGAAGAGATCAGTTGGGAAGTGTTTAGCCAGGAGTTCTTGAGGAAGTATTTTCCCGAAGATGTAAAAGGAAAGAAGGAAATAGAGTTCTTGGAATTGAAACAAGGTAACATGTCTGTTGTTGATTATACTGCTAAGTTTGTGGAGCTTGTGCAGTTTTATCCTCATTATGCTGAAGCGACTGCGGAGTTTTCTAAGTGTGTGAAGTATGAGAGCGGATTGCGTCCTGAGATTAAGCAGACAATTGGTTATCAGAGGATTCGAAGGTTTTCAGATTTGGTGGATTGTTGTAGGATTTTTGAAGAAGATAGTAAAGCTCGTTCTACTCACTACAAGAGTGTGAGTGAGAGGAAAGGGAAGCAACAGTTCTGTGGTGGTCCGTATGTGACACCAGCTGATAAGGGTAAGCAAAGGGGGAATTATGAGAGAAGGCCAAGTGGAGGAGGTATGTCTAATTCTTTGAAATGTTACAAATGTGGTGAAGTGGGGCATCGCCGGTTCGAATGTAGGAAGGATTTGAGGAAGTGTTCTAATTGTGGCGGTTTAGGACATGTTGCTGCTGATTGTGCCAGGAAGAATGTGGTGAAATGTTACAATTGTGGGGAACCTGGTCATATTAGTACAAAGTGTCAGAAACCGAAGCAAGCTCCAGCGAGTGGGAAAGTATTTGCCTTAGTAGGGACTCATACTTCAAGTGCAGACCGTCTGATAAGAGGTACTTGTTTTATTAATAGCACGCCTTTAGTTGCTATTATTGATACTGGAGCGACTCATTCGTTTATTTCGTCTGAGTGCGCGAAGCGTTTGAATCTTGTGTTGTCTTCGATGGATGGAGGGATAGTTATTGATACTCCTGCAATGGGGTTAGTAACTACTTCTTTGGTTTATTTAAGTTGTCCTTTGACCATTTATGGTAAAGACTTTGAGATGGATTTGGTGTGTTTGCCGTTGGAGGGTTTAGATGTGGTTTTGGGAATGAATTGGTTGCAATTCAATCGGGTTCATATTGATTGTTATCATAAGCTAGTAAGGTTTCCTTCTCTTGAGGAAGACGAGGACTCGAGTTTCTTATCTACCAAAGAGTTGAAGAAACTTTTGGCGGATGAAGCTCAGTTGTTTGGGTTATTTGCATCGTTGACTGTGGATAGTCAAGTTTCACTTGATGTGTTTCCTGTTGTGTGTGATTTTCCGGAAGTGTTTCCTGAGGATATTTCAGATGTGCCGCCAGAGAGAGAGGTGGAGTTTTCTATAGATCTAGTTCCTGGTACTAGACCTGTATCGATGGCACCATATCGAATGTCGGCATCTGAGTTGGTTGAGTTAAAGAAGCAATTGAACGAATTATTGGAGAAGAGGTTTGTAAGACCTAGTGTGTCGCCTTGGGGTGCTCCAGTTCTCTTGGTGAAAAAGAAAGATGGAAGTATGCGATTGTGTATTGATTATCGCCAGTTGAATAAGGTGACGATTAAGAATAAGTATCCTCTTCCGAGAATTGATGATCTGATGGACCAGTTAGTTGGTGCGTGTGTGTTTAGTAAGATTGATTTGAGATCAGGGTATCATCAGATTAGGGTGAAGGAGGAAGATATTCAGAAGACGGCTTTTAGGACACATTACGGTCATTATGAATATTCTATAATGTCGTTCGGGGTTTCTAATGCGCCAGGTGTGTTTATGGAGTACATGAACCGTATTTTTCACGAGCATTTGGATCGTTTTGTTGTTGTGTTCATTGATGACATATTGATTTATTCTAAGCCTCGGGAGGAGCACGCGGAGCATTTGCGTATTGTTTTGCAGGTTTTGAAGGAAAGAAACTTTTTGCAAAATTGTCCAAGTGTGAATTCTGGTTGTCGGAAGTGAGTTTTCTTGGACACGTGATTTCAGGTAATGGTATTGCAGTGGATCCATCCAAAGTAGACGCAGTTCTACAATGGGAGGCTCCGAGATCTGTTACTGAAATTCGAAGCTTTTTAGGTTTAGCCGGATATTATCGGAGGTTTATTGAAGGTTTTTCTAAGCTAGCACTACCTTTGACCCAGTTGACTTGTAAAGGGCAAGCGTTCATTTGGGATATTCGATGTGAGGAAAGTTTTAATGAGCTGAAGAGAAGATTGATGACAGCTCCGATTTTGATTTTACCGAATCCTAATGAACTGTTTGTGGTCTATTGTGATGTGTCTTTGATTGGTCTAGGTGGAGTGTTGATGCAGGAAGGTAAGGTGGTGGCTTACGCTTTAAGGCAATTGAGAGTGCATGAGAAAAATTACCCTACTCATGATCTGGAATTAGCGGCTGTGGTTTTTGTGTTGAAGATTTGGAGGCATTATCTTTTTGGTGCGAGGTTTGTAGTCTTTAGCGATCATAAAAGTTTGAAATATTTGTTTGATCAGAAAGAACTAAATATGAGGCAGCGAAGATGGTTGGAATTCTTGAAGGACTATGACTTTGGCTTGAATTACCATCCGGGTAAAGCTAACGTGGTAGCCGATGCGTTGAGTCAGAAATCGTTGCATATGTCGGTTTTGATGGTTAAGGAGTGGGAACTTTTGGAATCGTTTAGAGATTTGAGTTTGGTATGTGAAGTGACGTCGGATAGTGTGAGGCTCGGAATGTTGAAGGTTACTAATGATTTTCTGATGACGGTAAGTGAGAAGCAGAAGCTGGATGTGAAATTGGTGGATTTGATGTTGGTTGGAGGAAAAGATGCGAGTAGTGATTTTAGAGTGGATGTTAATGGTGTTTTGAGATTCCGTGGGCGAATTTGCATTCCGGATGATTCGGAGTTGAAAAGGATGATTTTGGAGGAAGGACACCGAAGTAATTTGAGTATACATCCGGGAGCGAATAAAATGTACCAAGATTTGAAGAAGATTTTCTGGTGGTCTGGATTGAAAAGAGATGTGGCTCAGTTTGTGTATGCTTGTTTGACGTGCCAAAAGTCGAAAGTGGAACATCAGAGGCCTAGTGGTTTGTTGCAACCGTTGGATATTCCTGAGTGGAAATGGGATAGTATTTCCATGAATTTTGTAACAGGGTTTCCAAACACTCAGAGAGGGCATAATGCTATTTGGGTGGTTGTAGATAGGCTGACTAAAATGGCTCATTTCATTCCGATTGACATCCGTTTTTCTTTGGAGAAGTTGGCAGAGATTTATATCAGTGTGATGGTGAAGTTGCATGGCGTTCCGTTAAGTATTATTTCAGATCGAGATCCGAGGTTTACTTCGAGATTTTGGGAGAGTTTACAAAAGGCTATGGGATCTAAATTGAGATTGAGTTCGGCTTATCATCCTCAGAAGGATGGTCAGACGGAGATGACGATTCAGTCTTTGGAGGATTTGTTGCGGGCTTGTCTTCTTGAACAAGATGGTACGTGGGATAATTATCTTGCGTTGATTGAATTCACGTATAATAACAGTTTCCATTCAAGTATTGGAATGACACCATTTGAAGCGTTATATGGACGAAGGTGTCGAACACCGTTGTGTTAGCACGAATCTGGTGAGAGGACGGTGGTGGGACCGGAGTTGGTGCAGCAGACTACGGAAAAGGTGAAGCTTATTCGCGAGAAAATGAAGGCTTTTCAGAGTAGGCAGAAGAGTTATCATGATCGAAGAAGGAAAGATCTTGAGTTTCAAGAGGGCGATCATGTATTCTTGAGAGTTACGCCGGTAACGGGTGTTGGTCGTGCATTGAAATCGAAGAAACTTACTTCTCGGTTTATTGGTCATTACCAGATATCTGCGAGAGTTGATGCTGTGGCGTATAGGGTGACGTTGCCGTCGAGTCTGTCGAATTTGCACGATGTGTTCCATGTTTCACAACTTCGGAAGTATGTTCCAGATCCGTCATATGTGATTCCGATGGATGAGGTTGAGGTAAGGGAGAACCTTACGGTTGAGGCTTTACCGGTGAGTATTTTGGATCGCGAGGTGAAGCGGTTAAGGGTCAAGGATATTGCACTTGTGAAAGTAGCGTGGGGAGGCGCTGCTGAGGGCAATTTGACTTGGGAGTTGGAGAGTCGGATGCGGAAACCGTATCCAAAGTTGTTCGTCTCAGGTAATATTTTCGAGGACGCAAATTTCTAAGTGGGGGAGAGTTGTAACGCCCCAATTTTAGTTATTTTATTTAATTGAGTCGTTTTGAGTATTTTACTATTATATTGTTTTATTTTAGACTTTTATTTGAAAATATTTTATTTTTCATCGTGATTATATTTTGTCGCGTTTTGGGAACGTTTGCGAGATATTTGAGTGTGGGGGTATTTTGGTCTTGTTGTACCCCAAATTTTTTCCTTAGATTCACTGATCTGTCTGCATACCATCCTAGGTCAATCATTCGGGCATAACTAACCTCTTTATCTAGTTTTTTGTTTGTTCGTTTCATCTGTGAATACAGGTACTGCTGTAGAGGATCCCAGATCTTGAAGGTTGTGCTGTGTGTGTGTTGTGGAGGTTTCTCTGTTCTTGCAAGTGTGTATGGATTCCTTGAGTTTATATGCCTCTGTCCTTTGGTCCCTAAGCCACTACCAAGCCTCCCTGCCCGCAGATTTCCTCAGATTTCCCTCACAAACAAACCTTGGCCTTTATACCCACTGATATTGGAAATGACCCTTAAAGACTGGTCGCTGGTTGTGTAGCACGTCGTGTTACAAGATGGTTTTTTCCCATCTGTAAGCTCCTCAATTTGAAGATACGTGTTGATATATGTTCCTAAATATTGGTTCATCAAGGAAGGATCAATTCGGAAAAAAGTAGAAGTTCGATTTCCGGAAGCAAACTCAAAACTGTTATTACCACAAGTCTATAAGACCAAGGTTGAAAGTTCCTATGCCATCACCAGGTTTCAATCACGATTCAAGTACGAAGCTCACTCCCGCCATTTCAAGAAGAATGTTCATATTCTTGAAGTTATCAATTATTCTTCAAGCAAGTTCGAAGATTGTTGGAAATTAAATGTTCAAGCCGTTGGTAAATTTTGAAAAGCTTGCAAGATCTAAAGTATACTAAGATTTATGCTTCAAGTCACTAATTCAATGAGGTTATTCAACAGGATCGTTTATTCAAATTGAAATTTGTGATATAAGGTTCAACACCACTTCCATATTCAAGTCCAAGCTCAATCATGGCTGACGAATCGGATTCTTAAGTTGTATAATTTCATGACAAGAAAACTCAAATTCATGTTCTCATTCCAATATTCCATGCTACGAAATTCTGAAAGTTACTTGCAAAGCTAAAAACTTATCCCAAGTATTCAAGGAGTGTTTTCCAAGTTCATTACAAGTTCAACAAAGAACAAATTACGTCCAAGTTACCAATTTTGTCTTAATTCGAACGTTTTACAAAAGTAGAATAAGGACGAAGTTTCCACATAGTGATTAAATCACCGTCATCATCAGCTCTGGGTATCCATTCTAAGGACTTGGTTTCACCGTTGTGTTCTCACTAACCTTTTTACATAAGACTTTAAAGAGTTAAGACGCAAAGTTTGATTTGAGAGCCGAAGATTTGTAGTGGAGTTCAAGATTATTATCAAGAATAAATTCAAATTCATGTCTTATTTCAAACGTTCATCATAAATTACAAGGAGAGTAATATAAGAGATGCATTTGATCTCTCCATTACGTTCAGGCCAAGCCATTAACACAAGTCTCCAACACATTCAAGCCCAACGCCTATTTTTGGCTCTAAACAAAGTACATGGAAAAGGAGGCGGCTGTAATTTCAGCTGTTAACTCCAAATCTAGTGTTGCAGCTATAGATCATTGTTTACCGTCATGAAACCTACTGGAAATGTGAAGAATAGAGATATTAAATATAACAGTACAAGAGTAAACTACAAGCACAAAGATGTTTAAAAGCCTATAGGTGAATCTCCAAATGCTAACCCATTTTCACCCACAAATCTTGGAATGTGCGAATCGTTGGAGCTCTTAAATGTTAAGGCAGCTGTTAGCTTTTAAATCACCTCAAACCATGATTCACAATTCAGGATTTATCATAATTGCAAGTTCCTTCCAAAAGTACGAAATTCAAATAACTCAACTTTGAAACTTTACAAGCCTTTCCAAAATTCAAGAGATTCAAAGATCCAGGTTCATTTCACCAAGTACACCTCAAGCTTATTCTAACAAGTGAAACCCAAATTCAGGTCATAAGTTTCAAGTGTTCAAGCTATTATGAAGGATCACGTTGAGAAAAACAATTACAAATTCATGTCACATACAATGGACAAAAGCAAAGACGATGGCTTATGGTTATTCTATTTCCGTCACAAAGCTCATGATAAAAAGAAAGAGGCCATGAAGCCATGTTTGAAAGTGCCAGCATGCAAAACGTAAAACGGTTGCAGCGGTTTGCAGACTTTGAAACATAATTTTATTGTATCAAATGTTCACCTTCATAGTCTTTGCTAGTTAAGCCTTTCGTAGTGCCGGACTCCAAAGCGTACATATCCAATGACACCAAATGCTTTCGGTCCACTTGGGAAGATGTCGCAGCCTATACCACCGTCAAACCTGTTGCAAATAACCATCATTAAAGCAAGACAGTCAAGTAGGGAGTGAATTGAAATATGTTCAGACAGGTGTAAGCCAAAACGGAAATAACATTCGTCGTAAAATCGTGCTCACAGCATATGTTTTTCTAAAGCAGGTTCCAAACATGTTCCAGTGAAGAATCAAATTATGAAGGCGACATTTCCAAACTTTCCATTACATCAAAGAACGTTCAAGCAATATTTCAAAATATTCCTACGTGGCCTCAGAAATTGGATTTTTTGAATCAGATTGTAGTTTCATCATTTTCAAAAAGGAAATTGTGGGCAATATCCCAAAGGGGATACCACCAACACAAACCTTCCAAAATAGGACGAACCAAGAATAAAAAATAATAAGTGTGAAATCACGCAAGATTCAAATATCAGACAACCTTACATCTTTCCAAATCATATCAGAGTATCCACGAATTCAAATCAGCCCAAACTTCCCAATTGAAGTCAAATCGAATCGCACCAAAACTTGCCAAATTGAGTTTCAAACGTTCAAATTTGAAAACCAAATCAAATCACAAAATCAATCAGTAAGGGAAATTAATACCAACATTAAAAACCTTCCAAAATCCTCATCATTGGCCAGGCCTATAAAAGGGACCTATTTCCATCAGAAAGAAAAAAAAATCAGAGAGAGAATCATATACGAAAAGATCAGAAAAACTCGAGAGGAAAATCACAAAAAACCCCAAATCAACAATCACCAAAACCATTTCCAAACCCACCGACCCAGGCTCAGAACACCGGAGGTGAGCATCATCGCCAACATTCGAAGCAGAAGAAGCAAAGCAACAACTCAAACCAAGTTCGCGAAGGAAAAAGGTAAAGAAAGAAGGTTTCTTCCCTGATCGAACCAATCGCTGCCGCCGCGAGGCTCCGCTCCCTTGCCATTTTTTTTTCAAAGCTATTTGTAAATGTAATCTGAAAAATATAATGAGAATGGGGGCCGGGATTATGGGGGTGGGGTTATCGTGCTGTTTGTATTGCTAATCGGAGAGAGAAAGGACGAGAGGTTGCCGCCGCCGCCGCTAGGGTTCTTGAAACCCTAAGGTTTCGTTTAGAGAGAAAGAGAGGAACGCATGCGAGAGAGAGAAGAGAAATGTCGTGAGAGTCCCCCCGTTTGATCCTTTCAACCTCTCACCCTTTTTCTTTTTATTAATCAAAACTTTTTTTCATAATTAAAACCATCAAAAATACTTTTTATAAAATCTAACTTAACTTTCCGATAATTTATGATTAATTTTGAAAACCTTTTCCTTAGTTAATCTTTTATAATTAAAACACTAAAATAAAGCTTTTATTTTAAGTAAAACTCTTAATCACTTTTCTTTTAATAAAACTTAAGACTAAATTAAATATTTTAATTTAATTAAGGAGACCTTTAACTCTTCAATTTAAAAGAATCCTCAAAATAAAATAAACCCTTTTTTTAGAAAATTAAGTGAAATAATTCTCCCAATGATGATACCAAATCAAAACGATTTTCTTAATAATTCGTACCCCCATAATCAACTCGTTAGATCCCCAACGTGAGTGAATCGCTTGATGTATGCCATTTTATATTTTGCTTGCTATATGTTTATATTGATATGTTTACTATGTCAAAACCTTTTCAAAAATACTAAAAACTCTCGATCCAACGTTGAGCCACTTTTCTGCCTATGTAAGCCGAGTGCCTTCGGGCCTCGCATTCAACCTTCTCGGTCACTATACACTTAAACTAGCCCACTTTGCTAGTGCGCACTAATAAATCAGTTAGTTGGGTCCCTCGACATTCCAAAGGAAAGTTATTAATAATTGACTAAACCGTCATAAGACTAACGCTTTAGAACCCTTGGCCATAGGATTCGGAGTCGTCGTACTCCACGTCTCGCCGTAGACACTTAGAATCTTAGCCTTAGGATCGGAGTCGCCGCACTCCAAGTAAATGCTCCGCCGCGAACATTTACAATCCTACCCCTCTTAAACCAACCTACAACTTTAGAGTCGCCGCACTCTATGTAAGGTCTTGCCCAAGACTTTACTTCCCCTTGGAACCTTGACCCCGTCAAGAAGTTCCTCTTTGCAGAACTACGCGTACTCTGATTCTACACCCGAGGATACGTAGGCGTAAGGTGCGATACCTTATCGAGTATACTTAGATACTAACCCCTAGGGTTCAACCTTTAGCATAGCACCCTTAGCAAGCGAATGAGAGATAACATAATACTAACGAGAGGTTCCCGTAGAGTACTACGGACGTTTAGGATGCTAATACCTTCCCTAGGCGTAACCAACCCCCGAACCTTAGATCTTTAGGTTTTTTTCGCTTTTGAACCTTTCCTTTGGATAAATCAAAGACGGTGGTGAACATTTAAAGAAATGTGATCCTAGTTCATTAATAACTATGGTATCCAATTCTCACCGCAACAGGTCTTTTCAATTATTTTTCTTAAGTTCGTATGAATAGAATTAGAAAGAGAGAAAAATAGTAAGAAGAGAAGAAGAAAAGAAGAGAAGAAGGAAAAGGGAAAGAAAAGAGAAGAAGAGAAGAAAAAGAGAGAAATCTTGGAAATCAAGAAAATCGATCTCCCAACTTTTCTAAAACACGATTAATCGGGTAAGGGTGCGAAACTCGATTATCTTATTATTGTGTATGATTATGTATGTGTGTATTTGCATGTTATCTTGCCTTTCCATAGTTTTTCGGTTATAGGTCGAAAACTCGTAAACGAGTAGAAATCGATGTTTTCACGGACGAAAATCGATACGAATCTTGTAGTATAATCATGTGATATATATGAACAATTGCTGAGGTTTGTGTTGCTGTTGGAAATGGTTTGGTTGGGAAAAATGGGGTTTTTGGGGTTATGGAACAGTGTAACACGTAGCAGAATTTTTCTGCACCTGGTGTAAAGCGCCGGACGATTCTCTTATTTCGCCGGGCGGTTCGTGATTTCGCCGGGCGGTTTTGAGAGGCGCAGCATTTACAAGGTTCTGACTCTATTGAGTCATTTTGGTAGAATTGGTGACGCCTCTGCTTCGCCGGGCGAAGTAGCGGCGAAGGGCAAGTGCCGGGCGGTTTTATGGTTGCGCCGGGCAGTTTTTAGAATTTTTCACATTTTTATTTTCTTTTTAATTCCATAACTTTTGATCTGATTATCCGTTTTGAACGTTCTTTATATCGTTGGAAAACTTATGAAATGTTCTTTCTTGTAAAAATGATTTCGAGATTGTTGGCTGATTAAATTATGTCGGGGAATTGAAATAGTGTTGTTTTGTCGACTTTTAGAGTTTTAATCGTGTGAATTGATGTGTATCGTATAATGTGCTATTTCTATGAATGTTGTATGACTTGTGTGCTGTGGTGAGATGAAAATGCATGAAATACATGTTGTGATGATGAATTGTGGCCTAAGGGCACATAAATGCAATGTGTTGTATTTGATGGTATATGCATGATTATGGTTGCGTATATGTGTGCATTAGAATGTCATGAGTCATTGTATGCCAAGCATCATGATATGCATTCTTGTAATGTCGTGTGCCCATGTGGGGTGTGAGTGAAGGTTTGGTTCCAGAGGGAATCTGCTATAATGTCGTGTGCCCGTGTGGAGTGTGAGCGATGGTTATAGACGACCGTGTGCCCGTGTGGGGTGTGAGCAATTGGGTCGTGTGCCCGTGTGGGGTGTGAGCGATCCATAAACGTTGTGTGCCCGTGTGGGGTGTGAGCAACGGGGAACATCATATGCCCGATGGGGAGTTACAGTGATGTAACGAGCGATGATTTCAGCTGAGTTCCTGAGTGAACTAGTGATGAGAAATGATGGATGTTGTCGGTACCGTATGTGCATTGCATAGAGTCGTTGTGTCGGTCTCTGTGCATTTGCATAAATCATGAATATGATTGACTATGTGTGAGAATTGTATTGTGTATGATTGATATGCATTGGTGACGGATAAATGAGATATGTATGGTGTTGTGTGGCATTTGGATTATGTTGTACGTTGTGGTGAGAATATTTATGTGTGTAATTTTATGTTACTATATAATTATATGCAATTATATTATAATTGTGTTTCTCACCCTTCTGTTGTTTTAATGCTCTATGAGGCATTGCAGATTAGATTGCTGAAGGTCTTTTTTTGAAGCTTATGTCTTCATTCTTTTGTCGGTCGGCTCTGATATGTGGCACCGGGTAGTTAGAGAGACCGTTGGTGATTCGAGTGTGATTATTGTGTTATGTATATGTATCTTTTGAATTGTACATGTATGATTGTATATGACAGATACACTTTTATGATATATATATATATATATATATATATATATATATATATATATATATATATATATATGAGATTTCAGTTACGGATTTTCCGCTTTTATTCTGTAATTGAATTGTGGGTGTATTACTACCTGAAGTGTTGCATGTCTAAATGAGCAGGTGTTGTATGTTTATTTCAAATTGATGTGACCCCTCGGTCTATGCCGTGAATGTTTTAAATATACTCTGATGAAATTTTGAATTTTATTTATCGCTTTAATAGCTTGGGGGTATAGATTGGGGGTGTTACACTTCTTGGCTCAATGCATCCATCCCAAGTATTCACTAGGTGGTAAAGAAGGGTGTTTGAATTCATCTGGTAAAAAAAGTCAACAGAGGCTCCAAAAGCTCAATCTTTGGCTTTGAGGGCTAATCATGAGGTTTTCCAATCATATTCCATGATCTCCTGTGATTGGATCAAGAGAAATTAAAGAGAAATCATAAGATCAAATGTTGTGAAATTAGGGTTTTAACCTGAAGAATTACAAAGGAATCTTGGTGTAATCAGTCAATGCTTTGATTGGTTCATCAACCAATTGAGCTTACATACATTCAAGAGGCCTTATTCATCAAGAAATCAAGTGTGCTTGACTCACATCACAAGTGCAATGAGCCCCAAGTTCATCTGGCCCCAGATTAGGGTTTTGTCAAGAAAAGTCAGCCATGCCTTTGACTTTTGGTCAAGGCATGATCCCAAGCTTTGGGACATGATTCTATGCATTCATATACATCTTTAGAGGTTATTCATTGGTATTTGAAGAGATTGAGAAAGTAAGATCACAAAGGATCACACAGTTGAATTCATGAGGAAATTAGGGTTTTGTCTGAAACGTCAAACTTTTGACTTTTGACGTTTTTGGTCAAAGATGAAGTATTCAAGCCATATTCCATCAAGACATGTTTGATTTTTGAGTTAGATCATGAGAAATCAATATTTGAGAGGTTTCTTGCAAAAAGGGCAAGGTTTGGTTCTTGAAATTTTCTAAGTATGGAAGAATTCACTCCTTGTGTGAACTTTGAAGAGTCATAACTTTCAAACCACACATCCAATTTTTGTGGTTCAAAGCTCAAATTGAAGCTCTCATCATGAACTTTAAAATGTATTAGAGGGTCCTTCTTCAAAAAAGGCTTGGTTTTTAAGTTAGGAAGCTTGGAAGTTCAAGACAATTTAAGACTTAGTGAAATTTCACTCTTTTTGCCATAATTTTCAGCCAACTTCACCTCCATTTTTCATCATGATCCCTTTGGATCTAGAACTTGGAGTGAACATGAACATTGTAGAGCATACTTGGGGCTTTCCAAAAAGTACTAGAACATCCAAATCCAATGGTGAGCTGGGAGAATCGAAGACTTGAAGTTGAGGATTTGAAACTTGATTTTCATGCCTTTCCACTTGGTACACTTGAAGCAATACCACTTCCATGCTGTAAATCTTTACAATTCAGAGGTGTTTGATTGCAAATCTCCATTTGCTCAGAAGATGGCACGAATTTGGAGCAATATCCATTAAGTTTAAGCATAATCCACTTGACATTTCCATTTATGGCATAAAGGGATGATTTCCATTTTGATAAAGCATGACTTTATGCGTAAAGTTGATCTTGAGCTACCAACTTACCTCTTTCTGCACCAGAGCTTTTGATTGTAACATGATAAAGCATCTGAGATCCTAACAACTCAAGAAAGGTTGGTACAATGTCTTGGAACTCTTGAAACTCTTGCCAAGGTCCACTTGCATTTTAACCAAATTTCCAACCAAACCAAAACTGAATCAATTACTTTGCTGCAAGCTGACTTCTCTCATCCCTTTTCCTATGAATAGAGGGCTCAAATCAGCCTCAAAGGACACAAGAAACCACTCTGAAAACCTTCCAATCTCTCTCTCCCATAGTTTTTGCAAGAACTTACCAAATTTGCAAAACCACACTCCAGTTTCAATCCACTCGTGCAAACCACTAACAAACTTCATAAACCTTCCATAAATACTCCATAGAACTTGTTTAAACCATCAAACAAGTTCTGTAACACCTCATTCACCATCTGCAATTCTCAAACTTCCATTTGCAAGAACACACAGGTTTGAAGTTTGAGACAGTTTCCACACACTTCAAGCACTCCAGTCATCTTTCCTAGTGTCAACATGCATAAAGGGAAGCTCATTTCATCTCTGTAGCATCATTTGAAGAGGCCTTGGACCTGCTCCAAGAGGTAAGCTTCTTTGAAACCCTAAGCTCAGATTTCTTTGCATCTCATTGTCTCATGTTTGTAGCAAGATGTAGTCTGCTTTATATACAATGTGTTAGAAGCTTTGCTTGCTTTGTTTGTGGTAAATATGTGTTGTTTGGTTCAAGTTTTGTTTGGTGATGTTGCACTGTTAGGGTTAGTTTTGTGAAACGTGTAGTTAGTTTCAGGACGAGCCAATGTTACCTCATGGTTCCTTGCAAGAAATGCTTCAACTTTGGTTTTTATAGTGTGAAAAATGATTGAGAGATGAGTGAGTTATGTTGTGTAGAAATTTTGGGTACAACATGAGTTTAGGGCACGAGCGAGTGAGAAAGAAAGAAAAAGAAAGGAAGAAGAAAGAGCTGAGCTGGAGGTGAGTTGGAAGTGAGTTGGAATTGAGGTGGCGCTTAGGTGGACGTTTGGTTGTCTTTTTAAAATATATATTATTACAGTTAGTATGATTATTGGATGAGAGCGTAGCACAGCTGGTCCAGAAGGCGGGTTTATGTGCATTGGCAAGCGAAAAGACTGGGGTTCGAATCCCCCTCGCCCCAGTCTTTTGTTTTATTTTTTTGAAATGAACTAGTTTTCACATATATTATCCTTGAATCATCCTTTGTCACAGCGCGCGTTTTGGTTGGTTTGGTAAGTCTTTTAAGCTGTAACCCCTAGGGTGTGGGTTCAACTCCCTTTGGGACCCTCCCTATTATTTTTTAATGCTTAGTTTTTTAGTTTATTTCTCAAACTTCTCCATTTCATAACTCACTCATATTTCATGATTTTTGGTCCATTCTTTTTGCATATTTTTAATCTTCTTGCCTATTTTGGTATGACATTAAAAAAATATCCAAAAATATTTATTTTTAGGGATTTTATTCACATGTGAAACATAGTTTGTTTGTAGGGTTATTTAGAATGGTTTGGTTTGTTTAGGTCTTAACCTTTGATCTCCCTCATCTTTTAGGACTTGTGTAGTTTTGTTTTAACATACTAAGACCATTTCCCATTGTCTTAAGACTTGTACATAGTTGTAGGGCTTGCTTAAAGTGCCCTTGTAATTGTGTTTGTTACCTTTAGGTGTATAAACTTTTGTCATCCCGATTAAAGTCTTAGATTATGTCTTTACCTTCAAATTAGGACTCCCCCCTCATGTGTACATGACATCAAGTAGATATAAACCATACACTTAGGTTATACCATATCATTTGTGCTTAGACTTCCCTTTCATAAAAATGAACTTTAGGATAACATAAATGATACTTTCCCCTTCGACATAAAGATTAGGTCAAAGACATTCCCCTTTGTAGGACATCATTTACTTGTTTTAGATGTTTAGACTTATATCATGCCCCTTTTAGGTATTTACCTTGTACATTAATAAATGATTCTTGTATGCTTACATAATACTTGTATACTTCTTTAAGATACTTGCCTTGAATGTCATCACATTCACCATCCTTATTCATGTGTTATATCCATGTGTTTTTGCTATGTGAATATCATTGTTAACTTCATTAAGTTACCCCTTAAGTGAGGCCAGCTTGTTAGCTCTCCTCCTTAACCCTCTTTGTTCCCCTCCTTCCAAAGGAAAGTCTATCTATTGAATTTAATGTCATAGATAGCTCATTTACCTCTTGGCCTCATTTGAGCCATCTTCCCCCTTTGCCTCATTAGAGCCATCCCTTTCCATTGACCTCATTAGGATCAATCCCTTGGCCTCATTAGAGCCACTTCTCCCTTGACCTAGTTAGGTTCCTCCCTCTTGTGAGCACTATCATCATAGATGCTTACTCCCTCCTTAGCCTCATTAGAGCCACTTACCTTACAACTTAGGATCCACCTAGAGTTCTTCAACTCTATGTGAGCATCATCATCATGATGTTCCTTTCCCTTTGGCCTTATTTGAGCCATTCACCCCTCTTAACTTAGAATTAGGTTAGAGTTCTTAAACTCTATGTGATTCTCATCATCATGAGTATTCACTTCCCCTTACAACTTGGACTTAGAGAGTTCTTTAACTCTATATGAGTATCATAATCATGAATGCTCATTCCCCCTTGGAACTTTGATCATAGTCAATGGTTCCTCACCCTCGTTGAGGTGAACTATGAATGCTCTGATTCCATCCTTATTAGGATACGTAGGCACGAGATGCGACGTCTTGGTGAGCATACTTAGTGTACATGCCCTTAGGTGTTTACCTTTAGCCCTTTGGTCTTTACCATTAGGTCTTTACCTTTAGTACCTTGGTCTTCACCATAGGTCTTTATCATTACCCTTAGCAGATTCCCTTAGCAAGCAAACATAACATAACCCGGACTTGAGAGCACACATATGATAGGATTGTGGTGTAATCAATAGTCGGTTGTTGGGAGTAGTCTTAACATGTTTAGCATATGATGACCACGCTCAGTGGAGGCCCCTTTGGGATTATTGATGTCTGATGTGAGTAGTCGTATTGATGTCACTCTTTCTGACCTGGGAGTCCGTGATACTGAGGACCATAGTTACCTTTACCCCACTTGACCGTTTTAGGACGTAGTGCAGTGATTATCTAGGTGTAGCCCTGTGATGGTTGTCATGCGATACTACAGTCAGACGAGTTTATCTTGTGAATATTATTAACCCGCACGAGTAGTCGTGTAGGCCGATAATATCCGAAAGATTTATCGATGACTCTGAGAACTTTTAGAACCCTGTTCTATTGTCTATAAACCCATAGTACACACCTTTTGGGATGGGTAGACCATGGATCCACGCATGTAACCCCTAAACCTAGGCCTTGTGTGCTTTTTTGTGTGTACATATGTTTGTGTTAATGTGTGCTTGTGTGTTCTGTGCATTGCATACATCCCATTGCATCCATTATTGGTTCTAAGGAACTCAGTCGTCTTTTCCTTTGCAAATCATAGGTATCATGGATCTTGAGAAAAGGAACACTAAGAAGTACAATTTCAAGAAGCCCAATTTGGTAGAGTTGAAAAAGCTGGCAGCTTTGGTGTCTTGCCCTGAAGATTTCAGAAAGCGTTATGGAAGGTTGATTGGTATCCTTAGGACTAAGATGGAAGATGATGTTCTTGACACATTGGTGCAGTTTTATAACCCTCTTTACCATTGCTTCACCTTTCCCGACTACTTACTTGTTCCAACATTGGAGGAGTATTCTTATTGGTTTGGTCTACCTGTAAAAGAACAAGAGCCTTTCACTGGTCTAGAGAAGATTCCTTCACCAAAGGATATTGTTGATGCTATTCACTTGGAGATGTCTGAAATCAAGGCTAACCTTACCACCAAGAATGGAATCAAGGGCCTACCCTCTAAGTTCTTAATGGATAAGGCTTTCTACCTAGCTAGGATGAACATTGTGGATGCCTTTGAAGCAGACTTCACTTTACTTGTCTATGGTTTGGTTTTGTTTGCTAATATTGAGGAGTTTGTTGATATCAACGCCATTCGGATCTTCTTAAGTGGAAACCATGTACCCACATTGCTTGGTGATACTTATCACTCCATCCATCACAGAACTCTCAAGGGAAATGGTACCATCTTGTGTTGTGAACCTTTGCTTTACAAGTGGTTTGTTACACATTTGCCTCGAACATCCCACTTTAAAGATAATCTTGACAAGCTTCGTTGGTCTCAGAGAATCATATCTCTTACTCATACCGATGTGTTTTGGTACGATCCAGCTTGTGACAAAGGAGTCATCATTGATAGTTGTGGCCCATTCCCTATTGTGCCACTCCTTGGTATCAGAGGTGGGATTAGCTACAACTCTATTCTTGCTAGATGCCAGTTTGGATACCCTATGGAAGACAAGCCTAAGAATATCCTTTTGTCTAGTTTCTTTTATCTTAACGAGGAAGCCAGTGCAAAAACTAAGGATAAAGTTTTGCATGCTTGGGGAAAGCTCCACAAGAGAACTAAGAATGACTTGGGAAAGAGAAATTGTGTGGCCTTGGAACCATTCCTTCAGTGGGTTCTATCCCGAGCTCGCGATCTTAAGATGCCATATCTCCCCGAGAAACCTCCATAGCCTACCGTTATATCACCCTCTATCATTCCTATTGAGCGCATGGAAGATTATTAGGAAACTCTGACAAGGATGAAACTTGAGTGAGACACTTGGGAAAGGAAGTACCATGCCATATATGCTGAACAGATGGAGATGAATAAACATATGAAAGAGAAGGATGATTTGATTGAGTTGCTCGAGAGACGTGTGATAGACAGACATATGGCGCAAGAGAATTTATTTTTCTCTAGCGTGCAACCAGCTTCTAGTACTCATGAGTATGCAAGTATTCCTCCGACATTTGGTGCTGGGAAAGGGATTGTCGACAAGCTAATTCTGGAGAACTACAAGCTGAAGAGACAGAAGAGGATGCATGGAGTGGAGCCTCTCTAAAAAGGGTTACTTTTTAGGCCTAGTTGTTGTATTTCTCTCTTTGTATTTTGAGCTTCTTGAAATGTACTTTGAAAGTTGTAACTTTTTCTCAATATTAATGAATGGAAGCTTATTTTGAAAATGTCTCTCTTGAGTTCCTTAAAACCAACTGCATTCGCATTGCATTTTGCATTTTTGCTAACCCTATCAAGGAATTGAAATTTGTTTTGCAGACTTTGTAAGATGGATTTTGGAAACAAAGGAACTTGGTCGTATACCTTCATGGTTCCCAATGTTGAGCAACTAAAGGAACTAGGAGAATTGATTGAAGATCCATTGGCTTTCTCAGAAAAGTATAGAAGAATTCTCCCACTGTTGAAGCTTTGAAGGGTTGAAGGACTGCTAGAGACGTTGGTTTAACTCTACCACCCCCTTTATCATTGCTTCGTGTTTCCTGATTACCAGTTGATGTCGACCTTAGAAGAATACTCTGCTTTGATGGGTCTCCCTGTCAATGATTTCTCTCCATTCTCTGGATTATAAGATGAGCTTAGTGAGAAGGACGTTGCAAGAGGAACAAGACTAAGGTTGTCTGACATTCGAGCCTACTTGACTATTAAGGGAGGACTTTCTGGATTGCCCACTCAGTTCTTGTTCGAGAAGGCTCATTACTTTGCTGATAGGAAGAACACTGTGCTTTTTGAGTCCACCTTCGCTTGGCTAGCTTATGGATTGTTCCTATTTCCCAACATTGAAGACTTCGTTGACGTCAATGCTATTAAGATCTTTATGCTCAAAAATTTGGTTCCCACTCTGTTGGCTAATACTTATCATGCCATTCACTCGAATAATATGCAAGATGAAGGACAGATCGTTTGCTATGTTGCTCTCCTTTATAGGTGGTTTATTTCGCACATACCAAGGACCACAACCTTTTGGGATGTGGAAGACAGTACTATTTGGTCCAAGAGACTCATGGAGCTTACTCATTCAGACATCGAGTGGTATGACCCAATCTATGGAGGGATTCTTATGATTCACAGCTGTGGGTATTTCCCCAATGTACCTCTTGTTGGCAGGAAGGGATGCATCAGTTATAACCCCGTTCTCGCTCACTGACAGCTTGGTCATCCCATGGAGGAAGAACCCGATCCCAACAATCTGAAGAGACTTTTTCTTGAAGAAGGGGAAAATCTGGAGTTTACAGTCAAAGTAGCATGTGCTTTGCATAAACAGACAAAGATGGACTGCATTAGGGAATCCTGACTGTACCGTCACCGAAGCTTGCTTGGATTGGGCTCTTAGGACCGCTTTTATGATGAGGATGCCTTATCCGCGTCATAAGCCACCTATAGTCCCTACAAATGAAGAGTTGAAGATGAAGAAAACGCTGGAAGAGCTGACCCTCGACAAAGCGAGGATGCAAGTGGAGTAGATTCTTAGTTCCTTTATGTTTTATTTTATTTGCTTGTGTAATGAACTTTGAAGGTGTACCGCCTATGTTGTAATATTTGCAAATTCGCTAATGAAAGAGCTTGTTTTAAGAAGTATCCACAATATCTACAATGTTTGCAAGGTTTTTAGTTCCTTGATAGTTTTTGCTTGCATTTGCATTTGCATCCTTTCATGTCACAACATGTGCATTCTTTCTTGTCGTGTCTCATTCTGTCGTGTTATCTTCAGAAACCGTCACACTGAGTCTCCGACGATAATACAACATTCGAGCCCAAGCTCACCAGAGGATGTCTGAATACGGCTTTGAACTAGATAGGGTCAACAACGAGTTAAATGATTTATGAGGAAGCATGGGGCAGATCATGGAAGCCCTACAGGTTATCAAAGCAAAGATGGATACTCAGACCACCGTGGTCTCCGAGATTGTCACTCCAACTATGGAGCCTTCTACAAATGTCAACACTGGTCTCTTGCAACCATATGGGTTACCCCCTGGTTTTGTGCCACCACCAATTTCCGTGAATACTCAACAGGTTGTTCCCGTGGGTAATGAAAATCCCCAAGCTATCCCAAACTTTGCTCCGCCAGCTGTGCAAGTTCAAGTGCACCCCATCTTCCACAATCCACAACCGATTTATGACTACCCATAAGTGTCTGAGGAGGGGGACGAGCGCCATGAAAGACTGAAAGAAAGTGTGGAAACTATCCAAAGAAAGATGAGAGCGATGGAAGGCAGTAATATCTTTAGTACTGATGCTAGAGATATGTGTTTGGTTTCTGGTTTAGTGATTCCACCAAAGTTCAAGACTCCAAGTTTCGACCAATATTCAGGCGCGACGTGCCCAAAGTCGCACTTGATTATGTATTACAGAATAATGGCACCATATATGGATAATGACAAGCTAATGATCCACTGTTTTCAGGATAGTTTGAAAGGAGACTCTGCTAAATGGTACATGAGCTTGGACCAGTCCAGAATTCACAGTTTTCAAGATTTGTCAGATGCTTTTGTGAAACATTACAAGTATAATATGGATTTGGCCCCTGATCGTAGGCAGCTTTTGAGTATGTCTCAAAACAACTCTGAGTCCTTTAAAGAATACGCTCAACATTGGAGGGAGACTGCTTCCCAAGTAGAACTTCCATTGTCTGAGAAGGAACTAGCTGATTGGTTCGTAGACACCGTGAAGCCTGAGTTTTATGAAAGAATGATTAGCAGTGTTAGCGCCAACTTTGCTGACATTGTAGCCGTGGGTGTGAAAGTAGAAGCTGGTTTGAAGAGTGGAAATGTGATTAGTTCCTCAAACAGTTCAAGCAGTAGCAACAACAAGAAACCTCCCAGTAATCTCCATAAGAAGAGAGAATGGGAGAAAAATGCAGTCATGACAGGCAGAAAGAAGAATCAAGTCCAAAAACAGCCAGTTTATCAACAGCAGTATAACCCAAGTTTTGTCCAACAACCAATATATCCTGTGCAGTTTGCCCCACAACCTTATGTGGCAGTTGTGACTCTAACTTTCAATCATCTGCCCGCGCAGCAGGCGCCCGTTTATCAACAACAACCCAACTATCAGCAAGCACCTAGTGCTCCAGCTTACCAACAAAAACAGAGGCCACCAGCTCCTCAATCAAACACTCCGTACCGAAGACAAGGGGCAAAGCCTTCACTTCCACCTATTCCAATGAATTACATAGAGCTTTATCCCTCTTTTGTCCAATAAGGATTGATCGTCACTAGACCCTTAGGCCCACCTACAGAAAAGTCCATGCAATTCCATAATCCTAATGTCCACTGTGCGTTCCACCAAGGCGCTGCCGGTCATGACTTAGAAGCATGCCTTGCGCTGAAATATGTTGTGAAGGGTTTGATGGAAAAGAAGATTTTGTCCTTTGTGGACAATCATCCAAATGTGAAGAATAATCCATTACCTACACATGGGACTATAAATACTATTGAAGATGAAAATGATTAGGTGTTAATATTGGATGCATCTAAGATCAAGACTCTTGTCAAGGTTTTTCATGCAAAATTGTTTGAAGCTGGTTTGATAAAGGTTTGCCACAATGACTGTGAAGACTGTGATGCCAGTGTCAGAGGATGCCAGTTAGTTCAAGATGACATTCAAATTTTGATTGATGAAGGTTTTCTGCAAGTAATCAGTAAAGTGAAGAAAGAGGAAGTTGCGGTAATTGAGCCCATATTCAATTTACCAGAATCAAGAGAGAAGGTGCCCATTTTTAATGTGCCAAAGCCTGGTTCTGCGGTTCCTATTTTCAAATAAACCAAAGCCAATATTCAACACATCAGAATCTGTTGTTGCTTCTGCTGCCAATCAACCAAGGCCAAAAGTCCTCAGAGAGCCTATTCCATTTCAGAAGTTCTAAAGTTGTGTTGTGGAAATATGAAGATAATATGATTAACAAAGAGTCTGGAAGTGTGGTTCCAAGGAAAGAGGTGGGAACTACTAGTGAAGAAGTAACCAATATAGCTGGGGCTGGAAAGATGACACGAAGTGGTCGAGTTTACACTCCCCTATTCAAAGGGAATGTGCCCAAAGAAACTGTTGCTCCTATGCCCTTCAAGGACAAGGAGAAGGAAGTGGTTACAAGTGAAGAAGATGTCGAGTTTCTGAGGATCATCAAAAGAAGTGACTACAAAGTGGTGGATCAGCTTCACCAAACTCCCTCTAAAATCTCAATCTTGTCTCTGCTGTTAAATTCACCTACTCATCGAGCTGCCTTGCAAAAGATATTGGCCCAAGCCCATGTTGCCCGAGATATTACCGCCGGCCAGTTTGATAGTGTAATTGCAAATATCACTACTTGCAACACCCTTAACTTTAGCCAAGAAGAATTACCTAGGAAGGGTCAAAATCACAATCTTGCTCTACATGTATCCGTGAAATGCCAAGAAGACACTTTGGCAAGAGTCCTCGTGGACACTGGGTCCTCTCTGAATGTTTTTCCCAAAAGGACACTTGAAAAGTTGGCTTACAAGGGGACTGAAATGAAACCTACCTCTCTAATTGTCAAGGCTTTTGATGGCTCACGAAGATCTGTAATGGGTGAAGTTGAGCTACCAATCCTGATTGCCCCGCATGTTTTCAACATCACATTCCAAGTTTTGGATATTAATCCCGCTTACAGTTGCCTACTTGGAAGGCCATGGATCCATGAAGCTGGTGTCGTGACTTCAACGTTACACCAAAAGATGAAGTTTGTGATTGATGAAAAGTTGGTTATTATACATGGTGAAGAGGACTTGATGGTCAGTAACTTGTCTTCCTTTCGTTATATAGAGGCTGATGAGGATGCTTTGGAAACCTCTTTCTAAGCTCTCGAAATAACCAATGCTATCATGATGGACATTGAAGAGTCGGTGGTTCCGAGTACTCTATTTTTTATTTCCTTCAAGAGTATGCAATCATCCCTGAAAGAAGGTGTGCCCGCAGGTTGGGGCAAGGTTATCGAAGTTCAAGAGAGGAAGAAATATCAAGGGTTGGGTTACAAACCAACTCGTGATAAAACAACTACTTCTACAACAATGCGACCAAAGACAATCCAGAAAGTATTCGCCAGCAAAGGATATCAGGTCAATGCCGTGATAGAAGACGAAGAAGATGAGGACATTAGCCATTTGGTATTTCAGTGTGACGCTGCACTAGATAATTGGGAAGCTATTAAGATCCCTGTGTTGTTCCTTGTGCCAGAGTAATATGTTTGTTTTTGTTGTTTGTTTTCAATTCCATAGCCGTGCCCAAGGCAATCAGACTATTTTGTATGGGCCACAACTTTCAACTTTATTAAATCAATGAAGATGTTTTGTTAAACTCTTTTGTTTTCATTTACTGTTTTTGCTTTTAAGGAAAAATGGCAATCTTTTTCAAAACTATAAAAACATTTCTTCTTGCATTTAATTTTGTGCATTTTAATAAAATAAATCCCTTCACCATGCAGAATAATCCACAAACCTGTTGTATTCGATGTCCCTACTTTCACCATTGACTTTGATTCACCCATCTATCAAGCTGAGGATGAGGGAGAGGAAGATTATGAGGTCCTAGATGAATTGGCAGAAATGTGTGAGTACGAGTATACGGATCTTCAGCCACATGAGGAACAAGTTGACATCATCAATCTTGGTACCGATGAGGATAAGAAGGAAGTCAAGATTGGGGCAGTGCTTGGGGCAGAAATTAGACAGCGTTTGGTAAAGCTTCTTAAAGAGTATGTGGATGTGTTTACATGGTCTTATCAGGACATGCCTGGTTTGGATACAGACATTGTAGTTCATAAACTACCACTCTAGCCCGAGTGTCCGCCAGTGAAAAAGAAACTCCGAAGAAGTAGACCCGACATGACTCTCAAGATCAGAGATGAGGTCAAGCGACAACTTGATGCAGGATTTCTGGCAGTCTCAAAATATCCTGAATGGGTGGCCAACATTGTGCCCGTAATAAAGAAGAACGGTAAGGTGCAAATGTGTATGGATTATAGGGATCTTAACAAGGAAAGTCCAAAGGACGATTTCCCTCTGCCGCATATTGACACTCTTGTGGATAATACGGCCCGTTTTGCAGTTTTCTCCTTTATAGATGGCTTCTCCGACTACAACCAGATCAGAATGGATCTTGCCGACATGGACAAAACCACGTTCATCACTCCTTGGGGAACTTATTGCTACAAGGTTATGCCCTTCGGTTTGAAAAATGCAGGGGCAACCTATCAGAGAGCTATGGTGACTCTTTTCCACGACATGATACATAAAAAAATTGAGGTGTATGTTGATGATATGATTGCTAAATCCCAGAGTGAGGAGGACCATTTGGATCACCTTCTGAAACTGTTCAAAAAGACTCCGGAAATATTAATTGAGGTTGAACCCTGCCAAGTGTACCTTCGGTGTTAGATCAGGAAAGTTGCTTGGTTTTATCGTTAGTCAACGAGGAATTGAGGTAGACCCTGACAAAGTGCGAGCTATTCAAGAGATGCCAGCTTCGTAAACTGAGTCTCAAGTAAGAGGTTTTCTTAGTCATCTGAATTACATCTCTAGGTTTATCTCCAATATGACTCCCACTTGTGAACCAATCTTCAAGCTGCTTCACAAAGACCAGATTGTAGAGTGGAACTCCGACTGCTAGCAGGCCTTTGACAAAATCAAGAGTTATTTGCAAGAACCACCGATATTGGTCCCTCCTATTCCAGGAAGACCCCTCTTCATGTATATGACTGTGTTATAAGGATCAATGGGTTGTGTTTTGGGCCAACATGATGAATCTGAGCATAAAGAGCATGCCATTTACTACTTGAGCAAAAAGTTTACTGATTGTGAGAGTTATTATTCACTTTTAGAAAGACTTGTTGCGCTTTAGCATGGGCCTCCAGGCGTTTGAGACAATACCTTATATGTCATACTACTTTATTAATCTCAAAAATGGATCTAATAAAGTATATCTTTGAAAAGCTTGCTCAAACAGGAAGACTTGCCCGTTGGCACATGCTCTTATTAGAATATGATATTCAGTACGTCACTCAGAAGTCTATCAAGGGAAGTGTCTTATCAGATTACCTTGCAGATATGCCTGTAGAAGACTATGAGCCCCTCAAGTTTGATTTCTTGGATGAAGACATTATGGTTGTGAAAGATTGTGAAGAGCCAGGCCCCGATGAAGGTCCTGAACCTGGTTCCCGATGGAAAATGATGTTTGATGGTTCTTCTAACTACAGTGGACATGGTGTAGGTGTTGTGTTGATGAACCCTGATGGTGGTTATACCCCATTTACAGCCAGATTATGTTTTGAATACACGAATAACATTGCTGAATATGAAGCGTGCATTCTAGGGTTGGAAGTAGCTATTGATCTCAGAATCAATATTTTGGAGGTCAGTGGAGATTCTGCTCTGGTTATCTATCATGTTAAAGGTGAATGGGAAACTAGAGATGAGAAGTTGGTCCTGTACCGTGCTCATATTGTGGAGATGATCTAATACTTTGATGAGATCACTTTCCGTCATGTTCCACGATCAGAGAACCACATAGCTGATGATTTAGCCATGTTAGCTTCAATGTGGAAAGTTAATTTTGTTAATGAAGCGCCACTCATCAATATCGAGCGCAAGGCTGAACCAGCCTACTGCCAATTAGTTGAAGAAGAAGAAGATGGGTGATGCGGTGTTTTCGCAAGTATACGAATTGCGTCAGAGTAATATAAAAGATTATCGATCCCACAGAGACCAAACGTCAATCTATCAATTTCTATCGTTATGAAGTTTATCTAAGGCAAATCAATCGGGAGTTCGTGAGTGCACAGTAAAAGCAGAGTAAAGTACGAAGATATAAAATTCATTAAACAACAGGCTTGAATGTAATTCACACAGTCAGATAATATTCCAGATGCTTGTAAATAGAACTACTTATGGGGTAATGTTTCTACTTATGAAAAGAACTAATTTAACGGGAATTATCGCTTTCGCGTATTCAGAACCGAGTTTATCCCTTAATCGAACCCTCTTATTGTCACTTATAAAAAGGAGCGCATTGCGTTAAAGTAATAAACCTATTTTTAAGAAATATAGTTTCTTGACTCAGTTGAAAAGTATTTTTGACTTGGAACTTTTAACAAAAAGAGGTTCATGCGAACCGAACTTTAAACCCATAAACGCGTCCGAAAATAGTTTTAAAATCGTTTTTCTAAAGTATTAAAAACTCCTACTTAACTGGACAAAGCGTTTTCGCTTTCTTTGAAGAGTTAAGACTAACCAAGTTTAACCAAAGGTTGGACGACTTTCGATCTTACCCAACAGAAATAAAGTACAGAAAACTTGTGTTAAAAATCAGAATAACCCCTAAGCATTTCTATTGACACATTGTATGGAATATTACTTTAACTATGATCCTTACATTCTAACCTTTAAGATTTAGCCGGACATGGAAATGTAAATAGACATGTTGAAATAGATCATGTTAAAGTAAATTCTTAAAAAGGGTTTTGAAAGTAAAGCGAGTGCGAGAAATAAAGAAAGTAAAGCGAGTGCGAGAAATAAAGAAAGTAAAGCGAGTGCGAGAAATAAAGAAAGTAAAGCGAGTGCGAGGAAATAAAGAAAGTAAAGCGAGTGCGAGGAAATAAAGAAAGTAAAGCGAGTGCGAGAAAATAAAGAAAGTAAAGCGAGTGCGAGAAAATAAAGAAAGTAAATGCTGAACTTGTAAATGAAACCTGCTCCAAATCGGAGGCTTTAAATCTGGTACAACTGGAAATAAATGACTGGAAATGAAAATGGCGGCAGGATTAACTTCTACCAGAGTGCTCCAAACTCGATTACAGACTCGATCGAACAGTGTGATAACTCCCCGATGTGAAGAGTTTATCACTTTACAATACTGAAATATATGGCTTGAGTTCTGAAACTAAGCTTGGATGAAGAAAAAGGATTCAGAACTCGTCTATTTATAGCCTAGGAAAATAACATGGGAGGACAAAAGTGCCCCTCAACTTCTTTTGGGAGGGAAATCAAACGTCAAAGGTGGCGCCCGCCACCCCCTCATGGCGCCCGCCATGTGAACCAAAGGAGAAAGAAGTGGAGATCGTGGCAGTTGACAGCAGTTGACTTCTATCGAAGTCATGGCCTACCCTATGGTGCCCTCCATGGTGGATGCCATGTGTACAATTTCCTCAAAAACTGGTTTTCTTGCTCGTTTTTCTTCATTTCTTCACAAGGAGCTCTGGAAATACAAAGAACCTGAAAACAAAACAAAACACAAGCATAACACAAGAAAATGGCAATAAAATCCTAAGAAACATGTGCAATCCGAGTCAAATACGCAGTGTGATTCAGTGTTATCAAATTCTCCCACACTTAGACCTTTGCTTGTCCTCAAGCAAAACACTTTATAGCTCATGACAGAAAAAGGTGGTATCAAAGAATGATTTGGGCTAAAAGGGCTTCTAAGTTCAAACTAGGATGAAGTGATAGGTACTAACTAAGTGAACCAAGGGTATCGTAATGACACTTTTCCGCAGACACGAACATAAACTTCGTTCTTATACAAACCAATCCATACTACCCCACTGTACCTAGGCCTACCTTTTGCATCTCTTTTGGGTCCTCTTCATTCCGGTGCAATCACATTAAGCCCGTTATCCATACATACTCATAGTAAAGTGACCGGTTAGTGATTCTGATCTCAAGCATGGGGCTCTGGTACACAAACTGGTGTAACCCCTTTTATTGACCCAATTGTAGTTGTGGGGGATTGGATTGTAACCTGCCCTACCAAGTCCAGCACCAGATACCTCTGAACCAACCAACAATGGGCAAATTTTATTCTCTTTTTTTTATTATTATATTTTTTTTGCAATTTTTTACAACTTTTTGGGTTAAATGACCTTGTGAGGGTTACCTATACCCGAGTTGCATTTTTATGAAGCACATCATACAGATCATTCACTTATATTCATCGGTACCTTACGTAGAGCATGCTTAGGCCGGAGCCGACTGCTAGGATAAACTACTAAAGACCTACTCAAAAAGATAATTAAGGCCATGGTATATGGGGTATCGGGGTCGATTCTTAAAATCACGAAGCCTATGGTGTTAAAACGATACCGATGTTTCAAAAAAGTTTTCCCAAGTCATCTGTATCCTAACTCAAACCTGTCTCAAAGCCCAATTTTTCAGAACAATACACTTTCTTTTGTAAAAAAAAAATTTTTTTTTGGTAAGGCTAAGAAAATGGGGAAATAGGGATACACTACACAGATGACTCGTCAAGCACATGCATATTCTAAAAACAAACTAAAAACAAGATAAATAAACTAGAAAGAAATAAAAAGAAAGAAAATGCAAGTAAAACAGATAAAGTCTCCTCCCACACTTAAATCGAACATTGTCCCCAATGTTTCGAAATAAGATAGGGAAAGAGTAACTTGGAAGATCTACGACATACTGCTAGTACTCTCGCCATCGTGCGGTGAGCGCCTAGGGTAACGAGATCTGCTGCGGCGACGATCGCTCTGAGAAGCTGCGAACTCGTCGAATCTGGTGGTCAAAGTAGCCCGAGATTGCATGATACTTTGAATGGAGCTGTTTGTCTGCTGCTGTGACTCTGGCATGAATCTCATGTTGTCGGTCAGTTGCTGCTGGATGGCAGCAAGCAAGCCATCACGCCTTTCTTCTCTGGCCAGCTGGTCGCGCCACATCTGCTCAGTAATATAGAAACCAGGAGATGTACCTGCAGAAGGGTGAGAAGAAGACGGTGCAGTGGGTGCAGATGATACATTAGGAGGCAGTGGACCCGTAACAGGTGGAGCATCTAAATCATAGGTCCAGTTCCTCTCTACACGTACATCAGTACGTCTAGTGCATGGCAAAACAAGAGATGGGATAGCTACTCCATGGATCATGAGTTCAAAGCCCCTCTCTCTCCTTACCTTACACAATTTCATATCTTTTAGAAATTTTAAATTAATTGTGCAGGGAGGAAGAGGTGCCAAGGTGGCTATCTCAGTGTCGAGGTTTAGAGCCCTAGCAATAGACGTAATCAAACCTCCAAGAGCAATGGTCCCTGTACTCTTAATAACAACAGTCATGTGAGCAATAACAAAAGGAACCAAATTAATCCTCCTATTTGTGAGGCACCCTTGCAAAAACAGAAGTTCTTTTGCATTCACTTTGTTTGGATTCTCCCGGCCAAAAATAGTACAAGCCAACATATAACAAAAAACACGGATGGTCGGGTTATGGATCCTTGAGGCAAGAATCCCTTCAAAAGAAGTAATTGTAAAATTTGACAACTTGTGCCAGAAGGAAAATGCCTCAACTGACCAATCGGAATCCAAAGGTGCTTCACAAACAGCGCCATCCCCAAAAGGCATTCCTAATCTCTCTGCTAGTTCGTCGGTGGTGAGTTCATATTCGACATTAAACATTCTAAATTTCACCGTACCGACTGTGCTAGCAGTGTTATGACTAACAATGTAAATCAAGGAACTCAAAAATTCTCGAGTCAACCTTTCAAAAGTGGGTTCTTGCCTAGCAAAAATATCGTGTAATCCTAAGACATATAGCAAGTGAAAAATGTTATGATAAATACCAAGAGTATAGAGACAGTCCACGTCGACGTACCGGGTCGAGATAATCTCTCGTGCTTGCAATCTCTCGAGAAGTTTCTTTTGCCTTTCCTCGGACTTGCCTTGGCGAAGGATGTAACTGTCATACTCCATTGATGCACCTTTGAGGTTGAAAATGAGAGAAATGGGTTTTGTAGAAGGATGGTGAAAAATGGATTTTTAAGAAATTTTGATCGATGGGTATGAAAATGGAAGTTGGAGAGGTTAATGGGATGGTGAGTAGATGAAAAAGTTGTGAATTTTATGGGGGTTGATGGAGGTTTTCGGATGGGTAAAAATGGAGGTTAGGGAGTTTGAAGATGAGAAAATGGGAGAAATGGTGGTTCTGCCTCGCATATAGTTTCAGACCCCATGGCGGGCGCCACCTTTGTAAAAAGTCTGGGCCAGATTTTTGCTTTGCTTTCTTGGGCTTTCTTCTCCTCCTTTATTTGGGTGGTGCAGGTAGCACTTCCTTCTTGTTTTTTTTAGTACATGCATATTTTTGTTAGGTCTAAAAAATAAAAATACAAATAATAAATAAGTAAATAAATTAATAAAATAAAATGAGAGAATAATAAACATAAAAATGCATATATATATATATATATATATATATATATATATATATATATATATATATATATATATATATATATAACCAAAGTACATCATGAACAACATGGAAGCCAAATGCGAGAATGTAAAACATATATATATATATATATATATATATATATATATATATATATATATATATATATATATATATATATATATATATATATATATATATATATATATATATATATATATAATGAGAGTAGTGCTATCATGGAGCAGGAGGCTCCTAGGTCTGGTCAGAACCTCGAACTGCGGCTAATTTGCGGCGTAGATCTGCGATCTCCTGATACAAGCAATCAGCCTCCGCCGCGTTAGTCAGATCGGACACCTGGACCTGCAGGTAAGGTCAGTAACCTCTTGTCGAAGTCTGGCAGTCTCCATACGTCGCTCAGCTAGTTGTGTGTACACGTCAAGTCTCTGCAAGGAAAGATTATTCGACAGCACTGTAATCCTGGGAGAAGGTGGTGTAGGGTGATACTCTGGAACCAGTGGAGTGTGAGGCTCATCAACTGTCTCTCCATAACCCTCTAAAGCATAACTCCAATTAGCAGGGTTGTGGACACTATTCATCATAGGATCAGGTAAAGTGAAGTAATGGATGGTCTCGCCGTCGATCAAGAGCCTGAACTGGTTAAGGCAAAAGGAAGCTCTCCTTATCAACCCTCGGTCTAAGCAGAAATCGATATCCAACGTGGTATACCCGCAGTAGGGAGTCAGGTGAAGCAGCTTACTTGTAAGACCCAAAGCGGTAGCAATCTGAGTAACCGTTCCTCCCACATGGATGATTCCTTCAGAAGATCTGGCTGTGAGTGTGAAGTTATCCAGCAGAAAGTTCTCACAAGCCACAGGACATGACTGGTTCGCACAGAAAAGGAAGAAGATCTCCTCCTCATTAACATGGACATCAGCATAAGCCTTTCCAAGGAAGGAGTGGGCAAGGATCATCTGGAAATACCTGAGAGCTGGGTTATGGATAATGTGAGATAGCTGGGTATACGGATTAGGGCTTCCTCCACCTGTAATATCGCTCCAGAACTTGTCGATATCTCGACTCATAAAGTATCCCATAGGTAAATCAGGTATGGCATCAGGGGAAGTCTAGAAACCTAGCAAATCACCAAACCCCTTATGGGTAAAAGAGTACTCTGTCCCAAACAGTCTGAAAATGACGCTGCCGTCTGGACCATCATATGGCTCATGGCTAAATGAACTGAGGAACTCCAGGGTGAGGTTTCTGTAGGTCGGATGCATGTCATCAGCATACTCATCCCACTGGAGCTGGCTACATAGAAACCTTATACTGGGCTCGATGCCTAAGGCGTCCATGCAAGCCTGGTCAGGGTAACGGGTAGGTGCCATGGGGCGCTGATAAAGGACCAAATAGCGCTATCTCTGTGCGTCATCTCTGAAAGCGACGTGCATGTCGTCGAAGGTCTGCATCCTAAAAAGAAGGGTTAGAGAATGGGACCTGAAGACATAAACATTATAAAAGGTCAGTCTATACAAACAAACTAATAAAAACAAAATGTAAGACATGAAAAGTAATAAACATAAAAGAAAAAATAAAGAAAAATAAAGAAAACCGTGGGTTGCCTCCCATGCAGCGCTTGTTTAACGTCGTTAGCTTGACGAGTAGAACTCATGTAGCTGAAGTAGGTAGTGATGGATCGATTAGAGTGTGGCTGGAGTAGTTAATGGGAATGTCACCTCCTTCGTAGTGTTTTAACCTCTACCCATTTACAATGAATGGACTACAAGAATGGTTCTTGATCTCAACTGCTCCGAATTTTAGGACTTTAGAAACTTCGAAAGGACCTGTCCATCTTGAACGAAGCTGCCAGGAAAAAGTCGCAACCTGGAATTAAAGAGAAGAACATGATCTCCTATATTGAAATATTTCTTTATAATTCTTTTATCATGCCAAGCTTTGGTTCTTTCTTTATATATTATGGCATTTTCATAGGCAGACAGGCGGAGTTCTTCTAGTTTATGAATGTCAAGGATGTGCTTTTCACCAGCAGTCAAATAATCTAAGTTTAAGGTTTTAATGGCCCAATAGGCCTTGTGTTCTAACTCAAAGGGTAGGTGACAAGACTTTCCATAGACCAATTGGTAAGGAGTTGTTCCAATAGGGGTTTTAAAGGCAGTTCTGTAGGCCCATAGTGCTTCTTGTAGCTTCTGAGACCAATCTTTTCTAGTTATTGAAACAGTTTTCTCTAAGATTTGTTTAATTTCCCTATTAGATACCTCTACTTGGCCGCTAGTCTGTGGATGGTAAGGTGTTGCTACTCTATGCTTAACTCCATATTTGCTTAAAAGTTTATCAAAAATTCTTGATATGAAGTGCGATCCACCATCACTTATAACAAGACGGGGTACTCCGAATCTAGGGAATATATAATTCCTAAACAGCTTAATCACTACTCGTGTGTCGTTTGTGGGTGAGGCTATGACTTCAATCCATTTAGACACGTAGTCAACAACTATTAAGATATATTTATTTCCTAATGAGGATGGAAATGGTCCCATAAAATCGATACCCCAAACATCAAAAAGTTCCACTTCCTGAATGTTCCTTAAAGGCATTTCGTCACGTCTGGAGATGTTCCTAGTGCGCTGGCACCGGTCACATTTGACTATATAAGCATGACCATCATGCCACATTGTGGGCCAGAAAAGGCCAGCTTGAAGAATTTTAGCGTGTGTCTTTGAGGTACTAGCATGTCCTCCGTAGGGTGTAGAGTGACAGTGTTCTATGATTTTCTTACCTCTTCTTCTGGAACGCAACGACGAAAAATACCGTCTGTGCCTCTTTTGAAAAGAAGTGGCTCGTCCCAATAAAATTGTCTTACATCGTTAAAGAACTTTTTTTTCTGTTGATAGTTAAGGTCAGGAGGTATGATATCGGCGGCTAGGTAATTAACAAAATCAGCGTACCAAGGTACGCCACTTATCGCCAAAGATTTTTCAGGGCTCTTATAAGGATCTAGGTTATTTTCTTCAATGGCTTCTATCTTAGCTATTAACCTGTCATAGGCAAAATCATCATTTATAGGCACTAAATTTGGTTTCAGGTACTCAAGTCGAGAAAGGTGATCAGCAGCTACATTTTCTGTGCCTTTCTTGTCTCGAATATCTAGATCAAACTCCTGCAATAAAAGAATCCATCGAAGTAACCTAGGTTTGGCATCTTTCTTACTTAATAGGTAACGAATAACAGCGTGGTCTGTGTAAACAATAATTTTAGCTCCTACCAGATAAGATCGAAATTTGTCCATATCAAAAACCACGACAAGGAGTTCTTTTTCAATGGTTGCGTAGTTAAGCTGAGCAGCATCTAGGGTTCTACTAGCATAATAAATTACATGTAATTTCTTATCCTTTCTTTGACCTAGAACAGCTCCTACAGCGTAATCGCTAGCATCACACATGATTTCGAAAGGTTCGGTCCAATCTGGGGGTTGCATAATGGGTGCTGAAATTAGCGCTTGTTTCAAAAGGTTAAATGCTTCAATGCATTTTTCATCAAAATTAAATTTAACATCTTTCATCAGGAGGCCAGTTAAAGGTTTGGTTATTTTGGAGAAATCCTTGATAAAACACCGGTATAAACCAGCATGTCCAAGAAAACTTCAGACTTCTCTAATGGTCTTAGGGGGTTTTAGGTTTTCTATTACCTCTATCTTGGCTCTATCTACTTCAATACCCCTTTCAGAGACTATGTGTCCTAAAACTATACCTTCGGTAACCATAAAGTGACATTTCTCCCAGTTTAGCACCAGGTTTACATCCACACATCTTTTCAGGATTTTCTCAAGGTTAACGAGACAGTTTTTGAAATCAAATCCGCATACCGAGAAATCATCCATGAATACTTCCATAATTCCATCAAGGTAATTGGCAAATATTGACATCATGCAACGCTGGAAAGTAGCTGGAGCATTACAGAGGCCGAAAGGCATTCGTCTATAGGCAAAGGTTCCAAAAGGGCGTGTGAAGGTTGTTTTTTCTTGATCTTCTGGGTGAATAGGAATTTGGAAGAATCCCAAATATCCATCAAGATAAACGCTCCAGCATTTGGTCTATAAATGGTAAAGGGAAATGATCCTTCCTAGTTGCTTTGTTTAATTTTCTGTAATCTATGCACATACGCCATCCTCCTTCTATCCGTTTTGCTACATGTTCGCCTTTCTCGTTTTGCACGACTGTGATGCCTCCCTTTTTAGGTACTACATGCACAGGGCTCACCCACTTACTATCTGAGATTTGATAAATTATACGTGCTTCCAGTAACTTAAGAACTTCCTTCTTAACAACATCACTCATTATAGGGTTTATCCTTCTCTGATGTTCTCTGGAGGGTTTCGAATCTTCCTCAAGTAAAATCCGGTGCATACACACGAATGGACTTATACCTTTCAGATCAGAGATATTATATCCTAAGGCTGAGGGATATTTCCGCAAAACATATAAGAGCTGGTCTGTTTCTTCTTGATTCAAGGTAGCACTGACTATAACTGGACGGTTCATTTCCTCGTCCAAAAACTCATGTCTTAGATTCTTAGGTAGTTCTTTAAGTTCTAAAGTTGGTTTCTTGGGGCATGGTATTGGATTGGGGGTAAGGGATAAACATTCGTGAAGGTTATCAACAATGTAGGGTTCCATAAATCCATCATCTTCCCTTATTAGGGTTGAAGGTAGTTTGATTGTTTATATGGGTTCTTTTTGATCTAGTTCCCTAATGCATTCATCAATGATGTCTATGGCATAACATGCGTCTCCTAATACTAGTGCCATAAGAAATTTAGACAAAATGAATTCTATCTTTTCATCACCTACCTCAAAAGTCAACTTTCCTCTCTTGACATCTATTATGGCTTCTGCGGTTGATAAGAATGGCCTACCTAGGAGGATTGGGATGTCATCATCTTCTTTAATGTCCATGACAACGAAATCAGTAAGGATAAACAACTGACCGATCCTAACTGGGGCGTCTTCTAATATGCCTACTGGATATTTGACGGATCTATCAGCTAATTGAAGAGACATCTTAGTAGGTTGCAATTCTCCTAGTTTTAACCTTTCACAAACTGCTAGAGGCATTAAGCTCACACTAGCTCCTAAGTCCAGGAAAGCTTTATCGATGACATGACTCCCCAAAATACAAGGTATGAAGAAATTTCCAGGATCTTTCTCCTTTTTGGCAAGTTTATTCTCGGAAATGGAATTGCATTCCGAAGGTTTTGGATCGTCAAGTCTACGTTTATTGGTAAGGATGTCTTTGAGGAACTTTGCATAAGATGGTATCTGGGTGATGGCTTCTGTGAAAGGGATCTCCACATGAAGTTTCTCTATGACTTTAATGAATTTCTGGTATTGGTTATTGATCTTGGTTTGTTTGAGTCTTTGTGGATAGGGTATTGGAGGTTTGTATGGCGGGGGTGGTTCATAACTTTTATCTATAGCTTCTCCCTTATCTTGATTTTTCTGTTTTTCGGATTCCACTGGTTCCTCTACTTCATCCGTAGGTATAACGCTTTTCTTAGAAGTTTTGGGTTTGCCCAATGCCGGGTTAAAACGTTCATCGTAAGCGGTCCCACTTCGTAAGGTAATTGCATTGGCTTCTCCTTGGGGGTTTTGTTGAGGTTGTCCAGAAAATTGTCCTCCAGGTGTGGTTTCAGGAGCTTGTTTGAGAGCTACCTGAGAGATCTGGGTTTCAAGCATCTTATTGTGGGTGACTATTTGGTCTACCTTGGTTCCTAACTGGGTAATCATTTCGTTTACATGAATGTTTTGGTTTAGGAATTCTTTGTTTTGCTTGGTTTGAGCCGAAATGAAATTTTCCATGATTTTCTCAAGGTTCGGCTTGGGCGGCACAACTTGCATAGGTTGGTTTTGTCTCTGGGCTTGAAAACCGGGTGGTATCGGAGGTACAGGGTTTTGGATAGGGTTATTGTTTTTGTAGGAAAAGTTTGGGTGATTCCTCCATCCAGGGTTATAAGTGTTTGAAAATGGGTCCCCTTGGGCATAGTTGACCTGGTCTGATTTAGTTTCATTCAACAGATTGCATTCCGCTGATTGGTGTCCTTTGGTTCCACATAATTCGCATTCCAACGAGACTGCTGCTGCAGTAGCTGGGTTTGCATACATATGTTCGACCTTAAGGGCCAAAGCGTCCATTTTGGCTTGCATCATGTCTATAGAACTTATCTCATGTATTCCTCCTTGGGTTTCTTTCTTCTCCACTGTTGCTCATTCTGTTCCCCATTGGCAATGGTTTTGAGCCATGTCTTCGATGAGAGCGTAAGCTTTAGGGTAAGGTTTATTCATTAGAGTGCCACCAGCGGCAGCGTCGATGGTCATCTTAGTGTTATAATGAAGTCCATTATAGAAGGTATGAATGATTAGCCATGATTCCAGGCCATGATGTGGACATATTCTCAATAGGTCTTTATATCTCTCCCAAGCTTCAAAGAGTGATTCACCTTGGTTATGAGTGAATTTGGTTATTTGGTTTCGAAAAATAGCAGTTTTACTTGGGGGAAAATATCTAGTAAGGAAAACTCTCCTAAGGTCTTCCCAAGTTGTTATAGAATTGGCTGGAAGGGAATCTAACCATGTAAGGGCTTTGTCTTTGAGGGAGAAAGGAAATAGTCTTAGACGAATCGCCTCAGGAGTAGCACCATTGGTTTTAAAAGTGTCAGCTAATTGGATAAAGACTTTTAGATGTTGATTTGGGTTCTCAGAAGGGAGACCCACGAATTGGTTTTGCTGTACTAATTGTAATAGGGAGGGTTTCAGTTCGAAATTGTTAGCAGGAATAGCAGGGTTTACTATACTAGAACTGGGTTCGTCATTGGATGGTTGAGCGAAATCCTTAAGGGGTCTTCGGTTACGGTCTTCGGCCATAGTTTCCTTAATTCTAAGAAGTGAGAGTCGTGCGCGAGCGTAACGTCCAGGTTCTGCTAAAGGATCTATAAGACTACCAGTGCTGTGAGTTCTTCGCATTGACCAGTAGGTAAAGCCTTAGTCTAGATGGTGTAACAACAGGGTACAAAATTTGACGTAATTGGTCCCCGACAACGGTGCCAAAAACTTGATGCGGTGTTTTCGCAAGTATACGAATCGTGTCAGAGTAATATAAAAGATTATCGATCCCACAGAGACCAAACGTCAATCTATCGATTTCTATCATTACGAAGTTTATCTAAGGCAAATCAATCGGGAGTTCGTGAGTGCACAGTAAAAGCAGAGTAAAGTACGAAGATATAAAATTCAATAAACAACAGTGAAATTCTGGTATGACAGACCCAGATGTCACATAACATGTCGAGACATCTGGCCTGTTATCAACAACATATACAAGATATAGACAATTAAAGAAGTTGTTGAAAAGTAAAGTGCACACAGAATTTGTTCACCCAGTTCGGTCTAACAACCTACATCTGGGGGCATACCAAGCCATGAAGGAAGTTCATTATCAGTAGTATCAATTCATAGACCTTACAATCAACACACCCGTTGATGATCTACTCACTTAATCACTACCCAATGACCCTTCTACCTAAGTCCTCCTTAGATAAGAGACTCCATCTCACTTCCAATCATCGCAATGATGTCTAGCAGTCAACACCTCAGCCACTGCATCAACAGCTTGATTTCCAACAACTCTTCAGTCACAGAAAATTAACATACACACTTATACGCTAATACCTAGACATGACTCACATGGCTAAGAACAATACTTAGAGTTGCTTAACAGCTTCCTCCAAGAATAACACTCACTCTTGCTTAAAAGCTTCGAGGAGAACAGTGACCATCTCACAATCCGAGTGGTTCACACATACCAACTCTCCTAGAGAGTGGTTCACAAGAACGAAACCCTAATAAGTTTACATCTTGGAATCGTTACAAAATCAGGTTACAAACACTCCTATTTATAACCTACATCCCAACTGGATTTGGGCTTCAAATCACAGCATATCAGCTGCTACAAATCAGCAGAAACTTCTGCTATATAATAGGTCTTCAATCAAATATTTCCTAATATGTCTCCATATTTAGAAAGTAGTGAAAATCCGAAAACCAGCACAAAATCTCAACTCAATTACTTTGGACGCCACATAGGGTAACTAAATATTCACAGAATATTCAGTAACAAATAACAACTAACAGAATCTTCCTTTTAATCCAATAACAGACGCGATGTCCTATGATCTAGGATGGGACATCTTTATCCGACATGTTGAATGCAGTAAATTAGAACATCTTGATTAACCATCTCATGACAGCAAAACAACAACACCTTAAAACAACCATGCACTCATATCAGCTTAGTGCAGCATAACATGTCAAGACATCACACTTGACATCTCCACAACCTGCAACTAATCTAATATGACAGATACTGAACATAACTAGTTAGTGGAGAACAGCATGTTAAAACAACTTTAGTGACATAAAGCTATCATATAGGTTTTAACAAAATTTAGCCAACACAAATACTGCATAGCTGCAGAACTAACAAACTCCCCCTTTGGCAAATTTTGGCTAAAACCATCATATCATATCAAATATATCAGCAGCAGAAGATAGTCACACACATCAGTAGCAGATAAAATAATTATCAGCACTGCAACACCTACACACATCAGTAGCAACTTCACAACAACATTTACCAACTAGCTCACCATTCATACTAGCAATCACAAATAAATGTTAAAACATCATATGGGACATCAGACATCATGCAATCACACACTCTCCCCATTTTTAGCCATATTTGACAAAGCAATAGCACACCAGAGCAATATCTATACAACCTTTGAATAACACAACCAGCTCCCCCTCAAGGAAACAACCAAGGAACACTACTACTTCTTACTTCTCCCCCTTTTTAGCCATAATATACCAAACCAAGAAATTATGCATCTAAGGACAATCACCCAACAGCAAGCAAGTCAGTAGCAGAACACATCCAACTCAGAAGCTTGTACAATCTAACAGTATACAGTACTCTCCCTGACATGGATAACCAATGCTCCATTGCAAGAAGAACACCCAAAATGAATGGAAAACACAAGACGCATCTTCATGTCTTCAAGAGCGCACCCTCTGTTCAACACACCTGCTGAACACATGCACCTACTGCTTGACCCTCAAGCAAACCATGTATCACAACAGTACATAAATCAGATAGAAGCTTGTGTTCTCTGGAGACAAAAACCATAACATTCTGAACAGAATGTTCTGTCAGCAGATGTTAAGACATCAGTCTTGACATCATGAACAGAATCCATCTGCACTAAGAAAAACACCACATTCCAAATAAAAACAAAATCTCCAAGCTCCCTCTTAAGCCAAGGGACTAGAAATAACCAGAACAAAAACACATCACATCACAGAAGATCACAAGAACACAAGAATAGTATTCTCTCACCCAACTCTCCAAAGGCAATCATTCCCTATCATTCTTCCGTATGATAATTTGGAATACTCCTGATCAGTTGATGAGTATCTTCACCTTCAGACTTTCAAGCAATTAATACCTGATCTGCTTCAGTCTTCTCTACATTCTCCATCCAAGGCAGACCTTCTACTTCATCATTCTCCCGTATGACTATGTAGACGCTCCTTAGACATAATATAGGCACCAAGCTCCAGAACCAGAGGAAAATCATCCTTCACCAAGGATATCCATCCCGGATAATGTTCCAACACCAAGTTAGAACATCTGCCACACACCAAGACATCATCACCATGATTCTTGATATGCTCCACCAACTGGACTTACTATAGCATAGTAATCCAAAGAACTAGAGAAATAAACTCTCATCCACCTTCAAGAAGAATAATCTCCTTGAGTCTTCAACTCATCACCCTTCTGCCCAAGAGTAACTTGTTCCAAGACAATCCTCAATAATAACCAGCTGCCGCACTCTGATTATCTTGATTCTTCAAATCCACTTTTGAGATCAACCAATTGCCACAGTTTGATCACCTCATTCATGAATCCTCATATGAAAACAACCAAATGCCACATTTTGATCTTTTTCACCTTTGTCAGAACTCTCACAAAGATATCCTGATCCACCAAGGAAACTTGATCTTCAAGTCACATGTTCCAATTGCTCAATAGCAAACACACTTAGACTCCCTAAGCCATGGTCATGTAACATCTTCTCCTTCCTGCAGCTCCCGCAAACTGCCATGAGAACGATCTTTTGAAACATCCTATTGTTCATTCCTGTAGATCACCCTATCATAAGCTGATGTGCCACATCACCAACTGAGACTTCTGATGTTAAGCTAGATTTCAGAACATTATGACATCCAACTGTTGAATTCAGCTCTTCCTTCTGCCACTCAGAAGAACCTCCTCCCTTTGCAGAAACAGATTTCCATGCTTTCATAGACTTGATTCAACAATCAAGTTTGAGTAGACAACCTCCATCCTGCTTAGAAACTCCAAAGACTTCAAACCTACCACATCTGAATCTTCAGAAAATAAGTAGTCCAAGACTACCCCATAGCAATACTAAAGAATGTCACTTCCCTTAGTAGAGCCGCCAGTAGAAAGCCAGAGATAACTGCCACTTATCCTCGACCTTCACAACCAGAGCAAACACCATGCTCCAAACCACTTAGATCAGAAATAAACTGATCCAAGCTGTAACCATCAAGATTATGATGTCTTCATAGTCTTCCATCTTCATGTTTAACATCACCACCATCTGGACAAGTCATCCACAATACTTTCTAGGAACAGATGCTAAGAAATAATCTCAGGTCAACACTTAGGCGACTTGTGAGCGAATGTAGAACCCCTCCCATGATTCTCCAAACCTCTGATGAAAAGATGTCAGAACATATGACAGAACATCCCCACTCTTGAATCTCAAGGATAATCAATTAAATACTTGTGGATTTCACAAATAGCAATTGATCTTAAATCCTTATACAATAACCCTTCTTCAGTGCTGTAGATGAGCTCCACCAGATCATGTCATGAACACTTATAAAGTATTCAGTCTTGTTGCAAGTATCTTTTTCAATGACAATGTTGAGATATCAAGGCTGCCACTCTTGACTCAAGTAACTAAGACTTTCTCTGAACAAGTCTTCTTTACCTCAACAAATCTTCAAACAGATTGGATTCACTCTTAGGGTCAAGAGAGATGCATCCTTCCTTGCTGTTTTTGTGAAAGGTGAAAATAAATCACCTCCACGGTCTTCACCCCTATGCTTCCTAGGAAGCACCTCTTAGGCTAAAGAATAACTAGAAGACTCCAGAACATGACTCAGTTGCCTTGATTGGACTTGATCATCATATCAAGTGTCTTCAACAACTTAATCAACAAGAAATCATCAAACCCCTAGAGCATGAGTTTGATAATTCATCTTACCCTTCAATCTGACTTCAGCATACATGATGAAGCCACTCAACCATCACAAAGACACCCCTCTGCTCCCGACTTTGGAATGCTATGTGACATCACACCGGTTGACATCTACAAGAACAGAAAACGAGTAAGGACAACTACAATCTTCCTTCAATCATAACTCCAGAATCCCATACTTCTAGAGCTCTTCAATCAGAACCTCATGCAGCGGAACTACCAAGGAAACAGATCCTGCTTGCCCTAATAAGATGTCAGAACATCTTATAAGACACATCAACAAAAGAACTAGCCACTTCTTTCGTAGATGTTGTAGAATCTCCCTCAGCAATATGAACAACCAGGAATTTTCCATAAGATATATATATGCAGCGGAACACACACCAGAAAACTCCTCTACAGCCTTCAGGCAAAACATAATAACCCATGCCACTCCATGTGCAATGGGTCAACATAGGTTTGAAAATAAATCAAACCACACAGCAGCTCACCACCAAAGCTACACGCCTGACAACTTCAAACGAAGCCAATACACACCCTATCATGAATATTCTATCCTCCACTTCAAGGGACCATTCAAACAACATATGAACTGGCCAAGTCCATACAACTTCTCAGCAAAACTAATTTCCTTGCACATGAACCAGAAAGTATCTTCCCTAGATCTCATCCAGAAACAGACAGGATGCCTGCTCTGATACCAATTGAAATTCTGGTATGACAGACCCAGATGTCACATAACATGTCGAGACATCTGGCCTGTTATCAACAACATATACAAGATATAGACAATTAAAGAAGTTGCTGAAAAGTAAAGTGCACACAGAATTTGTTCACCCAGTTCGGTCTAACAACCTACATCTGGGGGCATACAGAACCATAAAGGAAGTTCACTATCAGCAATATCAATTCATAGACCCTACAATCAACACACACGTTGATGATCTACTCACTTAATCACTACCCAATGACCCTTCTACCTAAGTCCTCCTTAGATAAGAGACTCCATCTCATTTCCAATCATCGCAATGATGTCTAGCAGTCAACACCTCAGCCACTGCATCAACAACTTGATTTCCAACAACTCGTCAGTCACAGAAAAGTAACATACACACTTATATGCTAATACCTAGACATGACTCACATGACTAAGAACAATACTTAGAGTTGCTTAACAGCTTCCTCCAAGAACAACACTCACTCTTGCTTAAAAGCTTCGAGGAGAACAGTGACCATCTCACAATCCGAGTGGTTCACACATACCAACTCTCCTAGAGAGTGGTTCACAAGAACGAAACCCTAATAATTTTACATCTTGGAATCGTTACAAAATCAGGTTACAAACACTCCTATTTATAACCTACATCCCAACTGGATTTGGGCTTCAAATCACAGCATATCAGCTGCTACAAATCAGCAGAAACTTCTGCTATATAATAGGTCTTCAATCAAATATTTCCTAATATGTCTCCATATTTAGAAAGTAGTGAAAATCCGAAAACCAGCACAAAATCTCAACTCAATTACTTTGGACTCCACATAGGATAACTAAATATTCACAGAATATTCAGTAACAAATAACAACTAACAGAATCTTCCTTTTAATCCAATAACAGACGCGATGTCCTATGATCCAGGATGGGACATCTTTATCCGACATGTTGAATGCAGTAAATTAGAACATCTTGATTAACCATCTCATGACAGCAAAACAGCAACACCTTAAAACAACCATGCACTCATATCAGCTTAGTGCAGCATAACATGTCAAGACATCACACTTGACATCTCCACAACCTGCAACTAATCTAATATGACAGATACTGAACATAACTAGTAAGTGGAGAACAGCATGTTAAAACAACTTTAGTGACATAAAGCAATCATATAGGTTTTAACAAAATTTAGCCAACACAAATACTGCATAGCTGTAGAACTAACAAACAGACTTGAATGTAATTCACACAGTCAGATAATATTCCAGATGCTTGTAAATAGAACTACTTATGGGGTAATGTTTTCTACCTATGAAAAGAACTAATTTAACAGGAACTGTCGCTTTCGCGTATTCAGAACCGAGTTTATCCCTTAATCGAACCCTCTTATTGTCACTTATAAAAAGGCGCGCATTGCGTTAAAGTAATAAACCTATTTTTAAGAAATATAGTTTCTTGACTCAGTTGAAAAGTGTTTTGACTTGGAACTTTTAACAAAAAGAGGTTCATGCGAACCGGACTTTAAACCCATAAACGCGCCCGAAAATAGTTTTAAAATCGTTTTGCTAAAGTATTAAAAACTCCTACTTAACTGGACAAAGCGCTTTCGCTTCCTTTGAACAGTTAAGACTAACCAAGTTTAACCAAAGGTTTGACGGCTTTCGATCTTACCCAACAGAAATAAAGTACAGAAAACTTGTGTTAAAAATCAGAATAACCCCTAAGCATTTCTATTGACACATTGTATGAAATATTACTTTAACTATGATCTTTACATTCTAACCTTTAAGATTTAGCAGGACATGGAAATGTAAATAGACATGTTGAAATAGATCATGTTAAAGTAAATTCTTAAAAAGGGTTTTGAAAGTAAAGCGAGTGCGAGAAATAAAGAAAGTAAAGCGAGTGCGGGAAATAAAGAAAGTAAAGCGAGTGCGAGGAAATAAAGAAAGTAAAGTGAGTGCGAGAAAATAAAGAAAGTAAAGCGAGTGCGAGAAAATAAAGAAAGTAAAGCGAGTGCGAGAAAATAAAGAAAGTAAATGGTGAACTTGTAAATGAAACCTGCTCTAAATCGGAGGCTTTAAATCTGGTACAACTAGAAATAAATGACTGGAAATGAAAATGGCGGCAGGATTAACTTCTACCAGAGTGCTCCAAACTCGATTACAGACTCGATCGAACAGTGTGATAACTCCCTGATGTGAAGAGTTTATCACTTTACAATACTGAAATATATGGCTTGAGTTCTGAAACTAAGCTTGGATGAAGAAAAAGGATTCAAAACTCGTCTATTTATAGCCTAGGAAAATAACATGGGAGGACAAAAGTGCCCCCAACTTCTTTTGGGAGGGAAATCAAACGTCAAAGGTGGCGCCCGCCACCCCCTCATGGCGCCCGCCATGTGAACCAAAGGAGAAAGAAGTGGAGATCATGGCAGTTGACAGTAGTTGACTCCTATCCAAGTCATGGCCTACCCTATGACGCCCGCCATGGTGGATGCCATGTGTACAATTTCCTCAAAAACTGGTTTTCTTGCTCTTTTTTCTTCATTTCTTCACAAGGAGCTCTGGAAATACAAAGAACCTGAAAACAAAACAAAACACAAGCATAACACAAGAAAATGGCAATAAAATCCTAAGAAACATGTGCAATCCGAGTCAAATACGCAGTATGATTCAGTGTTATCAATGGGAAACTATGGTTTCATGACATCATAAATTATCTGAAAAACCAAGAATATCCTGCTAATGCTTCCACTCTCGACAAGAAGACTTTAAGAAGGTTGTCATCCAATTTTTTCCTCAGTAATGATGCACTCTACAAAAGGAATCATGACATGGTTTTGCTGAGATATGTTGACAAACGAGAAGCAGACCTGTTAATTCACGACATTCACGAAGGAGCATTTGGCACTCACGCCAATGGGCATATCATGGTTAAGAAGATCTTGAGGGTTGGGTATTATTAGTTGACTATGGAGACTGATTGCATCCAATATGCTAAAAAATGTCACAAATGCCAAATTTATGCTGACAAGGTGCATGTACCTCCAACATTGTTAAATGTGTTGTCCTCACCTTGGCCGTTCTCTATGCGGGGCATTGACATGATTGGGGCAACTGAGCCAAAAGCTTCTAACGGTCATCGGTTCATCTTAGTGGCTATTGACTATTTCATAAAGTGGGTTGAAGCTGCCTTCTACACCAACGTGACCAAGCAAGTGGTTACCCGTTTTATCAAGAACCAAATTGTCTATCGTTATGGAATTCCAAACAGGATCATAACAGATAATGGAACAAATTTGAACAACAAAACAATGAAGGAGTTATGTGATAGTTTCAAGATTGAACATTCTAATTCTTCACCTTATCGTCCCAAGATGAATGGAGCTGTTGAAGCTGCTAACAAAAACATCAAAAAGATCCTGCAGAAAATGGTCAAGACTTATAAGGATTGGCATGAGATGTTACCATTTGCCTTGCATGGGTACAAAACTTCGGTTCGAACTTCGACAGGGGCAACCCCCTTTTCTTTGGTGTATGGGATGGATGTCGTTCTTCCCATTGAAGTAGAAATACCGTCATTAAGAATTTTAATGGAGACCAAGCTTGATGAAGCAAAGCGGGTCCAAGAAAGATATGATCAGTTGAACCTCATTGATGAGAAATGATTGACTGATGTGTCATGGTCATTTGTATCAAAAGAGGATGAAAAGGGCATTTGATAAGAAGGTCCGTGTTCGTGAATTCCGTGAAGGAGAACTCATACTCAAAAAGATCTTGCCATCTCAAAGGGATGTACGTGGAAAATGGGCGCCTAATTATGAAGGCCCGTTTATGGTAAAGACAGTGTCACTACTACAAAACGCTAAAACAACAACGCCATGCTTACAACGCATCCTTTTATGTCGTTGTAATAGGTTAAAAATTTTGCGCCCAGGTAAAAGCTGAGTCATTTAATGACGGTTGAATGAAACCACCGTAGTAATAAATAAAATGTATCAAGCTTCGATTCCCTGCAACTAAATTTTTTCCATTTTTTAGATTACATTTAGCGCGTGTCAATTAAGTCCATTATTTAAAAAATAAATTGTAAATTATTTTACAACGGTTAAGATGAACAACCGTAGTAATAAATGAAATGTAACAAGCTTCGATTCCCTACAACTACATTTTTTCCATTTTTTAGAGTACATTTAGCGTGTGTCACTTAAGTCTATTATTTAAAAAATAAGTTGTAAATTATTTTACAACGGTTAAGATGAACAACCGTAGTAATAAATGAAATGTAACAAGTTTCGATTCCCTGCAACACATTTTTTCCTTTTTTTAGGATACATTTAGCGTGTGTCACTTAAGATTCCACTACAGTTTGTTTCTCCAACCAAGATTAAAAGGTTTACTGATAAATTAAAACAAAACTTATTATGTATTTCTTTCATAAGACGCCCTAATCGAACAAGTGAGCCAGAGACGCCCTAACCTTTACCCTCTTCGTATCCATTCATTTGGAGCTCAAATATTGCTCAAATAAGGTACTCTCCAACATCTTCATTCCTTTTTTCTTAGTTTATGCTCAAATATTGACCGTCTTCATTCATTTGCTTCTTCAGCTTCGAAGTAAGGTACTCTTCAACATCTTCATTCCTTTTTTCTTGGTTTATGTTCAAATATTAACCGTCTTCATCATTCATTTGCTTCTTCAGCTTCAAAGTAAGGTTCTCTTCAACATCTTCATTCCTTTTTTTCTTTGTTCATATTATATATGCTCAAGTCACAATGAGATGTTTCATATGCTTTACGTTTAGTATGAGAGTACATCTTCATTGATTTTTTCTTTGTTCATATTGTATATGCATATGCTTGAGTTTTTGGATTAGATTTTGGTGTGTCATTCACATTATTATACATGTATAAATTTCAGAAGTTGTAATGGATCGTAGTTGGATGAAAGCCAATAGATTAGATTCAGTTTATGAGAACGGAGTTTGTGAATTCCTTGAATACGCTGATAAACATCTTCCCGGCAATGATTGTATCTTTTATTGTCCTTGTATTGTTTGCGCTAATATAAAAAAGGGTACAAAGAAAGAAATACACAATCACCTTTGTTGTGATGGTATATGTCAAAATTATATAATATGGACGTGGCATGGTGAGGTGGATAATATGGAAAGTCGGGCGTCACAAAGTCAAAGAGTGGAGGAAGATGAATATATGGAAGATCACCTAGAGGATATGTTCCGTGATATTGGGGAATCTTCTTTTATGAATGCTCATATTTATGATAATTTATGTAGTGATAAAGACACCCCTTTATATAAGGGATGCACAGAGTTCACACGATTGTCGGCGGTGTTAAAGTTGTTTAATCTGAAGGCAAAAAATGGATGGTCAGATAAAAGTTTCACGGAATTACTTGAATTGCTACAGCAAATGTTACCAGAAGGTAACAAATTGTCGGATCGTTGCTATGAGGCCAAGAAGATATTGTGTCCACTGGGTCTGGAGTATATCAAGATACATGCTTGCCCTAATGATTGCATATTATACCGGAAAGAGTATGAAGACTTGTTTCAATGTCCGAAATTTGGTGTGTCGCGTTACAAGCTGAAGGCTAGCAATGGTGATGACAATGATCACTATGACAATGTTAGTATGAAGCATCCTCCTGCTAAAGTGTTATGGTACTTGCCAATACTTTCACGATTAAAGAGACTTTTTGCTAATTCGAAGGACGCAAAGAATCTTAGATGGCATGCAGATGAAAGGATTTGTGATGGAAATATTCGCCATATAGCTGATTCTTTGCAATGGAAGAAAATTGATTCGTTGTTTTCGGATTTTGGAGTCGAGCCAAGAAATCTTAGGCTTGGGCTTGCCACCGATGGAATGAACCCCTTTGGTAATATGAGCACTAATCATACTTCGTGGCCTGTTCTTCTCACTATTTACAACCTATCTCCTTGGTTGTGCATGAAGCGCAAGTATATACTGTTAAGTATGATGATTTCTGGACCACGACAACCTGGTAACGACATAGATGTTTATCTTAGTCCATTAATTGATGATTTACGACTTTTGTGGGATGAATGCGTTGAAGTTAATGATGCATATTCTGGGGAAAATTTTAATATGCGTGCAATGTAATTTTGCACAATTAACGACTTTTCGGTTTACGGTAACTTGGCGGGATACAGTGTCAAAGTACATAAAGCGTGTCTTATATGTGAAGATGATACTTGTTATCACCAACTTGAGTTTGAAAAAAAGACCGTTTACCTTGGGCATCGAAAATTTCTAAAACCGGGTCATCCTTATCGTAGATTGCGAAAGGCTTTTAATGGAGAGCAAGAGTTTGGTGAGGCTCCTAAACCTTTAAGTGGGGGTGAAGTTTATCAACGGCAGGAATACATTAATGTTGTCCTTGGGAAGAGAGAAAAAGAAAAAGGTGGGAAGAGAGGAAAAGAAAAAGGGGCAGTTGCGATAAATATATGGAAAAAGAGGTCCATCTTCTTTGATCTTCCATATTGGTCAAGTCTTGATGTTAGACATTGTCTTGATGTGATGCACGTGGAGAAAAATGTGTGTGATAGTTTGATTGGCACACTTCTAAACATTCCGGGCAAGACTAAAGATAGTAAGACTTCCTGTCTTGATATGGAGAAGATGGGTATATGAAAACAGTTGGCTCCAATAGAGAAAGGAAAAAGAACTTATCTGCCTCCAGCATGTCACACTCTATCTAAAAAGGAAAAAAAGATGTTCTGCGAGTGTTTGCAAGGTATTAAAGTTCCGCAAGGTTACTCATCAAACATCAAGAAACTTGTATAAATGAAAAATCTCAAGTTAATTGGTTTAAAATCTCATGATTCTCGTGTATTGATGCAACAACTTCTACCAGTGGCTATCCGTGGGATCCTTCCAAAAAATGTGAGAGTAACTATAACGAGACTATGTTTATTCTTCAATGCCATATGTAATAAAGTTCTTGATTTCAAAAAATTGGATGAATTAGAAGATGAGGCTGCCATAATCTTGTGTCAATTGGAGATGTATTTTTCGCCATCATTTTTTGACATTATGGTTCACTTACTTGTTCATCTCGTAAGAGAAATCAGAATTTGTGGTCCAGTTTATTTAAGGTGGATGTATCCAATAGAGTGATATATGAAGATCTTTAAAGGATATACGAAGAATTATCACCGACCAAAAGCTTCGATTGTTGAAAGGTACATCACAGAAGAAGCTGTTGAGTTTTGTACAAACTATTTGTCGGATGCAGATTCTATAGGAATTCCAAAGTCTCGTCATGCTGACACAGACGGAAGAGGTATTCAAGGTCTAAATGTTAGGTCAATGGCTTGGGATGTAGTTATTCAATCACATTTCTATATATTGAATAATATAGATGAGGTTCAACCTTTCATAGATACTCACAAAAGACTTATGAAGAAAAAATATCCCCGAATGAATGACAAGTTGTTGTTGATAGAGCATAACAATAGATTCATGGATTGGTTTAATAAAAGTGTATCTAATGATCCTAGTGCATCCGAGATACTTAGATGGTTGTCGTACGGGCCAAAATTTTGTGTCATTACCTGAAGTGCATACGACATTAGTCACTATACCTTTTATACAAAATCAAAAGATGATCGTAGTACAATGCAAAATAGTGGGGTTATGGTTGAAGCCGAATTGATGTATTTCTCTAGTTCGAAAGATAAGAATCTGGTATTGGCAACTACCGCGTTTTATGGTATCATTAATGAGATTTGGGAGATTGATGATGTTATTTTCAAAGTGGCTTTATTTAAATGCAAGTGGGTTCCCAATAATAGTAATGGTGTAGACATTGATGACTTAGGATTCACCCGGGTCGACCTTGGCAAGGCATCTTTTAATACAGAACCATTCATCATGGCTTCTCAAGCAAAACAAGTTTTCTATGTTTCCGATCCATCGGACAAATCGGGGAAATGGTCAATCGTTCTCCAAGGAAAATACATTCCTTTTAGTGATGAAAGTCTTGATATTCCGTCCACACCTTCTTACACAACACAAGTTCCTACCTTATATGATGAAGTTGATGGAGATGCCGTGCATGCTATACGACTCGATCATGAAGAAGGCATATGGGAAAATTAACAAGTACGTAATTTATTATTTATTCATAATATATTAATTGTATGTTATAGTTTAGAAGTATTTTTACTAACAAGTATAATTATTTGAAATCATAGGTATTTTGAGTCCAGACACTAGGCCAGGAGACAAGACACCAAGAGACAAGATACCAATACACCAAGTTACAATTATGTGAAGTTATGTAATGTGTGTAAACTGTAATATGGTATATGTGATATTTTATTTATGTAGGTTGTTTGTTCTGATAAACTGTAACCTGGTATATGTGATATTATGAATATGATACGATTAATATTATTATGAAAACTTTCTCACAAAATGTGAATTGTATTTTTCTGCTGTGCTGAGATATGGAGAACAATAATACAGGTAAAAAAATGGGATTAATTATAAAAGCAGGATCATATTTGTTAATTTTGCAGAAACTTTAACGACGGTTATATTTCATAACCGTTATAATATCTAGCGCGCTGTCCAGGAAAAAGTAAATATCAAAACTGCGCTGCTGGGAATCGAACTGAGGACAATTATATTTATTACAACGGTGTATTGTAAAACCGTTGTGATAGTTAGCGCGCTTTCCTGTTTATTACAACGCCTACAAGGCCGTCATTGTAAGTATCATATATACAACGACAATCTACATAACAACGCCCTCGCCCGCGTCATTATATGTCATTCCCAACCGTTGTTAAATGGGTTTTTCGTAGTAGTGTGTTCTCAGGAGGTTCCTTAATTCTTACAATGATGGATGGTGAACAACTCTCACACCCTATGAATGCTGACTTAGTAAGAAAATATTATGCCTAAAAAGCCCGCTAAGTCGAAAACCAAAAATGGTGACTTAGGCAAGAAAAGGGTATCCCGGTGGGTCATAACCTATGAAGGAGACTCAGACAAAAGTTAGGGATCAAATAAAAAAGAGAACGGCGGCCTAGATTAAAAAGAGCGTCCCGGTGGATTGAAAACCCGAAAGGGCGGTCCAGGCAAAAGTTAGGGACAAAAGGCGTTTCACTGTGTCAGAGAGGGTTGTCACCAATACCAAGGAATTCAAAGCAAAAGTTCAAGCTCATTCGCTCTCATCAGCAGCGAGGTTTTAAAGGACTCTTAGTCCATTAGGGATAATAGTGGTCATTTAATACGATGTAACCTTTTCCTATTGCCATTTTTCTAATTGTAATGTTCCATGGCACTTTGCCATTGGCAAGTTGTCATTCTACTGAAATCAGATTTTGGACCATTCTTTGTTTGATATTTATCATTTCTCTATCCTTTTTCTTGTTTTGCAAAACTTTATTTATTCATTAATAATGGTTTTGAAAGCGGAAAATTTTGAAGTAAAAACAAATCTTTTGAGAAAACACAATGGAAACATAATCTACTTTGGCTCTTGGGACGATTTAGTAAAATCACATGCCTCCCCCAGTGACTCTTGTTGTGACGAAAGCACTGTTAAACCATCTGGCGTGTAATTCCCCAATGAAACAAGTTTAGTTGACAATGTTTCCTGGATTGGACACTTCAGTAATGACTGCTTACCATGATACAAAGGATTTCTCTCCAGTATCTTCCACAAATGTTTGTTGAATGTGGAAAGTCTTTACCTCCTCAGGTGAAAGAAGAACATTCCCTATTTGACTCCTGAGCGGCTGTTCTTTCCAGATTCAGTGTGGCTCTTTGTAGTGGATGTATTATCTATCTTCTCTTTTCCCCAGTCTTTCGTCTCTCGTCAGAGTCGTCTCTTGCATAGCATTGAGCATTCGCATCATACCATATCATGGTGCATTTTTTGCATTTGGTGTTTTTTTGTGGATCTTTACCTCCTTTACCCTTAACCTGCTCTAGTTAAGTGTCCTTTTGAGTTCGTGGATCGTTATTCGTGTCCTGCTTGCGTCCGGTTATGACCTGCGTGCGTCAAACTTGATTATTACCCTTGTTCCCCTAGAAGCTTAGTCATCACTATGCAACCCCGGTGGTGTCCCATTTATTGTTCAGGCCAATCATTATTGGTGTTTACAAAAGTCCAGTATTCACTGGCATGTTTTAATATCGATCATCATCGGTATCGTGAAGTCCAGTATTCACTGGAATTGTTTGAAAAAATCCAATCATTATTGGTATTGAAAGTCCTGTGTTTACTGGCATTGTCCCAAATATCGATCATCAACGGTACCGTGAAGTTAGTATTTACTGGTATTGTTTGAAAAATCCAATCATTATTAGTATTGTGGAGTCCAGGGTTTACTGGCATCGTCTAAAGACTTGTTTCTTTGGTACCCAAAGTCCGATCATTACTGGCAATTATTTAAATCCAATCTTAATTGGTCAGTCTTAACTGTATGTCTTTCTACTGTAAATCCAATCATAATTGGTCAGTCATAACTGTATGCCCTTTTGCTTCAAAAATCCATTCTTAATTGGTCAGTCTTAACTGTATGTCTCTTTGTTCAAGATCCAATCATTATTGGTGTCTCAAGTTCAGTAATTACTGGCATTATTTTAATATCGATCATTATCGGTATCGTAAAATGTCCAGTTTTCACTGGCATGATTTTCATCCAATCATTATTGGTATTCAAGTCCAGTGATTACTGGCTTACTTTTCAAAGTACAATCACTATTGGCATTTTATAATTTATCCCCAGCAGAGGTTTTGGTCATCACCAATATCCTCATAAAAGTCCAGTGTTCACTGGCGTTTGTTGAAAGTCTGATCATTATCAGCGTCCTAAGTCCAGTAATCACTGGCGTGCTTCCTAAGTCCAACCATCATTGGAATTTTAAGATTGGTCATTACCAATATCCTTTGAAATTCCTTGTGATCATCATCATTTGGCGCACTCAGAGTTTGTGTTTGTCTCTGTCTTTTCTGGTTTTTCTTGAAGATCCTGTTTGAACTCTTCAGTATAGGAAATCCCCAGAAAATCTCTTGTTGGGTGCCTGTCCTTTTTGTTCAAATTGATCCCCAGTGGATATCATGTCTTCTTTCGGGCTTCATCCCCAGTAAAGAGATTGTCTCCCTTCTTGCTGTCCCCGATGTTGTCCGGTCATATCTGAACATGTCGTCCATCTCCCTGGATCTTTCCCCAGTGGAGAATACCTCTCTGATTTCCATCTCCAGTGAGGATTTGTGGGCCCCCCATGTTTTGTTTTCTTATCCCCGGCGTTTCCTTAATCATTCTCCAGTGAGTCTCCCCAGTTGGTTGTTAACCTTCATCCCCAGTGAGCCTCGTCTGTGGATGTTTGACCTTTGTCCTTTGGTGTCTTATTTTGTCTGCATTTTTGCACCATCATGGTATCATATCATCATATTAGAAGTTAATGGCATGTCAGCATTTGCGTGTCTTTTGCCTGTCCTTAGCATATACATTCCATCTAAGGGCAAAATTTTCGGTTTGCTATATTTAAATATCTTTTCACCTTGATTTCACGAGGATTATCATCGCTCGCGCCATCCGCTAAAGCTATTTAAATAGGGGCAAATGTTATACCCCCAAATTTTATCCTTTTAGATGTCATAACATCCTTGCACTTACATTAGGGTTCAATCTTTTATGCATTGTTAACTAACCATCATATTTTGCTAGTTTGTTCTTCTGTTTGAAAAGCTAGGGTTTTGCACAAGAAAGAAGGCAGGACCAATAAGCCAGGTTCTCATATGTTTCAAGTTCTCCTAAAGACACTTCTTGGCTCAATGCATCCATCCCAAGTATTCACTAGGTGGTTAAGAAGGGTGTTTGAATTCATCTGGTCAAAAAAGTCAACGGAGGCTCCAAAAGCTCAATCTTTGGCTTTGAGGGCTAATCATGAGATTTTCCAATCATATTCCATGATCTCACGTGATTGGATCAAGAGAAATTAAAGAGAAACCATAAGATCAAATGTTGTGAAATTAGGGTTTTAACCTGAAGAATTACAAAGGAATCTTGGTGTGATCAGTCAATGCTTTGATTGGTTCATCAACCAATTGAGCTTACATACATTCAAGAGGCCTTATTCATCAAGAAATCAAGTGTGCTTGACTCCCATCACAAGTGCAATGAGCCCCAAGTTCATCTGGCCCCAGATTAGGGTTTTGTCAAGAAAAGTCAACCATGCCTTTGACTTTTGGTCAAGGCATGATCCCAAGATTTGGGACATGATTCTATGCATTCATATACATCTTTAGAGGCTATTCATTAGTATTTGAAGAGATTTAGAAAGTAAGATCACAAAGGATCACACAGTTGAATTCATGAGGAAATTAGGGTTTTGTCTGAAAAGTCAAACTTTTGACTTTTGACGTTTTTGGTCAAAGATGAAGTATTCAAGCCATATTCCATCAAGACATGTTTGATTTTTGAGTTAGAGCATGAGAAATCAATATTTGAGAGGTTTCTTGCAAAAAGGGCAAGGTTTGGTTCTTGAAATTTTCTAAGTATGGAAGAATTCACTCCTTGTGGTTCAAATCTCAAATTGAAGCTCTCATCATGAACTTTAAAATGTCTATTAAGTTTAAGCTTAATCCACTTGACATTTCTATTTATGGCATAAAGGGATGATTTCCATTTATGGCATGACTTTATGCATAAAGTTGATCTTGAGCTACCAACTTGCCTCTTTCTGCACCAGAGCTTTTGCTTGCAGCATGATAAAGCATCTGAGATCCTAACAACTCTAGAAAGGTTGGTACAATGCCTTGGGACTCTTGAAACTCTTGCCAAAGTCCACTTGCATTTCAACCAAATTTCCAACCAAACCAAAACTGAACCAATAACTTTGCTGCAATCTGACTTCTCTAATCCCTTTGCCTATAAATAGAGGGCTCAAACAAGCCTCAAAGGACACAAGAAACCACTCTGAAAACCTTCCAATCTCTCTCTCCCATAGTTTTTGCAAGAACTCACCAAATTTGCAAAACCACTGTCCAGTTTCAATCCACTCGTGCAAACCACTAACAAACTTCATAAACCTTCCATAAATACTCTATAGAACTTGTTTAAACCATCAAACAAGTTCTGTAACACCTCATTCACCATCTGCTATTCTCAAACTTCCATTTGCAAGAACACACGGGTTTGAAGTTTGAGACAGTTTCCACACACTTCAAGTACTCCGGTCATCTTTCCTAGTGTCAACAGGCATAAAGGGAAGCTCATTTCATCTCTGCAACACCATTTGAAGAGGCCTTGGACCTGCTTTAAGAGTTAATTTTCTTTGAAAACCTAAGCTCATATTTCTTTGCATCTCATTGTATCATGTTTATAGCAAAACGTAGTCTGCTTTATATACAGTGTGTTAGAAGCTTTACTTGCTTTGTTTGTGGTAAATATGTGATGTTTGGTTCAAGTTTTGTTTGGTGATGTTGCACTGTTAGGGTTAGTTTTGTGAAACGTGTAGTTAGTTTCAGGATGAGCCAATGTTACCTCTGGGTTCCTTGCAAGAAATGCTTCAACTTTGGTTTTTATAGTGTGAAAAATGATTTAGAGATGAGCGAGTTATGTTGTGTGGAAATTCTGGGTACAACATGAGTTTAGGGCACGAGCGAGTGAGAAAGAAAGAAAAGGAAAGGAAGAAGAAAGAGCTGAGTTTGAGGTGAGTTGGAAGTGAGTTGGAATTGAGGTGGCGCTGAGGTGGCCGTTTGGTTGTGTTTTTAAAATATATATTATTGCAGTTAGTATGATTATTGGATGAGAGCGTAGCACAACTGGTCCAGAAGGAGGGTTTATGTGCATTGGCAAGCGAAAAGACTGGGGTTCGAATCCCCCTCGCCCAAGTCTTTTGTTTTATTTTTCTGAAATGAACTAGTTTTCACATATATTATCCTTGAATCATCCTTTGTCACAGCAGGCGTTCTGGTTGGTTTGGCAAGTCTTTTAAGCTGTAACCCCTAGGGCGTGGGTTCAACTCCCTTTGGGACCCTCCCTATTATTTTTTAATGCTTAGTTTTTTAGTTTATTTCTCAAACTTCTCCATTTCATAACTCACTCATATCTCATGATTTTTGGTCCATTCTTTTTGCATCTTTTTGATCTTCTTACCTATTTTGGTATGACATTAAAAAAATATCCAAAAATATTTATTTTTAGGGCTTTTATTCACATGTGAAACATAGTTTGTTTTTAGGGTTATTTAGAATGGTTTGGTTTGTTTAGGTCTTAACCTTTGATCCCCCTCATCTTTTAGGACTTGTGTAGTTTTGTTTTAACATACTAAGACCATTCCCATTGTCTTAAGACTTGTACATAGTTGTAGGACTTGCTTAAAGTGCACTTGTAATTATGTTTGTTACCTTTAGGTGTATAAACTTTTGTCATCCCCATTAAAGTCTTAGATTATGTCTTTACCTTCAAATTAGGACTCCCCCCTCATGTGTACATGACATCAAGTAGATACAAACCATACACTTAGGTTATACAATATAATTTGTGCTTAGACTTCCCTTTCATAAAAATGAACTTTAGGATAACATAAATGATACTTTCCCCTTCGACACAAAGATTAGGTCAAAGACATTCCCCTTTGTAGGTCATCACCTACTTGTATTAGATGTTTAGACTTATATCATGCCCCTTTTAGGTATTTACCTTGTACATTAATAAATGATTCTTGTATGCTTACATAATACTTGTATACTTATTTAAGATACTTGCCTTGAATATCATCACATTCACCATCCTTATTCACGTGTTATATCCATGTGTTTTTGCTATGTGAATATCATTGTTAACTTCATTAAGTTACCTCTTAAGTGAGGCCAGCTTGTTAGCTCTCATCCTTAACCCTCTTTGTTCCCCTCATTCCAAAGGAAAGTCTCTCTATTGAATTTAATGTCATAGCTATCTCATTTACCTCTTAGCCTCATTAGAGTCATCTTCCCCCTTTGCCTCATTAGAGCCATCCCTTTCCATTGACCTCATTAGGATCAATCCCTTGGCCTCATTAGAGCCACTTCTCCCTTGACCTAGTTAGGTTCCTCCCTCTTGTGAGCACTATCATCATAGATGCTTACTCCCTCCTTGGCCTCATTAGAGCCACTTACCTTACAACTTAGGATCCACCTAGAGTTCTTCAACTCTATGTGAGCATCATCATCATGATGTTCCTTTCCCTTTGGTCTTATTAAAGCCATTCACCCCTCTTAACTTAGAATTAGGTTAGAGTTCTTAAACTCTATGTGATTCTCATCATCATGATTCACTTCCCCTTACAACTTAGACTTAGAGAGTTCTTTAACTCTATATGAGTATCATGATCATGAATGCTCATTCCCCCTCATAGTCAATGATTCCTCACCCTCGTTGAGGTGAACTACGAAAGCTCTAATTCCATCCTTATTTGGATACGTAGGCACGAGATGCGACGTCTTGGCGATAATACTTAGTGTACATACCCTTAGGTCTTTACCATTAGCCCTTTGGTCTTTACCATTAGGTCTTTACCTTTAGTACCTTGGTCTTCACCATATGTCTTTATCATTACCCTTAGCAGATTCCCTTAGCAAGAAAACATAACATAACACAAATACTAACAAGAGGTTCTTGTAGAGTACTACAAATATCTAGGATGCTAACACCTTCCCTTGGTATAACCAACCCCCAAACCTTAGATCTCTTAGGTGTGTCTTTACATAGGGCAATTAGGGTTTCTTCGATCTTTACCCTTTCCTTTGGATAAATCAAAGCTCGGTGGTGAATTTCAAAGATGTGTGATTCAAGTTAATTAATAGCTTGATATTCGATTCTCACCGCAACAGTGATGAAATGTGATATTTTTTTACTATATAAGCGAAAGTATCTATCGTTCAGTACATAACAATCGTTTCTCTCAAATGAAAACCCTAACATATTTCACTCTTCTCTCATAACATAATGTTGGTTGCAGAATAGGGCAAGTGAGCAAAAATATTTATTTTCGGAAGAATTCCCTCTGGGATTTATGTCGTGTCCACAGAGATCGGTTCGAGGGAAAGAATGTCGTTCGACAATCTCTCGCGTTTATGAGTTTGGATTAAAATAGTTTCAAACAAGAAAACATAAAAGTAAATATTAAAACAAAAAGAAATCATTCTTCAGAGAGAAAAACTCGTCCGACAATGCATATAAATCACTCCTCACAAACTTAAACTTACTGACCAGTTATACTCCACCTACAATACTCATCAATATCATCCAGCATCGCTCACAACACAGGTTATGTCTAACGCAAAGTTGAGAGAACAACCGTGTTACCATTGCCGATACTTTCGTACGCTAGCTCAAGGCACGGAGGCATTAAGATTCGACGCCTATTAAAGATTGTTAGCCCTAAATCTATCTCTAGAATCCAGAAACTAACAGACAATCATCCCTAATCGAAGTTCGCGAAGGTTATGCCTAACGCAACTCAAATCCCGCGCATAAAGCAAAAATCAGAGACAATTACCAATAAAGATTTGTAAAGCAAGTTTTATACAACGCCATGGGCGACAAATATACATGAGTTCATAGCAAATACATATACACAACCCAACAAAGAAGAAAGACATGAAGAAAATCAGAAATGAACCAAACATCTCGCGGTTTGTTGGCGCCGATCGATGAGAAATCCACCCCGGATCATCCACATGCAAGCTTCCATGATGTTTTCTAAGCTAATCTACTGAAAAAAATGAAGTTTGATGCAGTTGGGAGAAAGTTCCCCCAAAAACATCCCTAAAAAACGATGAAAAATGACTAAAATAGGCAAATTTGTATTCCCAGGTTCGCTTAGCGAGTCCCCGTTCGCTAGGCGAACGTAAACCGCCTTAAAGTTGAGTTTTTTCACGATTCTAGAACTTTTTGTTCGCCCCGGCTCGCCTAGCGAACTCGCCAGCGAGTGCTCGCCACGGGGGTTCGCCCAGCGAACATGACAGAAAACCAGAATTTGTTTTGATCATAACTCTTGAACCGTAGCTCCGATTGACACACCGGTTTGAAGCGTTGGAAAACTTATTCAATTCTCTTTATGAATATGGAAAAATTCCATTACTGGAACACCTACAAAAATAAATGAAAATCGATTAAACTCAATGATATTTACACGGTAACGCACTATACACTGAAAACGTAAAGTAAACGTATTTACACACAAAGTGGGGTTTATTCAACCAATTTTAACACAAAGTAATGATAAGTGCAACAAAACTTATATACAAAAATAGGTACATTTTGCACTTATCACATAACCCTAACATCCATGTCACTCTTTAAACTTTCTTAAACCTTCATATTCGTCTTCACCAATCGTTATGATACTCTTTAATCATATTCCAGGTTCGTTCATTAAACTTATACATGTTTCGATTTAGTTTACATTTCTTGTTAAAAATGGGTTCTCATTTTTTTATTTGGTGAATGCTCTCATTTTTTTAGATTCGTCTCCACCACCTTCACAAAGCGTATACTTTGGCTATGATACCTATGATTTGTGTAGCAATGAAGAAAAATACAAGAAGTATGAAGCTATTGTGTTAACTTCATTCGCCTTGTACTTCTTCTTCATGGTTTCATAAACTAGATGAAAATCATAATTTGTTCCAGATCCACGACTAGTTTAAAAAAATGTGCGTTCTTTAAACATTACATAATATCTTATGTTGTTGTATGTTGTTGTTGTTGTATGTTGTTATTGTTGCTCTTGAACCTTATTTTGTTGTATGTTGTTGCGTTGTTGATAAATGTTGTTGTATGATGTTGTTGTTGTTGATTAATGTTTTATGAACAAGAACAAAACATTGCTAAGTTACAAGAAAGCAGATTCTTGTGACTCATCAATGTTTTGTTTTTTAAATTCTTAAAACATTACATAATATCTTGTGTTGTTGTATGCTTTTGTATGAAGTTGAGTTTATTATATGCTATGTAGATTGTTTGTTTCACTAACCCTTCACTGAAAATACATTTCATTTAAATTGACATATAAACTTATAATCTGAAAATTAAGTTGTATTTGAAAACAAACTTATATCAATCAATGTTTTTCGAATTGCATCTGTCTCATCATTCATCTCACTCTGTTTAACCTATAGAATGTGGGTCAATGATCTAATTCCTTCAGCACATCCATATCTTCTCTTATAGTTTATTTTGAATAACAACAATTTATTGATATTATTCAAATTAAACTAGAATATAAGGAATTGATGTGATGAAGGGCTTAGATCATTGAACCATATTCTATATGTTAAACAGCGTGAGATGAATGATGAGATTGACGCAATTCGGAAAATAGTGGCTTGTTTAAGTTTACTTTTAAGAATAGTTTAATTTTCAAATTATATACTTCTTCATCAATTTGAATGGTTGTATATGTGTGAGGTTTATTGAAAAACAAATCATCTAAATATTATATAATAAACTTTAGGTTCATTCAACAACGGTTATTTATAATAACTGTTATAAAATATTATTTACCTAAATGTATATACCACTAGGGGTGGAAATAGGTTGGGCCGAGTTAGGCTTTGCCAAGCCTAAGTCTGGTCTGCCAAAAAAACTGAAGCCTAAGCCTGACATGTAGCCTGTCATAGACTTATTTTTAGGCCTGAGTCTGTCCTTTTCTAAGGCCTGGTTAGCCTGTTAGCCTACATAAAAGCCTATTATTTTAGACATATATAAATAAGCAATTAAAATAATATTTCAATATACTAACAAACTACAAAACCAATGAGACTAAAAATTTGTTTGCATTGACTTATTTTAACTTACCTATTAGCATAAGTTTTGTGAGACTATTTGTTTAAGATAACTTATGAAAACAATTTATAACATTGTTCATAAGGTTTTTTCATCTTATTTTCATAAGTTCTCAAAGATAACTAATTTTTAGTTATGTATTTTAACTAAAAGTACAAAACATAACATAATTATAATAAAAAAATTATTCATATTTATTTAAATAGGCCGGTCTGTTAGACTTAATAGGCTTTTTTTATGGCCTGAGGCATAGTATTTTTAACGAAATAGACTTATAATAAAGTCTAGGTCTTTTCTATTAAAAAAAAACTTGGCCTGGCCTGAGCCTGTGTAGGCTAGTCTGTAGGCCCCTGTTATCGGCCTAGCCTATTTCCACCCCTATATACCACCACGGTTAGTAATAAAAACCGTGATCATATATATCGCGTTTTTCAGGTTTTCTACAATGGTCGTAAAACCGTGATTGTACACGTGTGATGTTATCTTTTTTTTTAAACCGTTGTTGTATATGTTTTCCATAATAGTGTTTGCATAATAGATTCTTCTTGATAGTGGAACAACTCCTTAACTTCTTAAACTCGGTTATAGGAAAGAAGCTTGGGTATAAATTTAGAAGGTACTCAAATGGTTGCTGCAACGGTCTCTCCAAAAAGTTACCCAATCCTAACCCGTAAGAACGTGAGAGATCCAATGATGTTAATATTTTTTTTATCACCACCAGTATCCGGCCCACTGGACCACCTAATCTAGTTCGGGGGTCAGTTCTGGCATCAAGTGGTTCCAACCCCCTCCCAATCGCAGTTGCGGGGGATCGAACTGTGGTTCTCCCTACCAAGTCCAGTGTCAATCACCACTGGACCAACTAACGATTGGCAGTGATGTTAATATTTGATTTACTAAGATTTCAACTAAAATGTTTGCCATGACACTTTTGAACAAAACAGGAACTTAAAGATAGAAATGCCATCAAAATTTCACAAAGAGTAAACCTAATTACAAAAATCATGTTAAACTGTTTACTAAAAACATGGACTTTAATACTGCGGGACTTTACTTTCTGATGATTATATTGCATTTATGTTACACAAATTTGGGGAATTCAACTTCAAGAAAGTTTATGTAGAATAAAATAAGAGTGTTCGTGACTGGGCCTAGGTATGGCCCACCGTCGGGCACAACCCAACCCAAATCGTCGTCGGGGAGGGCCCAATTAAGATCCAGCCCATCTGCACATCCGGGGAGCCCTCACATGTCTCCCCCACAGACTCCATGTGTCCCCCACGCGGGGACACATCATCAGGCAACTACCCGCTTCTGAGAGAACTGATCAGCCCACCTTCCAAAGATCACGGGGCAGTTGATCCAGGGCGAAGACCACATGCTGATCTTCCCTACGCCACGTAACCCCTGGAAGTTACTCATATTGGGCCTTGCGATCCAACCCAATGCAAAGTAACCGTTGGTCCTGCACTGGGGGCACATTATAAATACCCTCTTTCACTAGAGGGTCAGGTATTCCATTCTTTACACTCTCTTTCTGTACTTGCGCTGTATACTTTGTCTATGACTTTGGCATCGGAGTACCTTGCAGGTACACCCTTCACCTTCTCACCACCACCAGAGAATAACGGAGCTCACGACGTGTTGCTGGCTGCTGATCCAATTCTGATCAGGTACAATCAGTGGCGCCGTCTGTGGGAATCCTTGCTTCCCCGTTCTTCCTCCCGTAGAAACTGAAGAACCAAAGCAACTTTCAATCTCCGACGATCATGGCAAGCCCACGAAATGACGTCAATACTCCAGACTCCGCCTTCACCCCATTCACCAACGGGACGATCATGACCCCAACACGACCGTTTACGTCAAAAAAGGCGACCCCAGGGACGGGCACACCGCCTCTCCCTCCTCTGATGACGTGGCCTTCAACGCCGCCTGACACTTTGATAACCCGACTATTTACCAATCGATCCCTGCGCCACCTAATGCTGATCCGACCACGGTGGCTCTGTTTGCGGTGATCAATCAGACAAATCTGATGATCTTCCAACAGAATGAGCGAATAGGAGTGCTTGAGATGGAGCGACAATCACGCTCTCCCCCGCGGAGACATCGTTGCCCCGTTTCTCGTAGTCCCTCTCCTCCCCCGCGGAGGACACAACACGATTACTCTCGGAGCCCCTCTCCCCAGAAGGCTAGGCGCCGTCCACGCCTGGAACAACCCCAGCCCTTGGTCACCCAGAAGCACAAGCGGTCCCCTCCTCAGAAGGAACGATGTTCCCCTGCTCAGAAGAGGAATAAGGCTGACGGGTACAACGAGAAGGCAAAGAGCCGACCAAGGAGCCCTCCCCGACAGAGCAGGAATGGCCGAGGCGACCAGTCCCTGTCGCGATCACCCGTCAGGAGCGACGAGGACGACCAGTGCACCCCGTTGTCCAGGGACATCATGGAGACCCCCTTGCCTGTCGGGATGGAAAAACCCCCGCCGTTGGCGACATATGATGGTACGACCGATCCGGACGACCACAACAAAAGGTTTGACGGGACGCTCAACTATCGGAATGTCCAGGGAGCCATCAAGTGCAGGCTTTTCCCACCACACTAAAGAAGGGTGCTATGGCGTGGTACAAAAGCCTCGCGCCCGAATCCATCACCGCCTGGAGAGAACTAAAGAGGGAGTTCTCCAGGTATTTCACCGCTTCCCGACGCCACTCAAAGACGGAAGTGTCCCTGGAAACCATCATCCAGGGAAAAGATGAGTCTCTCCGGGATTACATAGAGAGATTCAACTGAGAAGTTGTCCAGGTATCCACGTTGGACGACATGAAGAAATTCTTGATCGAGCGAGGATTGCGACCTCACACCGAGTTCGCCAAGGCTGTCGGCATTGAGAGGCCTAACACCTTGGAAGCGCTCCTCCACAAGGCACAAGCATACATCCAGTATAAGGAGATAGAGGCTGCCTACTGTGCCTACGACTCGCGGAATCAGGAGGGCACCAGAAGCTCTAGGCACGAGGACTTCACTGCCCCCCGACGAGGTGGGGAAAGAAGAAGAGAAGACTGGCCCCGAGACTCTTGAGAACCGAGGGGACCAGGCCAGGAGGCCGTTTCACTGAGTACACGCTACTCCCCGGTCTCCGCGAGCGCATCCTGGCCGAGTGCATCAAATCGGAATTCTAGAAAGGAGGTGTCCACTTCCCGAAGCCAACACCCCCCTAAACCAAACATCGACAAGTCCAAATACTGTCGGTTCCACAGGAGCCACGGGCATGTCACGGAGGATTGCATCCACCTTAAGGATTCAATAGAAATCTTGATCAAAGAGGGGCATCTCAAGCAGTATACAAAGAGGAGTGATGCCCCCCGATAAGAGACCCGAGAGACGAAAAGGGTCGAGGAGGCGACCTCATCCCCCAGCGAGAATGGACTACAAGTCGCCCTGTGTGTCACCCGACCAGAGGACTTCTACTTCCTCTGCAAGCCCGACACACTTGTGACCGCTTGCAGCCCATGGGAAAGTTTCCCCACCGCCATGGTCATATCCGGCAGAGGTTTCAACAAGGTCTCGGTGGGGTCGATCATGCGGATGTTCGATGAGTTGATAGAAGCGAGCTTGGCGCAAAACGCCACCTTTGAGACGGTCCAGGGAAGGTCGAATCCCATTACCTTCTACCTCGAAGAATTGTCGGGCAGCGCCCCTAACTCCAACATCCTCCTTCTAATCAGGGCACAGATGGTGAACTTTGATGTCCGCCGCATCTTGGTCGACCAAGGGAGCTCGGTGGACATAATGTATGCCCACCTATTCACTACCCTCCAGCTCAATGAGACATATCTGACCCCTTACGTGGCCTCAGACCTACAGGGTTTCAACGGCACTACCACCAGACCATGGGGCTATGTCGAGCTGATGGTCACTTTCGGGAACGACGACACTGCCCGGCAAGTTAAGGTCTATTTCCTAGTGGTAAAATGCCATTCTCTGTACCAGTGCATACTGGGGTGGCCGACCCTAGCCGAACTTACGGCGGTACCATCTACAGTCCATCTGAAGATGAAGTACTACACAACCAGGGGTCATGTCGTCACTCTCCACCGGGATATTGAGGCTTCCAGAAGATGCTTCGAGGCTATAACCAAGGGTCTGAACTCGATTAACATCAAGTCCAAGAACGCAGGGAAGCCAACCCCGGATGAAGAGCAGAAGCCACTCCCGCGTGTGAACACGGTCGACCTCGACAGTCGTTTCCCCAGTAAGCAGAAGCAGAACGAGGTAGCAGATCACACCATCCCAGCGAAGGCAACGGGAAACCTCTTCACCCCATGTACCCCATTCCAGATGGAGACTTCGAGCTCATCACCCTCATAGACGACCCGAACAGGAGCGTGAAGATTGGCACGGGCCTCCTCGACTTGGCGAGAAAGCAGCTGAAGGCCTGCCTCCGGGAGAATGCCGACCTATTCGCGTGGAGTGCTGCAGAGATGCCCGACCTTGACCCAGATGTTGCCTGCCATCAACTCACAATAGACCCGACCGCTAGGCCTGTAGTACAACGTAGACATAGGCAGTCTCCCGAGAAAGCGGAGTCTGCTGAAAAGGCTGTAAAAGACCTCTTAGAGGGCGAACTTTATTTCGAAAGCCCAGTACATAACCTGGATTTTTAATGTTGTACTTGTTAAAAAGAATAATGGAAAGTGGAGAATGTGCGTTGATTACACTAATCTTAACCGGGCATGCCCAAAAGATGCATACCCACTGCCTAACATCGACAAACTGGTCGACAATTCTGCAGGGTTTAAGTTGCTGTCATTCATGGACGCATACTCGGGATACGATCAAATCCCCATGGTGAAGACCGACAAGCAGTACACGGCCTTCATGACCGAGTCGGGCAACTACTACTACAACGTAATGCCCTTCAGCCTGAAGAACGCAAACGCGACCTACCAACGGATGATGAACAAAGTCTTCTGCAATGAGATCGACGACATGCTCGAGGTCTACATGGATGACATGATCGTAAAATCACGAGAAGAATTCGACCACACTGCCCACCTCAAAAGGGTCTTTGACATGGCGAGGAGATGCAAAATGAGGTTCAACTCGGAGAAATACACCTTCGGTGTCCGAGTAAGAAAGTTCCTCGGTTTCTACCTCATAGAACGAGGGATCGAGGCAAACCCCGACAAGTGTAGGGTGTTCTCTGAATCCCCGACGCTGAACTCAAAGAAATCGATACAATCGCTAAACGGGATGCTCACCTCGCTGTCCCGCTTCGTAGCCAAATCGGCGCAACACGTACTTCCATTTTTCAAACTCCTACGCAAGAAGGCCACGTTCGAGTGGATCGAGGAGTGCAAACAGGCACTCCTCTACCTCAAACAAGTCCTCTCGCAGTCCCCGATCCTCTCGCGACCAGAAGAGGGGAGATATTGTACCCGTACCTCAAACAAGTCCTCTCGTAGCCCCCGGTCTTGATCGAGGTCTCCCTCACATTGTCCTTCCCGACATCAAACAACCAGGCCGAATACGAGGATTTCCTCGCCAGGCTACCCCTAGCCGAGGACCTTGGGGTCAAAGAAGTAAAAATATTCACCGACTCCCAGCTCGAGGCCTCCCAGGTGCAAGGAGAGTACCAAGCCAAGAAACACAACCTCATCGAATACCTGGCCCTAGTAAAAGAGAGGATGAAAAAATTCGTCTCAACGGAAGTAAGTCACGTCTCGCGTGAACACAATACTCGGGCAGACGTCCTATCGAAGCTGGTAAGCACGGAGAAAAAAGGTGGGAACAAATCCGTCATCCAAGAGGTGCTTCCGTGTCCGAGCATCGAGAAATCCACCTCGACCGCCGATGTGAATGCCATTGGAGACAACCACTGCTGGATGATCCTAGTATAGGAATACCTCAGCACGGGGAAACTACCCGACGACCCCAAGGATGCCAGTATAGTCAGGCGACGTGCCTGCTCGTATACTATCATTGAGGACAAGTTATACCGGTGGGGCTTCTCGATCCCCCTCCTCAGGTGCGTTGAGGAGTCTAAGGTCCCCGACATACTCTAGGAAATCCACGAAGGGATCAATGCGCAACACCCCGGCGGACGGTCCCTAGCCCGTAAAGCATTGTGAGCGGGGTACTACTAGCCCACCATGCAGCAAGACGCCAAGGAACACGCCAGGAAATGTGACAAATGCCAGCGACATGGGGACATGCAGTTAGCCCCGCCCAATGAGCTCAAAACACTCTCATCCCCATGGCCATTTGCCTAGTGGGAGATGGACATCCTTAAGCCCTTCACCACAGGGTCGTACCAAAACAAGTATTTGATTGTCGGCGTCGACTACTTCACTAAGTGGATAAAGGCCGAAGCCTTGGCCAAAATCACGACCCACAACATACTCCATTTCTACAAGAGGAATATACTTTCCCGGTTCGGCGTACCCCAAAAAATTGTCACCGACAACAGGACACAGTTCACCGAAAAGAACTTCCAGAACTTCGTTACCAAGCTGGGCACGAAGCAACACTTCACGTCGGTCGAGAACCCACAAACGAACTGGTAGGCCGAAGCCGCGAACAGGGTAATTCTGCGAGGCCTGAAACGAAGACTGGGCGACGCCAAGAAAAGGTGGGTCGAAGAGTTGCACGACGTACTCTAGGCCTACAGAACGACCCCGCACTCGACCACCGGGGAAACCCCGTTCCGACTGACCTATGGAACTGAGGCGCTGATTCCGGTAGAAATAAGGGAACCCTCGAGGAGGACTGAGTTCCCCCTCGATGAGGAGGCCAACGACGAGGCCCTAAGGGAGGAACTCGACTTAGTTGAAGAGATTCGGTCGGGGGCATCCCTCCATGAAGCCTCACTCAAGCAGAAGATAACTTTGCGTCATGACAACAAAATCATCAAACAAGAATTTCAGGTGGGCACCCTAGTTCTGCGAAAGAACCATAAAGATTCGCGCGAAGGCAAGCTCGTCGCGAACTTGGAGGGCCCCTATCGCTACCGCACAAAAATGGGGACGAGAGCTTACTACCTCGAAAACTTACACGGGGAGGAACTTGCTCGACCATGGAACACTGGGAAGCTTAAACAGTACTATAGTTAAACACTGCCCGCGACCACAGGAGCGCACTACAGTACAAGCGCGACTCCTAAAACTCGAGACAAGAAGATAAGAGCCCGCTCTTGTAAGTGCGTGCGAACTCTTGATCCGACGGGGACACCTCAACCGAGATCCACCGTTGTCGTACCGACTAGGAAGAACACCCAGCTCACGATGGGAAGTTCACGCCTCAGAGCGAAGACCTCGATCGAGCTCTTAGCTTCGTCGAAGGTCAGAATTCGACTCCGACCACTCGACCAGTTCCCTACACTGTCGAGGACCAAAAACGTCGAGTAAAAGCCCCAAATACTTAACGAAAACATGCAAACATCAAATACATATCCAACATTCAAGCAGCACACACATAATATGAACATATCAAAGGGCAAAAAAATAATGCATTAGAGCGGGAAAAACCCATTGTTCGAACATTACAAAAATGTTGCAAAATCATGGCGCGCAGGCCGTACCAAACAATAACCAAAATATGGTGTGCAGGCCGAACAAACAACTAAACAAAAATTTAAACAGCTGCCTCCTCCTCAAGCTGAGGCTCCCTGTCACCTCGACTAGTTCCATCGTCATTCTCCCCAGGGACAACCACCCTGCCGTTAACCACTTGGTGGAAGGGACTGACCTTCTCAAGGGTGAGTTAGACCCCCAGGTTCTCGACCTGGGCTTGCACCAGAGCGCTGTTGAAGCCCACCTCAAGACCCTTTAAGCAGTCTTACTTGAGCTTCCGGATCCGGGCAATCAGAGCACCACGGGCCGCAAGACTTCTCTCCTCCTACGTCTCGTCCACGGCAAGCTTGGCAGCAGCTTCCAGCGCGGTGACTTTGGTCCGAAGGCTATCCTGCTCCTCCTTGGTTTTCTTTAACTCCTCATGCATTTCATTCATGTCATGGAGAAGGCGCACATGAGCTTCGTGCATCGTCTGAGCCTCTTGCAGATCACTCTCTGCTTTGTTTTTCTCCGCCTCGAGGACAACATACTCATATCGCAACTTTTGCAGTTCGGAAACCGGGTTTGTTTCGTCATTCAGGACCATAGTCGTCTCGAAGATTCTCATCATGGCGACCATATCCTCTGTTAGCGCCTTCCTCCTAGTAACCCTCTCGACCCCCAGGATCGCCTTGGCTTCAGCCTCGGCCACAGTAGGGGAATTAACGTCGGAAAAGAAATCTCGCTGGAGGTGGCAAGGGGGCAGCATAAACTTCTCTACGGGCACATTCTCCTCGAGGTCCACGAGAATGGGCTCCTCGGTGCGCAACCTCTTGGAAGGGGTCCCCTATAGAGGAGGAGACTGACTATATTGAGGGGAGGTAGAGCCGCTTCCCCTGTCGCCAGGCTTCACCATCTGTTAGACTTCAGCGACTCTACCTTTGGTCTTCCTCGCGCTCTTGGTGGCCGCCAGCTTCATGATGCGCTCGTGCACGTTCGACATTTGCCCTACGGCATTGAACAGAAAGTGAGTCAGTACAAAGGAAAAAAAGGGAGGACTAACGTCCGAGCAAAGCAAATGGCCACGACCTAAAAACCTCAAGGCTTCGTCGTGAGACCCGCACTCGAGGAGGGCCTTCGTGTTAATAAAACGAGGCTCACTACAAACTTCCCCGCGTTCGTCGAGGATGAAACTCCCATCCTTGTTAACAAGTTTGACGGGGGTGAAGCCGGTGACAAAGTCGACCATCTTTTTGTATGATTCCTGGTCGTCAGGGCCCAGGTCACCGTGCTTCAAGATGTAGCTTTTCGTGCTACTCTTGAAGTGCGCTTCGTCCCACTCTAGGGGACACTTCGACACCAATTTATCCTCGCCCTCTTCGTCGACCACAAGGTTGTACAAGGAGTCAACGGCCGTGTACGAGACGGACTTGACAACGTAAAACCTATCCTTGAAAGAGCGGACATAGTCTAAGTACGCCTTGAACAGTTTCCTCGGCGGCTTCAAGGAAACCCAGCTATGCTGGCCATTGACGGATGACCGTTGTAGATGGAAAGTACAGAAAAATAGAGGAAGATTGGCCCCTATGCAGAGGTGTTCGCACACGACCTCGAACGCCTAGACGAACGTTATCACATTGGGTGAAGTTGGGAAGGCGCCAGATGCAGCCAGTGGAACACCCCCCTTTGAAAATCGCTGAAGGGGAGACAGATGCCCGCTTCCCGGAACACAAACTCATACATTGGGAACCTCATCCCCCTGAATATCGAGCATATACGATGTTGTTCTTTGGGTTTGTAGACCATCCAGTTCAAAGGAGAGCCCACAATGATATCCTCGGCCGTCATGAAAGCATCAGTGTCATCGAAGGCAAAGCGCGACCCGAATCTAAGAGGCTCGTCCTCAGCCCAATCCTTGGGCATCCAGACTCGTTCTGCTCCGGGCTGATGGACGAGCGCGTCGAGTTCTGGCTCGTCATCAATATGGATAACACCCTCGAGCCTCGCGACCATTTTACCTGAAAAGCAGAGGAAAACAGTGAATTCGACTTCCGAAATCAAATCCACCCTTCCACCGTAAATCAAGTGAAAGGGCGAAGAGAGGGACGAGGAGCCCCAGACAAATTCTCCCTGACACTAAGTTGTGAGTCTCTCCCCGACGGACAGACTCGTCCACGGGGAAACCCCCGTCGACATGACACAGTGAGCCCCCTCGACAGGGATGCTCCTCCTGTGAGAAGACCCCGATAGACGCGGGGACTCTTCGACAGAGACCCTTTCACGATTCTCGTATGCTTACGGGGAGCCAGGCTTCCTGAGATCTTCGTCCCAGCTCCCCGTGACCTTCATCGCTTCCCCGGGACCTTCATCGCAGGTCCTCGGGGCCTTCATCAGGAGATTCATGAAGCTCCTAGAATTCTCATGAACTTCCTGGCAACTTCGTCGGAAACTTCATGAACACGGCCGAAAAATTCATAGTTCCGCCGGGAACTTCATGAAAGTCACCGAAACATTCATACGTCCCTCCTAAAACCTACGCTTTCCCTGGGAAATCAACAATAAATTCACATTACTGGAGATAGAACGCGAGAACTTACTTGAAGAATATAGGCCCGGATGACAAGGAGCGTTGGCAACCACGGCGGTGACGGCGAACACGAATTGAAGAGCTTGAAGGACTTAGAGGACTCCGATCTGTTTGAAGGAAAACGTGAAAATGAAAGAGGCTTCCCTCCTATTTATAATCCTAGCACGGGAAGCAAGGCAGCCTTAGGCACTCAAGTGCCCCTACGTGTAGCCGCCCTAGGCATTAATGACGCATGACACGTGGCGCTTGAAGACACCACATGCATCCTCTCAGCTTCCATTCGTGCCCGCAGAACGGGCATATCCGTTCCTTTCGTCTTCTCCACGCCGTCGACCAAGGCACCAAACGGAGACATGCCCAGAAGAGAGGTGGCCTGTAGAACGTCTGACGGGTAGACGTCCCCGCGAACTTTTGTCCCGTTGAACATTGCCTGCTCCTGGCCACGCGCATCATCCACCAGCTCGGTATTTCGGGCATGCCGACACCCTACTGGACGGGTCCCCGACGATTGGACTGACACTTAAGTCATTACTCTTCTACTTCGGAGCAATGACTTGGGGCGCTCCTGTTCTGGACTGGGCCCAGGTCTGCCCCATCGTCGGACACGGCCAAACCCAAATCTTCGTCGGGGAGGACCCAATTAAGATCCAGCCCATATGCACATCCGGGGAGCCTTCACACGTTTCCCCCACGGACTCCACGTGCCCCCCACGCGGGGACACGTTATCAGGCAACTACCCGTTTCTGAGAGAATTGGTCAGCCCACCTTCCGAAGATCACGGGGCAGTTGATCCAAGGCGAAGACCACATGCTGATCTTCCCTACGCCATGTAAGCCCTGTTAGTTACTCGTATTGAGCCTTGCGATCCAACCCAATGCAAAGTAACCGTTGGCCCTGCGCTGGAGGCACATTATAAATACCCTCTTTCACTAGAGGGTCAGATATTCTATTCTTTACACTCTCTTTCTGTACTTGGGTCGTATACTCTGTCTATGACTTTGGCATCGGAGTACCTTGCAGGTACATCCCCACCTTCTCACCACCACTGGAGAATAACGAAGCTCATGACGTGTTGCTGGCTGCTGATCCAATTCTGATCAGGTACGATCAAAGAGTATTCAAAATGGATGTTGCATATAAAGTGCTTTAGCAAAATCTACAGGTATTACATACTTATCAATTCAATTGCATTTAATTTAATTGTCTCTAATTAAAAACTTTTACTTGCAGTTATTTGTCTTATGATATTAGATTTTTAGAAACCCTAATTTTTATGCACTCGTGAAATCATTTAAAAAAAAGAACAAAATAGAAGTGATCATGGGATGCCTCTGAAATTTGGCAGAAGCAGAGCAATGTGAGAGTGACAAATAGGGGTGTGCAAAATATCCGGTTGTGAGATCCAAATCCATAACCAAATCTAAATTCATTTAAAATATCTGGATATAATTAAATGGTTATTAACCAGTTTAATTACTAATGGTTGGTTATCCAACCATATTTTATTTTTAGATTCGGTTATAATCCGGTTATTATCTAAAATCCAAATGTTTGAAAAAAAAATTTGTGAAAAAAAAAAAAAAATTTTTTTAACTCGTGCAGACAATTTTGAATATGCTTCAGTCACTTGTGTTACTTCCTTCTCAAAGCTTCTACTATCATCATATCTAGCCATGTTAATGGATGAATCTAAGCAATCAATTAATCCATTATCAATCAACTATTTTTTTAAAAAAAATCCAATCTGATCCATCCATTAAAAATACCATCCATCTGATCCACCCATTAACATCTTTTTAGTGGATCGATATTTATCCGTCCATAAAATTAATTTAAATATTTTGTAAATTGTATAATTTTTTTTTTAAAATTTCTTTAAAATAGTTCTTTTAACTGCAGATTTTTTTGTTGGCTAATATTAATTAAAATTGTAATTTAAATCTTTCAGACTATTGATTCTTTTGGTTAGCTAATATTAATTAAAACGTTTTGAATATTATTCACTCAGCAGAAAATGTGAGCATTGGTTGATTGACAACGTGGAATTAAATAAATTCTTTTAATCTCTAAAAAATATTGTAATTTTTCAAAATATATATTTATTCGACAACATAAAAAATGGATTAAAAAAATTCTTACTACCTCCGTTCCACAATGAGTGACTCAGTTGATTTTTCACACAAATTAAGAAAAAGAGAATAAACAAAGGAGAGAGAATGATATTTTTACTAAAGTACCCTTGTAAAGTATTGGGAATGATGAAAGTAATATTAATTAGAGGGTAAAATAGGAAAAGTTGCATTGAAAACTGAAATGAATCATATATTTTGGGACACCATTTTATTCCAAATGGGACACCATTTTATTAAAGTTTTTGAAAAGAAAATAATTTTTTTTTAATAAAAAATTTAATTTTTTTGAAAAAAAATATTAATTTTTTAAAAAACTAATTAATTTTTTTGAAAAAAAAAAACATTTTTTTGTAAAAAAAATCATTTTTTTATAAAAAACATTAGTAACCGGTTTAAAACCGGTTATATGACCATAACCAAATTTATAACCAGTTTTGTTTGAAATGTAGTTATGGTTATGAATCCAAACCATTAAACTAATTTTAAAATAGTTTTAGTTTGGTTTCTAAAAATAATCATGCATGCACACATGCACACCCCTACTGAACAAATTTATATTTTGTTATCTCTACTTGTATACTGAAAACTCATTAAACGATTCTGCATTTTATGTCTTGGCAAAATTTTGGGTCCAAAATTTGCATAAGAAAAGGAAACTTCAACAAAGATACAAAGATTTTAACCCTCTTCAAATATATCATATGTTGGTCTTCTTCATGTAGACATCTCAGAACCTGTTCCCCGTAGTCTATATATCTTGAGTATGACTCATAGTCCCTAATAAGTGAGCTGCCACTATGTAGTCAGAGACGTAGGCACAATTGATCGAGTTTTATTGTCAAGCATCGTGTGTATCTGTGTTTGATTTTTGATTTTTTTGAACTGAGATATACTGTCAAACATTGTGTGCTATGTAGTTGGAGACGTATGCACAATTGATAGAGGTTTATTATCAAACATCGCGTGTTTATGTGTTTGCTTTTCTGTATCTTTATTTTGTGTTTCTAGTTTAGTTCAATTTGTGAATAAGAAAAGGAAACTAACAAAGATATGAATAAGGGCATGAAATAGTTCATGAAACGACTGCCGGTGATTCATAAAAATTCCATGATCACTCATGAATATGTTATGCAAACTGCCTAAAAAAGTGGATGTAAACCCCACAGATCCAAATTGATCAAAATTAGTTTAACAAAATGTCTAAAAACATGTATCTCCTACTTTAACATGAGTCACTTCAAATCTAAACATATCAGAGAACACATGCCACTAGATTTTAAGGTGATACAACAAACTAAAATTACCTGCCTACTCAATCAAATCCTATGGATCAAACATTATATATTAAATGATTCTGTAACTACCTTACCAGAAAAATGATATATATATACAAAGCATGCAAAAAGTTCATGGTGACAGTGTGTTTTCTCAAAACCTCAAACGCATAGGTGTTACTGATTATAGTAATAGTGTGAGAACATTTGATGGTTTTGCAGTAAAATTTGGAAAATCATAAGAGTGATATGGTGAAATAGTTTGAAAATACAATTAAGTTCACTTCTCATTTATAGTATTACACCCATCAAGTACATCTAGAATTGGAAAGAAAATATTTCAAACAATTATGGCCTCACATTCAACTCTAGTGGCACTGCATCATAGTACATACACTTCTCTTTCCTAAAGAACTCCTTTTTGATAATGCTCAACTCTCTGGTGACATCCAGTATACTCATCCTTTCTTTTGGTGATTCCAGTGAACAAGAAAGTCCAATCTGAAAAAGCGAAACCAAGCATTTCTCTACAATTGGAGTGAAATTCCCATCGTTACCATCTTCTATATTTGTTTCTACATTTTTCGGCACAAGATGTGAGTCCAAAATTTGTATTAGATTACTAGGAAGTGAATGTTTGACAAACATATGTAGATTTTGACCATCTTCAAACATTTCATCTGTCGGTCTTCTTCCGGTAAGCATTTCCAACATAAGCACCCCGAAGCTATACATGTCACCGCATGTGGATATTTCGGAACCCATTCCATACTCTAAAAGATAAAGCAAAAACATTTAATACAATGTTATTAGTAAACTATCAAACATAAACCACAAGATAGGAAATTCAATGAAACAATGTATGATATAAAAAGTCTAGAAAGTACCTGGAGGAGAATAGCCAATAGTCCCTTTAATTCCAACTGTACTAGTTTCTTTGTGAGAGGTACCGTCAACGGCTAAAACAAGTCTTGCCATGCCAAAATCACTCACGTGAGCAACCATGTCATCATCAAGAAGGACATTGCTTGGCTTTATATCACAATGAATGACTGTTTTCTCGCATTCACGATGAAGATAATGTAATACAGAAGCAACGTCGACAATGATATTCAATCTTTGATCAAGGTTCAACATTCTTTGATTCCCTGCATTCATTATCCCAGGATGTAGCCATTGTTCTAAGCTTCCATTGCTCATGTATTCAAACACCAAACCCTTAAACTCTTGACCTTTGTAATCTGTACTTGAACAACATGTCAAAATTTTAACCAAATTTCGATGTCTTATATTTTTCAGTGCATTACATTCAGCAATGAAACTTTTTTGAGCTCCCTTCTTTTGAAGGTTTAAGACCTTTATGGCAACATATTTATCTTCTGGTAAAAATTTTCCTTTGTACACAGAACCAAAATTTCCTGATCCAACCAAGTTTCCAGCAGAAAACCCATCAGTGCCTTGGTGAAGGTCTTGGTATGAAACCTTGGCTAGCGTGTCAATTGTTGGTGAATCAGAGTATTGTTTCTTGTTCCGATTCCTCTTCCAATAGATAGTTATGATAGCTGTGACCGCGAGAAGAATAGATACCACACTAACTATCACCGCTATCAGCCTGGTTTTATGTTGTTTTGGAGATTTCATACCTTTGACATGGCATGGTTGTAGACGAAACTCTGAAATACCTCCACAAAGCTTTTTGTTTCCAGTCGTATCTAACTCACTTACATTTCCAAAGACACCTTCTGTTGGTACCTCACCTTCCAGCATGTTAAACGAAACATTCAAGTATACTAAACCTGATATATTCTGTAGAACATTAGGAATCTGCCCAGACAACCGATTCCTTGACAAGTCTAAATATTTAAGACCTTTTAGTGAACTCAAAGAGGACGGTACGGTTCCATTGAAGGAGTTCCCTTGAAAAAAGAGGTATTCTAAGCTTATGCATTCACCAATGGCTATAGGAATTTCACCAGATAGATGATTCTCTGAGACATCCAACTTGTTGATACTTTTTAGCCTACCCACTTCGCTCGGTAAGCTACCATTCAATGAGTTTTTTGACAAGTCCAGTAAGTTTGTTAAAGAGGAAAGACTAAAAACCTCTAAGGGTATGGTTCCTCTAAGAGAGTTTTGTGAAAGGTCTAGATATTGTAGCTTTTGGCAATTTCCTAAGCTTGAAGGAATATTTCCTTCTAACATATTATCTCTTACACTAAGAAAATATAATTGACTGAGGTTGCCTATGAAGGGTGGTACTTCTCCCGACAGCTTATTTCCGCCCAATACTAATTTTTGCATTCTCTCAAGTTTCCCAAAAGTAGTTGGAATAACTCCTTCAAAATGGTTAAGGTCCATACTCAAGAGAATTAGGCCAATTAGATTTCCTAATTCTGCTGGAATATTTCCTGATATCTGATTACCCCCGAGATATAGTTGACTAAGTTGAGTTGATAAATTTCCTACTAAATTTGGCAAGTTACCTCCAAATTTATTAGTGGATATAGAAAGCACTCTTAGTTTACTACAGTTTGTCAAGGTTTTTAGAAACTCCAAATCTCCGGTTGAATTGTCACCTAAATTGTTTAGTTCTAGATTTAGCAATTGAAGATCATATAATTTTCCTAGACTTGGAACTTGTCCGACCAATTTGTTTTGTCGAGATAAGTCAAGTATTTGTAGGGCAGAAGCATTTGCAAGGGAAACAGGGATTGTACCTGAGAATTGATTTCTTCCAATTGCAAAATATTGAAGATTGGAGAGGGTGTTGAACATATTGGGTGGAAGAGAACCATTAAATTCATTGTATCCAGCCGAGATCGTGGTAAGAGATGACATATTATAAAGACAAGAAGGAAATGTACCATATAATCTGTTGTGAAACATTCCCAATATTGTCAAGTTTTTGAGGCTGCAAATTTCCTGTGGAATATCTCCGTTTAAGTTATTCGTATCCATTGAAAGAACTTCTAACGATGAAAGATTCCCTATGAATGGTGGAATTCTTCCGCTTAAATTGTTATTCGAAATGTCCAACATCTCAAGCTTATGAAGAGAGGTGATCCCAATTGGTATATTACCAATCAAATGATTTCCAGATAAGAATAAGACTTCAAGATCTGAGCAACTTGTCAAGTTAGTAGGAATCTCCCCGGTCATGGAATTATTGGTAAGTAAGAGTTCCTGCAATCGGAACAACCGACCGAGTTCATGTGGGACTTTTCCAAAGAAACTATTGTTTGCAAGGTTGAGAGTTATCAAAAAAGAGAGATTGCCAACATGGGGAGATATGGATCCATGCAACTTATACCCTTCTAAGTTTATCTCTGTGACTCTTTGATGCTTGGGACTACATGTAATTCCATGCCAATTACAGTAGTGAGTTGAAGTGTTCCAAGAGTTCAAGATTTCATATGGGTCAGTAGATATTGATTCTTGGAATTTGAGCAATGCCAAGTTATCTGTTTTGTTTCCTAATGTTGAGGTAATTGTGTTTTGGACCAAGTTGAAAGCAATGAGAAGAGATAACCAAAATGAAAATGTTGGAAACATGACAGAAAAAAGGATTGAGGAACAAATGGATTATTTTAGACTGTGAAATTTGATTATGCTGTCTAGTTATTATATAATGTTTAGTGTGGACACAAAAGGTTCTTTCTCCTTTCATTGTTTTTTCTTAAGTTTAGATTATTTAAGTTCATCACATGTTTCTATAACTTCTTCTACTAAATTGCTGTTATGTGAGTGCTTTGAGACTAGGGAGATGGTATTTTTATTCATATAATGAAGAATTGGAGTCTTAAGTCAATATCCGTCTTCATTTGGTACGAACCGCGTTATGTTTATTTTTAAACTAAAAATAGTTTATTTACCATGCTTCTGCCATGCTTGTATTAATATATTGGCACACTCTTTTTTAATACCTCGGAATAGTCAAAAAGGTGATTGACTACATTTCAACTAATCAAACATCGTCCATTCAATTACATACATTAGGTTGAGTTAGCATAACACCTTAAGATAAAATTTGAGGGAATTTATAAGGCATACTTTAGGCTATATCCCAAGGAGAGAAAGTTTTTCTAGGAGAGGATCCAAATGGACAGGTATGAAGCGTATGGTGTAGGAGAGGTAAATGTGGAGGGTAAATTCATCTTGAAATTTTCGTTGGCCTTGAATCGTACTATAGCAAATACCTGGTTTAGAAAAAGAGATGAGCATCTTATCGCATATAAAAGTGGGGTGACATGCTCTTAAATAACTTTCTTATTAGAAAGTCAGATAAAAAGGTTTGCTTGGATTGTAAAGTTATTCTGGGAGAGAGCTTGACTATATAGCGTAGAGTATTGGTTATGATGTAAAAATCAAGAGGAAAGCAAAGAGAAGAAGTCACTTGGGAGCGTCACAGATCAAGTGGTGGAATTTGAAGGGTGAAAAACAAGGAAGTTTCCAACACAAGATCTTGGAGGGAGGGTTTGGATAACCTCAAGGAAGTGAAAATAATATGTGGAGTAAGATGGCCCAAGAGATTATAAGTGTGGCTAAAGAGACGTTAGGAGAATAAAAAGGTTTTAAACCTAGGGCTAAAGAATTGTGGTAGTGGAATGAAAGTGTTCACAATAAAGTTAGAGTAAAAAATATTTTTCTAAAGAATGGTCTAAGTGTAAAAATGTCGAAACTTGGGAAAAGTACAATAAAGTTAAGAATGAGACCAAGAAGGCGGTGAGTGAAGCAAGACCCCGAGCCTTTAATGGATTATACTAATCTTTAATAACCAAGGTGGGTACACATCTATATATAAGCTTGATAAGGAAAGAGAAACTAAGGCAAGAGATTTGAATCAAATGAAGTGTGTTAAAGAGGAAAAAGGAAAAATATTGGTTTAGAAAAAAGATATAAAGGATAGGTGGAAGACATATTTCTACAATTTATTTAAAGAAGGACATGATATCTCGGGGCTCTAGCAGGCTCGACATTAGAGAAGATGATTAAAACTATAATTACTATCGTTGGATTCAAAAATAAGAGGAAAAGGAAGCGTTAAAAAAGATAAGTAACAATAAGGAGGTTGAGCCAAACAACATACATATTGTGTGGAAATTCTTAGAGATAAAGGTATTGAGTGAATTACCAAACTCTTTAAAGAAATTATGAGGTTAAAGCAAATGTCAGATGAATGGGGAAGAAACACTTCAATTTTAATCTATAAGAATAAGGAAGATATACAAAATTGTGCAAATTATAGGGGTGTTAAACTTATGAGTTATACCATGAAGTAATGGGAAGTGATTGAACAAAGATTAAGAAACTAGACTCAAGTCACTGAGAATCAATTTGGTTTTATGCCTGGAAGGTCGATCATGTAAGCGATCTATCTACTACGACGTGTGATGGAGTGGTATCTGAAATTTTGGTACCAGATATGTGATGTTACGTGTGATGTCACAACAACACACTCTGCAATGGACAAACTAAAACAACAGAGAATCATACAAAGAATTGTTCACCCAGTTCGGTCTAACTACCTACGTTTGGGGGCTACCAAGCCAGGGATGAATTTCACTATCAGTAGTATTAATTTACAGACTCAACAACCCAGTTGACATCTCCTAAACTTAATCACTACTTAATGAACCTTCTACCTAAGAGACCACTTAGGTATGAGAACACTACTCAATCCCTAAATCACTTCAGTGATATAATTCAAAGATCACACACTTTGAAAAACACAACTTGATTCTGCTTCACAGCTTTGATCAAGAACAACTCAAATCAACAACACCAATTCACACTAGAATGGTTTACAATACACGAAGACACAAACGACTCTCAGTCTATAGCTCTTTTTCTTCGTCACTTTTCCTTCAGGATAGATGCGCATTATATAGCTTCTTTGTTTGGGCTTGGACCTGCTACAAAATCTGATATGATTTGTTATTTAAAACTGAATCTTCAAAACAGATTTTCTCTCCCAAAATCTTCTTAAATCTTCAGCCTTTAAACACTCCTACAAATCTGCATCAAATCTGTTTGCAACAGAAAATATCTCCTCCAAGATATTCGCATCCAATAACTCTAACAGCTCTCCCAAAATCCAGCTAATACGCGCAGCCCTAAAAACATCTCAAACCTGATGTTTTAAAGATCTGCATGTCTGATGTCATGACATCGCACGTGACATCAGACTTCAAAACAATACCAGCTTAAACACTTAACATTATCCAATGTTAAGACTCAATGTTAAGACATCACCCATGTGACATCAACATTGAACAACTTTGTTTTACCAAAATTCTAGCCAATCCAAGAACTAACAATCTCCCCCTTTGGCTAATTTTGGCTAAAACAATCTCTGCAACATCAGAAAACCCAGCAGCGGATAAAATTAGATAAAGAATCAAAGCATAAATTAAATTTTCAAAACCACCTAGCAGCGCCGTCAAAAATAAGCTCCCCCTCAAAATAAGAGCCAGTATACCAGCTGCACACTCTCCCCCTCAACTAGCAGCACCATCAAAAAAACTTCACAGCCTTGGGAACACCATCAAGAAAAACTTCACAGCCTTGGGAACACCCTCCCCCTTTTTAGTCATAATTAGACAACCTCTGAACAAACCAAGGCTCCAAACACGATGTTCTGACATCTTCTAAGACTTGGTAAAAAACCAATCTCCTTGACTGATTAGGCGATACAACCTAAGACAAATCAGTGCAATATAAATACCAAGCTTCCTTGCTTGTAACAGCATACTGTCGCGGTGAGAATCGGATGCCAAGCTGTTACGTTAACTTGAATAACACTTCTTAATGTTCACCACCGGTCTTTATTTTATCCAAAGGAAAGGTTAAAGATCGAAAACCTAAGTTAAGAGAATCTAGGTTCGGGGGTTGGTTACGCCTAGGGAAGGTATTAGCATCCTAAACGTCTGTAGTACTCTACAGGAACCTCTTGTTATTATTTATGTTATTTATTGCTTGCTTGCTAAGGGTGTGTGCTAAGGGAAAGACCTAGGGGTTATTATCTAAGTATACTCGCCAAGACATCGCATCTTGTGCCTACGTATCCTGACGGGAGTGGAATCAGAGTATTCGTAGTTCCCCTCAAAGAGGGTGAGGAACTCTTGACGGTTGTCAAGGTTCCAGGGGGAAGTAGTGTCTATGGCAAGACACTACATAGAGTGCGGTGACTCTAAAGTTAAAGTTAAGTTGAAAAGGGTAGAAAGTGTCCATGGCAGAACACATGTATGGAGTGCGGTGACTCCGATCCTAAGGTTAGGATAAAGGGAATGAAATGTCTTCAGTGAGACATAGAGCACGATGGCTCCAATCATAAGGTTAGGATAAAGGTAAGGAGGTAAAGTTTCCTAAGCATGACATATAGTCAACGGGGGGATACCCTTCCATTGGAATTTTGGGTTTAGAAAAGAGTTAATCTTAAATGAAACGAAAAACTATCCTAATTCTATGACCTAAGGAAGCATGGGTCAACAGATCCAACAGGCAATAAATCATGTTTCAAGAACAGTCATCAAATACAGGTATAAAAATCAAGGTACAAATCGATCAACAAATACCCATCGGGAGACTTATAAACGACTGTTCGCATCCTCATGATTCTAAGACATGCAGACCTCAAACTATAGACCTAATAAAAACTATCACAAATTTTAACCAAGAATTAATCACAAATTTAAATAAAAAAATTAACCATGAATTATAATCATAACTATACGAGAAATTGCCCATCAATTACAATCAAAGTTAATCTCCAATTTGGATACCAATTATATCAAAAGTTATCACCAATTATTTAGTATGAGAAATAAGAAAACAAGATAAATAAAAAACTAAAACTAAATGAAAAGAAGAAAAGGAAAAAAATGATGCAAAAATGTGTTGGGCTTATGTCATTAAGCCCATTTCTATGATGTAACCAAAAAACAACAAAAATAAAAGTCAAAGACATTGGGCTGGGTTTAACCCACCCGATCCACACACCAACAATGACATAGTGAAGAGAGAAGGAGAACCAAATTAGTTCTCTCTCTCGTGATACTATTTTTTTCAGCGCCTCCACCATTTCCTTTCAATCGTTATGCGCTCAAACCATTCTCTCCTTTTCACTCTTAAACAACAACAAATCTCCAACATTCAAACATAATTCGAAACGAAAGATCAAAGAACACAAGGAATCGTACCGTCGAAAACGAAGAATTGACGACCGTGGTGGCTGGTGGTCCTACACGGCGACGCAAGGCTCAGTTTGTGCTTCGTCGGAGGCTACGGGGCGGCGCGTCGGAGTGTGACGCGTGTGAGGGTGGTCTCAATGGCTGATGCTTTTGTTATTGCGAGATGTTGTCATGGTGCGTCGTGGTTGGATTCGATTGGAGACAAAGAGATCGGAGGTCATTGACAGTGAGGATGAAGTCCTGGTAGTGCGCTTTGCATACTTCTTCGATCTCTGACTCTTTGGAACGAGAGAATTGCTTGAGGTGGTGTTGTTCCGTTATCGATGCGAGTAGTTTCGCCGCGGCGATTTCGACGACGTCAACGAATTCGAAAGGTACTTATTCTTCCATGAAACTTCTGTGCACGGATTGCTGCTCTCAATTTCCTACCACAACACACTGATATGCGTATATGATTCTGTGAATGTTGTGGTTTTTTCGATTTGCTTTAAAACCGTGTGCCTTGTTGTTTCACTTCAACTTGTGTATGCTTTTTTTTTGTGTGGATTCTTACTAGTGTGTGGTCTGTGAATTTTGTGATTTTGTTCTCTTGTGAAATGTTTGTGTATGGAACTGTGTATTGTTGCTGTCCCCCCCCCCCCCCCTTTTTGCTGTAATGTTTCTGGTTTTTTATAGGCCCTTTGTGTTGAATGCGAACGAATTTTCAAGATCATGATGTCGGTTCTCGCTTTGGAAACCAATTAAATTTATTTTGAAACTGTTTTGGAAGGAATTGAGCCGAAAATTCTTTATTCTTTGTTATGATTTTTCATGAATGCACCTCTCTAAGAGCTTTCCAAATCTGACTGAACATGTTTGATTTTGTTGTTTTTTAATTCAAAAACTTTCTATGAATGCTGAATGTGTCGGTAATGTCTTGAAAACGCATCTTGTATTTGTTTTTATTTTTTTGCTTTTGTGATTCGTGTAATGAATGCCGCAGATTTTTTCGGCGTGATGCTGGCATGGAGTATCAACTCGTATCTACAGCAGTTAAGAACCAGATTCAGACAACCCTTGTGGAGAAGCACAAAAAACGTACAGCCCATACGACCGAAAGAATATTACGATTTTGTACCCGGTTTTGTATGTTTGTAAGTGTGAAGTGGTTGCACGTGGGAAGCATGGACAATGACAGTAATCATTTTATGGACTTATTCTATGACTTTGTATCAAACAAATCAAACGCCCTGTCTGCAAATGCTTAACATGGACTAATCCTTTTTTTGCTTTTCTTTTTGAACTTGTGTTGTGATTCTTCAAATTGTAACAACTTTGAACATTCTTAATTTTGGAAGTTTAAACTTGTAATCCTTGAGACTTGTAAACAATGAATCAAACTGAACTTCAATGCAAATCTTTATTTACTTTAACACTTTAAAGTGCATGGTTCACAAACTACCGAAAGTTCAAACTCTTCCACTTGACAACTGATGATCCAACCTTGTGAATAAGACTAAACTATGCCATGAGAAATCCTTTGAAAGTGAGGATATCACCTATCATGTAACTCATCACAAGATTCCAACCAATTCCCATTATCACAACCAACTGGTCCAAAACCCTAATCTTCCTTAAATCTTTGAGAATTTTTTAGGCAAATGACCAGTAGAAAATCCTAGAAACCTTTTGAACCAGAACCCAACGATTACATCTTGAAGTACTTGACTGTGAGAACTAATACCAGCTCCACTTGAAACCCATGTTCCTGCACAATCTTGTTAGTGAGAAAACATGCAGATATGCAAGATAAATCATGCAGATGATGCAAAAAGACGTGGGATCTTATGGTCAAAAATTAGGGTATGACAGATGCCCCTATTTAAGTTTATTCTATTCGGAGATATGGAGACTGAAATCTTCGTCTTGACGTGATAGGAGAGACTTAAATATAAACATGCACAATTTTTGGCCCTAAGATGCCACAAATGCATATGATATGACATGAAATGATATGATATGAAATGAATGCAAGACTTTGAAGCCTATGGGGAATGGCACCACAGGGGAAAAGTATTACAGTTAAGTTAGAAACAAAATGAAGACATAACAGGGGAAACATTAGATGGTAAAAAGGCGATGTCATTCCGAAAAAGCATCAGAAACACAAAGCGAAAGATCTGGAAAAACATCATCCAAGAATGGCATTGGATGAAAAAGACACCTGACATCCAATAATGGCTTTGAATGAAAGGTATAATCATAATATCTAATAATGGATTTTAGATGAATGTGAAATACATACTACATTCAAGAATGGCATTGAATGCGAAGAAACCAATCATCCAATAATGGCTTTGAATGAGAGGTATAATCACAGTATCTAATAATGGCTTTGAATGAGAGGTATAATCACAGTATCTAATAATGGCTTTAAACAAAGTGAACAAAGACTCGATCTGGAAGAACATCAGAAAGAGGGACCCATCCAAAAAAGCATCAGATGGTAAAGAAACCAGACATCCAATAATGGCTTTGAATGAAAGGTACAATCACAATATCTAATAATGGCTTTAGATAAATGTGAAAAAGGGACTCGGTCTGGAAGAACATCAGAAAGAGGGACCCATCTTAAAAAGCATCAAATGGTAAAGAAACCAGACATCCAATAATGGCTTTGAATGAAAGGTACAATCACAATATCTAATAATGGCTTTAGATAAATGTGAAAAAGGGACTCAATCTGGAAGAACATCAGAAAGAGGGACCCATCTGAAAAAGCATCAGATGGTAAAGAAACCAGATATCCAATAGTGGCTTTGAATGAAAGGTATAATCACAGTATCTAATAATGGCTTTAGACAAAGTGAACAAAGGCTCGATATGGAAGAACATCAGAAAGAGGGACACACCCGGAAGAGCATCAGATGGTGAAAGCAATGTTATTCCGGAAAAGCATCAGAATAAAGTCACATATCTGGAGGAACATCGGACAAACAAGGTCATATCCGAAAGAGCATCAAATAGACATAAAGGGGATCTGGAAAAACATCAGGAGCGGCCACATCTGGAAAAACATCTGATGGTAAAAGCAAGGTCATTCCGGAAAAGCATCAGAATAAACAATGCGATATATCTAGAAGAACCTCAGATAACAAAGACTCAATCTGGAAGAACATCAGAAATAGAGACACGTCTGGAAAATCATCAGATGCAAAGTCGTATCTGGAAGAACGTCAGATAGACACAAAGACGGTTCTGGGAGAACATCAGAACAAATATACATATCCGGAAGAGCGTCGGATAGATTTTGGAAAAGCATCAGAATCAAAGGTAATATCTGGAAGAACATTAGATAAGTTCTGGAAAAACATCAGAAACAAAGTCGTATTTGGAAGAACGTCAGATAGACACAGAGGGAGTTCTGGAAGAACATCAGAACAAAGTCGTATCTGGAAGAACGTCAGATAGGCACAGAGGGAGTTCTGGAAGAACATCAGAACAAAAATACATATCCGGAATAACATTAGATAGGTACAACAATATATGTTTGGTAGGTGCCAAGTAAGTTGGACTTTGACCACAAGGTAAGACGTGGATAACAATACGACCCATGGAGGATGCAAATGAGTGCAAATGATAATGACACTCTTGCTATACATATGTATATGATATATGCCATGATATATGATCAGATGTAAATGCAAGTGCAGATGTCGACGACATGGCTCAACTCTTTGTACAAAAGACAAGATTGGGAGACTGATTCCTCAACACGGAGATCACTGTCATTCTGCTTTAGGACTACAGATGTTATCACACTTGTAAAATGTATCAATTTGATGATCCTTGTAGGAAGAATGGAAAGCTGCATGGGGATTCTTCAAGTAAACTGCCCCAGATTATCTGACTGTTGTATATGAACTGATAATTGCTTCAGCTTGGATTGATGCTAAAAATGACTGAATTACTGTGCACTTGGAAAACTTGCCTCAGTATGAGTCTTGAAAAAGTCTTCTGTATAAACCAATTCTGAGAAGGACTTGCACTAAACAAATCTTGAACTGATTCTCAATAGGATCTGGAAGGAACTTGCCCCTGATTGGATCACTGACCAAGTTTCTCAAATGTTTGAAAATTCCTTAAGCGGAAGCCAGATTGCAAACAAAAGTGTTCATACAAACATAGTAAATGCAAAGTTCATGCAACTTTTGAAATCAAAATCATTTTTGGAAAGAGGTAAAACAATAGGGTCACTGGTCAGAACACGGTGGTTCAAGACGTTTAAAAGTGAAAGATAAAGCAAAAAGGCGTGATGCCAAAAAAAAATGATCTGCAAAGATCTTTAGGAGTCAGTTTACACAACCTCGTTGTAGTATGCTTTCAAAATAACCTTGCTTCAATTAGGTCTTTTGAGGGTTATAACGTGGTCTGGTTCACGGTTTAAGAAACAAAGGATAAAGGCTCAAAGTGTATTTGTACCCACCTAATCTTCGTGATGATCTCTAGTCCTACACTCAGTTAACTCAGACTTTGCACTCAGGTTCCCATAGGTTAGGGATTGCATTGATGATAGTGATGATGGTTCAGAAATTAAGGGACTTTTGAGGTGACAGTCACTACTTCCTTATAACTCTTGGTTGTTTTTTTCATTGAGGATTTCATGGTAAGGATTTAAAGATTTCTCCTTTTTATTATCCCTAACTTTTGCCTGAACTGTTTCTTGTGAATCTTACAGTCAGCGGGATGCCCCGGTTTTTTTTGTCTTCCTAAGTCTCCTTCACAGGTTTCGACTTAGCGGGCTTTTTCCTTTTTTGATTTTTTTATCTTTTTTTTTTTGAAAGAAAATGACTGCTTGGCTTAATGATTACGGTGAACCATCATCGACTTTTGACTTGCAAGACATCTTCGACACTTGTTGCGTGCGAAGGAAAATTTGTGAATGCAAACTTTTGTTGAAAGGTGTCTTGCATGAATGCACAACCAAGTTAACTGAGAACTACCCTGCCCCAGGTTAAGATTGCGGGTTTTATTCGTAAAGAAAAGAAACTCCTACTTCAAGGCTCAAAGGGGTTGACGAGGGATTATCTTCCTTATTTCTCCAGTGTTTAGGAATTGAAACAATGCCTTACATCGTCAGCAAAGTTTTGATTTGAAAGCATACCAACAACAATTATGAGTATAACATTTTCATCATCCTCCCTCCAATCTTAGCATTATCAGAAGGAAAGTGGAAAAGAGATGATTTTTTTGTTTTTTGTTTTTTTTTTTTTTTGAAATATAAAGCGTAAAATAACAAACACAAATGAATTGAATTAAAAGTTGTAATGCTCATTTTATTAATTATGAAAGTACAAATATAAATCAAAAGCAAACATCTAATACAAATAAGGAAAATGCAAATAATAAGAAACATGGTCTAGTGACTAATCATAAACAAGGGTGAGCTGTCCCGTCTGAAACACTGAAGTCTGCTGAAGTCGACTGAAGCTTCACTTAGCGTGCTCTGGCAAAGGATTGTTCTTGACATTTGGATTGGTGTCACGAAAGGAGAGAATACCAATTCTGATTAGCTCTTGTAACGCGAAGCAACCTTCTAAATTATGACATGTACCACCTTGATGGAATTCACAATGAAGATCAGCCCTATAGCCGGATGGAAGAGGATTTGGAGGAGGAGGCAAAGGCCTTGTAGTAATCAAACCTTTCTGAACTAGACCAGGATATAATTCAGTATATGTCATCGGAATAGGATCAAAATTATTCCTATTACGGTACCGATTCTGTCCTACAGCTGGACGTTGAGGAGCTGGTCGTAGAGCAGTAACCACGGGTCTAGGCTCGGAGAAAATTGGAGCTTGAAACACTGGTCTGGAGTCTGACCAATCATAGCAGTAGATGTAAGATGTGGAGAATAGTCGGAAGGTAAACCAAACTCTGGCCAGGTTGAAGGTGGCATTTGAACCGGTAGAGGATCAGCGCTTGAAACTTCCTGGATGACAGTCCTTTGGGGTTGCTCTCCTCTAGCAATCAAAACTTGGAGCATTTCAGTGAGCTTTGCTATGCTTGACTTGAGATCATCGATCTCCATTCGAATCTCAGCATTGTGTGTTTCTTGTTCTGACATTCTGCATCTGTAGTTAGCTCTAGTCCAATATCTGTGTCGAGGAATCAGGTTGATAACTTACAGGTGACACTGAAGATAGAGACGGTTGGAAATGAGTCATTGGACAGACAGACATATGCAATGAGTTATGCAATGCGATGCAATGGTTTCAAGGAACTCAAAAGTAGGTTGCAAACATTTCGAAAAAAAAGTTTCATTTTATAACCCATGATTTTTTTATTGATTTTGCAAGGGAAAGAACAATTGAGTTTCTTGAAACCAAATGGTTATTCATGAATGCATGAATGGATGCATAAACATAGGTATACACATATACACATATACAGGTAAACAAGCAAGGGCCTAGGTTTGAAGATCACGAGCATGGAACCAAGGTCTAACCATCCCAATAGGTGTGTACTATGGTTTCAAATGTACCTGCCGAACGGGTTCTACAAAGTTCCCAGAGTCTACAATCCATCTTTAAGATATTATCGATTTTCCAAATCACTTGGTAGTCAATAATATCCTCAAGAGAATCTCGTCTGAGTGTAGTATCGCGTAGCGACTATTGCAGAAATAGACTCCCGCATAGTCCCCGCACTACGCCCTAATAGGCCAAGTTGGTTTAAAGGTAACTACGGTCTCCAGTCCCGATGGCCTTTAGATCGAAACCATATCGTCTTCACGAATGAACTCGTTGAACAAATATTTTATTCCAGAGGGCCTAGACTGAGTGTGAAGTCTCAATTCACTTTTTCAGGAATCGACTCCCTCAAAGTATCCTTGAATTCTCACTGTTCCTATCATATTTTTCACTCTAGTCCGGGTGTAAGACTTTATCTAACCACACAAATAGTAACCCTGCACCCAGAAAACCCAAGCAGAACAGGTATATATACAGATATAAAGATATATATGAAAACAAGCAAATAAATAACATAGATTTAAACAAGTTAGGGGAAACCCTCGAAAAATCCCCAGTGAAGTCGCCATTTCTGTCGCGGTGAGAATCGGATGCCAAGCTATTACGTTAACTTGAATCGCACTTCTTAATGTTCACCACCGGTCTTTATTTTATCCAAAGGGAAGGTTAAAGATCGAAAACCTAAGTTAAGAGAATCTAGGTTCGGGGGTTGGTTATGCCTAGGGAAGGTATTAGCATCCTAAACGTCTGTAGTACTCAACAGGAACCTCTTGTTATTATTTATATTATTTATTGCTCGCTTGCTAAGGGTGTGTGCTAAGGGAAAGACCTAGGGTTTAGTATCTAAGTATACTTGCCAAGACATCGCATCTTGTGCCTACGTATCCTGACGGGAGTGGAATCAGAGTATTTGTAGTTCCCCTCAAAGAGGGTGAGGAACTCTTGACGGTGGTCAAGGTTCCAGGGGGAAGTAGTGTCTATGGCAAGACACTACATAGAGTGCAGTGACTCTAAAGTTAAAGTTAAGTTGAAAAGGGTAGAAAGTGTCCATGGCAGAACACATGTATGGAATGCGGTGACTCCGATCCTAAGGTTATGATAAAGGGAATGAAATGTCTTCAGTGAGACATAGAGCACGGTGGCTCCAATCATAAGGTTAGGATAAAGGTAAGGAGGTAAAGTTTCCTAAGCATGACATATAGTCAACGGGGGGATACCATTCCACTGGAATTTTGGGTTTAGAAAAGATTTAATCTTAAATGAAACGGAAAACTATCCTAATTCTATGACCTTAGGAAGCATGGGTCAACAGATCCAACAGGCAATAAATCATGTTTGAAGAACAGTCATCAAATACAGGTATAAAAATCAAGGTGCAAATCGATCAACAAATACCCATCAGGAGACTTATAAACGACTGTTCGCATCCTCATGATTCTAAGAAATGCAAACCTCAAACTATAGACCTAATAAAAACTATCACAAATTTTAACCAAGAATTAATCACAAATTTAAATAATAAAATTAACCATGAATTATAATCATAACTATAAGAGAAATTGCCCATCAATTACAATCAAAGTTAATCTCCAATTTGGATACCAATTATATCAAAAGTTATCACCAATTATTTAGTATGAGAAATAAGAAAACAAGATAAATTAAAAACTAAAACTAAATGAAAAGAAGAAAAGGAAAAAATGATGCAAAAACGTGTTGGGCTTATGTCATTAAGCCCATTTCTATGATGTAACCGAAAAACAACAAAAATAAAAGTCAAAGACATTGGGCTGGGTTTAACCCACCCGATCCACACACCAACAATGACATAGTGAAGAGAGACGGAGAACCAAATCAGTTCTCTCTCTCGTGACCCTGTTTTTTTCAGCGCCTCCACCATTTTCTTTCAATCGTTATGCGCTCAAACCATTCTCTCCTTTTCACTCTTAAACAACAGCAAATATATTCACAAAATATTTCTCATCTCCAACATTCAAACATAATTCGAAACGAAAGATCAAAGAACACAAGGAATCGTACCGTCGAAAATGAAGAATTGACGACCGCGGTGGCTGGTTGTCCTACACGGCGACGCGAGGCTCAGTTTGTGCTTCGTCGGAGGCTAAGGGGCGGCGCGTCGGAGTGTGACGCGTGTGAGGGTGGTCTCAATGGCTGATGCTTTTGTTATTGCGAGATGTTGTCATGGTGCGTCGTGGTTGGATTCGATTGGAGACAGAGAGATCGGAGGTCATCGACAGCGAGGATGAAGTACTGGTAGTGCGCTTTGCATACTTCTTCGATCTCTAACTCTTTGGAACGAGAGAATTGCTTGAGGTGGTGTTGTTCCGTTATCGATGCGAGTAGTTTCGTCGCGGCGATTTCGACGACGTCGACGACTTCGAAAGGTACTTATTCTTCCATGAAACTTCTGTGCACGAATTGCTGCTCTCAATTTCCTACCACAGCACACTGATATGCGTATACGATTCTGTGAATGTTGTGGTTTTTTCGATTTGCTTTAAAACCGTGTGCCTTGTTGTTTCACTTCAACTTGTGTATGCTTTTTTTGTGTGTGGATTCTTACTAGTGTGTGGTCTGTGAATTTTGTGATTTTGTTCTCTTGTGAAATGTTTGTGTATGGAACTGTGTATTGTTGCTGTCCCCCCCCTTTTGATGTAATGTTTCTGGTTTTTTATAGGCCCTTTGTGTTGAATGCGAACGAATTTTCATGATCATGATGTCGGTTCTCGCTTTGGAAACCAATTAAATTTATTCTGAAACTGTTTTGGAAGGAATTGAGCCGAAAATTCTTTATTCTTTGTTATGATTTTTCATGAATGCACCTCTCTAAGAGCTTTCCAAATCTGACTGAACATGTTTGATTTTGTTGTTTTTTAATTCAAAAACTTTCTATGAATGCTGAATGTGTCGGTAATGTCTTGAAAACGCATCTTGTATTTGTTTTGATTTTTTTGCTTTTGTGATTCGTGTAATGAATGCCGCAGATTTTTTCGGCGTAATGCTGGCATGGAGTATCAACTCGTATCTACAGCAGTTAAGAACCAGATTCGGACAACCCTTGTGGAGAAGCAAAAAAAACGTACAGCCCACACGACCGAAAGAATATTACGATTTTGTACCCGGGTTTGTATGTTTGTAAGTGTGAAGTGGTTGCACGTGGGAAGCATGGACATTGACAGTAATCATTTTATGGACTTATTCTATGACTTTGTATCAAACAAATCAAACGCCCTGTCTGCAAATGCTTAACATGGACTAATCCTTTTTTTGCTTTTCTTTTTGAACTTGTCTTGTGATTCTTCAAATTGTAACAACTTTGAACATTCTTAATTTTGGAAGTTTAAACTTGTAATCCTTGAGACTTGTAAACAATGAATCAAACTGAACTTCAATGCAAATCTTTATTTACTTTAACACTTTAAAGTGCATGGTTCACAAACTACCGAAAGTTCAAACTCTTCCACTTGACAAATGATGATCCAACCTTGTGAATAAGACCAAACTATGCCATGAGAAATCCTTTGAAAGTGAGGATATCACCTATCATGTAACTCATCACAAGATTCCAACTAATTCCCATTATCACAACCAACTGGTCCAAAACCCTAATCTTCCTTAAATCTTTGAGAATTTTTGAGGCAAATGACCAGTAGAAAATCCTAGAAACCATTTGAACCAGAACCCAACGATCACATCTTGAAGTACTTGACTGTGAGAACTAATACCAGCTCCACTTGAAACCCATGTTCCTGCACAATCTTGTTAGTGAGAAAACATGCAGATATGCAAGATAAATCATGCAGATGATGCAAAAAGACGTGGGATCTTATGGTAAAAAATTAGGGTATGACGGATGCCCCTATTTAAGTTTCTTCTATCTGGAGATATGGAGATTGAAATCTTCGTCTTGACGTGATAGGAGAGACTTAAATATAAACATGCACAATTTTTGGCCCTAAGATGCCACAAATGCATATGATATGACATGAAATGATATGATATGAAATGAATGCAAGACAGAGAAGCCTATGGGGAATGGCACCACAGGGGAAAAGTATTACAGTTAAGTTAGAAACAAAATGAAGACATAACAGGGGAAACATTAGATGGTAAAAAGGCGATGTCATTCCGAAAAAGCATCAGAAACACAAAGCGAAAGATCTGGAAAAACATCGTCCAAGAATGGCATTGGATGAAAAAGACACTTGACATCCAATAATGGCTTTGAATGAAAGGTACAATCACAATATCTAATAATGGATTTTAGATGAATGTGAAATACAGACTACATTCAAGAATGGCATTGAATGCGAAGAAACCAATCATCCAATAATGGCTTTGAATGAGAGGTATAATCACAGTATCTAATAATGGCTTTAGACAAAGTGAACAAAGACTCGATCTGGAAGAACATCAGAAAGAGGGACCCATCCGAAAAAGCATCAGATGGTAAAGAAACCAGACATCCAATAATGGCTTTGAATGAAAGGTACAATCACAATATCTAATAATGGCTTTAGATAAATGTGAAAAAGGGACTCGATCTGGAAGAACATCAGAAAGAGGGACCCATCTGAAAAAGCATCAGATGGTAAAGAAACCAGACATCCAATAATGGCTTTGAATGAAAGGTACAATCACAATATCTGATAATGGCTTTACATAAATGTGAAAAAGGGACTCGATCTGGAAGAACATCAGAAAGAGGGACCCATCTGAAAAAGCATCAGATGGTAAAGAAACCAGACATCCAATAATGGCTTTGAATGAAAGGTATAATCACAGTATCTAATAATGGCTTTAGACAAAGTGAACAAAGGCTAGATCTGGAAGAACATCAGAAAGAGGGACACATCCGGAAGAGCATCAGATGGTGAAAGCAATGTTATTCCGGAAAAGCATCAGAATAAAGTCACATATCTGGAGGAACATCGGACAAACAAGGTCATATCTGGAAGAGCATCAGATAGACATAAAGGGGCTCTGGAAAAACATCAGGAGCGGCCACATCTGGAAAACCATCAGATGGTAAAAGCAAGGTCATTCTGGAAAAGCATCAGAATAAACAAGGCGATATATCTGGAAGAACCTCAGATAACAAAGACTCAATCTGGAAGAACATCAGAAATAGAGACACGTCTGGAAAATCATCAGATGCAAAGTCGTATCTGGAAGAACGTCAGATAGACACAAAGACGATTCTGGGAGAACATCAGAACAAATATACATATCCGGAAGAGCGTCGGATAGATTCCGGAAAAGCATCAGAATCAAAGGTAATATCTGGAAGAACATCAGATAAGTTCTGGAAAAACATCAGAAACAAAGTCGTATCTGGAAGAACGTCAGATAGACACAGTGGGAGTTCTGGAAGAACATCAGAACAAAGTCGTATCTGGAAGAACATCAGATAGACACAGAGGGAGTTCTGGAAGAACATCAGAACAAAAGTATATATCCGGAATAACATCAGATGGGTACAACAATATATGTTTGGTAGGTGCCAAGTAAGTTGGACTTTGACCACAAGGTAAGACGTGGATAACAATACGACCCATGGAGGATGCAAATGATAATGACACTCTTGCTATACATATGTATATGATATATGCCATGATATATGATCAGATGCAAATGCAAGTGCAAATGTCGACGACATGGCTCAACTCTTTGTGCAAAAGACAAGACTGGGAGACTGATTCCTCAACACGGAGATCACTGTCATTCTGCTTTAGGACTACAGATGTTATCACACTTGTAAAATGTATCAATTTGATGATCCTTGTAGGAAGAATGGAAAGCTGCATGGGGATTCTTCAAGTAAACTGCCCCAGATTAGTTGACTGTTGTATATGAACTGATAATTGCTTCAGCTTGGATTGATGCAGAAAATGACTGAATTACTGTGCACTTGGAAAACTTGCCCCAGTATGAGTCTTGAAAAAGTCTTCTGTATAAACCAATTCTGAGAAGGACTTGCACTAAACAAATCTTGAACTGATTCTCAATAGGATATAGAAGGAACTTGCCCCTGATTGGATCACTGACCAAGTTTCTCAAATGTTTGAAAATTCCTTAAGCGGAAGCCAGATTGCAAACAAAAGTGTTCAAACAAACATAGTAAATGCAAAGTTCATGCAACTTTTGAAATCAAAATCATTTTTGGAAAGAGGTAAAACAATAGGGTCACTGGTCAGAACACGGTGGTTCAAGACGTTTAAAAGTGAAAGATAAAGCAAAAAGGCGTGATGCCAAAAAAAAATGATCTGCAAAGATCTTTAGGAGTCAGTTTACACAACCTCGTTGTAGTATGTTTTCAAAATAACCTTGCTTCAATTAGGTCTTTTGAGGGTTATAACGTGGTCTGGTTCACGGTTTAAGAAACAAAGGATAAAGGCTCAAAGTTTATTTGTACCCACCTAATCTTCGTGATGATCTCTAGTCCTACACTCAGTTAACTCAGACTTTGCACTCAGGTTCCCATAGGTTAGGGATTGCATTGATGATAGTGATGATGGTTCAGAAATTAAGGGACTTTTGAGGTGACAGTCACTACTTCCTTATAACTCTTGGCTGTTTTTTTTCATTGAGGATTTCATGGTAAGGATTTAAAGATTTCTCCTTTTTATTATCCCTAACTTTTGCCTGAACTGTTTCTTGTGAATCTTACAGTCAGCGGGATGCCCCGGTTTTTTTTTGTCTTCCTAAGTCTCCTTCACAGGTTTCGACTTAGCGGGCTTTTTCCTTTTTTGATTTTTTTATCTTTTTTTTTAAAGAAAGTGACTGCTTGGCTTAATGATTACGGCGAACCATCATCGACTTTTGACTTGCAAGACATCTTCGACACTTGCTTGTTGCGTGCGAAGGAAAATTTGTGAATGCAAACTTTTGTTGAAAGGTGTCTTGCATGAATGGACAACCAAGTTAACTGAGAACTACCCTGCCCCAGGTTAAGATTGCGGGTTTTATTCGTAAAGAAAAGAAACTCCTACTTCAAGGCTCAAAGGGGTTGACGAGGGATTATCTTCCTTATTTCTCCAGTGTTTAGTAATTGAAACAATGCCTTACATCGTCAGCAAAGTTTTGATTTGAAAGCATACCAACAACAATTATGAGTATAACGTTTTCATCATCCTCCCTCCAATCTTAGCATAATCAGAAGGAAAGTGGAAAAGAGATGACTTTTTTGTTTTTTTTTTGTTTTTTTTAAATATAAAGCGTAAAATAGCAAACACAAATGAATTGAATTAAAAGTTGCAATGCTCATTTTATTAATTATGAAAGTACAAATATAAATCGAAAGCAAACAACTAATACAAATACGGAAAATTCAAATAATAAGAAACATGGTCCAGTGACTAATCAGAAACAAGGGTGAGTTGTCCCGTCTGAAACACTGAAGTCTGCTGAAGTCGACTGAAGCTTCACTTAGCGTGCTCTGGTAAAGGATTGTTCTTGACATTTAGATTAGTGTCACGAAAGTAGAGAATACCAATTCTGATCAGCTCTTGTAACGCGAAGTAACCTTCTAAATTATGACTTACACCACCTTATTGGAATTCACAATGAAGATCAACCCTATAGCCGGATGGAAGAGGATTTGGAGGAGGAGGCAAAGGCCTTGTAGTAATCAAACCTTTCTGAACCAGACCAGGATATAATTTAGTATATGTCATCGGAATAGGATCAAAATTATTCCTATTACGGTACCGATTCTGTCCTACAGCTGGACGTTGAGGAGCTGGTCGTGGAGCAGTAACCACGGGTCTAGGCTCGGAGAAAATTGGAGCTTGAAACACTGGTCTGGAAGTCTGACCAATCATAGCAGTAGATGCAAGATGTGGAGAATAGTCGGAAGGTAAACTAAAATCTGGCCAGGTTGAAGGTGGCATTTGAATCGGTGGAGGATCAGCGCTTGAAACTTCCTGGATGACAGTTCTTTGGGGTTGCTCTCCTCTAGCAATCAAAACTTGGAGCATTTCAGTGAGCTTTGCCATGCTTGACTTGAGATCATCGATCTCCATTCTAATCTCAGCGTTGTGTGTTTCTTGTTCTGACATTCTGCATCTGTAGTTAGCTCTAGTCCAATATTTGTGTCGAGGAATCAGCTTGATAACTTACAGGTGACACTGAAGATAGAAACGGTTGGAAATGAGTCATTGGACAGACAGGCATATGCAATGAGTTATGCAAAAATGAATGATATACAATGCGATGCAATGGTTTCAAGGAACTCAAAATTAGGTTGCAAACATTTCGAAAAAAAGTTTCATTTTATAACCCATGATTTTTTTATTGATTTTGCAAGGGAAAGAACAATTGAGTTTCTTGAAACCGAATGGTTATTATGAATGCATGAATGGATGCATAAACATAGGTATACACATATACACATATACAGGTAAACAAGCAAGGGCCTAGGTTTGAAGATCACGAGCATGGAGCCAAGGTCTAACCATCCCAATAGGTGTGTACTATGGTTTCAAATGTACCTGCCGAACGGGTTCTACAAAGTTCCCAGAGTCTACAATCCATCTTTAAGATATTATCGATTTTCCAAATCACTTGGTAGTCAATAATATCCTCAAGAGAATCTCGTCTGAGTGTAGTATCACGTAGCGACTATTGCAGAAATAGACTCCCGCATAGTCCCCGCACTACGCCCTAATAGGCCAAGTTGGTTTAAAGGTAACTACGGTCTCCAGTCCCGACGGCCTTTAGATCGAAACCATATCGTCTTCACGAATGAACTCGTTGAACAAATATTTTATTCGAGAGGGCCTAGACTGAGTGGTGAAGTCTCAATTCACTTTTTCAGGAATCGACTCCCTCAAAGTATCCTTGAATTCTCACTGTTCCTATCATATTTTTCACTCTAGTCCGGGTGTAAGACTTTATCTAACCACACAAATAGTAACCCTGCACACAGAAATCCCAAGCAGAACAGGTATATATACAGATATAAAGATATATATGCAAACAAGCAAATAAATAACATAGATATAAACAAGTTAGGGGAAACCCTCGAAAAATCCCCAGTGAAGTCTCCATTTCTGTCGCGGTGAGAATCGGATGCCAAGCTATTACGATAACTTGAATCGCACTTCTTAATGTTCACCACCGGTCTTTATTTTATCCAAAGGAAAGGTTAAAGATCGAAAACCTAGGTTAAGAGAATCTAGGTTCGGGGGTTGGTTATGCCTAGGGAAGGTATTAGCATCCTAAACGTCTGTAGTACTCTACAAGAACCTCTTGTTATTATTTATGTTATTTATTGCTTGCTTGCTAAGGGTGTGTGCTAAGGGAAAGACCTAGGGGTTAGTATCTAAGTATACTCACCAAGACATCGCATCTTGTGCCTACGTATCCTGACGGGAGTGGAATCAGAGTATTCGTAGTTCCCCTCAAAGAGGGTGAGGAACTCTTGACGGTGGTCAAGGTTCCAGGGGGAAGTAGCATCTATGGCAAGACACTACATAGAGTGTGGTGACTCTAAAGTTAAAGTTAAGTTGAAAAGGGTAGAAAGTGTCCATGGCAGAACACATGTATGGAGTGCGGTGACTCCGATCCTAAGGTTAGGATAAAGGGAATGAAATGTCTTCAGTGAGACATAGAACACAGTGGCTCCAATCATAAGGTTAGGATAAAGGTAAGGAGGTAAAGTTTCCTAAGCATGACATATAGTCAACGGGGGGATAACCTTCCATTGGAATTTTGGGTTTAGAAAAGATTTAATCTTAAATGAAACGGAAAACTATCCTAATTCTATGACCTAAGGAAGCATGGGTCAACAGATCCAACAGGCAATAAATCATGTTTCAAGAACAGTCATCAAATACAGGTATAAAAATCAAGGTACAAATCGATCAACAAATACCCATCAGGAGACTTATAAACGACTGTTCGCATCCTCATGATTCTAAGACATGCAAAGCTCAAACTATAGACCTAATAAAAACTATCACAAATTTTAACCAAGAATTAATCACAAATTTAAATAAAAAAATTAACCATGAATTATAATCATAACTATACGAGAAATTGCCCATCAATTACAATCAAAGTTAATCTCCAATTTGGATACCAATTATATCAAAAGTTATCACCAATTATTTAGTATGAGAAATAAGAAAACAAGATAAATAAAAAACTAAAACTAAATGAAAAGAAGAAAAGGAAAAAAATGATGCAAAAACGTGTTGGGCTTATGTCATTAAGCCCATTTCTATGATGTAACCAAAAAACAACAAAAATAAAAGTCAAAGACATTGGGTTGGGTTTAACCCACCCGATCTACACACCAACAATGACATAGTGAAGAGAGATGGAGAACCAAATCAGTTCTCTCTCTCGTGACCCTGTTTTTTTTCAACGCCTCCGCCATTTTCTTTTAATTGTTATGCGCTCAAACCATTCTCTCCTTTTCACTCTTAAACAACAGCAAATATATTCACAAAATATTTCTCATCTCCAACATTCAAACATAATTCAAAACAAAAGATCAAAGAACACAAGGAATCATACCGTCAAAAACGAAGAATTGACGACCGCAGTGGCTGGTGGTCCTACATGGCGACGCGAGGCTCAGTTTGTGCTTCGTCGGAGGCTACGGGGCGGCGCGTCAGAGTGTGACGCGTGTGAGGGTGGTCTCAATGGCTGATGCTTTTGTTATTGTGAGATGTTGTCATGGTGCGTCGTGGTTGGATTCGATTGGAGACAGAGAGATCGGAGGTCATCGACAGCGAGGATGAAGTCCTGGTAGTGCGCTTTGCATACTTCTTCGATCTCTGACTCTTTGGAACGAGAGAATTGCTTGAGGTGGTGTTGTTCCGTTATCGATGGGAGTAGTTTCGCCGCGGCGATTTCGACGACGTCGACGACTTCGAAAGGTACTTATTCTTCCATGAAACTTCTGTGCACGGATTGCTGCTCTCAATTTCCTACCACAACACACTGGAAATTTGTGATTCTTACTAGTGTGTGGTCTGTGAATTTTGTGATTTTGTTATCTTGTGAAATGTTTGTGTATGGAACTGTGTATTGTTGCTGTCCCCCCCCCCCCCTTTTGCTGTAATGTTTCTGGTTTTTTATAGGCCCTTTGTGTTGAATGCGAACGAATTTTCAAGATCATGATGTCGGTTCTCGCTTTGGAAACCAATTAAATTTATTCTGAAACTGTTTTGGAAGGAATTGAGCCGAAAATTCTTTATTCTTTGTTATGATTTTTCATGAATGCACCTCTCTAAGAGCTTTCCAAATCTGACTGAACATGTTTGATTTTGTTGTTTTTTAATTCAAAAACTTTCTATGAATGCTGAATGTGTCGGTAATGTCTTGAAAACGCATCTTGTATTTGTTTTGATTTTTTTGCTTTTGTGATTCGTGTAATGAATGCCGCAGATTTTTTCAGCGTGATGCTGGCATGGAGTATCAACTCGTATCTACAGCAGTTAAGAACCAGATTCGGACAACCCTTGTGGAGAAGCACAAAAAACGTACAGCCCATACGACCAAAAGAATATTACGATTTTGTACCCGGTTTTGTATGTTTGTAAGTGTGAAGTGGTTGCACGTGGGAAGCATGGACATTGACAGTAATCATTTTATGGACTTATTCTATGACTTTGTATCAAACAAATCAAACGCCCTGTCTGCAAATGCTTAACATGGACTAATCCTTTTTTTGCTTTTCTTTTTGAACTTGTCTTGTGATTCTTCAAATTGTAACAACTTTGAACATTCTTAATTTTGGAAGTTTAAACTTGTAATCCTTGAGACTTGTAAACAATGAATCAAACTGAACTTCAATGCAAATCTTTATTTACTTTAACACTTTAAAGTGCATGGTTCACAAACTACCAAAAGGTCAAACTCTTCCACTTGACAACTGATGATCCAACCTTGTGAATAAGACCAAACTATGCCATGAGAAATCCTTTGAAAGTGAGGATATCACCTATCATGTAACTCATCACAAGATTCCAACCAATTCCCATTATCACAACCAACTGGTCCAAAACCCTAATCTTCCTTAAATCTTTGAGAATTTTTTAGGCAAATGACCAGTAGAAAATCCTAGAAACCTTTTGAACCAGAACCCAATGATCACATCTTGAAGTACTTGACTGTGAGAACTAATACCAGCTCCACTTGAAACCCATGTTCCTGCACAATCTTGTTAGTGAAAAAACATGCAGATATGCAAGATAAATCATGCAGATGATGCAAAAAGACGTGGGATCTTATGGTAAAAAATTAGGGTATGACACATACCACAACCAGAACAATGAGTCAGTCAACCAAGGATGCAGAGAAGAACCACAAGCATGAGGACAAAAAACCAGATCCACTGAAGAACACAACAAAGACAACAACTTGGACTTCTTCTGGAGCCACAAGAACACGAAAAGCTTCAGAGACAAGGATGAAAACCAACAAGAAACCTCCAATGCCACAACATGTTTCTGATGATGAGTGGGATGAAGATTGGAAAGCTTTTCTAGATGCAGGGGGTGGGATAATCTTTAGACACTTTGTATGCTCTTGATGTACTCAATTCCAATCTTGTAACTTTCTGCAATTGAATAAAATGTTGTTTCCTTCAATAATATGACAACTGCACAAATACTCTTTTTAGCACACCTAATCCTCATAAATGCAAATTCCCAGTTTGCTCCTTAAACTTTCAAATTGATTTGCATCTAAGGCTTTAGTAAAAATGTCAGCTAATTGTTTATCTGTAGCAACATGTTCCAAAGCAACTATTTTGTCTTCAACCAAATCTCTGATAAAATGATGCCTTATATCAATATGCTTAGTCCTGCTATGCTGAATAGGGTTCTTGGAGATATTGATTGCACTCAAATTATCACAGTATAATGTCATGACATCTTGCTTGACATTGTATTCTTTCAACATTTGCTTCATCCAAATAAGTTGTGAACAACTACTCCCTGCTGCTATGTACTCAGCCTCAGCAGTGGAAAGAGACACACAGTTCTGCTTCTTACTAAACCAAGAGATCAAATTGTTCCCTAAGAAGAAACACCCTTCAGAGGTACTTTTTCTATCATCAGCACTCCCTGCCCAATCAGCATCACAAAAACCACATAACTCAGTGCCTGATCCATGACTGTAAAGCATTCCATAGTCACTAGTCCCATTCACATATTTCAGAATCCTCTTCACTTGATTCAAGTGACTAACCTTAGGCTCAGATTGATATCTAGCACACACTCCAACAGCAAAAGAAATATCAGGTCTGCTAGCTGTTAGATACAATAAACTTCCTATCATACTTCTGTAGAGACTTGGATCCACACTCACACCATGTTCATCTTTGGACAATTTTAAATGAGTAGGAGCAGGTGTCCTCTTGTGATTAGCATTCTCTAGACCAAACTTCTTCACTATGTTCTTGGCATACTTGGTCTGAGAAATGAATATAGAATCCTCCATTTGTCTAACTTGTAGCCCAAGAAAATAGCTGAGCTCTCCAACCAAACTCATTTCAAATTCAGATTGCATTTGTTGCACAAAATGTTTCACCATTGCATCTGACATCCCACCAAATACTATGTCATCAACATATATTTGGGCTATCATCAGTTTTCCTCCTTCCTCTTTAACAAACAAAGTCTTGTCAATTCCTCCTTTTCTATAGCCATTCACAACCAGGAATTCAGTTAGCCTTTCATACCAAGCTCTTGGTGCTTGCTTCAAACCATAGAGAGCTTTCCTCAGTTTGTAAACATGGTCAGGAAATGTTGGATCAATAAATCCTTTAGGTTGATCAACATACACCTTTTCATTTAAGTAACCATTCAAGAAGGCATTCTTAACATCCATTTGAAAAAGCTTGAATTTGAAATTACAAGCCACCCCTAAAAGTAATCTGACAGATTCCAGTCTTGCCACAGGAGCAAAGGTTTCATCATAATCAATTCCTTCAACTTGAGTATATCCCTGAGCTACTAATCTGGCCTTGTTTCTGGTGACCACTCCTTGTTCATCAGATTTATTCTTGTAAATCCACTTGGTGCCTATCACATTAACTCCATCAGGCCTTGGTACAAGATCCCATACTTCATTCCTCTTGAATTGCTCCAGCTCTTCATGCATTGCATTTATCCAAAACTCATCAGTCAATGCTTCCTTGACATTCTTTGGCTCAATTTTGGAGACAAAACATGAACTTGCTATAACTTCTCTTGACCTAGTTCTCACTCCAGAATTTGGATCACCTATAATAAGCTCCTTTGGGTGGTCCTTGTGCACTCTGATAGAAGGATCTTTATGAGGTTGCTCAGATTCAGGCTCAGCAGCAGCAACACTAGGAGTTGGACTTGTGTCTTCAGCTTCTGGTGCAACTTCACCAACTGATGTTCCAACATCATCTAGGACATCATCATCTTCCTGCTTATCATTGTCATCAATTACCACATTGATGGACTCCATCATCACCTTGGTCCTAGAGTTAAAAACCCTATATGCTCTGCTGTTGGTAGAGTACCCCAAAAATATTCCTTCATCACTTTTGGAATCTAATTTTCTTCTCTGTTCTCTATCAGCCAGAATATAACATCTACTTCCAAAAACATGAAAGTATTTAACATTAGGCTTTCTTCCCTTCCATAGTTCATACAGAGTGGATGAAGTGCCTCTTCTCAGGGTAACCCTGTTGTGAATGTAGCAGGCAGTATTCATGGCTTCAGCCCAGAAATGATAGGGAAGTTTCTTGGCATGGATCATAGCTCTAGCAGACTCTTGGATAGTTCTGTTCTTCCTCTCAACTACTCCATTTTGCTGAGGAGTAATAGGAGATGAAAACTCATGACTTATACCTTCAGCAGAGTAAAATTCTTCAAACTTGCTATTCTCAAACTCTCTTTTATGGTCACTCCTTATCCTGATAACATTACTCTCCTTTTCTCTTTAGAGTCTTTGACAAAGATCTTTAAAAACATCAAACACCTCTGATTTGTCCCTGATGAAGCTCACCCAGGTGTACCTTGAATAGTCATCCACAACTACATACGCATATTTCTTTCCACCCAGACTTTCAACCTGCATAGGTCCCATCAAGTCCATATGAAGTAGTTCCAAGACCTTGGAGGTGGTGTCATGTTGAAGCTTTGGATGAGACATCTTTGTCTGCTTCCCTTTTTTACAGTCTCCACAAACCTTTCCTTCCTCAATATTAAGTTTTGGAATTCCTCTGACGGCTTTTGAGGAGATGATTCTCTTCATTCCCTTTAGGTAAAGATAACCCAACTTTTGATGCCATATTTTGACATCATCTTCTTTGGCAAAAACACAAGTGGAAGAATTTGAGTCTTGTGGCACCCAAAGATAACAATTGTCCTTAGACCTGACTCCCTTCATAATGACTTCTCCTTTATCATCTTTGATAATGCATTCAGACTTTGTAAAGTCTACTTTGAATCCTTGATCACAAAGTTGACTTATGCTGATCAAATTTGCGGTTAGTCCTTTAACAAGAAGAACATCATCCAGTCTGGGAGCACCAACACAGTTCAGTTTACTAATCCCTTTGATCTCTCTTTTGACTCCATCACCAAATGTAACATGGCCTGAAGAATGAAGCTTCACATCTACCAACAGATTCTTAACTCCAGTCATGTGCCGTGAACGCCCACTGTCAAAGTACCAATCTTCTTTGGTAGAAACCCTTAAAGAAGTGTGAGCTATCAAGCTGGTAACCTTAATTTTAGGGACCCATTGCTTCTTAGGTTTGGTAACCTGTCTTCCTCTGTGACAGTTCTGTCTGGGAACAACCTGATGAGCCTTTTGTGGATATCCATGTAGCTTATAACAATAAGCCTTAATGTGTCTAAAACATCCACAATGGTGACATCTCCAGCGCCTATATTTCTTCTTAGATGTAGTTCTGTCATGATGTTTTAACATCTATTTTAACATCACTGGTTTGGAGGTGACAACATCATTAGAACCTGCATCATTGGTGAATCCTAAACCACATTTGTCTGCCGCCATCTTCCCAATACTAAGAATGTTGTCTAGAGAATCAGTACCATTATTCAACATTCTGATAGTTTTGGTCATAGAGTCCAGTTTATAATTAAGCATACTGACTTTAGATTCAAGTTCAGTCTTTTCAGCTTTTAACTGTATGATGGTTTTCTTCAGCTTTTCTCCTTCAAGACACACTTGTTCACTTCTTATGAACAGATCTTTATAAGTGCCAGCAAGATCATCATAAGTAACCTCATCATCACAAGAATCATCATCTGACTCATAAACCCCAACCATAGCTCTAACAAGTTTAGTTGAAGTTTCTTCAGATTCACTCTCACTGTCAGACCAAGAAGCTGATAACCCTTTCTGTTTCTTTAGAAAAGTAGGACATTCCTTCTTGACATTTCCATACCCTTCACACTCATAGCATTGTATCCCTTTGTCATTACTGGACTTTTATTCATATTTAGACTTCTTCCCTTGTTCTCCTGATTTGTTGATGTCAGAAGTAATGTTCTTGACATTGGGATTATAACTCCTATTTATCCTCTTCATAACTTTGTTGAACTGTTTTCCCAGCAAAGCAATAACCTGAGATAGTTCCTCCTGAGAATCATCCTATTTCCCTTTCTTGGCTTCTTCAAAACTAGAAACCAAAGTTATACTCTTGGACTTCTTTTCAGGTTCCTCTTCACTTAACCCTAGCTCAAATGTTTGAAGAGATCCAATAAGCTTATCAACCCTCATTTTGCTGATGTCTTGAGCTTCTTCAATTGCAGTCACCTTCATCTTATACCTTTTGGGAAGGGACCTAAGGATTTTCCTCACCAGCTTCTCTTCAGTCATCTTTTCTCCAAGAGCACTAGAGGCATTAGACAACTCAAGGATACTCATGTGAAAATCATGAATAGTTTCATCTTCCTTCATCTTTATACTTTCAAACTTTGATGTCAGAAGTTGAATTCTTGACATCTTAACCTTTGAAGTTCCTTCATGAGTAGTCTTCAAGATGTCCCAAGCTTCCATAGCAACTTCACAGGTATTGATCAACCTGAATATGTTCTTATCAACTCCATTGAAAATAGCATTTAAAGCTTTGGAATTTCCAAGGGCAAGCTCATATTCCTTCTTGGTCCATTCTTCTTCAGGTTTCAGTTTTGAGCTGCCTTCTTTTTCTTTCCCAGCATCATCTTTCTCAACAACAACAAGTGCTTTCCATTCTTTTATGACAACCTTCTAAGCCCTGATGTCCAAGGATTTCAAAAAGGTAATCATCCTTGGCTTCCAATAATCATAATTCGAGCCATCCAGAATAGGGGGTCTATTCACAAATCCACCAACTTCCTTGTCCATCTTACCAGAAAGTATCAGCCCTAGATCTCACCCAGATGCAGAGCAGGATGCCTGCTCTGACACCAATTGAAATTCTGGTACCAGATATGTGATGTTACATGTGATGTCACAACAACACACTCTGCAATGGACAAACTAAAATAATAGAGAATCACACAAAGAATTGTTCACCCAGTTCGGTCTAACTACCTACGTCTGGGGGCTACCAAGCCAGGGATGAATTTCACTATCAGTAGTATTAATTTACAGACTCAACAACCCAGTTGACATCTCCTAAACTTAATCACTACTTAATGAACCTTCTACCTAAGAGACCACTTAGGTATGAGAACACTACTCAATCCCTAAATCACTTCAGTGATATAATTCAAAGATCACACACTTTGAAAAACACAACTTGATTCTGCTTCATAGCTTTGATCAAGAATAACTCAAATCAACAACACCAATTCACACTAGAATGGTTTACAATACACGAAGACACAAACGACTCTCAGTCTATAGCTCTTTTTCTTCGTCACTTTTCCTTCAGGATAGATGCGCATTATATAGCTTCTTTGTTTGGGCTTGGACCTGCTACAAAATCTGATATGATTTGTTATTTAAAACTGAATCTTCAAAATAGATTTTCTCTCCCAAAATCTTCTTAAATCTTCAGCCTTTAAACACTCCTACAAATCTACATCAAATCTGTTTGTAACAGAAAATATCTCCTCCAAGATATTCTCATCCAATAACTCTAACAGCTCTCTCAAAATCCAGCTAATACACGCAGCCCTAAAAACATCTCAAACCTGATGTTTTAAAGATCTGCATGTTTGATGTCATGACACCGCATGTGACATCAGACTTCAAAACAATACCATCTTAAACACTTAACATTATCCAATGTTAAGACTCAATGTTAAGACATCACCCATGTGACATCAACATTGAACAACTTTGTTTTACCAAAATTCTAGCCAATCCAAGAACTAACAGTATCAGATGGACCAACAAGACTTACACTTAATAGATTTGGAGAAGACGTATGATAGAGTGCCTAGAGAGATTTTATGGAAAGCCCTAGATAAGAAATATGTTAGAATTGCATATATTTGAGTCATCCAATATATGTATGAAGGGGTATTGACTAGTGTTCAAACACAAGGTGGAAAGACATGCGATTTCTCCAATACAATAGGTTTGCATCGTGGTTCAACTCTAAGTCGTTATCTTTTTACCTTACTTTTGGAGGTACTCGCGGAACACATCTAAGAGTTAGCACCAAGATGCATGTTTTTTTTACAGATGATATAGTCCTACTTGGATAATCAAATGAGGATTCAAATAAGATACTAGAAACTTGGGGATGAGCTTTAGAAACATATGGTTTTCACGTAATAAAAAATAAGACGGAGTGTATGGAATGTGAGTTCAACAAAAGAAGAAGCATTTATAACCCAAAGGTAAAAATTGGAAATCATATCATCCCCTAAATCACACGGTTTAAATATCTTGGGCCCGTAATACAAAATAATAGAGAAATATAAGGGGATGTAAATCAATGAATTCAAGTTGGGTGGTTGAAATGGAGGAGGGCATCAGAGGTTCTATGTGACGCAAAGGTACCGCTAAAGTTGAAGGCAAAAATTTATCTGATTGTGGTAAGACCTACGATTTTTACGGGGCAGAATGTTGGTCGGTTAAGAATCAACATGATAATAAAGTAATTATAGCAGGGATGAAGATGTTGCGTTGGATGCATGTTAAAACTAGATAGGACATGATTATAAATGAAAATTGTACTGGTCAAAAAGTACATGTGTGCATGGTATCCCTGCAAGGGTAAAAAATACTCAGAGGCCTTAGTTGGTTTATAAAGATTGAGGGTGGTCAGGGTTTGCTCACGGTGGCGAGAAGTCTTGTATGGTGATGTTATGGTGTTTTGAGAGGACCTGCTCACGTGAGGTGAGAGTCTCTATATACTAGCTTTATGCTTTTGGGTGTTATGCGTAAGTTATAATATTTCTTTTCTCTCGTTGGGGAGAAATATATATTGGGGCCTTTTGGGCCTAGGGTTTTCTCAGGACGGGCCACCACCCATTTTTTTTAAAATCTTGGTATCCGACCTTGCGACCGACTAATCCAAGATGACCAATCCCACCATCCACTAGCGGGGGCCCCACCCACTTAGTCAATGGTGGGTCGTTGAATCCATATTTCATTGGGAGACACGAACCACTTACTGGCCCCGACTTCTCTCTGCCCAAGAAACGTCTTATCGCACGCTTCCCATGACTGGGTGAGAGGAAAATGTTAGGGGCGAAGCGACACCTCCCTGAAGGCAGCATATGGTCATCACCCTTCTTAGGGGCATCACCATTCCAGTCCTTGTTGGGTCTTTTTCAAATATAACATTACAAAGTTCCTCAAACACGAGGGATATGTCAAAGGATGACATGTTTTTAAACCATGGGACAAAGAAGTATCCTGAGGCCCTAAGTTTCTTGGGGATATGAGTGATGATCCAAGCCGATTAGGCTTTGGGCTTTTATGAGAAATTATATTGCTTGAATGATGAGATCTGTAAGTCCCTCATACGAGGTTATATGGAGCCTGATGGGCAGCAATGATCTTCGCCATGAAGTACAACATATAAAATATTGAAAAATATCCTTATTGGTCCTAGCTATTTACACAATTGTTCATAGATAAGTGCTTATGTTTCTTAAGAAATTACAAATAATCTTAATTGTAACGATACTTAAGATAGAGAGCATGCCAGATTTTGGGTAGGAGTTGTCTTTCTAGTTTCTGCAACTTGTACGCCCCATGTGAGAGCTTATAGAATAAGCGATATGGCCTATCCCATTTAGGTTGTACTTTTTCCCTACTATGTGGGAATAACCACTTGCTTCAAAACCAAATCGCCTTTGCACATTTCCCTTTGCTTGTCTTTTGAGTTATATCTTCTGGTGGGTCTATGTTTGGTAGTGATTTCTCATACATAGGCGTCTTCTCTCAATTCAACGATCAAGTCCGCTGCATATTTTAATTTAGCATTTGACGACACTATGTCATTATATGTTTTCCATGAGTATTTAGAGTAATTTCGATGAAATATCAAGTCAAATTGAAGCTAAAATGCCAAAGAATAGCCAAGAATGACCAAGTGAAGAGATTTTGGAGACTTAGTGAAAAAGGCACAAAAAGACAAGTTTCCTCCCGCTTTTATCATGTTCGTGATGCTTTACACTGTGGGTACGTTGAAAGGGCATCACGGTCGCGATGAGTGATAGTGCGCTCACAACGGATCTTTTTCTGAGCTTTTTTTTACGTGTTTTAACGCATTGTTTTTGCTATAAATAGGCTTTTTTGGTACATAATTAGGAGTACTGCGTTTTTTACTCTAAAGTGACAGCAAAATGTTCAGGAAAGAAGTTTTGAGAGCATTGGAAGTCATTGAAGGCCAAAATCTTCAAGGATTTCACATGCAATCATCTTCTCAATTCTTGGTATTTTATTATATTACCATGAGTAACTAAATTACTTTATATTAGGTTTTGTCTGATGAACTTATTTTGAACATATTGGATTATATGTTTAGTTTGATGTTTTATGAATAATTGAAGTTATATTTTATATTTTATTATCCTTGTTATTAATGCTTGTTATTTGTGGATGCGTTGACAACACGGACTTAGACGAGTAGGGATTACTGACCCTAAGTCTATGAGTCTGAACTAGGATAATTAATCTACTTTTACCGGTTGAATAGGGATAGGAGACCACTACTAGTGGATTTTGAACTAAAGTACCGTAATAACGTCTAATTTCACTTTCGTTGACCGAAAAGGGATATGAAGTCACTTATAAAAATTAAAATAATAAAATTGAAATGTTATTATTATCAAGTTTGTTAAATAAAATAATAAAATGTTTTATTACATTGATCATGCAATAATGTTACTTCATGATTTTTATTAATATAAAAATAAATGCGATAATTTTTTTAAAAGTATGAGAAATAAAATAGTAATACGAAACCGGAACATTTTTAATGTTTAATGGTTATGTGTGTTTCAAATTTTCTAATATATATGTAATTTTATGTGAGAACATGAGAATGGATCTGAACTATTAGATTTTAAAATAAATGGTGGAGATTATGTGTGGTTTTTATTTTTCTCTCTCCTCCATTATTAAAATAAATGATGAAAGAGAGAGAAAAAAAACTGACACATAATATCCACCATTTATTTTAAAATCTAATGATTCAGATTCATTTTCTCACATAAAAATGACATTCTCATATGATACGTTCCATATATATATATATATTTCCTTTCTCTTTTTAATGATAGTAAAGTGTGTTTACTATTTTTACGTGTACATGATTTATTATTATTCTAAAATTTTAATGTAACGATTTTAAAATATTTTATTATTTTTAATTATTTTTAATATCGAAATTAAAAATATTGTATTGTAATGATAGTGTCTCTGTTAGCTGAGAGATTTCGACCAAACATGGAGAATGAAGAGATGGTGAAAAAGCCAGCAAGCAGTTCGACTTCAGGAGAAGGAATGGAGAGGAAATCGAAGTACAGGTCGACACGAGTAAAAGATGCGTCAGAAGAAAACTTAGAGGCGAGGTTGTCGAATGGTGTCGATTGGTGGCCTATGAAACCAACACAAAGCTGATAAGTCTTTTGAGCGGGAAAATTTGAAACACTGAGAACATGGGAAGTTATAAAGATGGTGGGGCGACACATGTCACAACCAGGGTCAATCTTGGGAGGAGAACATTTATTTTTTCGTCATATTTAAAGCAATAGTCATTTCCATTTTAGGGGTCGCATTTGTAACATTGCAAAAGGGATACACTCTGAGTACCAAGCGTTAAGAGAAACGAGTTTACTCCCACAAAATATATGATAACGTCCACATTTCTTTTTAAAGCAATTTACATGATTAAAATTTAAGTTATCTTGCCATTTACTTATCTGTTTTTTCCCTTTTTGTTTTATTCATAAATTCGCACCTTTGTTATTTTTCAAGTTGCTCCCAATTTCCTCTAAATCAAAAGTCATCATATCAACAAGACTTACACTTCGACCATCTGTTGTGGGATTTTGTGGCCGATCCCGCAAGTAAACCTGCGATAGGAGGTCAGCGGTTATTATCGCGAGAATCACATGCAAACAAATTGCCACACCCGGTGGGACACGTGTGTGTTGAGTGTACGCATTTACGTAGTGGTAAGATGGTGACACCACGTCCGAACGAAGAACCATCTTCCGCGAAAAGCACAGTTGTAACGCAAACAACTGACATTGGCTCCGAATACGTGTCTGCGGTTTCAACCACCCATAGTGGGCCAACCGTGACACCACGTCGATCTGAACTAAGGCCGACAATGACAGGGACCACAGGGCAACATGTGCCTAGTCTCACAATGCCCATACCTCGAGCTTTTGGGATGCCAACAGGGTTCATGTCGAGTCTACTTTCTAGTGGTCCGGTGTTTGGGGAAAGTTCGTCCCCAGTTTTCTCACCATACCAAGGATTAGGGCCTTTGGCAAACCAAGTTACTCGATCCCCAGGTTTCAATCTGTTATCCCAATCAATACCAATGTTCACCTCAAGTTCCGTCGCGGTCATGAGACAACAAATGGATGAGAGTAATCATGAAATGGTTCACATGTTGACTCAACAAATGGGCACCATATTGAGACCATTAATACAAGATTCAACCCAGAGTTACCAACAATTGGCAATTCAGATGACACAGATAGGTGATTTCCTAGGTGCTCCTAGGACACCGGGTCGACGGGCTCCTCCGCCTCGACCGGAGACACCGGTTCGTCAGGATGAGGTCTTCGACGAAACAATTGACCAACCCCATGAGGTTGAACAAACCCCTAGGATAACCCAAAGACCTCATATTGTGTTAGTTCGTAGGAACCAAGATCCAGACTATGTGGTCAGGCAAGTTCGACACGATGCCATGGCTGGCGAACCAAACTTAGAAGCTATGGTTGAACGTATCATGGTACGAAATAGGGTAAATCCAGGCCTTCAACGGCCAACATATACATCCCCATTACCAGATTTTGTCTTGCAGACAGAATTTCCTAGGGGGTGGAAAGTGCCAAAGTTCACCAAGTTCGCCGGAGAGACCGAAGAGTCCATCGTCGAACATGTCGCTAGATATCAAATTGAAGTTGGTGACATAGCAAATAATGAGGACTTGAGGATGAAGTACTTTCCAAGTTCCCTCACAAAGAACGCATTTACGTGATTTACCACGTTTCCCCCACAGTCTGTCCATACCTGGGCATAATTAGAATGATTGTTTTATGAACAGTTTTACATGGGACAATCTAAAATTAGTCTGAAAGAATTGGCCAGTGTCAAACGGAAGACTTTTTGAAAGCACGATGCTTTACTCAAGTCCCTGAACATGAGCTAGTCGAGATGGCAGTTGGCAGTTTAGACTATTCCATTAGGAAAAAGCTAGACACACAATATCTTAGAGATATGGCACAGCTAGCGGATAGGGTCCGACAGGTCGAACGATTGAAAGTTGAAAAAACTCAGACTAACAGATACGTAAGAAAGAAAAAGTTTCGTACATAGCCGTTGACGAATATTCTTCTGACGACAAGGAACTCGTCGATGAAAGTGAGGTTAACGTGGCTGAACTCAAGCCAGGGCCTCCGTACACGTGCAAATTATTAAAACCATCAAATGGGAAAAATCCCGTCGAAACTGGAAGAACAGATAAATACGTTGCTAAAACTTATGCTTTTGATGTGTCTAAGTGTGACGAAATATTTGATTTATTAGTTAAAGATGGTCAGATAATTGTTCCTCCTGGTTTGAAAGATCCCCCATTAGAACAAAAGAAGAAAAGAGGATTTTGTAAATTTCATAATTTCCTTGGTCATAAAACGACTCAATGTGTTCTTTTCAAGGATCTGGTGCAGAAAGCTTTGAAGGAAGGTCGGCTTCAATTTGGCGAAAGGCCAAATATGCAGGTTGACACAGACCCGCTGAAGGTCAAAAAAGCCTTGTACTCTGAGTTATATGACTGCATGATGGTTGAGGCTACTGAAGGTCTCAACAACAAATTGACAACTGAACCCTTTAAGTGCATGATGGTCGAAACTACTGACGGTTCTGACAAAAAGACTGAGGAAGAACTCGAGCCAGTTTACCCTCAAGCTGGCAAAAGCCTAGCGGATTTCCAAGAGAAATGCAGGGTAAGTGGGTCGAAGGCTGTGTTATGCCCAAGATGCAACGTTGTCTTTGATGAGAAAGCTGCTGAGAAGTACGAAGCAGGCAAGAAAGAGACGCCACAAGGTGGTAAGTAACCTGTCCCAAGGTTTGTATTCGACCGGAATGGTGCCCCTCGTTGAAACGAGGAGTACAGGAAGTTGTTCCAATAGGCACGACCCAAGACCTTTGTGCCACTGTGAGACACTCCACAGGAGAAGTGGGTGGAACCAGTGAGTCAGCAAGGGAGCAAAAGGCCGAAATGGAAGGTGTTGGATTTGGAAAAGGAGGAAAAAGTCTCTGACAAGAGGGTCGAACCAAGAGGCTACGTGGTATCTCCCAATTACAAAGGGAAAAGTCCTATGACAAGGACTCAATGGAGGAATTATCAGCGAAATAAGAAGGCTGAGAAAGAGGCTTAAACTTCACAGTTGAAACCTGCCAGAACCTCTGGACAGAAAAGGCAATACCCAAAAGGAAGGTGGGTAGAGAAGGAGAAAGTCATGACAAATCAAACAATGGCAGTGATTGTGGAGGCATCGGGAGAGAAGGGGTGGTCTCGACCCAGAGCTCAAAATGTACATCTGTGATCGAAAGCAAGAAAGAACCATAGTACACTCCCCAATCAGATGAGGAAGAACCAAAGTATTCTCCCCAGTCAGTAGGGGTGGGAATAGGCCAGGCCACCTAACAGGGGCCTACGACCTAGCCTACATAGGCTCAGGCCAGGCCAGACTTTTTCTTAAATAGAAAAGGCCTAGGCTTTTTTATAAGCCTATTTAGCTAAAGAGGCTAGGCCACAGGCCGTAAGAAAAGCCTTTTAAGCATAGCAGGCTGGCCTATTTAAGAAAAAATCAATAAATTTATTATTATTATATTCTATTTTGTACTTTGAATTAAAATACGAAAATAAAATTTAGTTATCTTGAAGGAATTATGAAAATAAGTTGAAAAAACATTATAAATAAGTCATAAGTTGTTGTCATAAGTTTTTCTTATAAGTTTTCTTCAACAAATAGTATCACCAAACTTATGCAAATAAGAAAACTTGAACGAGACAATGAAAACAAACATTTAATCTCATTGATCTTTTAACTTGTTAGTCTATTTAACATTAGTTAAATTTCTTATTGACAGATGTTCAAATGAAGTAGGCTTTTAAATAGGCTAGTAGGCCAATCAGGCCTTCGAAAAGGCCAGGCTTAGGCCTAAAAATAAGCCTATGATAGGCTGCAGGCCAGGCTTAGGCTTTGAATTTTTTAGCAGGCCAGGCTCAGGCTTGGCAAAGCCTAGCTCGGCCCAACCTATTCCCACCCCTACCAGTCAGACGAAGAGTGTACACCTTCACCGGATGACGACTTCGACGAAGACATGTATGATGACACCAATGATGACACCTACGGTGAGACTTCATCGTAAACTATGGTATCGTGTCGATACTGCCAGAAGAGTATAATATGGTGTCGGAAGTCTCTAAAACGGAAGAGGATTTTGTGCCAGATGAAACTGGAGAAGACAAACCGTTGTGCTACTATGTTTTGAACAATGGTGTGGTGGAAGAACAAACGACATGTTTGAGAGGCCCAGTCCTGGGATGATGTACCATTTGAAACTACTATTCATAAAAGCAAAGGTTGACGGAGTGGCGGTCAACAAAGTGTTTGTGGATGAAGGGGCCACTGTCAATTTAATGCCTCATAATTTATTTAAAAAGATTGGCAAAACTGAGGCTAACCTCCGACAACACAACATGGTTTTATCCAATTACGAAGGAAAGACTAGCAACATCATTGGGGTTGTCCAAGTTGACTTAGCAGTAGGGACAATCAATAGATCGACACTTTTTATGGTTATCAACTCAAAGGCCAATTTCAACTTGCTGTTGGGTCGAGAGTGGATCCATGGAATAGGGGCAGTACCGTCAACATTACATCAGAGATTAAGCATCTGGAGGAAGGATGGCATTGTCAAAAACATTGAGGCTGATAAGAGTTATTATAAGATTCACGAAGCTAAGGGCAATAAGAAATCCTTTGATCAGCACCTGGCTAACGTGGCACCTTGTGACGATGGATCGAGGTCTTATACCTCTGTCGATATGTGTCGCGTCTTGAATTTGGATCCGGATTATGGGTTCATTTGGGACACTGCTGACGAAATAATGGAGCCTACAGAAGACAATCCACCCACGAGGTAGCCAATAGTCGGTGAAAATGACTACTGAGTCAAAAATCATGACTCGAATTTCGGCTTATTTGGCTGAAAACAAAAGAAAGTCGGCACTAGAAGCAAAAAAACAACAAAAGATAGCTAGTGAAGCCGACCACAAAGCACAAGTAAATGACCAACAAGGCCAGACAACAGCTTCAGAAAGTCGGAGGCTTGATTGCATCTATGACAATGAGCCTTTGGGGTTTGAGAAAGACCTAACCAGTGAGCTGCAGAGAATGCAAGCGCAGGACCCACTCGAAGAGGTTGACTTGGGAGATGGGATTACAAAAATACCTACCTATGTGAGCACCAAAGTTGGGTCGAAGATGAAGGCCAAGATGATCGAGGTATTGAAAGAGTACAAAGACTGCTTCGCCTGGGATTATGGCGAAATGCCTGGTCTGAGTCGAAGTATGGTGGAGCATTGACTGCCAGTTCAGCCAGGTAAAAGGCAAGTAAAGCAGCAGCCTCGACGATTCGCTCTAGAGATTACTCTGAAAATCAAGCAGGAGATCGAGAGACTACTCAAAAGCCGGTTCATCAGAACTACAAGGTACGTCGAATGGATAGCAAACATAGTGCCTGTTATCAAGAAAAATGGAACCCTTCGAGTCTGCATAGACTTTAGGAATTTGAACAAAGCTACCCTAAAAGACGAGTATTCGATGCCTGTGGCCGAAATGCTAGTCGACTCATCTGCAGGTTTCGAATATTTGAGTATGCTCGACGGCTATTCTGACTATAATCAAATTCTCATAGCCGAAGAGGATGTCCCCAAAACTGCGTTGCTATGCCCTGGGGCTTTGGGAACCTACGAATGAGTTGTAATGTCGTTCGGGTTAAAAAACGCTGGGGCAACCTATCAAAGAGCCATGAATGCTATATTTCATGATTTTATTGAGAAGTTTATGCAGGTGTATATTGACGACATTGTGATAAAGTCCTCATCGGAGAATGGTCACTTAGACCACCTTCGACGTTTATTCGAAAGAATGAGAAAATATGGATTAAAAATGAATCCACTAAAATTTACTTTTGGTGTTCACGCAGGGGATTTCCTGGGGTTCGTGGTCCACAAGAAAGGCATCGAGATAAACCAGAACAAGACAAAAGCAATCTTGGATCTCAAGTCTCATTTGACAAAGAAACAGCTCCAATCTTTGCTGGGGAAGATAAACTTCTTGAGAAGGTTTATATCAAATCTAAGTGGCAATACGAAGGTATTCTCGCCATTGCTTAAAGCCAAGAAGGAAAGTGATTTCCATTGGGAACGGGAGCAGCAGGAGGCTTTCGACGCTATCAAAGAATACCTCACAAGGCCTCCTATTTTATTGCCACCTAGTATGAATAAAAACATGAAGTTGTACATTGTTGCGTCGGATACGACCATAGGAAGCATGTTAGCACAAAAGGATAGTAGTGGCGTCGAAAGACCCATTTATTACCTTAGTCGAATGTTAATAGATGCTGAAATTAGGTACACTACGATTGAAAAGTTGTGACTATGCTTGTACTTCTCATGTATGAAATTAAAGCAATATATCAAACTAGTTGATGTTTATGTTTTATCGTATTTTGATGTTATTAAGCATATGTTATCTAAACTCATTTTGCATAGTCAAATTGGGAAATGAGCACTAGCATTAACTGAGTTTTCCCTGACATACGTCCCTCTAAGGGCTACAAAAGGTCAAATAGTGGTAGATTTGATTGTCGATCACGTAGTGGTCGAACCGTCGATATGTAGTGTCGACATTGCCCCTTGGAAGTTATACTTCGATGGGTCAAGCCATCGAAACGGGGCAAGTATTGGAATTTTAATAGTGTCCCCACAGGGTATTCCAACTAAATTCAAATGCAAGGTTGACGGAAAATGCTCCAATAACAAAGTAGAATATCAAGCCTTAATTACTGGCCTCAAAATACTTAAGGATTTGGGTGCCAAAAGAGTTGAAATAAAGGGCGATTCTGAATTGGTGGTTAAACAAATCACGAGAGAATATAAGTGCGTCAAAGAGCATCTTTTGGTTTACTTCTCAATGGCAAAGCGATTTTTGGAAAACTTTGAAGTTGTCAACATTATGCAGGTACCCAGAATAGAAAATCAGGAGGCTAACGATTTAGCGCATATTGCCTCTGGGTACAAGATGTCGGAAGAGAAGTTGAAAGACTTCATTGAAATTAAGGAGAAAATGGTGTCAAACATACTACCCTTATCAAGTTTATCAACTCCAGAGGCTGGAGGGACAAACATCTCGACAGAGAGTTTAATCAAAAATTTTGGAAATTATGAAGTTTTTGCTATCAGTAATCTATCACCGTCAGATTGGAGAAGACCAATCATCGAGTACTTGGAGAATCCGGTGGGCAACACTGATAGGAACACTAAATATAGAGCTTTAAGTTACATCTTGATGGGAAATGAGTTGCTAAAAAAGACTCCAGAAGGAGTGTTGCTCAAGTGTCTAGGGGACACAGATGCATACCTAGCAATTTCTGAGGTCCATAGTGGGACATGTGGGGCTCACCAAGCTGGCCATAAGATGAAATAGTTATTGTTTCAACAAGGCGTCTATTAGTCAAGCATGCTCAAGGATTGCATGGACTTTACAAAGGGATGCCAGGACTGTCAATGACATGCAAACATTCAGCACGTACCAGCCAGTGAATTACATACAATCGTCAAGCCATGGCCCTTTCGTGGATGGGCATTGGATGTCATAGGGGAGATTCGACCAGCCTCGTCGAAACAACAAAAATTTATCCTTGTGGGTATAGACTACTTCACAAAATGGATAGAGGTTGTGCCTCTAGTGAAAGTAGATTAGGAGGTTGTGATTGAATTCATCCAGAATCATATTTTGTATAGATTCGGGATCCCTGAAACCATCACTACGGATCAAGGGTCTGTATTCGTTGGCCAGAAAATGTAAGAGTTCGCAGCTGAAATGAGTTTCAAATTAGTTACTTCGACACCATATTATGCTCAAACAAACGGTCAGGTCAAAGCAGCCAATAAAGTGGTCATTGGGTTCATCAAAAAGCACTTGGCCAGGAAGCCAAAAAATTGGCATAAGACGTTAAATCAAATTTTATGGGCTTGTCGTACGTCCCCCAATGAGTCAACCAACTCGACTCTGTTTTGTTTGACTTTCGTTCACGACGCTGTATTGCCAGCAGAAATATGTCTACAATCCGTTAGACTACAACGACAACATGAAATTCCTTCGGAGCAATACTGGGGCATGATGCTAGACGAAATCGTGGACTTAGCCGAGGAAAGTATGGCAGCGTTAAATATGTTATTATGCCAGAAGGCATGAGTTGCCAAGGCATATAATAAGAAGGTCATAAATAAGACCTTTGCAGCTAATGACTATGTGTGGAAAGCATTGTTGCCCATGGATCGACGGGATCAGACGCTGGGGAAATGGTCACTAAATTGGGAGGGACCATTCAAAGTAATCCAGGGGTTCAACAACAATGCATACGAGGTTCAGGAAGTAGGTATGGACTAACGAGTCTTAAGGGTAAATGGGAAATATTTGAAAAAAATATAAACCTATGTTACAAGAGATTCAAATTAGAAAGTAACTTTTCATTAATAAGTAGCCAAAATAGGCTAGGAAGGCCAAGATGGCTTATAAAATATCCAAATAAAGTTACAACAGTTTGACATGCAAATTAAGAGGAAGCAGGGAATCTGGATTTGAAGTCTTCAAAAAGGGTATTTTCATAGACAACCTTGTTGTCGAGAATAACTTTCTTTTTGCGCATTTGGCCAATTGTATCCTTTATTTTGAGAGCCGCTTCGACGTGAGAAATCCCTTGGGTGACTTCTTGATCAATCACCTCTTGAGAAGGCAAAGGTTCAGCAGAATCCAAAGAGGTCTTTTGCTTTTTGACCTCAGCAATTTTTCTTGTAAGTTCAGTTATTTGAGCTTGATAGTCAGTATCTGCTGGTCGAAAGCACGATGCTTATCAGAGCGCTCTTGTTTTTTGGCCTCAAAGTCTCCAAGTTTATTTTCACAAAGCGAACTGAGGTACCACTCATGGTTCATCTCGTTGTTTTTTAGCCTGATTTGAGCGTCGACTTGTTTGCACATAGTAAGGTCCTTAGCCAGTTGCGTAAAGAAGGCCTCGAATTCAATTAAGTACGTGGCCATGGGAGCAGGAACTTGAAATTGGGCAAGTTCATCCAATATTTTGAATACATCACAAGCCACAACAGCTTCCTCTGCGACGGCCACCAGAAATTCATCCTCAAGTAGGTATGTCTTCAATTGGTGGAGCTTGGGGGTGAAAGAAGCATCTATTTCTGGGGTTGGTATGGCCGTCAAACTAGCAGGTTGAACATCCCCAGACTCTTGGTGAAGCTTGTGCAATGCCTTCAAAATGGCTGTTGGATTTGTTTGTTTTGTCGCCAAAATCTCCTCTGGGATAAGAACTTTGTCGACATTCGGCGTAGGCATGTTGGAGCCACCTTTAGCAGAAGCTTTAGGGTTCGCGTCGACTTCAGCAGTGGTAGCAACAATCAAAGGATTTTCATTATCACTAGTGGTTGCACCATCCCTCCCAGCCTCAGTGGTGGTGTGTTGAATTGGAGGTGTTGTCGCCGCTGGATCCTCTTCTGTCGAGGCCCCTTAGAACTCATTAACTGTTTGAGGACTAAACATGGTTGTTGTCTTAGGCGGATTGCCAATGGTAGCCGTTATAGTATCGTCCTTTTCAGCAGTGGTCGAAGCGGCCACAGTTTCCTGCAAGAAAAAGTTCCAGGGAGAAAATATCTAAGCAATAGTTGAGCTAAGGGAACAAGGATGATGAATACCTCAACAGGGTGTTTTGGAGGAGGTGCTTCAGCCTCGACGGGCTTGAAGACTTCAGCAAGGTTTCTAGGGACAACAGGGTTCACGGTCGAAGCGACCGTTTTTGAAGGCCTTTTCTTGACTATGGCTTTCCTTTTCTTCACATAGCTGAAGGGGAGGTTGAGGTTTCAGTGGGAAAGATCCGGGATTGGGTACTTTCATCTGACACGTCTCCCTCAAGAGGCAGTATTTTCTCAGAAGCCTAGTAAACAACAAAGTTAGATAAACAACAGAAACAAATGGGAGGGAACGTTGAAATATGTTATACCTGGGGTTTTAGGATCTTCAGTTTCTTTGCAAGCCTGGTGGAGGTCGATGCAACAACTGGTTCCCGTTTTCGACTCTGGGAGATAAGCATAAATGATTAGCTAAAGACAACTAATGAAATAAAAATAAGAAGTTCAGGAGTTACCTTCTTTGGTGGTTCTTCTGTGGCCTTAGCTTCTTGGTTGTTCTCGACAGGCACAACAACTGTCGGATTGGGAACTTCGCCAGCAAGGGCAACAAAAGCATCGACCATATTTTCCAGAAAAAGGTCACGTGAAAATATTTGAGTCGGGTATTCTGACCACCAGACGTCGAAATCTTCGGTAGTAAAGAAGAAGGGTTGGAACGCAAAGACAGACAACTCAAGATGTTGTGTCGACCTGGCAAATTTAAGGCAGGTCATAATTTAAGGCAAGCCTTATGACCCGCCAAGTTCAGCCATCGACCAGCCTGCACAATGTCAGAAGAAAGTTTCACCAAGGACTTAAGCAGTATTTGGCTCAGGCCAAATTGACAGGCCACCAGGTTGGGCTGGTAGTTCACAAACCCATAACATGTGTTCCCCGTCTCAATCCGAAAGGATAACATGGTGGGTGTTGTGGTGAAAATCGGATAACAAGCTATTACTTAACTTGCATCATTTTCTTTTACAACCGACTTTGATTTATCCAAAGGAAAGGTTCAAGATCGTTAAAAAACCTAAAGGGGGGAGATCTAAGGTTCGGGGCTTGGTTATACAAAGGGAAGGTATTAGCACCCTAAGTATCCGTAGTACTCTACGGGAACCTCTTGTTAGTATTTGTGTTATGTTATGTTTGCTTGCTAAGAACACGAAATAGAATTAGTCTCGTCCTAATCATGATTTAATTGAGGAATCGATAATCAATGATTCTTGACTTTCATCGACTAAAAAGTGAATGAAACTGAAATAAAGAGAAAGCGGTCTCATATTGGTCAAAGTTTTGTTGATTCTATGAAGTCAACCAAACCATGAAGTTTGTTATGTCATCGACCAAAATAAAGATAATGAGATCGGAATGAAAAAATAAGGTTGGTCTCGTCTTAATCAAGATTTAAATCGATAAATCGATAATCTTAGATTTTTGACTTTCATCGACCAATAAAAATAAGTAAAAAGTGGCCTCATATTTATCAAGACTTTATTGATTTGAAATAATCAAAGTCAAGATTTGTGCAATGTCATCGGCCTAAAGTAAAGAAAATGGACTCGAAATGAAGAATAAAGTTAGTCTCGTCTTGATCAAGATTTAATCGGAGGATCGATAATCTTTTGATATTCGACTTTCATTGACCAACAAAAATAAAGAAATGAGCCTCATACATATCAAGACTTTTTAGTCATTTTGCATAAATCAACTAGATCATGATTTTGTAATATCATTGGCCCTAAAAATCGAAATAAAGGTCGTAAGCGAAAAATAAAAATCAAAACAAAATTCGAAAGAAAAAGTTATGAATTCAAGAAATGACATGATAAATTGAAACTAAAAATTCAAAGTGCTCCTAAAATAAAAACTAGAGAAACAAAATTAAGAAATAAATGAAAAATAAAATAAAAATAATATGAAATAATAAAAGGGTTGTGATGAAGCATGTTTTTTTGTCTTTTTGAATTTTTATCTTATCTTTTAAACATCATTCATAATAAAACCAAACAAAAATTATAGGATATTACAATACTTTTTCCAGAAAAATATTAACATGCTAATGAACTTGATAACAACATAGATAAATGATCATAGTACTTTGAAAACAGAGAAATAAAAGAGGTGACTGTTACCTAGTGGAGACGGTCCACTGCCTCTTCAATGACACGAGTTATGGAAAAATGAAGACGAGTCTTCTCTCCAGAAAATTTGCAAGAATAATTGAGGGAGAAAATTGAGAGAGTATTCAGCCTTTGTGTGGGGTGAATTTTTGGTGTGTCCCCACTTACCATGAAGATAAACAAAATAAAAGTAATAATAATAATAATAAAGCTTAGTAATAATAAAACTAATAATAATAAAACTAATAATGATAATAAAACTAATAATAATAAAATTAATAATAATAATAAAACTAATAATAATAATAAAATTAATAATAATAAAATTAATAATAATAATAATAATAATAATAAAAAAGAAATAATAATAATAAAACTAAAAATAATAAAAAAGATAATTGAAAATAGTTAGTGAAAAAAGAAATAAAACAAATTAAATTCTAACAAAAAATGCATGATTATTGATATGTTTACTAAAATACGAAAACAGAGACCAATGAAAAGGATATGCAAACGATCAGAATATCGGAGGGTAAAATTTGGGGTACAATAGTTGCCCCTATTTAAATATCTTCACCGGATGACATGAGTGATGATAGTCTTCATGAAATCATGGTGGAAGGTATTTAAATATAGATAACCGAAAATTTTGCCCTCAGGCGCACTGACATGCAATGCTATGGACAAAAATGCTGACATGCAATGAACTCTAATATGATGAAAATGATGGAATGCTAAATGCAAAGGGGCAAACAAACAAAACACCAAGGATGAAGGGCAATCCACCACAGGTGAGCTTACTGGGGAAGGATAAGGTTAGCATTCACGAGAATGACTCACTGGGGATACAGACTGTCCAACGATAGACTCACTGGGGAGACTCTAAGGATGCACCGGGGATAGAAAAATAAAGAGGAAAACCTATAGGCCCTCACTGGGTATGGGAGCCAGAGAGGGGCTTCTCCACTAGGGAAAAGTCCAAGGAGATGGACGACAGGTTTATAGATGACCGGACGACACTGGGGAAATGAAAGTACACTCTTTACTGGGCATGGAACCAGAAAGAAGACATGATCTCCACCGGGGATCAATTTGGAATAAAAGGATAGACACCAAAAAAAGATTTTCTAGGATTTTCTTATACTGAAGAGTTCAAACGGGATCTTCAAGAAAAAGCCAGAAAAGACAGCGAAAGGCACATTCGGAAAACATCAGATGGCAAAAGAAACCAAACATCCAATAATGGCTTTGAATGAAGAGTACAAATCACAATATCTGAGAAAGCATCAGGTAAAAAGAAACCAGTCATCCAATAATGGCTTTGAATGAAAGGTACAAATCACAATATCTAATAATGGCTTTAGATGAAGGTGAGCAAACAAGACTATATGGCATTGAATAAAAGGACACCAAGCATTCAATAATGGCTTTGAATGGAAGGTACAAATCATAATAGCTGAGAATGGCATCAGATGAATGTGAACAGAGACTGCATTCAAGAATGACATTGAATAAAAAGAAACCAGTCACCCAATAATGGCTTTGAATGAAAGGTATAACTCACAATATCTAATAATGGCTTTAGATAAAAGTGAACAAAGACCTGATCTGGTAAAATATCAGAAAGAGACACACATCCAGAAAGGCATCAGATGGTAAAGAAACCAGACATCCAATAATGGCTTCGAATGAGAGGTATGACTCACAATATCTAATAATAGCTTTAGATGAATGTGAACAAAGACTCGATCTGGTAAAATATCAGAAAGAGACACACATCCGAAAAGGCATCGGATGGTAGAGAAACTGGACATCTAATAATGGCTTTGAATGAGAGGTATGACTCACAATATCTAATAATAACTTTAGATGAATGTGAACAAAGACTCGATCTGGTAAAATATCAGAAAGAGAGACACATCCGGAAAGACATCGGATGGTAGAGAAACCAGACATCCAATAATGGCTTTGAATGAAAGGCATAACTCACAATATCTAATAATAGCTTTAGATGAATGTGAATAGTAAGAATCCAAGAAAGCATTGGACAAAAGGACACCAGTCATCCAATAATGGCTTTGAATGAAAGGTACAAATCACGGCATCTGAGAAAGCATCAGATAAACATGAGAAAGGTAGAGATCCAAGAAAGCATTGGATAAGAGGAATCACAATATCCAAGAAAGTATTGGATGACTGTGAACTTTCAGGAATGACACTGAAAGATATCCAAGAAAATTTGATGAGGATTACAAAAGAGAGGCAAAACTTCCAAGATATCTAGGAATGGCACCGGAGATCACAAGAGACAGACATCCAGGAATGGCACTGGAGTGAGAGAATATAAAGATCCAGGAATAGCACTGGAATGAGAGAAGACCAACATCTATCAACAAGATTAGATGCGCAAGAGAATGACAACATTCAGGAATGGCACTGAATGAAAAGGATAGGTAACGTTTTGGTAAGGTAAGACGTGGATAACGACACGACCTCGGGAGAATGCAAATGAGGATGAAACACTCATGATATGCATATGTATATGAATTATGCAGATGATATATAATCAAATGCAAATGCAGATGTCGACGACATGGCTCGACTCCCTGGGAAGACAAGATTGGAAGACTGATTCCTCTACACGGAGATCACTGCCATTCTGTTTGGGGACTAGAGATGCTAATGCTGGACGCATCCCAGCCACACTGGTAAACTGTATCAAGTGATGATCCTTGTAGGAAGAATGAAAAACTGCTTGAAAGTTGCATGGGGATTCTTCAAGTAACTTGCCCCGAATTAGCTTACTGTTGTAGATGAACTGATCATCACTTCAGTTTGTGTGAGTCTGGAAATGACCGTTTCATGGTGCTCCTGGAAAGCTTGCCCCAGTCTAAGTCTTGAAAGCTGATTATTTTACTGTACACTAGGAAAGCTTGCCCTAGTCTGAGTCTTGAAAAACTTCTGTATAAACCAATTTGAGAAGTCGCCATTAAACCACAAATCTTGAACTGATTCTCAACAGGATATGGAAGGAACTTGCCCCTGATAGGATCACTGACCAAGTTTCTCAATTGTTTGAAAATTCCTTAAGAAGAAAGCTAGTTTGCAAACAAAAGTATTTGTACAAACGTGGTAAATGCAAAGTTCATGCAATTTTTGAAATCAAAATCATTTTTGGAACAGGTGCAAATTATATGGGATACTGGTCAGAACACGGTGGTTCAAGACATTAAAGTGAAACGTTTAAGCAAAGGGTGTAATACCCAAAATAGGTGACCTGCAAAGATCTTTTGGAGTCAGTTTACGCAACCTTGCTGTAGTATGCTTTCAAAATAACCTTGCTTCAGTTAGGTCTTTTGAAGGTTATAACGTGGCCTGGTTCACGGTTTAAGAAACAAAGGATAAAGGCTCAAAGTTTATTTGTACCCACCCAATCTACGTGATGAACTCCAGTCCTATGCCCAGTTAACTCAAACTATACACTCAGGTTCCCATAGGTTAGGAATTGCACTGATGATGATGATGATTCAAAATTCAATGGACTTGAGATGGCGATCACTGCTTCCTTACAACTTTTGGTTGTCATACAAGCTTGTTCTTTCTTCTTTTCTTTTCTTTTTTTTGTCCTTTTTTTTAGTGACTGCCTGGCTTAAGGATTACAGTGAATCATCATTGGCGTTTAACTTGAAAGACATCTTCGACACTTGCTTGCTGTGTGCGAAGGAACATTCGCGAACTTTGTTGAAAGGCGTCTTGAATGCTACTCTTGTATTTGAATGCACAATCAAGTTAACTGAGAACTACCCTGCCCCAGGTTAAGATTGTAGGTTTTTATTTGTAAAGAAAGAAACTACTACTTCTAGGCTCGAAGGGGTTAAAGAGGGGTTAACTTCCTTATTTCTCCAGTGTTTGGGAAACTGAAACAATGCCTTACATCGTCAGCAAATTTTTGATTTAAAAGCATACCAACAACAATTATGGGTATAACGTTTTCATCATCCTCCATCCAATCTTTGCATAATCAACAGAAAGTGGACAAAAAATTTTTTTATTTTATTTTTCATGAAAGAGGAAGCAATAAGAAGTAAATAGAAAACACAAATGAATTGAATCAAAAGTTGCAGTGCTCATTTCATTAATTGTGAAAGTACAAACATAATTTGAAAGCAAACACCCATTACAAAATAAAGAAAGTGAAAACAACAAGAAACAAAGGCCTAGTGACTAATCAACACAAGGATGAGCTGTCCTGTCTGAAACACTGGCTTTTAGGAGGATAGCATGCTGAAGTCGACTGAAGCTTCACTTGGCGTGCCCTGGCAGAGGGTTGTTCTGAACATTGGGATTGTCTTTAAAGGAGAGGATTTTGTTCCTCATCAGCTCTTGTACTCTAGCCTTCAACGCAAAGCAACTTTCCAAGTTATGGCCTGCACCACCTTGATGGTATTCACAATGAAGATCAGCCCTATAGCCGGCTGGAAGAGGATTTGGAGGAGGAGGCAGAGGCCTTGTGGTAATCAAACCTTGTTGAACCAAACCAGGATAAAGTTCAGTGTAAGTCATGGGAATGGGATCAAATTGACCCCTATTACGATACTGGCTCTGTCCTGCAGCCGGACGTTGGAAAGCTTGAGTTGGTCGTGGTGCAGCAACCACAGGAGTAACAGCAACAACAACAGGGTGAACAACATACTGAGGTTGGGGACGAGGCCTTCTTATTTCAACCATGACAGCGTTAGTCTGATCTTCCTTCTTCTTCTGAAAGTTCCCGTAGGATTTCTTCACAGCATTTGAAGATTCAACAGCCTTGGATACTTTTCCTTTCTTAAGACCTTCCTCTAATCTTTGGCCAATAGTAACCAAATCAGTGAAATTGGAGGAAACACTTCCAACCATCTTCTCCCAATAGAATGGGGACAGGGTATCCATGAACATTCCGATTAACTCTTTCTCAGCCAAAGAAGGTTCAACCTGGGAAGCCAACTCTCTCCAGCGTTGAGCATACTCCTTGAAAGACTCTTTATCATTCTGAGACATGTTTTGCAGTTGACGGGGATCAGGAGCCATGTCGAGGTTATACTTATACTGCTTCATGAAGGCATTTGTGAGGTCTTGGAAGCTATGGATAGAGTTTTGCTCGAGACCTATGTACCATTTGAGTGATGCTCCACTCAAGCTGTCTTGAAAACAGTGGATAAGCAACTTCTGATTCTTGGCATGAGCAGTCATCCTGCGAAGATACATGACCAAATGAGCTCTTGGGCAAGAGTGACCCTTGTACTTCACAAAATCTGGAGTTACGAACTTAGCAGGTATAACAAGGTCTGATACTATGCATATGTTGTCTGCATCCACATTAAAGAAATCAGTACCCTCAATGGCTTTGAGTCTCTTCTCTATGCTCTGAAACTGCTCTCGAACAACTTCAGGTTCAACAAAGTCTTCACGGTCTTCACCTTGAGCACTGGCAGCATTGTACTCATAAAGGGGATTCTCGAAAGAAGCTCGAACAGTTTGTGGAACAGCATGGACCACGGGTCTGGGCTCGGCGAAAACAGGAGCTTGAAAGACAGGCATAGCAGTCTGACCAACCATAGCAGTAGATGCAAAAGGTGGAGAATAGTTGTGTGGAAAACCAAACTCTGGCCACGTTGAAGGCGACATCTGAACTGGTGGAGGATCAACGCTTGAAACTTCCTGGATGACAGTCCTTTGGGGTGGCTCTCCCCTAGCAATCAAGACTTGAATCATCTCAGTGAGTTTGGTCACGCTTGACTTAAGGTCATCGATTTCCATTCGGACCTCAGCGTTGTGTACCTCTTGCTCTGACATCCTTCGTCTGTAGTTAGCTCTAGTCCGGTATTGGTGTCGAGGAATCAGCTTGACGACTCACAGATGACACTGGAAGATAGAGACCACTGGAAATGAGCAGCTGGGCAGACAGACGTATGCAATGAGACATGCAAAGATGCAAATTAAATACAATGCAATGCAAACAGGATGCAAAAACACATGCAACAGGATCAAGGGTTCGAGATCACAACATGAAGTCTGGGTAAAGAACCAACCACAGGGTGTGTATTAGGGTTCTTGTATCTGCAGAGCAAGGTTCTAAAGAGTTCCCAGAGTCAACAACCCATCTTTCGAATTTTATCAACTTCCCAATTGCTCGGTGATCAATAAAATCCTCAAGAGAGTCTCGTCTGAGCGTAGTATCGCGTAGCAATCATTTAAGATTACTCCCTCATAATCATCGCACTACATCCTAAATAGGCCAGGTGGGGAAAAGGAATAACTAAAGGTCATCAGTATCTCTGGCTCCTAGGTCGAAAGTAGTAATGTATTCACGATTGCTCGTTCAACACTTACCACCTCCAAGAGGGCCTCAACTGAGTGTGGACTTCAAGTTCCCTCCTTTGGGATTTCTCCCTCGAAGTTCCCTTGACTATGTCCACGGTTCCTAAACATATGTGTTCTCTCAAGTCCGGGTTAGGACTTATCTCGCTCATAAATACCATGATAACCCAAAATAAACAGGATAATAAAGAAGAACAAAGATACAAGTATATAAGCAAATATGACATACATAAGCATATACAAGTAAATAAGCAAACATGAATAACATAAAAACAAGATTGGCTTAACCCTCTTAGGAAAGGACCAGCAATAGGTCTAACTGATCCCCAGTGAAGTCGCCATTTCTGTTGCGGTGAAAATCGGATAACAAGCTATTACTTAACTTGCATCATTTTCTTTTACAACCGACTTTGATTTATCCAAAGGAAAGGTTCAAGATCGTTAAAAAACCTAAAGGGGGGAGATCTAAGGTTCGGGGCTTGGTTATACAAAGGGAAGGTATTAGCACCCTAAGTATCCGTAGTACTCTACGAGAACCTCTTGTTAGTATTTGTGTTATGTTATGTTTGCTTGCTAAGAACACGAAATAGAATTAGTCTCGTCCTAATCATGATTTAATCGAGGAATCGATAATCAATGATTCTTGACTTTCATCGACTAAAAAGTGAATGAAACTGAAATAAAGAGAAAACGGTCTCATACTGGTCAAAGTTTTGTTGATTCTATGAAGTCAACCAAACCATGAAGTTTGTTATGTCATCGACCAAAATAAAGATAATGAGACCGGAATGAAAAAATAAGGTTGGTCTCGTCTTAATCAATATTTAAATCGATAAATCGATAATCTTAGATTTTTGACTTCCATCGACCAATAAAAATAAGTAAAAAGTGGCCTCATATTTATCAAGACTTTATTGATTTGAAATAATCAAAGTCAAGATTTGTGCAATGTCATCGGCCTAAAGTAAAGAAAATGGACTCGAAATGAAGAATAAAGTTAGTCTCGTCTTGATCAAGATTTAATCAGAGGATCGATAATCTTTTGATATTCGACTTTCATTGACCAACAAAAATAAAGAAATGAGCCTCATACATATCAAGACTTTTTAGTCATTTTGCATAAATCAACTAAATCATGATTTTGTAATATCATTGGCCCTAAAAATCGAAATAAAGGTCGTAAGCGAAAAATAAAAATCAAAACAAAATTCGAAAGAAAAAGTTATGAATTCAAGAAATGACATGATAAATTGAAACTAAAAATTCAAAGTGCTCCTAAAATAAAAACTAGAGAAACAAAATTAAGAAATAAATGGAAAATAAAATAAAAATAGTATGAAATAATAAAAGGGTGGTGATGAAGCATGTTTTTTTGTCTTTTTGAATTTTTATCTTATCTTTTAAACATCATTCATAATAAAACCAAACAAAAATTATAGGATATTACAATACTTTTTCCAAATAAATATTAACATGCTAATGAACTTGATAACAACATAAATAAATGATCATAGTACTTTGAAAACGGAGAAATAAAAGAGGTGACTGTTACCTAGTGGAGACGGTCCACTGCCTCTTTAATGACACGAGTTATGGAAAAATGAAGACGAGCCTTCTCTCCAGAAAATTTGCAAGAATAATTGAGGGAGAAAATTGAGAGAGTATTCAGCCTTTGTGTGGGGTGAATTTTTGGTGTGTCCCCACTTACCATGAAGATAAACAAAATAAAAGTAATAATAATAATAATAAAGCTTAGAAATAATAAAACTAATAATAATAAAACTAATAATGATAATAAAACTAATAATAATAAAATTAATAATAATAATAATAATAAAACTAATAATGATAATAAAACTAATAATAATAAAATTAATAATAATAAAATTAATAATAATAATAATAATAAAGAAATAATAATAATAAAACTAAAAATAATAAAAAAGATAATTGAAAATAGTTAGTGAAAAAAGAAATAAAACAAATTAAATTCTAACAAAAAATGCATGATTATTGATATGTTTACTAAAATGCGAAAACAGAGACCAATGAAAAGGATATGCAAACGATCAGAATATCGGAGGGTAAAATTTGGGGTACAACAGTGGGGGTCAGAAATGCCCTCCATATAGAGTTCGACTGTGCTTCTGCCTTGGGGGAAACACTAGGGAACGAATTCTGGAACCATGTCGGATCGAATTTTCGAGCCACAAAGGGTGCCATGCTTGGGACGAAAGACGTGGTTTCCACAAACATATTAAGATACTTCATAAAGAGAGTTTTGAAGGTGGCATTGAGCCAATGTTGTAACAACCACATAGTCCTTGAGATATTTAAAGCTTTGGTAGTCGCATGGAGGAGTTTTAGCCGCAAGGCTGATAGACCAAGGGAGTGATAAAGGGAGGCTAGTAAAGGCTTACCCAAAGATAACTGTCGACCTTCGTGAATTTGATGTAACTTTTGGCTATTTGCAGAGAACCAGGGCATCATAGATAATACGACAACCACAAAGTCAGGAAAGCGATGTGTTCTTCGTCAGACAGTTCTTTGGAGCCTTTGTTGTGATAATCTTCGATGTAGTTATGGAAACCAGCACGCTCGAAGTCGAAAGTGTTAGTCGTTTCCAGAGTTGGGTCGAACGTTTCGCCCAAGGGTGAAAGGCCACTGATGGCCGCCACATCGAAGAGTGTCAGCGTGAACATACCACAAGGGAAGTGGAATGTGTAGGTTGATCCTTCCTAGAAGTACATCGATGCCAGCAGCAAATAAAGGTTGACCCTGTGAGCGTTCTTGAGAGTTGAATGGCGTTGAAGATGCCAGCTGCTTCCCATTGTTCCCGATGTTGGCCTTCGACCTTGTTGAGCCAAGAGATGTAGTCCTTATTGCCAGGTGTAGGCATCGATCGAAAGACCCTAGCTTTGGGCGCCATGAATTTGAGGTCTAAAGTGTCACCTTTCTCAAAAGCGGGTGGTGTGGTATGAGCGAAACAGGGAAAAAACTCTTGAAGTTCTTGATGATTTGATATTTTATCCGGATATGCACTGTGAAAAGCATGGAGTTTGCCAACTACTGCAAAAGGAATGACCATTTGATGTTGCCAGTTTGCTACCACCGCCTCATCAGCAGATGACGGTTGAGGGAGAGGTCTGAGCGATTCCTTTTCAGAGAGAACGAAGGCAATAAGGTTATTTCTGGTGGTGTGAGTAACGGAAGCAGTAATAGTTGCAGAAGAAGCCATATGAATAAAGGGTAAGTAAGCTTTTGAGAGCAAGAAAATCTGGAAGAGGAAGAAACTGTGGGATAGAGGCGAAAAAGAAAGCCATACGTGTTTTATGAGTATTTATTAGGAAACCACATGCAACTGAAAGGTCAAGAATTGTTCCGATTCTGCAGTTAGTGGGGGTAGTTTCGAGACCCATAACTTAGGACGAGACTAGCCATCATGACGTTTCTTGGAAATCGTGGCGCAGAAATGTACCATCATCACGTCAGACTGCGAGTGACCCGTGGTTGAGATTCGACAGAAGACAAAACGATGGTTATTAGGTCGAAACCAAAGCACCGTTGAAATCTCGCAGAAAGTTAAAACGCCAGGTTTCTCAGTCGACACAGTGCTCAGTCGAAACTGGCCTTTTCGGGGGGGCCATTTGTTAGCTGAGAGATTTCGACTAAACATGGAGAATGAAGAGATGGTGAAAAAGTCAGCAAGCAGTTCGACTTCAGGAGAAGGAATTGAGAGGAAACCGAAGTACAGGTCGACACGAGTAAAAGATGCATCAGAAGAAGACTTAGAGGCGAGGCTGTCGAAGGGTGTCGATTGGTGGCCTATGAAACCAACACAAAGCTGATAAGTCTTTTGAGCGGGAAAATTTGAAACGCTGAGAACATGAGAAGTTATAAAGATGGTGGGGCGACACGTGTCACAACCAGGGCTAATCTTGGGAGGAGAACAATTATTTTTTCGTCCTATTTAAAGCAATAGTCATTCCCGTTTTAGGGGTCGCATTTGTGACATTGCAGAAGGGATACACTCTGAGTACCAAGCGTTAAGAGAAACGAGTTTACTCCCATAAAATGTATGATAACATCCACATTTCTTTTTAAAGCATTTACATGATAAAAATTTAAGTTATCTTGCCATTTATTTATCTGTTTTTTCCCCTTTTGTTTTATTCATAAATTCACACCTTTGTTATTTTTCAAGTTGCTCCTAATTTCCTCTAAATCAAAAGTCATCATATCAACAAGACTTACACTTCGACCATCTGTTATGGGATTCTGTGGCCGATCCCGCAAGTAAACCTGCGATAGGAGGTCATCGGTTGTTCGCGCGAGAATTACTTGCGAACAATCTCTTAATATAAATATTGATTTTTAGTTGGTATATTAAATTATTTTAATGACTATTGAAATTAATATTTATTGCAAGATAAATAACATATTTATAATTATCAATTTAATGTGTTTATTGTTTTTAAGTATGAGAAATTAAATAATTTGATATTATTTTACACATTAAATGGAATTTAAATTTTTACATCTCTATGTATAGAAATATAATTTTATGAGAATATTAAGAAAAATTGACAACATGGTTGAATAGTTTCTATTAAACTATATTATTTCTATACATATTCTCATATTTTTTTCCTGATTCTTATTTATTCTTTATATTATTCTATTGAAATTTACTTATGATATTTTTATTTTTCCTAATACTTATTTATTCTTTATATTATTTTATTAAATTTTACTTATGATATTTTTATTTTGTTTAGTTATTAGTGAATAACTTTTTTTTTTAATTTTTTAGATTTAATTTATAATTATTAATTCAAATAAAAATATGTATGAATGATTTATGATGTTTTATTTATTAAAGAACAATTGTTTTTCAAAATAAATTTTTATATGAAGAATAATAGTTGATATATACATGATTAAAAAAATCATCTATTTAAAATATTTATTTTTATTTTGAGAACAACGAATTTCAATTAAATTTTTATTATACATTTGAATCGGTTAGAAGAATTAAAACAGGAATATTATTATAAATTAGAAGTTTACAAATCATGTGTTGTTGGCAAAATGATTTGGGTCATCTCGAATATATTATGATGCCATAACTAGTTTTGAAGAATTAGAAATTTCTTTAATACAATAAAATTTGTGTATTTATAAAGGAAATTAAAATTTTGAGAAATTGAGTTTTTCATGACATTAATTGTCGCATCGACTAAAATATAATGCAAATGTTTATTGTCTACTCACAACCAGAACTTTGTAAAGTTGTTTTCTCATACTATGATCTCATTTTTGGATTTTTTTTCCAAAACTTTCTTGATAAGTATAACATGTATTATTAAAGTTATATTAAACATCTTATAGCATATGTTCATAAAAAATGGACTTGAAGATCTATTCTTTAGACGTTTAAAGTTATTTGTATGTCTTATACTTGTGAGATTATAAATTCTAAATTAGATATTTGAAACATAAAAAAATATGAATATGAAGATATTTATTTGCATTAATCCAACAAGTTAATATAAGATAATTCTCCCTTTAACTTACAAATTGTATTAGGCTAATAACCTATCTAAGTAAAATTTTGGGTGTGTTGTGATTATTCAATTGCTCCAATATAATATGCTATGACGAGTTTTGAAAGAATTTTGAAAAAATATATTATATATGAATCTCGTACTTGAGGATATATCTTGATCCAATAATTCGACACTTGTTTGAAGTCAAATAGACTAATTATCAATTGATAAATTAATTTTATTAATATTAGGGGCAGAGAGTAAGCAGCTGAAAGTGTGAACAAGAAGTTCAAATTAACAATTTGAAATAAAATTTTATTATATCATTTTGATCCTCGAAATTCAAAACAAAATTCATTTGCAAAGTTTATGAAAAAAATTATCAATAGCTTATACTCCACTCAAAGTGGACTCTCCTATTGGACAACTTAATATTGCAAATGAGTTATAACCGTACCTGAAGCGTGGTAGGAAAGTCGGTTTTAATTTTAAAAGTTCTCTACCAAGAAAAGAAACTAAAACTAAAGATGACCTAAGTGAGGATATGAAAACACTAAGAGCACTTTGACATAATTCATTTTGAGTTCCATAAGAACTAAGCAGGTACTTGAAATTTATAAAAATTAAGAGATCTCGATAAATTATGTCATGAATGAAATATGATGTTTGTACACAATATAACGCTAAAGATGATAAATGACGAAGATGATCCTGAGTCAAAATCTATTAAAGATTGTAAATAAAGTGAGAATTGGGGAAAATGAACATATTCAATTGATAAAGAATTAAACTCATTTTACAAGTCACTCGATTTTGGACTTGTAGTCCAAACACCTCAAGGTGTGAAACCAATTGGATATAAATTAGGTTTTGTGAAAAAGTAAAATAAGAATGATGAAATTGTGAGATACAAAGCTTTAGTTGTTGCTCAATAATTTTCACAAACATCTAAGATTTATTTTGATGAAACATATCAACCTTCTGTTGATGCAATTCAATTTTGGGTTAAATATGTTTATTGTCCTCCTAAATATCTAGAGATCTTCCTATAATTTTTCATCCACACTTTTGGTCCTCTTCCAAATTAGCGACGATCTTTGCAACTTAGCGACTGAATTAGCGACGCTTTTAGCGACAATTTATTACTTAGCGACAGAATTAGCGACAATTTTAGTATTAGGGGCCAAAAGTGTGGATGGAAAATTTTATGAGGACCAATTTTTGAAGGAAATATTTTGAGGAACTAAAGACGAAATTGAGATATTTAGAAGAACTACAAACATATTTAACCCTTCGATTTTTGATATTTAATTAGTCTTGTAGCACATGAAAGACTTAATTTGAACATGATGGATGTTGTAACAACTTATTTGTATGACTCACTTGATAGTGACATTTACATAAAACTCCCTAAATGATTTAACATATTAGAGATACATAATTTTAGATCTAGAGAAAATGACTCCATATGTCCTTATATATATATTTTTTGAAAAGATCTAAAAAATAATTTTCTATAATCGTTGTCTATGTTGATGACATAAAAATATTGGAATTCCTAAGAGATTTCAAAAACTATAAATCTCTTATGGACAAATCCCGTATGTCATGTACCCTTATGATGTTAGATCATTGGATGTGTAGAAGATTCTTTTAGACCTCGAGAAGAGGATGAAAAACTAATTGGTCCTGAAGAACCGTATCTCAACTCAAACACTGCTACATAAAGATATTAAAATGAAGTTAGACATATACTTTATTACCTTAGAGTTAAAAGTTTTACTATGAGATCCCCATAATGGTGTATCACAAACATGTTACTAGTTTACTTGAGGCGGTACAACCATTTCACAGAGATTTGTGAAACAACCCATGACAACAACTTTATTAAATCAAGTGGATATTTTAACACTACATGAAGTCATTATTAGGTAAAACTCTTAACCAACTATTACAAAATTTTATTATTCAAAATTGAAGGGAGTCGTTTCGTTGAGGGGGAAAATTAAATAGAGTCCCCACTCTTTTCCCCTTTATTGTGGTTTCGTTTCATTAGATTTTCCTAATAAGGTTTTTAACGAGACAATTTCCTCACAAATGTCATTGTTATTTTGTCCACCAATAAATCTCTTATGCTAAATATATACGAATTGTCTAAATATGTATTAATTTTTTGTCAACCATTTGTATCCTATAAATAGAACCTAAATTACTATATAAAATTACACTTGAGAATAATGTAATACATAATCTATTTTTTTCTAAATAAATTTTAATTTTTATTCTCTTTATTTTACAACAATTTTATTTTATTTTATCAACTAAACAAAATGTTATAAATAAAATAAAGGGCAAATAACTTTTTTCGTCCCTTAACTTTACACCAGGGTCCAATCTGGTCCCTTATCTTTAAAAAGTTCCAAAGTGGTCCTTTAATTGTTCAAAAAAGTCCATGTTAGTCCTTTCCGTCCATTTTTCCAAACGGCGTCAACTTTTGCTTAGGTGACATTCGACGTGGCACATGGTCGTACGCGTGGCAAGTGACTTGGCACACATTCATCTTCAAGGTCATTAAAATTCTGAAAAATCATTCCAAAATTATTGATTTATCCTGGATTCGAACCCAGGACAACTTGCTTGCAAAGCATAACAACTTACCACTACACCACTTTACAATTGATGTTTATTGTTTCAAATCAGTTTTACTTCTCCAACGAATCAACCCTGCAAAATTTTATAAGACATTCAACATGATATAACTGTTACCACTATATCTTATTATAAATTTAAAACACAAGTCTATTCATATAACAGTTCTTAAAATTTTATCGAACATATATTATGATTTATGACAATATTTAAGATAAAGGTGTATGCTTATAATGTCAAATTTAAATAGCATGACCACCAAGTATTAACCGAGAAAACAAAAACATAGAAATGGCGAAGCATCTCTCTTCCGTCGAAGTGGCAGCGCGGATCTGAGCGGCGTCGAAAGGCTTGCGTGGAGGTTTGTGGTGAAGATGACGGCGGGGCGATCGGTGATGGGGTTGTCGTCGTCGGTGAAACTCTTGTAGGACGAATGGGCGGCGCAACTAGCTAGATGGCATGGTCAACTGTTTCGCTTTGATACTCTTTCAAGTGATTTCGTCGCGGTGACTGAATTTGGTTTCGCTTTGATACTCTATTCCTATTCTCTCTGTCTCAAACTCTCTCCTTCTTTTCTGTAGGATTTTTGCTGCTCCTCCTTCTTTTAACAAAATTATGAGTTTTCCATAATTTGAGAAAAGCATTGGAAACTGAATTTGGGGCTTGGATTTGAAACTATCCTCTATTCCGCTTGGATTTCAAACTGAATTTAGGGCTTTAGGGTTCATGATGTTGAAACCCAGATTGAAGAACTCAGGTTGAAGAACGATACAAGCAAATTAATTTAAATCTTCAAAGTTTCCACGTCACATGTAAAACTGCCACCTGGACAATGTTATCAAAAAAGGAATAACGGAAGGTAACAGAAGGATAAACGTGACACGTTTTAAAAAGTTAAAGGACGGAATCGCCACTTTTTAAAGTTAAGGGACTAAATTGGACCCTGGTGTAAAGTTAAGGAACGAAAAAGGTTATTTGCCCTAAAATAAATATTAATTTGTTTTTACTTTTCCTATGACAAAATTGGATTTTGCAGTTTTTCGAAGACTAAAATGGGTTCACAATTTTTTTTTTGCAGTATATGACTAGGGTTTCTACACATTGTTATCGAGGGTAGCTTTGATTCTGCAGATTAAACTCTCTCCCAATTGGTAAAAAAAATGAAACTTGATTCCTCTTCTCAGCATTTGAAAGCGGTGTTCGAATAATTTCATTCTAATTTTTAGTGGGTTCAATTCATCCAATTGAAATTGAAACACACAAAATTGATGAATCATTGAGTCCATTATCATTGACATATAGTAATGGGTTTGCCAAGGTTTGGTCGTCCAAAGAACGCTGATGAATCGAGCTCTAATCTATTCGTAGCAAATTGTGGGCCAGCCGTAGGAATTTCTAATGATGATATTGCTTCTGTTTTCTGCAAATTTGGGGAACTCAATGGGGTTTATGCAGCTGATGAGAGTGGCACACGTGTCATTGTAGCTTATTCTGAAGTGAGTTCTGCACAATCGGCTCTAATGGCATTACATGGAAAGCCATGTCCTGAACTTGGAGGTCGTTCTTTGTATATTCGCTATTCAGTTCTTCAGCCAAATCCACAGGTAGTGGTTAGGTAGATAAATATTAGTAATTTGAATTGCAATGTTTCATGCTTATGTTCATGACCTTATTTATGTTTATGTTCAAGCTGTGTTACATGTTCTTATTAGGTTGATTTTAGGCTATGTTTGAATATTGTAAAAAGAACTGAGTGGAATGGAGCGGATCAGAGCGGAATGAAATAAATATGTCATTCCATTGTTTGGATATTTCATGATGGAATAAAGCAATTTTATCATTCTGCCCAAATCGGAGGTACAAAAAATGATGGAAAGTGGTGGAATGAGATGGAATGCATTCCATCGGTTCAGCTCCACTCCACCCTTCTTTCATTAATCCAAACAATGGAACGGAAGTTTATACCATTCGATTCCATCAATTCAATCATAGCCTTAGATTTAGGAAATGTCTTAAATGGGATGCTTGAAAATTGTTCAAAACTCTAACAATGAATGACGTTGTTCCCTTTAAGTAGAAGCTCACATTCAGGGTTTTAATAAACGGCCGTGGTCGCACCGCGATCGCGAAAAGGTTTTCGCGATTTCGGTCGGTATAGGTGTCGCGAAATTGATTGCGGTCATCACGGTGTGAATTAACTACAATTTGTTCTTTAATATAGTGGCATTTGCCAAAACCGTTTTGTCGTGGCCGTTTTCGCGGTTGCGGACCGTTTTTTAAAACCCTGCTCATGTTATTACTTGTCAACACGCGACTTGGATGGCGACCCAATCATTTCAACAGAAACAATGTAAACAAATTTTTGTACCTCAAATTCAACTAATGTATGTTTTCTTTGTTTCTGTAATCAAACACTGATTCTGTGATTGTTTTAGTTGTAAAGACGAGGGTGGAGGAATCTGAATTTCTACTTAATGTTGGTGATGTTTGTCATCATTGAAATTTTAACTTTTTAAGTGATATTCCTGCATCGGTCTGCCATAGACCCCACTAGACACTTTTCCATCCTAGCAATTGTGTTATATTTATGTTTATTCATGGATTTACACTTTACATTGTTCAGGATCCAGTGAAGGACTTGGTTTCTGTATCTATGACAGCCTCAGATCTGAACATTCCCGGACTTTACCTAGTTCACGACTTCGTTAGTGCTAAAGAAGAAGAGGTTTGCTGGTCTTTTCCTTTCATATCAATTATCAAAGCTACATTGTTGTTGCTTGTAATGGAATTTGTTTACAAATGATGTCATTTTCCATCTTCTCAGGAATTGCTCCAGGCCGTTGACAGCGGGCCTTGGAATTGTCTTGCCAAAAGAAGGGTTCAACACTATGGTTATGAGTTTTGTTATGATGTGAGTTTTAAGGATTATTTGGGTGTCCCTTGTTATTTCTTGGTCTATGTATACCTAAATTAGCGTGGAATCCAAGCTTGTTCCAGCTGACGAAATAATAATTCTTTTAATACAATTGATACCCTTAATCTGAACTGAACTAATAGGAAATTTGTGTTATAGATGAGAAATAAGTTGCAAAATAATGTGAAAGTTTTGATTCATCCGGACTCTCCTTTCTACTTTGTGCAGATTCGGAATGTTAATACAAAGCGATGCTTAGGTGAGCTTCCCTCATTTCTGTCTCCAATACTTGAAAGAATATCATCATGTCCAACTTTCAAGAATGTTGACCCTGATAGCATAGTTTTGGACCAACTTACGGTATTATAACTCGCTACTGTACTAAATCTTAATGGATTTTTAATCTAATGATAAAAAGTATTGTTTTTATTTGTTCATTCCCGAGTTGTTATTATTTTAGCACTATCTGATGTGTTGAGTTGTTATCACTGTCTCTTTATGTTTGAGGTTCAGTGTTTCAATGTTGCTTTGTTAACAGGTAAATGAGTACCCACCTGGAGTGGGTTTATCGCCTCATATAGACACTCACTCTGCATTTGAAGATTTAATTTTCAGCCTTTCATTAGCAGGGCCTTGTATAATGGAATTCAGACGATATGAAGACGGCGACTGGCGCCCTAGAGTTGCCTCAAGCACTGTGACAAAAGTAGAAAGTTCAGAAGATGGCTCAAATTGTATTAAAAAGGCTATCTATCTCCCCCCTAGATCTTTGCTACTTTTATCCGGTGAAGCACGATATGCATGGCATCATTACATTCCACACCACAAGATTGACAAAGTGAATGGAAGAGTCATCCGAAGGGCTTCAAGAAGGGTATCTTTTACAATTCGTAAGGTGTGTTGATGCCGTGTTTTTTCTTGTCTGCCTATAACCCATATTAAAACCCTTTGGTATGTTTTACGTATAGTGATTCAATATCTAGTTGTTCAGCACCGCATAAAAATAAAATAAAATTCTTATTGACAAGTGAATTAATCCCGTCCGAGTCCCTTCTCGATTATTCATTAGCAGCAACATCTGAGATATGCCGATGCTTGCAACCTTTTACTTATAATAATTAATTAATAAATAATTGTTTGTTCAGACATTTTTCTTTCCCGTATTCAAGTTCTCATGTTAAAAACAAATTGCGTATACCAGGTTAGAGCAGGTTTGTGCAAATGTGAATTTCCTCAGTATTGTGACTCTCAAAGATGAAGTTTTACCAAAATTGCAAGGAAGATTAAAACATAAAGCATCAAATATCTATCGTTGAGAGTCGCAATGATCATAATCTGAAGGTACATTTTCTGTTCTCCGACCATCCATTAAAATATTTTGTGTGAACTTGAGTCTGATCTTGTGTACATAGAATTTTGTTTAAGTAGGATTTCTTGTGATCATGACACAGGTTAATTGGTTATCTTCTTGGAGACGAACCGATTTTACTCGAACAAACGTGCTAGCATTACATCCTTGAAAGAAAATCAATAGTCGGGTGGGCACTAATGCTGGGAAGGTCAATATTTATGAGCTAATTTTCCACAGAAAAATATTTAGGTGTCACTTCATTATCTTGGTTCTGTCCTACCATTTTCGTGTTGTAGCAACACAGGACTCCAGTTACATATATTAGCTTTCGAGGAACATATTTATAGCTATTTCTGAATCTCCATATTCAATTTTGTACTTCTATTTTTTCTTGCAATTTATTTTCCCAGCTGTTGTGTAACATATTTCAGATGGTGTATATTAATCTAATTTAGGAACAATACAAAATAGATATGCATGACAGTCTGGAATCCAATTAGTAGCTTTGTTTTGTTATAACCTATTTTAGCAACAATACAAAATGAATATTCACGTGTTTCTTTTGTCGTTTTTCTGTTCACTCGCATGCTTGCGTTTCAGAAAACCAACTTCGCAGAACATCCTTGCACAACTTCGACACTCTTCTTCGCAAATCAGCAAGTCATCCATCATTTTTCCAAAATCATCACTGTTCTCCTATTCATCTATTTCTTCACCTTTCTCATTTATTCAATTGATTTCTCCTCTATTTTGCTGTGCCATCTCCTCTATTTTGTTGTGTTGTCCTGTTTTTTTAATTAGTAACCATGACATCATCTTTTGCAAGTGACACAAACTTCCAACAACAAATGTTTTTTTTTAATCTATTGGTGACAATATCGACATAAATTAGCATTAGAAAGAAAAAAAAAAATACTATTTGTGATTTTTGAGAGAAACCTTTAACGGAAGGAATAACACAAACAAAATGCCTGATGGAATTATGTATGTTGTTGTAATTTTTATTTTTAAGGCATTATGAATGTTGTTGAAAAATGGATATAGAAATAATATTACTCATAATATATATATATATATATATATATATATATATATATATATATATATATATATATATATATAAGTTTACATTCTTATAAGCAATTATTATTTTTATTGGTATATTTGATTGTTAATGTATCTCGTTCGCATATGGATTAAATATATTAATGATTAAATTATAAAAAAAAAGTCAAATTTTGCTGGTAATAATAACAACTATTAATAAGATAAGACAACTATGTAGTCGAAAAAGGGTAATTACAATCCACAAAATGGCCTAGTTAAAAGTAAAATTTATGATCATTGTCGGTGACAAGAGTTTGATTTCGTAAGTAAAATAAAAAACATTTTAATAACAATTGCTAAAAAGACAAACAAATTAAAAACTTGATAATAAGTAGTAACAACAAAATAATAATAATTGTGTTGCTAGCTTTTAGTAACAGTTTAATAGGGCCACGTGGAGGCACTAGTCACTGCTAAACAACACGCAATAACCATTATTGGTTGAGAATTGAGACATGTCATGTGGATGTGGATATATGCAAAAATAATGACAACTAACCTAATGTCTCATGTTCATTTTGGCATCAGATACACGAGCCAATCACTAAATTGGGAAATCAATAAAAAAATAAACTATGAATCATGCCATTTATATGTGGGGATTAAATATGCCCCACACCCAAGTTCCATGCCATTTTTCTATAACCTTCTTGTATAACATTTGAAACTTTCTTACAAGTGACTTAATCCAATTTACATGTTTCTATTTTTTTCTTAGGTTAATTCAAAAGTTTACGGTAGTTGAATTTACATCTTTCAAGCGAGCCTCTTACAGACTGAACAAACAATATTTGGTCAAGTAAAAGGAAGAAGTATTTGAAATTTTTGAAGAGTTTTAAGATGCTTGTCGAAATAAAAGAGAGAAAAAGATCAAAGTTCTGCGAGTAGATGGAGGTGGCAAATACACATCCAAGATGTTTGAAGAGTTTTGTGCAGAACATAATGTTGATCATAAGGTAACTACTCCTTACACGCCTCAACATAATGGAATAACAGAAAGAAGAAACATGACCATCTTGGACATGGCGAGATGTATGTTGTAGGAGCAGAATTTGCCAAAATCCTTATGGGGTGAAGCTGTTTCCACTGTTGTTTATATTCTGAACAGGTGCCCTACCAAGAAGTTGAAGAACAATGTTCCTGCAGAAGTGTGGAGTGGCAAATGACCATTAGTGAGTCATCTGAAGGTGTTTGACTCTATTTGCTACAAGCATATTGTTGATGCTAGAAGAAGGAAGCTTGATGACAAGGGTGAACCTATGATTATGGTAAGACATCATAAAACTGGTGCATGCAGGCTATTCAATCCAATGAACAATAAGATCATGATGAGTCGAGACATTGTGGTTGATGAGAACTCAACTTTGGATTTGAATTCTGGTGATCCAATTAACAAGCCATTGATGAACTATGATTTCAACGAAGCAAGTAATGATGTCAAAGTTGAAGATATTGTCGATATTCCAGTCGAAGTCAAAGTAGTTGCTAACATTCCCGACACAACCAAAGTCAGAGAGGATATGACTAACACAAGTTAGAAACCTCAAAGAACTAGAGCTCGTCCAACAAGACTTCAAGACTACGAAGTGACTGGTGAAGATGAAGTCACACCAGACGGAGAATTAGTTCATTTTGCTTTACTTGCAGGTGCTGAACTAATCAACTATAGCGAGGCTTTAAAGAATATGAAGTGGAAGTTTGCTATGGTCGAAGAGTTACAAGCAATCAAAAGAAAAAACACCCCCCCTTAAGTGTGACTCCACAATCCTCCCCCACAAGTTGAAACTCTTTTGTCCACATACACTTGTACCGCTGTTGACACCTCTTCCTGGGCATTTCAATACACCTTTTCCTAATCACATCGATAGCAAGACATAAGGCGAGATTGGTAGCACGAGGTTTTTTCCATAGAAAAGGAGTTGACTACTCTGAAATGTATGCACCTGTAGTAAGATTGAAGACTGTTCAACTAGTAGTCGCCTTGACATGTAAGCAAGGTTGGTCGACATTTCACTTAAATCTGAAATCAACATTTTTGAATGACCCCTTAGACGAAGAAGGCTATGTCACACAACCTCCCGGGTTTGTGATACAAGGGGAAGCAAGGAAAGTGTATAAGTTGCACAAGGTGATCTATGGCCTTAAGCAGGCACCTAAGGCATGAAACAAGAAGATCGACTCATACTTAGTCGAATTGGGATTCATCAAATGCAAATCTGAGTATGGAGTCTATGTTCAAGTTGTGGCACAAGATATAAAAATCATCTTATTATATGTCGATGATTTGCTAGTAATTGAAAATAGCTTGGAAGACTTGTCGAAGTTCAAATAGATGATAATGAGGGAATTTGAAATGTCGGATCTGGGAAACTTGTCTTATTTTCTAGGCATGGAATTTCAAATGTTGAAGTAAGGTATGATGCTAAATCAAATAAAGTAAGTCAAAAGGATACTCAAGAGATTAATGGATGATTAAACTCCTGCATCTTCGCCCGTCAAACCAAATTTGATCTTGGAGTCGACATGGTCATCTACAACTGCCGCCATAACTACCATATCTTAAGAATCATCTGAATCTTGGCGTGCAAGGTTTTCTCCTTCCTCCTTGCCTTTTGTAAATCCCTTGCCTTTATTGTACCAACAATGGTTGTCCAAATGACCCCACTTTTTAAAATTATAGCATTGCACACCTTTTTTTCTTTGTCTTTTTGATCGGAGTTTCCTTCTCCCCTTTTCGAGGATTCATAAGCCCTATCATCGACCTTATGCTTTTGAGGGTTCGACCAAGACTTCTTGCTCTAAGTCTTGAACCCCTTTCCTTCCGATGATCCTAATCTCACACGCCTCCAACAAACCAACCAAATCTTTCAATTTTAGGGTTTCAAGATTGTTGGATTCTTGAATAGCTACGATAACGTGATCAAAATGAGAGGTCAACGTATGCATTACCTTCTCACCTATCATCTTACCAATTAGGGTTTCACCATAACCCTTCATGAGATGGAAGAGATTCTGCACCTTCGACACATATGCTTAAATCTTTTCATCTTTTCCCATCTCCAGTAATTCATATGTCATCGCAAAGTCTACAATTTGACGAATTTGACTTTCTCACCTCCTTCATAGTTCTTGACAAGAATATCGCATGTCTCCTTCACCAATTCAGCATGAGAGATCTTTTCAAAATTCAGCGAATCTACTGTCGATTGAATGCAATACACGGCCTTGTAATCTTTTTTCTTGGCCTTCTTGTTCGTGACTCTCTGAGCATCAGTTGAATTTTCAAGAAGCTCAAGAATGCCATTAGTAACCACTTTAAGGGTTTCATGAAAGCCAAATAGAGATTGCATCTATTTTCTCCATCAGATCCAATTCTCGCCGTCAAGAAATGGAAGAGAATTCATAATGCCATTAATACCATTCATCTTTGTCGCGATTGATTAACAACCCATGATCCCGAAAACATGGTCACTGCACCAGTTTGTTGTGAATCGATGTCGTCAAGAACAAACCAAAATATGAGAAATATTGAGTTTCTTATACAAAGACAAGAAACCTTATTAGGTTTTGCAAAAGATAGAGAAGAAGGAAAAATAAGAACTGGATTGGTTAAAACTGCTTTACTATTCCCCTCAATAAGGGTTAAAAGATTATAAGTGAATAACAACAACGGAAGTATCCTTTGAAAACATATCCTTTCTTATGGAATTCGCCAAGAGAAATCAAATTCCTCTTAAGATCAGGTACACACCTGACATCAGCCAATAACCTTATTGACTCATCATGGAGCTTGAATCTAACAGATCCATTTCCTGCAATCTTGCATCCTTTATTGTTTCCTAACAGCACTGATCCACCATCTTGATTACATAATTCCTTAAACACGTCTTTGTTTGGAGTCATGTGCCAAGTACAACCTGAATCTATAATCCACTCCTTGCTAGAGTCGCTTATTGAAACCACCAGGACATCAGATGATTAATAATAATCTTGCACAACGACTGCATTATCATTATCCTTACCATCATGATTATTTAGTCGATCAGGGCACACCTTTCTTGTACGACCATCTTTCATACAATGATAACATCTAATTGTAGGAGTATTACCACCATATAAATTATGTAGAACCTTACCCTTCTTCTTTTCAAATCTACCATCTTTCTTCAAGAATTTCCCGTTAACGGACAAACCTTCACCAACAAAAGATGGCTTATGCTCATTTCGTTCATTCAAATCCTTAAAGTACAAGGCTGATTGAACTTGTTCAAAGGTCAATGAATCTCTTCCATACAAGAGAGTTTCTTTGAAGTGAGCATGAGACTTAGATAAGCACACAACAATAATGCTTGACTTCATCATCAATCTTGACTTCGATATTTCAAGATCAAGAATAAAATTGTTGAACATATCCAGCTACTCAGCCAAGACTTTATCTTCACTCATCTTAAACGAATACAAAGCTTGCTTCAGGTAGAGACGATTGACCAACGATTTTGTCATGTACAAGCCTTCGAGCTTCGTCCACGTACCTGTTTCCGTCTTCTCCTTCAAGACCTATCGGAGAACCTTATCACCAAGGCTCAATATGACGACATTGTGGGCTTTCTTGATCATCGTCGTCTTCTCCTTTTCCGTTAGGGCATCATCTATCTTCTCCAACCTTTTCAACGCTTCTAACAAACCCTTCTAAACTAGTAGGGCTTGCATCTTTAAGCGCCACAAATCGAAATCATTTACACTGGTGAATTTCTCAATCTCATACTTTGTTGACCACATCTTTCCTCCACGCTCACCACACCAGTTTGTTGTGAATCAATGTCTTAAAAAACAAATCAAAATATGGTAAAGAGTGATTTTTTTGAACAAACACAATAAATCCTATTAGGTTTTATGAAAGAGAGAAAAGAAGGAAGAAGAAAAGCTGAAATTGGTTAAAACTGCTTTACTATTTCACTTACTAAATAAGGGTTCAAAGATTACAAGTGAATAACAATAATTAACCCCCCCTCTCTCTCTCTCAACAACCTGAGAGAACTAGTCTATTTATTGACTACTAAGCTAACTTAGTCTACAAGCTAACTTAACAATTGGGCTTACAAGCAAGGCCTAATTCGACATGTTAACAATCCTAGCATTTCGACTACTACATGCTTAAGCATACTTCGACTACAACATACATGATCAACATGTGAACAAACTTCGACTACATGCTAAATCTTTGTCGAATCATGAAGTTATCACCGTCGAGACTAAAGTTCAATTCAAAATACCACAGTTTGAATGAAGCATTTTAATGAGGAAAAGTAATTTTTTAGGGGAATTTAAAATGACTTGGCCAAAATCTATTATTTGGATAAAAAATATGGATAGTTGTTAAAATGATGTAAATTTATGAAGTAATTTTATTCAAGTTAAATGTAAGGAATTTCAAATGACACAAAAAGTAAAGAATTTGAAATTGCTTCTTCACTTTATATAATGCGAATGTTAAATTGTTTATTGTAAAATTTTCAAATTTTACAAGATCATCCTTATATTTGATGAAAATTTCAAATTGACCTCTAAAATTTTCAAAAAAATGCAAATAAGTCCTTGATAATTTTTAAATTTTACAAATTGATCCTTTAAAATTTTCAAAATTTGAAAATTGGTCCTTATTTTTTATATTTTAAATTTGATCCAAAATTTAAAAATTTATGAAAATGATCCCAAAAATTTAACAATGAATCATTTTAATAATCAATCCAAACAAAAAAATTTAAAAATGAATGAATTTCAATTGAATCATTTAAATTATTTAGAATTTTAAATTTTCTAAAAATTCTCAATTAACTCATCTAAGCACACTCTTAGTGTGTGTTTTGATAAGGTAATTAATTTTTTTTAGAGAATTTAAAATTCTAAGTAATTGAAATGATTCAAATTAAATACATTCATTTTTTTAAATTCTTTTGTTTGAATGAAGTATTAAAATGATTAATTGTTATATTATTGGGATCATTTTCATAAATTTTAAAAAATTTAGAGCAAATTTAAAATTTATAAAAATGGATCAATTTGCAATTTTTAAAAATTTAAAGGGATCAATTTGTAAATTTTAAATTTTTTTAGGAATTTATTTAAAAAATTTTGGGTTGAATTTGAAATTTTAATAAAATATTAGAACAATCTTATAAAAAATAAAAAATTAATAATAAATAATTTAATCTTTGCATTATATAGAATGAAAGAGCAATTTCAAATTCTTTATTTATTTGTATTCTTTGAAATTTATTAAATTTAACTTGAATAAAATAATTCATAAATTTAAATTATTTTAACAAAGTCTCTATATACTTTATTCAAATAATATATTATTTTCCTTAATTAAAATACTTCATCTTCTCATATTACATTCTAAATGGACGTGTAAAACCATTTTAACTAAAGAAAAAAAACATGACTTTTTGATATGATACAAACCAATCTATGTAGAAAACTTGAAACATGAATTTTCACAACACGATTCAAATCATTCTGACCAGAAGAAGAAAAAAACAGCGTTAAAGTCATATTCACCACAATATGCTTTGGTCCATTTTGTTTTTGTTTTTTTAAATAATTTTTATAATTTAAAATGAATTTATGTAAAAAAATTTTATTAAAAGTTTCAAATAAAAATTTAGTTTGAATAGTTATTTTTAAAATATTATTTTAAATATTTTATTATTTTATTAAATATTAAAATTTCAAAAAATACTTATGAAACTATTTCAAATAGTATTTTATAAAAATTATTTTAATATATAATTTTTTAAAAAATTATAATTTCGACTATGTTTTTTTCGATAGTTTTTTAATTAAGAAAAAACAAATAAAAAAATTTATAATATTTAGAAAAATAATTTATAAAATCTAATTTTAAAAATACAAAGAAAAGAAATCTAATTTTTAAAGGTAAAAGAAACAGGTCTGACTTTATTTTTTTTAGTAGTGATGGAACATACATATATAGTAAACACTCCCCAAATCGGACAACCCACAACATTTTGCTGCAGTCTGGACCAAATCTCATTCAGGTAGATACAAGTCTAAAAATCTCAACAAAGTAGGTAGTGCTATTTGCATCAAGAATGATCTAGGAGAATTTGTACTCTCAAAAACCGAGTGATTCTTGCTCATCCTTTATGTGGATATAGGAAAAGTTCTTGGACTTTTGCTTGTTCTTACTCTTGCAAGTTTATCCACATCTATATCTAATTTTCATGTTTTTATTGATATACATGCCTCTATCCAAGATATTATCATTTATGAAATGTTATAGTAAAAAAGAGACAATCACATGTGAGGGTTAATTTTGTCTATTCACGAGTACATATAGAACAATCATGGTCATGCCCACCCATTGACAAGACTCTCCCTACCATACGAGTGGTTACTTCTTACAAATAAAATATAAAATAAAACTAAAAATATTCAGATAATAAGTGAGAGAATAGAAGAAAACGGTTAAGAGAAAAAAAAATAGAAAGAGTGTGGCGTGTATTGTGGCCTCTCTGGAGACACATGAAAACCAACTCATTCAATTTTCTTGTTTCTTCTCTGTTAATTATATTCCCTCTCTTTCCAATAATTTCACACAAAAAACAATCCAAATTACTTTGATCCTGAACTTTCTTCTTCTTTCTTAACTAACAATGTCATAACAACAACAACTCTATCATTCCGAATTCAGTAACCGTTTTTCTTTTTCATCTTACTCTGCTTTCTTCCATGGCTTCAAAGTCTACTACTAGTTCTACTAGGTTAGTCAACTTTTGCTTTTGAATCAGTCTTTTGGTTTACTGTTAAGATCTGATTTGGATTCTTCGGTTACTTCTTTTCTAAGCATCGTTTGTTGCTTGATTCTGTTTGATTTGATCTAGTAATTATGATCTTATGCTATTTTAGGATTTCACTTAATTTTTTTTTTCCATTTTTGATATATATGATTTCTATGTACTATTCTAAAATTAGGCTTGTTTATTTATTTATGTTGATTTTGTACAATTATATACATTGTTGATTTGTATCAATATTAATTTGGCTTATTAATTATACTGGATGCTTAATTTGAAATAAGAACTGTGTTTTTGTGACTTAGATCTATCTGATTGGTTGGAAATTGAATATAACTATTGTTGTTTTTTTCGTGTAATTTGACGTCTCTGCATAGCTATTAACTGAGCAGATTTAATGAGATCTATTGTGTTTCTTTTAATGCTTTGTGATCTGATTTTGTTGACATTACGAATTTGATAGATCAAAACTATCGGAAAATTCCAACAAAGGTGCAGCTCAAGCAACACCGAGAGTCAGTAAAGTTAGTAAAGTAGTAAGCAAATCAGAAACTGAATCGCCGCCACCATTGCAAAATTCACGTGTTTCTGTGGAAAGATCGCCGCGATCTGTGAATTCTAAGCCTCCTGTTGAGCGGAAATCAGCGAAAGCTAGCTCCACAACACCCGATGTAAGTTATAGAGCGCATTTAGTGTTCTGTCTTTGTTTGCACTTGAACTGCTTTTCTTCATTTCAATTTCAATAGCTATTTTTGGAACGAAGAAGCATATGAACTTCCTAACATCTCAAGTCTCCTTGCAAGTGTGATAAGGAAACGTCTAAGATGTGTTACTCTTATCGGGTAATGCTAATTATTTAACAAATTTTGATGGGGACTTCAGAAGTTTCAGATAAAGCATTCGATTGGATAGAATTCTAAGTCCAATCAATCTGAATCTGTGCATATCTATTTTGAACATGAATATGTTCTTAAGTCTGATTCACAATGATGAAACCCGATTCATTCTAATGAATCATCACTACCTAAACTTAGCCAACCATTTTTTTGTTGTCAATTTTGTATAGCTAGAAACTTTTCTCTTACCATTTGATTTATGACTTGAATCTTGAATTATTTAGATTAGTATATGATATAAAAGCTTAAAATTTTGCTATGTCACTTGTTTATAATAAGATTTTAATGTATTGTACAATTTATAATAAGATTAAAAAAGCAGGCCTTTTGTTTTACGATTTTTCCTTTATATATTCCTTTTCTTTTTCTTTCCAGAAACAAGCACCAAGAGCTGCAAAGGGTTCAGAATTGCAGAACCAGTTGAATGTAGCTCAAGAAGATCTAAAGAAAGCAAAGGAACAGATCATTCAGGCTGAGAAGGAGAAGGAAAAATTCGCTGATGAGTTGAAAGAAGCACAGAGAGTAGCCGAGGAAGCAAATGAGAAACTCAGGGAAGCATTGGTGGAACAAAAGCGGGCTAAGGAGGAATCTGAGATAGAAAAATTCCGAGCTGTTGAATTGGAGCAGGCTGGAATCGAAACTGTGAAGAAGAAGGAAGAGGAATGGCAGAAAGAGCTTGAAAGTGTGAGGAACCAGCATGCCTTGGATGTGGCTGCTCTTGCTTCCACCACCGAGGAACTCCAGCAGATTAAACAAGAACTCGCCACGATGTGTGATGCTAAGGACCAGGCATTGATCCATGTTGATGATGCAACTAAAATTGCCGAGGTTCATGCTGAGAAAGCCGAAGTCTATGCAGCTGAATTGGCGCAGTTGAAGGCCTTACTGGATTCAAAACAAGAAACAGAAGCCAGTGATAATAGGCTTATAATGAAGTTGAAAAAAGAGGTAAAAGCTCTCAAGCAAGAACTTGATAAGGGAATGAGTTATGATGAGAAGTTGACAGAGAAAGAAAATCTTGTTGAACAACTTAATGTAGAACTTGAAACCTCAAGGATGGCAGAATCTTATGCCCGCAGTCTGCTAGAGGAGTGGAAGAAGAAGGTTGAGGAACTGAAAATGAAGGTTGAAGAATCAAACAAGTTGGAGAGATCCGCATCAGAATCCTTGGAATCTGTAATGAAACAGCTAGAAGGAAGCAATGATCTGTTGCATGATGTAGAGTCTGCAGTTGGTCCTCTTAAAGAGAAGGTGGGGTTGTTAGAAATGACAATTGGGAGACAAAAAACTGATCTTGAGGAATCTGAACGCCGCCTTCTTATGACTAAGGAAGAAAACCTCGAAATTTCAAAGAAGATCGAGTCTCTCAAATCCGAACTTGAGACAGTGAAGGAAGAGAAAGAACAGGCTTTGAACAATGAACATCTTGCAGCCTCTAGTGTGCAGACCCTATTAGAAGAGAAAAACAAACTAATCAATGATTTGGAGAAGTCTAAGGAAGAAGAAGAAAAGAGTAAAAAGGCAATGGAAAGCTTAGCTTCTGCATTACATGAAATATCTGCAGAATCTAGAGAAGCCAAAGAAAATCTACTGGGCAATCAAGCTGAAAGGCAAAGCTATGAGAACCAGATTGAAGATTTAAAGTTAGTCTTAAAAGGTACTAACGAAAAATATGAGTCAATGCTTGACGATGCGCGACATGAAATTGATGATCTTATATTCAGTATTGAAAGCTCGAAGAATGTCTTTGAGAACTCAAAGGCCGAGTGGGAGCAGAGAGAGCTTCATCTAGTCAGCAGCCTGAAGAAAGCTGAAGAAGAGAATGCGGCCACGGAAAAAGAAATAAATAGGTTGGTTTATTTGCTTAAAGAAGTTGAGGAAGAAGCAAATTCCAACAGGGAGGAAGAATCTCGGTTGAAGGAAAATCTGAATGAAGTTGAGGCTGAGGCAATCCACCTGCAGGAAGCTCTGAAGGAAGTAACATCTGAAAACGTTAAATTGAAGGAGAATATATTGGATAAAGAAAATGAAATGCAGAATGTTTTTCAAGAAAACGATGAACTCCGAGCTAGGGAAGCCGAATCTATTAAGAAGGTGGAAGAGTTGTCTAAGTTGCTGGAAGAAGCTACAACTAGAAACCACAATGACCAAGAAAATGGTGATCTTTCAGACAGTGAGAAGGACTATGATTTGCTTCCTAAAGTAATTGAATTTTCTGAACAGAATGGTCATGGATATGTTGGAGAGGACATTCCAAAGGTTGAGCTTTCCATCAATCAAGGACTCAAACATAGCATACAAGAAGAAAGTATAATCTTGAATGACAAAACCGACGAGAAAATTGAATCTCCGAAACCTGTGCATGCGAATGGAAAGCCAATGGAAGATGAGAGGAAAGGAAATGATGATCCAGAAGAAGTAGAATTCAAAATGTGGGAGAGTTACAAGATAGAGAAAAAGGAGTTCTCTTTCTCGCCAGAGAGAGAAGCAGAGCCTGAATCACTTGAAGAGGAACTTGAGTCAAAGGTAGAAGAAGATGGCAGTCGTGAGAGCTTTGATAAGATAAATGGAACCGCTGTAACAGAGAACTTTGATAATGGTGGGAGCTCACCATTAAAAGAACAACAACAGCTGAAGAAGAAGAAGAAACCTTTGCTTGGAAAGTTTGGAAGCCTGCTCAAGAAAAAGGGTGGTAGCAACCAGAAATAGAAACAACATTTTCAACACTTGTGTGCATATTGATTGAACAACATTCAACATTTGTGTGCATATTGATTGAACAACATTAATTTGTTTGCACTTGTTTGGTTTATGATTTTTTGCTTCAATATAGAAATATAGGATTTTTACGAAATGGGCTTGTAATGTTGTTTAGGATTTCAATTTTTTATGCTTGTGTATGTATGATGATGATGAAGCAAATCCAACTATTTTTTCCCACCATTCCTTGTTCTCGGCCACTAAAGAAGTGTATTTGTATTTTTGTTTATTCATACTCCTCCACATTTCTATATAAGCACACATATTTTCAGAAATGTACTTGGGAAAACATAATTTATGTTTAAGTTTTTTTTTATGTTATTGTATTTTTAAAAAATAGATATTTTGTTTGGTACGGGTTAGTATATATTTTAAAACAATAATTTTGTAAAAAAAAATTAAGAACACTAATTAGAGAATTAAAAAATGATTAAAAATTTACTAGTAAAATTACCAATATATTAAATGTTATACTATGGCATCCTATGTTTGTAGCCCCCGTAAATATTTTAAAATTTACTTTTAACCCCGACAACGTTTGTTAATAGAAGATGACGTGACATGACGGTGATAGTGCCGGTATGACAAAGATGATGACATGGATGTCACGTAACATTTTGTTCCCATTTTATATTATTTGTATTAATTAAATTTATAGCAACAAGGATTCCGTCAATAAATATGTCGTTAACATGAACATCATACATAAACTCAAAAATTATAGGTAATCTGTAATTTTTCGTGATTCTTTGCAACAAAGTTTATCACATTATAAGGATTTGTCACACAATTTTTTTTTTACTTGAGATAAATTAAATATGCTTTTTTAAGAGCTGATTTTCTATGAAAAGAAAACAAAGAAAACATTGTCATATGATTGAATTTTGAGCTATTATTTTGTAGGGACTTATATCATAACATATATAAAGTATCTTAAAAGTTTTATTTCATTTCGAATAAGTCTCGATTTATTTTGATTTTTCGATCGAAACACATATATGTGTTTTGATTGAAAAATCAATTTAAATCGAAACTTTATTAGAAATGCCATGAAATTTTGCATATCATTTTTATGTGTTATTATGTAATTCTTTACAAAATATTAGCTCAAAATTCAATCATATGCCAACGTTGTGTTGTTTCCGTCTCATGAAAAATCAACGCTTACATCTCATGCCAAAAAGAAAATTCAATTTTAATGATAGAGATCCTTATAATTTAATACATTGACATTGAAAAAATTTAAAGTTTGTCTGTCTTTTTACAACCAACAAGGTTAAATTTCTCATTTTGTTCTTGAAAAAACACATTTATATGTGTTTTGATCGAAAAATCAAAATAAATTGAGATTTATTCGAAAGATTAGCTGAAAATTCAATATGTCAACGTTTGCGTTGATTTCTTTTCATGGAAAATTAGTGTTTAAAAAATTCATATTTAATTCATCTCAAGTAAAACAAAATTAAAATTTTGTGAGAGAGATTCTTATAATGTGATAAACTTTTTTTTTTTGCAAAAAATCATGAAAAAAAAAACGAAGTCTAGGTCATAAGAATGATGTGTTTGAATTAGTTAGGAATTAGTTGCGAATTAGCTACAAATTCTGGTTTCTGTATGATGTTCATGTTAGTGACATATTTAGAGAAGGAATCCCCTTCGCTATTAATTTAAGGGTTAAATATATTTGTGCTCCTCCTAAATATCTCAAATTTTATTTTTAGTCCCTCAAAATATTTCGTTCAACGAATGGTCCTCCTATAATTTTTCATCCACACTTTTGACCCCTCATACAACTTAGCGATGGTTTTAACAACTTAGCAACAAAATTAGAGACGGTTTTAGCGATGATGTATTACTTGGCGACTGAATTAACAACAGTTTTAGCGACGGATTTAGTATAAAGGACCAAAAGTGTGGATGAGAAATTTTAGGAGGACCATTCTTTGAAGGAAATATTTTGATGGACTAAAAACAAATTTTAAGATATTTAGGAGAACCACAAATATATTTAACCCTAAATTTAATTAATATAAATAGGGGACAAAATGCCACATGACATCCATGCCAACATCTTTGCCATGCTGACACTGCCACATGTCATGTCAACAATATAATTCTTGACCTATGATGATTTTTATCGTCTTTCTTTTGTTGGTCATTCATCTTATTTCTTTCCTTATTAGCACCATTTGTATCTAGGGGATATGTATAGCCATCTATAACCATATCCCACAAGTCTGCATCATAAACAAGGAAGAAGCTTTTGATTATATCCTTCCAATAATCAAACTTGTCTCCATAAAAAATTGGAGGTTTAACAGAGTAGTTATCTTTATCATTGTTAATAACTGCCATAATATGTTTCAAAAAATGGATCTTTTACTAACACAGTTAAGTGTTTGATATAAAATAATTAATACCAAAATCAGAGCTATGATGTCAATTGAAGGTTCAAGAAACACAAGAAATGAGGGATTTGAATTGGGTTTCAAGATTAAAACTTTTATCTACCCAACGACACAAACATCAAATATTTAACAAAGATAAAAGACACAATTGTTTTTATCCTGGTTCACTATTAACTAAGTTACGTCCAATCCACTCGCCGAAATGATTTTTCCTTCTCAATAAGGACTTAATCCACTAAGCAAAGACTCGATTACAAACTCAATGACAACCTCTCAAATACTTTTTGAGAATTCTGACTATACCATAGCCTCTCAAGGAAATTAGCCAAATGTTAATAAACAAGGTTATGTTTACAATATGCTTCTAAAAATAAGTAGATACACAAGTTAAAATCAAAGATATTACACTTAAGAAATGTATTCAAGAAAGTGTTTTAAGTGTATGAATATGATAGTTTTCTTAGTGTGAAAACATTAATTTTTCTTTATATTATTTCTTCGTGTATGAGCTTTGTTCAGTGTTGTAACATTTCCAAACTTCTAAGACCTATTTATATAGATGAAAAATAAATCCGTTGGAGGGTGAAATTAGAATATCCTACATATCACAACTGTATGAAGATTAATTATTTCTACAGCAGTAGTGCAGCAGATAGTGGGTGAGGATGGGACGTGAGGAATGACGTTGGTACAATAGTACAATCCTTTTTCCTAATCTTCGTGGTAGTGGAAATGATATTTGATTTTGTACTGATTATACTTCGACCACATGTTTTTCTTTCAGTCGTTTACTTTTAGTCATTAATTTCTAATTAGAGGTTTCATATTAAAGTTGATGAAACTTGATTAGAGTTCATAGCATGTCTTCAGAATCTGGTGAAAATGAGACTTTAGAGTCTATAAAGTTCAGAGTCCTGAGATTTCTGAGGCTTAAATAATCAAAGTCATTCTGGATAGATTTTTGCAGAAGCATTGACATGGTAATCCAGATGATTGACTTTCATTTAAACATGTCTTTGATTCTTTCTTTGGTTCAGAGTGCGTCTACAGTTCAAAGTCTGGTCGTCTAGGGTTGACTTTTTCAGAGTCAGAACTTGTTTTCTATGATCTGCTCACTTAACAAAATAATTATAGTACGAAATTATTCTCTATACATATTAAGCTTTGTTATCATTAAAACTCAAGTATAGTTGCAGAACCAAACTTGTTCTAACAATCTCCCCTTTTTTTATAATGAAAAATCCATGTATTTTGATGAATAATTTTTACTTGGATAATCACAACTATAAAACAACAGAGTTAGGTTTGTAAGCTCCCATGAGTTATATACTTATCAAAATTATTCTCAACTTCTTCAGAGTGAGGTTTGTAAGCTCTCCCTGACATTTAGACTAGAAGTTTTTTGATAATACAAAAATAAATAGTCAGCATGAAAAAACCGTTCACCTGAAGGTACCGCTCCTTTTGTATAAATCAACACTCACACCACTCTCCTTACAATTTATTTCCTTAACAATAAGGGAATAAGTGATAACAATTGGGATTCCAAAGACATTGGACTGGATTCTCAAATCATCATGTCCAATCTACTTACTTGAAGCATTTGTCTAGAATTCTTTTATAAGAACATGAGAAATGGGTCCAAATAGAATGTCGAAGTATTTTCCCCATTGTTGAGAGGTGATAACATCATAGAGATCAAAACCTTGAACCTTAAGCTCAACTAAATCAACAAATTTTTCAAAAATGATTGATAGAGGAATTTCTTCACCAATGAAAGTGCTAGAAGCCATTTCTGATATAAGAGTTGAGATGATTGAAGACAAACTATCATAAACTGTTTTGAGAAGACACAAGAGGTAATGAAGAGTGAGAGTTAAAAAGGAGTTTAAATAGAGTGAGAAGAGGACTTGAAAAGACCAAGAAGGAAATAGGATAGAGAGCTGAAAAGAAAGTAGACTCAACAGTTACCTACAAAAGACACATTAATAACGTCTATGACAAGGCATGCAACATAGCACGCTTGTTTGAAGGCGTTATTACACAACATTGAAAAATAAAAATAATAAAAAATTTAAAAATATTTTTTTGAAAGGACACTGCAAAATAAAAAAAATCAATTTAGTGAAAGAAAATAGGTGGTGATTTGTCTAGAATGATCAATAACATCTCTTTATTTCTCGAAATGGTCCAATCTAGTAGCAATCAAACTTGGGAAGATGTGCTTGAAGACCAAAAAATATATCACTCTCCTTTGTCTATTGGACCACATTAATTACAATAGGTTTTGCTTAATCCCAAAACTCTCCATATAAAGGAGAGTTAGTTACATGCAGGATCACAATCCTCTCATTTATATCTAGCTCTTTTCTATTTCTCTCTAGACATGAGTAATTCATCAAAGAACACTAAGAATGGTTCTTCCAAAGAAATTAACTATTCCATTAGGAAGCTCACGAATGCTGAGGGAAAGAACAAAGATGATATGCACATGGCCTCTGAAGGTTCCAAAACACACCCTGGTTCAACTTTTGGAGCTTTTGTGGTAGGAAAAACTTCAGTTTCAAAGTTGAAGACCCTCATAAAGAAGAAGAAGAAGCCAGTTGAAAATACTGGATTAGACACTGTTGAGGACTAGATGACCTTTCTTAGAATGAGTGGTTTTGATCCTGATGTAATCAGAGAGCTATAACCTTTGTAGTGCATTTTCTTGCTTTTGAAATGATTCTGAATCTTGTAATGTTTTCTGAGTAAAAATAATTGATCATTTCCTCAATGCTTTTGATTAGAGTTTCTTGCCACTAACATATTCTAAGTGAGAAACTAGTGTTGATAGAGATGTTTTCAACCATTTCAACCGGGTTTTGTTGAACGACCATAAAATTTTAAAGGCTTTTAGGTTTGAAAAGATTCAAGTGTGGGTTGTGAAAACTAGTAGCTTTGTGTGTGAGAAGTGAGTGCATCGTGGGTTTAAATAGAAAACGTAATAATTACACTAAATTTTGAAAACACACACAAACTGGAAATGGAGGAGGATGAAATGATTTTCTCTTTACCTAAGAAATAGAGTATCCCAATGGGTCACTTCAAACGTTCAGATGGCTAAACGTAGGACACCTGTCTTACTTTAGAGCCACACAAAACAATTATTTATTTCCACCATTAATTTTAAAACTCAGAGTCTAGAAGACACAAATTCCCAGATGGGTTTTGACTTTGGACCTTCTGAACCAGACAACCTTCTCACTTTAGAGGGCTAACTAGTTCAGAGCCAAGTTATATCAGAGTCATATTTTGACTCTTCAAAGTCTACGCACATTTAAATTTTTGTTTTATTCTGGACAAAGTTACATTTTCAAAATTTTTTCAGAATAAAAACAAATTTATCTTCAGTAATGGGTTTTGTGAAGATATCAGCCCATTAATGGTGTGTATCTATAAATTTCAAATTGATAACTCCCTTGTAAACGTAATCCCTTATAAAATGGTGTTTAATTTCAATGTGTTTCTCTCTAGAATGCAAAATAGGATTCTTAGATAAACAAATTGCAGAAGTATTATCACAGTGAATAAGAATGTTACTCTCATGAAGTTGATAGTCTTCTAGCTGACTTTTCATCCAAAGTATCTGAGTGCTGCATCCAAATGTTGCAATATATTCAACTTCTGCTGTTGACAATGCAATTATTGACTATCTCTCTCTGGAGCATGAAATAAGAATATCACCTAGAAACTGACACCTTCCATTGGTGCTCTTCCTTTCTAGTTTGTCTCCAACATAGTCAGTATCACAGAACCTACTAACTTGTACTATTTGGATTTTCTATAGATCAAGCCAATGTTAGTAGTAACTTTCAGATATCCAAAGATCCTCTTAACAACTATTAAAAGAGATTCTCTAGGATCTGATTGGAATCTAGAACATAAGCATACACTAAATAAAATGTCAAGTCTAGAAGCAGTCAAGTATAAGAGAGAACCAATCATACCTCTATATACCTTTTGTTCTACATGTTTGGTTTCATCTTTCTCCAGAATGCATGTTGGATGTATTTGAGTATTTGCGGGTTTTCCCTCTGACAAGTCAAACTTCTTCAGAAGTTCCTTTGTGTACTTTCTATGATGGATATATGTTCCTTTTGAAATTTGGTTGATTTGAATCCCTAGAAATAACTTTAATTATCTTATCAGACTCATCTCAAATTCTTCCTGCATAGACTTAGAAAATTCTTTGCAAAGAGTGGCATTAGTACAACCAAAAATAATATCATCAAGGGAAATTTGCACAATTAAAATATAATTTTTGAATGATTTACAAAACAAAGTTATATCAACCTTCCCTCTTGTAAAATCATTTTTCAAAATAAAATTGCTTAGTTTTTCATACCATACTCTACGAGCTTGTTTCAGACCATACAAATATTTTGTTAGTTTATAAACAAAATCAGGGTATTTATGATTTTCAAAACCAGGAGGTTGATGTACATAAACTTCCTCTATAATGTAGGCATTCAGAAATGCACTCTTAACATCCATTTAATATAAAATTAGGTTATAATTTACTACAAAAGAATTTAGGAGACAAATATATTCTAACCCGACCATTGGTACAAGGGTTTAAATTTAGTCAATTCCTTCTTGTTGACTATAGCCTTGTGCCATCAGTCTGGCTTTATTCCTTACCATTTATCCTTACTCCTTCAACTTATTTATGAAAAACCCCTTTAGTTCCAATAACATGAGTTCCTTTGGATCTTGGCACAAGATTCCATCACTACTACAGAAAATCCATTTAACAACGGCTGGAAAAGATATATAATGACACGAGCATAGGCGTTGTTATGTAGTGTGTCGTTGTATATATGATACTTACAATCACGACCCAGTAAGTGTTGTAATAAACTGGAAATCGCGCTACATATAATGATGGTTATTTTAAATAACCGTTGTTGTATGTCTTTTAATAAAATAAAAAAATGCAGCATTATAACTACCTATAATGACAGTTATTTTAAATAACCGTTGTTGTATGTCTTTTAATAAAATAAAAAAAATTACAGCATTAGAACAAGAACAATAGCAACAACAAGAACAACAAGAACATCAAGAACAACAACAAGAACAACAATAAGAATAAGAACAACAACAACAACAACATCAACAACAACAACAATACACTACTATGAAAAACCCATTTAACGACGCCAGGTTTACCACGGATTCGTATCCCAACGTTGTAATACGTTAAAAAATTTATAACGCCATATTTAACGAAGGTTGTACTAAAGAACCGTTGTAATACAAGCTGTGTAACAAGCTTCGATTCCCAGCTACTATATATATATTTTTCTTCATATTTTTACATTTTAAACACGGTTGTATTAAAACACCATTGTAATACATGTAACAAGCTTCGATTCCCAGCAACTATATTTTTTTTTCATGTTTTTGTATTTTAAACATATATTTTATTTCTTTTGTTAGTGTTACGGGGATTTAACCGCAAAACTCAAAATTCATCATTGTTTTTCTATTAAACATATATTTTATTTCTTTTGTTAGTGTTTTTAAGTGCAAGACAATAATATATATAACTTTAAAAATAAAACTGTAAGAGATGAGCATATATAAAATAAAATTTCATTAAGATTCCATTAAAAAGAGTACATTGATAATCATGTTACATATATTAATCAATGTCAGAGCCCATTGCTGCAAATGCATCTTCATAATCCAGACATCTCTCCTCACTCCCCTCATCAGAATCATAATAAAGTATTCTCCTTTTCTTCTTTATCTTTTCCTTCTTCAGCTTCTTCTTCTTCTTCTTATCCTTCCTCACCCTTAAGGCATCCCTGGCCGCTGGTTGGACCTCCTCTATTGGCGCCTGACGTTCCTCATTGGTGATTCTAGCATTCTCATTTGTAGAACTACTCATTGTTACGAAGAATATATTATGAAGAAATGTAAAGTTGTCTATTTATAGATGAGGTTGAAGATGAAAAGTCTGATAGTTTAATGCTTGCAATGATGATAACTTGTAAATGGTTGATATTCTGGAACGATATTTTTTGAAAAATGGAGAAAATTTTAAATCATTATGGCCAGAGTGTTCTCTACTCCGGGAAGATCAAGGGTTAATAATATTACAACGGTTAGTAATAATAACCGTAGCGATACCCCTTATACTAGGTAACAACATTTTTCTATTTTATGTAATTATAGAAAAATGTTGTTGTCTGGAGTCGAACCTTGTACCAATTAGAAGGGTTATCGCTACGGTTAACATAACTAACCGTTGTGATATTATTAAAATAATATATATACTTATCATTATGGTTATTTTAGAAAACCGTTGTGAAATATTTACCTATATAAGGGAATTAACTTTCTATTATTGACAGTAGCGCCGTTTCCTTCACAGCGAAACCCTAGCACCCATTTTTAGCAGCAAACTTCTTCTTTTTATAGAATCCGCGAGAAGAAATACAAGAAGTATGAAGCTTTTGATTTAAGCTTCTTCCTCCTTGTAGTTCTTCTTGCAGAATCTAAAACTAGATGAACATGGTGATGATGCTGGCGGTAGCAAGCGTAATGTACATATTATTTATGGAAAATAAGGTAGTCTTCTACTTCAATCTTTTTGTTAGATAGTTCCAATTATCTCGTTTGCTTCATGTTGTGTTTGTTGATTGTTCTCATTTTGTGCAGATTCGACTTCAATGCTTCACAAGCAAGGTGAACTTCATTGTAATGGTACAGTCCCACTTCTTATGGTTTTGTTTCAACTTTTGGTTGTTTTGTTTTGAATACTAACTAATTTTCTTCATTGCTTCCCACTTCTTATGGTTTGTTTCACATGGTGATGATGATGGTGGTACATATATATATGAATTCATTCTGATAAGGTACATATATATGAATTCATTCTTATATTGTATATGAAATTTAGTTTATTATATACTATGTATATTGTTTATTTCACTATTCTTTTATTGAAAATGCAATCAGTTAAATTGATATAGAACATTAATTTATTATATATATACTATGTATATTGTATATAGTTAAATTTAATACTAACTAATTTTCTTCATTGCTTCCCACTTCTTAGGGTTTGTTTCACATGGTGATTATGATGGTGGTACATACATATGAATTCATTCTGATAAGGTACATATATATGAATTCATTCTGATATTGTATATGAAATTTAGTTTATTATATACTATGTATATTGTTTGTTTCACTATCCTTTTATTGAAAATGCAATCAGTTAAATTGATATAGAAACTTATAATCTGAAAATTAGGATGTATTTGAACCAACCTATATCATGTCAATGTTTTCCGAATTGCATCCATTTCATTCAGCACATTTAATGTTCCTTAACATAAAACTTATGGTCCAATGGTCCGTTTGCTTCAATTCATCGATATCTTTTCTTATAGTTTACCTCATCGTCGTCACTAATCATCGTGGTTGTTAAGATCATGATTGTTATGATGATAAAATCGCGATGATTTTTGGCGATGATGAGGTAAACTATAATAAAAGATATCGATGGATTGAAGGAAATCGACCATTGGACCATAAATTTTATGTTAAGGAACATAAAATGTGCCGAATGAAATGGATGCAATTCGGAAAACAGTGGTGTGTTTAAGTTGGTTTTCAAGAACAATTTAATTTTCAGATAATATAGTTCTTTACCAATTTTAATTGTTGTATTTCTTTAATTAGGTGGATGGTAAAACAAGCAATATACATTTGTATTTAATAAACTAAGGGTACATTCCACAACGGTTGAAATACAAAACCGTTGTGATAGTTAATATATATGACAACGGTTGATACTGATAACCGTTGTGATAGTTAATTTATATTACAATGGTTGAAATACCTAACCGTTGCAATATATCGCGCGCTTCCAGAATACAACAACGGTTTCTAGACCGTTGTAGAAAAGGCGAACTTACAACAACAATCTACATAACAATGTCTTCGCCCGCGTCATTATATGTCATTCCCAACCGTTGCTAAATGGGTTTTTCGTAGTAGTGATAACAATAACAATAATAACAACAAGAACAACAAGAACAACAATAATAAAAAAGAACAATAAGAACAACAATAATTAAAAAAGAACACCAACAACTAACAATGCTAACTCGAATCCATACTTTCCTTGTCCTATTCAAGTTATAGAAGAGATGATGGAGTTCTGAAATTTGATTTAGTGGAGAAATAGAGTATCGTAAATGAAAGATGATGTTTGGAGGTAGAAGATGTAGTTCGTCTATGTTTTAGGTTTCACACGGATCACTAATAGTAGTGTCTTGGCCGTTGATAATCACTAAATGGACGACCAAGATTTGTTTAAGGATAGTGAATAAACTCAATAAGCACGCCACCTATAATATTGGTAATGTGACTTGAAAAAATAAGTAAAAAACCAAAAATGTTGGTGCTAGGACTTGAACCCATGACCAGACACTACCTATGATCACGGTTTTTTTAAATATCCGTGGTGAAAGGTCTGTCAGCATTTTGAAAAAATAAGTAAAAAACGCTACCTATAATCACGATTTTTTAAATACCCGTGGAAAGGTCTGTCAGCATTTTAAAATAATAGGAAAGAAGTAACATGATTAAAATAAATTCAGAAAAATACAAAAACACAAAATTTAATCTAATTAAGTAAAATAAGAATTTTGAGATTTTTTTGGGATTTTTTTGAGACTATGTAAACAGTAAAATATTCATTAAAAAAATAGAAAAAAGATGAATTTGGGGTTTTGAGGGTGAAGTCCCGTAACTCTTTTAGAGTACGGGATAAATGATCGCACGATTTTTCTGCTAAGAATGCAAGAAACAGATTTAAAAAAGGAGACGATTTTCCTGAAAACCGGGTTTTCCCACCAGCAAGACCTAAAACTAAAACTATAGGCTATAATCACGATTTTTTAAATACCCATGGTGAAAGGTTGTCAACATTTTGAAAAAATAAGTAAAAAACCATAAATGTTGGTGTTGGGACTTGAACCCATGACCAGACGCTACATATAATCACGGTTTTTTAAATAACTGTGGTGAAAGACCTCACATTTCACCACAGTTGGAATTTTAACAGTGATTAAAAGTATTTTAATAAGATTAAAAAAATCCGCGCATCCAGTTTCATCTTGCATACATCTAGTTTATGCGTTTTGTAGTAGTACATACATCTTTTTCAGAGAATCGATTTAATTCATCTTGCATTGCCATTATCCAATTTGTGTCCAAAAGTGCTTCATCAATGGAAGTAGGTTATATAAAGGACACCAATCCTAAAAACATTTCTTCAGATGGTTTAAATGAGGATCTGGTTCTGATGGGTTTTTTCTTATCTCCCAGAATCAATTCCTCATCATGTGAATATCTTTGCATATGTTTCCTCAGAGGCGCTGGTGTGTTAACAACTTCTCATTCTGATTGAGCAATTTTGCATTGAGTACTTTCATAGTCTTTAACTTTAGATTCCTTGCATTCAGAGTCTGAGTAGCTAATCTCCAAATCTGCAAACTTGTCAACTAGCTTTGACTTTTTAAGGTCAAGCTTATCATCAAACTTAGCATGAATTGATTACTCAATAATTTGTGTTTCAGTATTACATACTTTGTAGCCTTTTGAGCATATAGAGTACCCTAACATGATACATTTTGGTGCTTTGGAATCAAACTTGTTCAAGTTCTCTTTAGTATTTAAAATAAAACATGAACAACGAAAAGGATGAAAATATAAAATGTTGGGTTTTCTGTTCTTTCACAATTCATAGGGAGTCTTACCCAGAATAGGTCTTATTGAGATCCTGTTCTGAATGTAACACGCTTTGCGATTTTGTAACATTAGTTTCATTGATCATGGTTCTGGCCATTTCTTGCAATGTGTGATTTTTCTCTCTTTACAACTTCATTCTATTGTGGAGTTCTAGGGCAAGAGAAATCACGGGAAATGCCATTTTCATCAAAAAGTTTTTCAAATTTTTGGTTTTCAAATTCTCCACCATGATCACTTTTGACTTTAAGAATTTTAAAGTCTTTTTCATTTTGCACTTGGGAGCAGAAAGTAGCGAACAAAGAAAGTGACTCATCCTTGTGTTTTAGGAACTTTATCCAGGTTCATATGTTGTAGCCATCTACAATGACTAATCCATACTTTTTCCATTGATAGTGACTGTTTTCACTGGCCCAAATAGGTCAATGTGCAAAAGCGCTAGAGGCCAAGAAGTTGAAACAACAATTTTATCTTTGAAAGAAGTTTTTTGAAAACTCGCCTTTTTGACATGACCTACAAAGATCATTAGCCATAAATAACATCCATTTTCTCAACAATCATAACATCAATATCCCTCATCAAACCATCTGAAAAAAAGTGACGACATCCATACAACTTGTGAAACTATTACAAAAACACAACCATCATTTAATCAGAATAAGAAAATTCATATCGTAGTGTCGTACCTCGAAAAATACGATCCTCGCGATGGACGCGGAAAAAACTGTTCGAAACAGAGTCGCCACCGAACGTTATTCATTCCAAAGAAGGAATAGGAAAATGTCGATAAAACCTTTGAAAGGGATAAGAAAATGGTCGTCGCAACCAAATTCAGGTTCGGGAGTTGGTTACGCAAGAGGGAAGGTATTAGCACCCTCTACGTCCGTTGTACTCAACGGGAACCTCTTGATTCGATTCGTGAGAAAGTTAGTTAAGTTTGTTTGTTATCTTCTAAAGGAATATTGCTAAGGGAAAAATGGGTGATTTTTATTAGTGTGCTCGGCAAGGATTGAGAACCCTTGGGCCTACGTATTCCCTCGTGCAATGGGAAAGTCAGAGCATTCGTAGTTCGTGGGACTACGGTTGTTTGGTTGGTGTTTTTTAAGTGAACAAGTGTTTAGGGGGACTAAACATTGTTCTTTTTTTTGAAAAAAATAGTTTTAATCGCACGGCGGCGAGGAGTTGGATTAATGTGTTTGTATTCTGATTGGGTGACGATCACTTGAACTTAAGAAAGATTCCTCGGGCCCAAGTAATCGGGAAAGCGAGTCGAAGAACCTGCTCTCTCTCTTTTTCATCCTTAATTATGAAAGAGTTTTAATATGGTTAGAGTATGTTAAATAGATGACAATTACTTGAACTTAAGAAAGATTCCTCAGGTCTAAGTAATCGGGAAAGCTAGTCGAAGAACCGACTCTCTCTCTTTTTCATCCAAGTGTTTAGGAGAAGAAGATTTGATTTGATTTATTGTAAAAAGGGTTTGATATGTAATTGCGTTGCGAGTCTTTTAAAGAAGACAATTACTTGAACTTAAGAAAGATTTCTCGGGCCCAAATAATTGAGGAGAAGAATCGAAGATTCCATTCTACTCCATTTTCTTCTTTTAAGAAAAGTGTTTAAATATGATTAAGTGTATTAATTTGATTTGAAATATGCTCGATGTTGATCGAGATTTGAATTTGCGTGCGAAATGGTTGGGGACTAATGAAAAGGAGATCCTAATGGTTCAAGGTAAGGTCGATTGCGAGGCAAAAACACTCGACTTACAAGAGGGTTAAGGGACTTGATATATGGATCAAGTGAGTGCTTGGAGATTAATTGAATTTGATTTGGAAAATACTTGATGTTGGATCGAGTTTATTTTATTCTTATAAAAAAGGGTTAATTTTAATCTTATGTAATTAATTAAGCCACAATTAAAATATTCCAATCACATACATGTATACAAATCAAAATAGAATGGGTAATCGTTGCATAAGGCCCAAGAGGAGGCATTGTGAGGTCGATTGCGATCGTGAAAACGATCGACTTACAAGGTATGAAAATGGCTTGACGTTGAGTCAAGGTATTAGTTGAAAATACTTTGATTTGAATAAACACACAATGACATGTCATAATATAATCGAAGCATAAAAATCCACAAGATAAAAAAAAGAGGCACACACCATATAATAAACGTTGAATAAATAAACTCAAGCATGATATGGTTAGTCACTTAATTCTAAAGTTAGTTTAAGGAAGGTATCCTAGACTAAAAAGAGTTCTAGTTTTTATAGAATTAAAGTCCAAATATTTAATAAAATTAATTATCAAAAATTAATTAATATTAAATAAAATAATTTAATAAAATTAATTAAACAAGAATTTTAAAATTAATTAAATAAAAGTTTTTTAGAACTTTTTAGAAATAAAATAAATTAATAATTAATTAAATTAAAATTCGATATTTAATAAAATTAATCAAAAAGAGATTAATTAGTATTAAATGAGAAATTTTAATAAAATTAACTAAGTTAATTTATTAATAATATTTTAATAAGTTCTGTTTTTTTTTTTTTTAAATAAAATGTTTTTTTTTTTAAAGTATTTTTATTATTAAGAAATAGGAATGAAATAAGTTTCTTAACTAAAATAAAACACTAACACTAGGTTGGGCCAGGAAATAGAAAATAGGGGGTGCGAAAATGAAAATATCCCCAGCCCAAATCAGTAGAGCCCAACGAAGGGAGGGGTGCATGGTGAACCCTCAACATCTGGGGCGTTAGATCTACTGAGTCAAAGTTGACTCTTGATCTGAAGGTTAAGATACGAGGGTACACGGTGAGGCCTCTATTCATGATTCAGCAAATGACGGTGACACGTGTCACCGTCTTGAACCGCCAGCCCCCACAAGAAGAAACACGCAAGTTATGGAAAGGAGAGACACGTTAAGACCTTGACCAACAAATTGAAGAAACCAAAACCACTCCTCTCAGTCTCACTATTATCATCATTATTTAATATTAAAAAGTTTTTTTAATTCTTTCTACCCTCTTCATTTTCTCTTCCAACGCTCTCTTTCTTCTCTAACATTCTCAATTTCTCTCTCAAATATTCTTTGCCGGAAACCCTACACGACCGGAGAAGCGGCGGCGCGCGGTGGCCGCCACCGTCTTCTCCGGCGACAAACCCACCAAAACGAAAACCTTTCACACCAAACCTACCTCACTTTTCACGCTCTGCTCGAATCTAAGCTCATATCTCTCTAAAAACAAACATTCGCTCTAATCGATGGTTTTCCCAATAAACCCTAATCCAAAAAAAAAAACAGCACGAATAAGCAGAATAAATCAACTTAAGCACGATTTAAGCTACCCAGTAAACCATAAACAAAGTATTCAGCTCTGAAGGTCAGAAATAAGGTTTCGGAGACTAACCCTCGAAGAACAACTTCTGCGATTACGTTCAGGTACTTGACTTCGAACCTTTTTCTTTAAGCTTGCTTTCCTTCTTCTCGTCTTCTTGATCTCTGTGTGTGTGAATACTTTCTCTGAATGGCTTTTAGCTCAAACGATTTTTTGAGCTTCAATGTGAGACTCAAAAAAAACTTTTGACCAAGAGCTTTAGTGGGTTTCTGGATTAGGGATTTTTGCGGCTAGGGTTTGTTCCTTTTTCTTTTTTTTGAACTGATGAATACCTCCCTTTATAGTGCAAGATTAGGGTTTGAAGTTTGATAATTTGCTGAGGAATCTTCGTTATTGGTATGTCTGTTAACAACTTTTGTATGTTAGAAAATGTTTTTTTCCATTCTGGTGAATTCTGTCCCTGCTGCACTCTGCACTGTTCTGAAAATGTTGTTATTTTCCTTTTTCATGTTAATGCTTTTCTGCTAGGGACCTGTAGTTCTGAACCATTCTATTAATGAATTTTGACCCTACAATGCTACTTTGTGTGGTCTCATGTGAGAAATTGCCCTTGACTTTTACCATCCGTGAAATGTAAACTTGGAATGTGAATGGCTTTGGTCTGACTCTTGTTGCCCTTTTTTTTAGGTGCGTTCTAATTGAAGTATTCCATTTTCCAACTAAAACTTGAGTAAATTCTGGTTTATGGCGTGGATCATTATTTTTGACGCACTTTGAGTTGTATTAATCCTTGTCATTAGCAAAAGTGATGCGCTGTCTGCTCCTGGACTCCTATAAGCAGGGTATGTTCAACTTCTTGACATAGTCTTCTAAGAGTGAACTTGGATGTTGAAGCACCTTGAAACATATTGGTCTCTTTTTGGAATGATGTAGGTTTTAATTATAAGTTGGAGGAATCAAGTGCTACCTGGTAATGGATTTAATGACACTTTGAGGCCTTTTGAAGGTATCTTGGACGTGAAGACTTCGAACAAGGGATATGGAGGTTGTAAACTCGGCCTGAAAAGGAGGAAAGCATTTGGCTCATGAAATTTGCACTAGATCTCTAAGGTATGGTGGAATTAAACTTGTAACTTGGATTCCTTGTAACAAGACTTTATATTCAAGTATTTGAGATGACCCATTGAACTTTCCACATATTTTGTCCTATGTTTCTTTTTGAATGTCTGGCACTTATTTTAGTCACTTATTTTTAGTCTTGAGTGTTGGTATGATGACTTGTTCACTTGCGGATTCGTTTATTTTATTTGAATGACCTGTACTTCAACTCGTTTTTGCATTGCACAGGAAATTTGTTAATAACTTCTATGTCTTCTTCTTGTAGTGCTGTGACTGACTTAATCCTTTTTCTTTTCATGGTTCATTGACCCGAGACACCGGCTGGATGCAGTAGTGATCAGAATGAAAAACATCCATGAGGGCTTGGCATGAAGAGGGATTTGCAAACTGTTTTGGGGGTGAATGGACTATCAACTGCATTGGTATGAAAGTTAAGATATTCCAGGGACATCTATGAAGAACTTGGGGCAGCAACGGTGTCTTGAACATGGAGAGCATAAAGTGACGCAATTTTGACATATTGTCATGGAATTTTGTCATAGATTTTATTACTTAGGCCTTGTAAACTTAAATTCCAGTTGGTGTAAGGTCTTAGTTTAGGACTTAGCAATAACCTTAGGATAAATTGCCATTGTAGCATTTGTATCAATTAATCTGTTGCAACTTTAACTTTGTAGCGCTCTGCCCTTATGACTGTTTGTACCACTTTGTAGAATTCTCTCACTTTGAAGTTTTGATAGTTGGTTAACTTTACTACTACTTTGAATTCACATTGGGTAATGATTATGAAAATTGTGTGGAGCCCTAAATAGACTTTGATTACTCTGTAGCAATGTGACAGGCGGGTCTTCGAACTTTAACTTTCTCGCTTACAAGTCGTATGGCAATTTACAATAAGTTCTTGAAATTAATTTGTAAGGGTAAATTTTTTAGTTACATGGCTGATGATGGTATGGTTGCATATATATCATGGCTTTTGACACAGGGCTTATATGCTGTTCGTAATATGGTTTGCCATTAGTTTGATTCCGCAGGCACCAAATGATTAGCACAACTTAGCATTAGGCACGAGGCTTGTAGCTCACGAAATGGCCCTGCTTTGAAAACAATAACCCTCACCTTGAAAAAAATGTCTAAATGATCCACTTTAAAAACCAAAGCACCTCCCACGGTCTAAAACTTTAGGAAAGGATCCTGAAGTAGAACTATGACCTTGGATTGAGCATTGGTTACGACATAAGATCCTTGCAACCTCAACTTTCATATGCCTTAAAATTATCCACCAATCTTTAAATTAATTCAATCTTGGACTAAAGCAAGTTTTATCTATGACCAAATGACCTTATATCAATCTTAGAGTATATCTTGGGCTTGATCTTGAAACATGGCCTAACACCAACTAGAAACCAAATGATTATGCCTTGGGATAAACCAATCACGTAACTTGAGCAATCAATCTCGTCTTGAAGTTTGATCATGAGGATGAGGATACAACTTCTTTTTTTGAAACCAAAATACCCTTACAAATGTCTATAATCACAATAGGCACACACAAGGCTCCACGACTTAAATTTCTTTCAGAAGACCACGACCAAAAACACACGATAATCTAAAGAACAGTCATCAGGCCACACAATTATTTATTATAATAAAAGTAAAAGGTAGGACAAATTTGGGGTATGACACGTAGTCAGCTACCACTATGACCAATAACACTTTTATGACGAAGCTTTCACCTTGAACATGCCAAAAACCGAGCATATATGTAACACCCTTCTAACCCAACAAGTATTTCATAAATAAATAAACTAAGTAAAGATAATTAGGTCAGAGTATATCACCACAAGGGTGCCACATTTCGTCATAAAACATCTAAATAACATCCTACTCCGTAACATGGGTTCTTTCACCAACAAAATGCAATCAAAACTACAATGCAGCGAAAATCATAATCTAAAGTAATTAATCCAAAAACATAAACTAGTAAAATTCATAGTGACATCATGTCTATAAAACTAAAACATAAAAGTTCAACTCAAGAACGTCCCGACCCATTGTTACATATCAGAGCAAGACACCTTCTAAATTCAACGGAAAACTAAATGACTCCACATGCTAAAGTCTTCACACACCAAGAAAGCTAATCCTGATCACCTGCGCGTTACCCAGTGGAGGCAACATTCAAACAGGCAGGGTAAGTATCACAAATCATTATACGAGATATAAAGAAAAGATATACATGCACAATAATATCAACAATTCATTTATACCGTCATAGTATCGTCAACAAAATAGCGTCAATAAGTCATCATTGTCATACATCACTTAAAATCACGTCATCAATAACATCGTTTACTCACTAATATGCAATGCCACATAGTATGAAATGCAACAACATAGACTCATGCATGTGGTACCAATTCATTTGATGGACACTGAGCCATCACCCTCCAAAGATCCCCATCATAAGATCGATTCCCCTTTGGAACTGGAGCACATCATAAACACTTTAATCCACAGAATGGGATTGAAGCCAACACTAGACCGAAGTCCTAACCTTATCACTGGACCGAAGTCCTAAATATGCTATGAATGCATGATACAAACGTCATAGTATTCACCATCATAGGATCGTCAAAATTGCATCATCATTCATGAGAATTCATTCAAAACCTCATAGAATAACATCAATTGCTTACATCACAATTCACCATAATAATTCACATTTCATCATGTTAAAATCATTAATACACAATATGTCAAATACCCCACGACACAAGGTCAACAAAGAAACAAGACCACACGAGAAAATGAAACAAAAGAAAATAAATAAAAAAACATTTGCTCCAGCTCGCCTGGCGAAGCAGTTCGCTCGCTAGGGCTTCGCTTGGCAAAGCAGGGGCAAAAACCCTCCCCCATACAAATTCCAGTAGCACCTATTTTTCATCCTCTTTTCGCCTCTCCTTTCGCTTGGAGAGGTTGGGGCAAAAATGCTTCGCCTGGAGACAGGGAAACTCGCCCGACAAAATATGCGAACCTGCAACTTCTTAGTTACGATTCTGCATCAGTTCAGACCAAAATTAGCTTGTGATTCCAATACCTTTCAGTCCAAAAATACACATCAATCACAAGACAATCAATCTATAACAGTAACACATCATACTAGACAATATATACATCATTTCCTCTCATCCTACACATTCCTAAATCACAAAATTCATCATATTTTCATCATGTTCCCCAAAATCCCTTAAAACCCCAACTACCTACGTACCTCTAACCTTATATCAATTATAATGACAAGCGATACTCCCCATACCTTGGAATTCTCAGCAAATGACTTCTTTCTCTACGTTCTACAGATGATCTCCTTGGTTCTCTGTGCCCTAGCTCTTCTTTCACAGTTTTCTCCAACTTTTTCACGATCGTACATAGTGAACTTCTCCCCTCCCTCTTTTCCTTTTGTCACTCTTACCCCTTGGACCCTTATTATAGTTTTTCCATCTTACCATCACTTATTCCCTTACAAAAGACTACCTTGCCCTTAGTGTTCTACCCCTTTTTATTTTAATTAATAATAATAATCTAAATAATATTATTCACATTATCTATTATTATTATTACTAAAATAATTTCAATTAATCACTTATTTCTAAATACTAGAATTAATCCCTTAGCTCATCAATATCCTACAACACACCATACAAATACACCATGCGTCATAATACTTCATTAAAATTCATCAAAATTCACGAACAATTATAATAAATCAATTTAATAAATATTATAATTGTTTTGGGATGTTACAATATACGTCCTGGGAGCAACAAGTTTGATTATCTTTTAAAAAAAACAACCTTTTATATTATCTATAAGTGAGCGCCAGATTTTCTCCATAAGAAAATAATAAATCTATTATCTTGGTATTTTTGAAACCGAGGGAATATAACTATAAGGAAACACGCTTCGAATCATCGTAACTGCATTTAAGGTTTTTTTCAATGATTTCTTACTTAGCGCATTCCAATCTTTCATTTTTTTTCTTTCATTTTTTTTGTTAATTAGTCTTCTCAAATTTTTTGTTATCAATAAAAATGAATAGGCAATAATAAGAAAAGAAGTATTTCATTAATTAAAAACAGGACAACAAATAACTATTCCACATATTCAAATTTCTGAATCCATTCAACTTCACTAGTATCACTATTAATTATCTCTTACTGAGAGAAAAGTTCAGAAAGAACTCTTCCATATTGGATGAGGAAAGTCATTTCCTCCCTAGAGATGATTATCATTTTCTTTAAGAAGTTAAAAATGGTAAGAGTAAAACTAACTCTGATATCTTTGGTAATGAATAACAAGAGATGCTTGTCAACCCAAGTAAGCATTTCCAGTTATTTCTATCTTGGACAAAGATTTGACACTAGAAGTTGATACAAAACTTTTCCAATTGGTCGTAGAGTAGTAGGACTGTTGAGATTAACGTTGTTGGCATAAATTAGGCGAAGGTGATATGAGTAGGCATTTTTGAATATATAATGTTCAACACAACAACCTTCCTCTTCACATTTTATTGTTTGAGTAATAAGTGATTGAGTAATTGTGATAGGAGAGCCATTGACATAAGACTGGATTGACTTTGCATCATGACCAGATGGCCCAATAGAGGCATTTAACCAGAACTCCTTAACGAGATTAATGTAAACGAGTCCATGAAGAATGTCAAAGTAACCATTCAACTTTTGTTTGCAAATAATTTTTCTTAGATCAAAACCTTTGTCCTTCAAATCATCGAAATCAACAAACTTTTCATTGATAACGTACAAAATATTTTTATCTAAGGTTGTTGAAGACATTTTTGAAGAACAAAAAAGACTTTGAAACTAGGTTTAGTGCTTAAAAGTGGATAATAGGAAGTGAAATAATCAGAGAAGTTCAAACGCCTCCTTGAAAATCCAAAAGATAAGTTACATTTTTTAATATGAATGATTATTGCTATTCTACTAATATGATTCTAATGCGCACCATGATTTATTTTTTTAGAAATATAAACCACATATTACCTCAGTTTTTAACAAAACCCAAGGGGACAATCAACTTATTATCTCGGTTATTAAAAAAATTCGAGGGGAAAATATTTCAGGAACCTTTTTTTTATCATATATACTTTTTTGTAAACTAAATGATATATCCTGTCGGATTCATTAATAACCGAAGGATAAGATAATTAGATCTTACTATAAAAGTACTCGTTAAATAGATTTTACCCTAATCCTAACTTATATGTAGCCTCTCCAAACTCGAACACATCATTCTTTTGGGATCCATCTCACAAAATGGTGTTCATGTTGTTGTTGTTATTGTATTTAGAAGCTTGTAAAAGTTCTTTATGATGGATTGCAAGTGCAGAAAAATATTTTTCCAATGTTGGAATAGATAATTCCTTTAGAAGTTGGATGCATTCAATGCTAGGAACATATAACTCCTAGAAATTAGACGCGTACAATATTTGGACAATATAACTCCTTACACAAAAATTCTGGTTTTGCTGTAATATTGTTTTTTAATATTCTATGTAAAAAAATGTAATTTTAAAAAAAATCACATTCACCTCGATTTTTAACAAAACCGAAGGGATAAATTAGTGTGATAATTTTAGATATTGATCACTGTCCTTAAACAAATCTTTGTCGTTCATTTCATGATTATCAACGCTCAAGACACTACCATTAGTGATCCGCGTGAAACCTAAAAAATTTCCATTATAAAGGCCTTTTGATATCTGTAATTGATAAAGAAACATCATGAAGCGCTTGAAACTATCTACATCCTTCACTTTAACTTTTGCCATTAGGAGTTCTCTATGATGAATTGCAAGTGCAAGAAAATTATCTGTGTTTAAAGTTTGTGTTTTTAAAGATTCATTTGAGCATATCAGAAATAAATACTTGCAAGGTGAAGCATTTGATCTTTCCAAATATCAAGGAGTCGAAGATCCAACATATGATATTCATAAATAAATTAATTTTTATTTTAATATTCTGTGTAAACAATGTAATATTCTAGGTAAACATTATAGTTTGTAAAATTATTTTTATTTATTTTCTGTGTAAACAATGTAACGAATTTCAATTAAAAAAAAAACTATCTTATCCCTTGGTTTTATTGTAAACCGAGATGTGACTAGTTTTGTAAATAATAAAAATGCTGATGCTGAGATTCAAACCCATATGCAACTTAATATATCCCGCAGTGTTTAAAAAACCAAGGTGATGAGCGTTACTTTTCATGACGCTCTTCATTACATCGCTGCTACAACAAAGATAAAATGCATTTCGTGTCCGACATTAAAAGTACTTTTTGTAGTAGTGTACATACACACAAAATCAAATAATTGGTAGATTTAAAGCCTAGCTATATCAATTGAACACAACTACACATACTAAACTCCATTCAAGACATTTATCAAACAATTGGCATCTCAAAAACTCAACACTTAATTTTACATCATATACATTCTAATCTTCACTAAATCGTTGTGAGAGACGATGAATCTTTGGAATTTTCACTTGATCATTTAGAGCTTGATATGTGGAGGTTTTGTTTTCCAGATTCAACTCTTCCGAAGCTTGCTAGTGCAGTGTTTGTTGATGAGGAGTTGATTGTTACAGTGCCAAGGGGCATGATTTGCAGAATTTTATAGGTGAGTGATAATGATAGAGGTATGAGTAATAGACTTGTGCTTGTACAATGATTATGATTGTGATGATGATGGTGGTGGTGGGGAATATTGTTTTATTTAACACCTTTAAAATGTGACTTTTTTTTAACTATTATTTCTTAATTTGATAAACATACATTTAATAAGTTTTAATTTAATTAATATAGAAATTGATTAACAAAATGACTTGGAAAATGTATCATTAACGTTTATTATGCCAAGTCATTAAAAAGTATGTCACGTATTTAAAAAATAGGACACATTAGAATTTTGGATGTAAAATGGATATGAAAGACCAAAATCATTTAAAAAATAAATAGGGAGATTGCTTATGTGAGTTTGGCAAAATAAGGGGATAAAAATTGAATTTTAGCCTAAAAATAATATATGTTAAAGTTATTAGTAATTAGATATATATATATATATATATATATATATATATATATATATATATATATATATATATATATTTGTCAAGGTTTGAACCAATTATGATCTCTATAAGAGAATAAATGCGTATTTTACTTTTTTGAAAAGTAAAAACAAAATTCAGAGGGGCCATGTATAAAGATATTTGATATTGTAAAATTTGGATGATATGGACGAAGAGGTGTCTAATGCAAAAATATATGCATCTAATTTAGTATATTATATATAAAGTGATAGATACCATAAAATCAAGATCAAGATTAGACATGACAACAAAACCCATACTCGCGGATACCTACTCGAATCCGCCTCGAAGTTGACGGGAAAAACCCGCTTTGACTGGGTTTGGGTTTTCCCCGATTAAAAAATATGAGGACGGGTCGGGTAATGGAGACACTAGTACCCACCCTAAACCCGTCCCCGAACCCGCCCCGTTTATTATATTATGTACATTATTATTTAATTTTGTTAATTTAGAATATTAAATATGTGACCAATGTTTTGATATTTTGATTTGTTTTATTTATTTAACATATTTCAAATGTATGTAAGATTTATTTTGAGATTTTTATTTATGTTATTATTTGTAATGTAATTTGATTTTGGAAAAGATAAATATTTCTATTAAAAAATTGATTTTACTAAATAGATGGTGGCGGAGCTGGGATACCCGAACCCAACCCGAACCCGTTTGGGACGGGTTTGGGTTTTAATTCTCCATCCCCGATTGGATTTGGGGCGGAGAACGGAGATTGTTTGAGAATTTGGGTTTGAGTTTGTGGGAGGTAAAAACCGTCCCCGACCCGCCCCGTTGCCATGCCTAATCAAGACTGAAGATATAATAGGGCGGGTTGGTTCGTCGGTCCTTAAAAAAAAGTAGACAATTTTAAAAAACAATCCACTATCCAGTTTTAAAAAAACAACAAACAGACCAAAATTTAAAAACCTAGAAGTGAAGATGCCCACTCCATTAAAAATTAGGGTTATTTTTTAATTAGAATATGTTGACACAAGATGTAAGTCTAAAAGATTTACACTAAATTTCAACCGTTAATAGAACTGAATCAAACGATCGTATTTAATGAAATAAAAAATACATAACCATTTCTTTTTCTTAAAAAATAGCGATTTATATGACTGTTTGATATATATATATATATATATATATATATATATATATATATATATAGTTTAATATCCTTTTGGTCCCTTACCTATATCTCGGGGTCCATTTTGGTCCTCTTTCTTTTGAAAGTTCCAATTTGGTCCCTTATGTTGTCAAACAGAATAAAAAAAGCCTTTTCCGTCAAATATGAATAACGGCGTTAGAAGAAGAGGATGTGGCAGCTGAAGTGGATTCTCCAATTCATCACGTGGCGCTGATGTGGATATGCTCATTAAAAAGCTTATAAAAATTTTGCACATACCAAGGTTCGAACCTTCATCCACTTGGTTTCGAAGCACACTTCTTTACCACTAAACCATTTTTCTTTTTGTAGTTTATTTTACACATTAAAAATATCAGGCTTGTTTCTCTTCTTCCCCAAACGATATAGGGTTTCATCCAATCATGAACTGTGAAGTTTTTCATCTAATTTCAATTTCATCTATTATGCAAGAAGTTGAACAAACATCCATTTCAATTTCATCTAATTTCAATTTCTATCAATTTCAATTTCAGTTTCATGTAATATCAATTTGAATTGCTAGTTCCCTTATAGGAGATATGACTATACCCAGAACCTACAAGACAATGAAAAACTTTATAATTTAAATCAACAGAGCAATAAGTGGAATAACGAAAGCTAGGGTTTTGCCGGAAACCGGTGGCGGCGTTGAGGCGACGTCTTTGAAGCTGTAGTTCTGGCCATGGTTGTAGCGGCGAAGATTGTTCGTTTCTGCTGTTCCCAAATCTTGAAGGTGACACGGTTGTTGTTTGGTTGCGCGTGATGGCTGGAATCGGCGGTGCGGTTGGAATAGAGAAGCTCCGAGCTTACGGCTTGGGTTTCGTTTGGCTTTGATGATGAATCCGTATGGTGTTGTTCTCGGTTCAGATGCAGTGGAGGTGGAGATCAATCCTGCTTTCCACCCTTCTCCTTCCACTTTTCTATTTCTAGTTCTGTAACTACAATTTTTGTTAATAGATTTATGTGTGGTTATTGTTAGATTTTGTTGGTGAATGTTTCAACTAGTATGGTAGTGTTTGTTGTTGTTATCTTCATTTTCCATGTTTCTCTGCAAAAGTATAATTTGGAACCACACAAATAATACATACAAAAAGAATTGTCAGTTTAATTACCCATGGCGCCGTTCAGAATGAAAATGGGTTGTTATATTTAATGTGAAAAATTATTTATAAAATGAAAAGTGTACCAGTGGTAAAGAATTGTGTTGTTAACCCAAGTGAATCAGTTCGGATCTTGGCATGGGGAATATTTTGATGATCTTTTTAATGAGCATATCCACATCAGCGTCACGTGATGAATTGGAGAATCCACTTCAGCTTCCACATCCTCTTCTTCTAACGCCGTTATCCATATTTGACGGAAAAGACTTTTTTGATTTCTGTTTAACAACATAAGGGACCAAATAAGAACTTTTAAAAGAAAGAGGACCAAAATGGACCCCGAGGTATAGGTAAGGGACCAAAAATGGTATTAAGCATATATATATATATATATATATATATATATATATATATATATATATATATATATATAATTTGATAATTTTATTAATATTTATAATTATTTATATTTTAATGGATCATTTTTGTATCTACATGTATTTAATATTTAATTTTTATATTTTCAATACAAATACATATTATTGATAATAGATATATTTAGAGAGAAAGGTGTATATATAAATTTAAATATTGTCTAATATTTTAAGACATATATATATATATATATATATATATATATTACAAAAAATTATTTGTTAATTTTGGAAAATTTGATATAATTTTTTTCAGATCTAATTTTGACTGAATAAAATAGTTGAAAAACCGGACTAAAGTTAAAATAAATTGTTTTTAAGTATTTGATGATGCATGGATTTTTTATTTTTTCCTATCTTTTTTTTTTTATTTATCTATTTTGACTTGATTGAAAAAATATTTGTTGTGTTCATTTATGAGAAACTCAAAATATTAATATGTGGTGTATAAAATATTAGCATAAAAAAATATTTTTAAAAAGTCAATAAATATACAAAAATAATAGGTCTCAAATTTAATTATAAGCGAAAATAATAGAAAATACATTGAATTCAAATAAATATAATTTTTCTTCTTGAAACTTCTTCTATTCCCTTATATTTCTTTCTTTAAAATTTAAAACCATAAATGATAATTAAAAGTATTAATTAAATGTTTTAAATAAAAAAATAAAATATTTTGAATACATGTAACAATGAGTTGATTTTTTATCAAAAACTTTGTATCATTGTTTCTTCATGTTTTACTCAATATTGTTTCTTCACGTTTTACTCAATAGTCTTTTTATAATAAAATTTATGTAATAATATATCTAAAAAATAAATGTTTTTAGTCTAAATTTTGAACTAAATCCATATTACGCCTATTACGCTTTTTGTTTATATTTTATTGCAAAGATTTATTCTATGTATAGGAAAAAAACCTAAAATTTATTGACTATTTCTTAACCTGAAAATGTCCTATAAAATGTGAACTATGGTGTATACGTCAAGCACTCATTTACCAATAGAGGTCTCATTTACACTCCTCTATCTTTCAAATTGTTTCTCTCTAATAGTCAAGCACAATTACCATTTTAATGGAAAGTTGGATAGTTAGAAAGAAGAGAACTATCACGAGAAGGACGCCTAAGTCCTTGTTCAACAAGCTCCCGACTGAGCTTCAATCAAATATATTTTCTAAGTTGTCTTTAGAGGAACAATCAAATTCCATGTGTGTCTCACATCAATGGCGAAATATAATCTTGAACACAACTTTACCAAAGGAGCGTCCATTGCTACCATTTGTGGTTGCTCACAATTTCCTACCGAATCCATGCAGGGAATTGCAAAATATATTTCGTTGGTGTTCATTAGTTATGCATTGTGAAACAAGACCCAAAAAACTATTAGACACATGCAATGGGTTATACTTGTTTTGTCACAACAATGGTAGGGCTCCAAACATCATTCGTGATGTATATTATTATTATGTCATTAATCCTAAAACCGAACAATGTGTGGCTGTTCCAAAGTCTATAGGTCAAAAGTCGGGAAGTTATTCCTATGCTGCTCTGGCGTATGACCCTAAAGAATCTAGGTTTTTTAAGATCGTGCGTTTTCAAGGTCATCGTCATATCAACATTTTCTCTTCTATGACAGGTATCTGGACTACTTTGACTATTAATTTACCTCAATATATTAATAAGTCCAAATGGGTCCAAAAGTCAATTTATATAAAAGGATCAATTTATCGACTCTCTAAATCTGGACATCTAGTCAGAATTAAAGTTGATTCGCAAGAGAATGTTTCAAAACAAACTGAGATAATCCCACTACATTCTGATTGTCATTTGGATGGTTGCGGATGGGAGATAAGTTCCAAAGACGACAAACTCATGTTAGTCTTAAGTAGGGGGTTGAATTTTTGGCTTTTTGAACTGATAGAATGTGTTACAAGGAATTCAACCTCTTATACATGGGACATGATTTTTCACATAGAGAATGAAGAGTTCTTGCCTCTTAATACCTATGGTGAATTGTTATCCTATCATCCTTACCATGATTTAGTATTTTTCAAGCGTGGATATCATGTCTATTTTTACTTAGATGAGTTCACCGGAAACTACTACACAAATTTTGGGATTGTGGAGTACAATAAAACTGTTTATGATTACATAAGAAATTGTGGACAACCTTTGCTTGATTGTTCTGTCCCTTTTGCTTGCATTTTGGATAAGAAGGTAATAAATTGCACTTACTTTATTTTCTTTTAATTGCTTTTTCTATTTAACCAAATTATTTGTTAGGGTTTGATTACTTTTTAGTCACGATGCAAATAAAGCGTTGCATATCTAACATATGAAATAAATCCATGAGATTTTGCTAGCTTCTCATAAATCCAACAAAATAGATCATATTTTAATATCACAAAAGCTAATTTGAATGATTAGATTTGAAGCTTATTAGTAATAGATGTGATTTTGGACTCCAATATTTGCTTTTTAATGATCTATTTATAATAAATATGTATAAAGTTTTGAAAATTACAAACTGAACTTACATCATATTAGTTACATATATTATGATTTAAAAATTTCTATCTTTTTTTCTTCTATTTTACAGAATCCAGGAGATTTTCTTCGACTCCCAGTTCCACACTGAAGGGTAACTATTATATATATTATACATCCTTTATTTTTTTATTATAAATAAGTTTTAATTTTTTAAACTTATTGAATAAGATGTATATAATTATAGATAAATTATATACATTGATTATTCAATGCATTTGAAAAATCAATATTTATTTAAAATAAATAATGAAGGATAAGTGTGTGTATATATATATATTCTGGAAGGAACTTGTACAACAATGATTTATTATGCATATTTTGTATTTTAGGAAAGCAAGACTCTTTGACATGGAAGAAAACAATGGACTAAAAGCTCCCTGCTCGTGTTCTGCGCTTTTAGAGATTTAAGACTCTTATTTGGAACTAAATGTCTTATGTTTGACAATTTGAAACATTATAGTTTTTTTTCCTTCTTATTTTATATTATTATTTCAACTAAGTATTTTAAGTAATTTTTATTGCGGCAAAGTTCGAAGTACTGTCTTTGTTTCAGAAAAATAAATGTTATATTTTAATAAATTATTTATTTTAAAATAAATGTTTCTTTTCATATTCTATGTAATTTTTTTTAATTATACCCTTCAATTAATACTATTTACGTCATCCTCAATTTTCTATTCTCTCACATTAATGATCATTAAAAATAGTTAATAAAAATAATGTTATAAAATAAAGATTTTTTTCTCTTTGAGAAATGCTAACGAGTGTTTATCAACATTTGTTAAGAGATTAAAATGATAAGTTAATCATTATTTAAAAGATTAAAAAAACATATTTTTCTAAATATGTGTGTATTTAATGCACTGAAAACATAAATAATAAACTCTTTTAAAAAATATTACGCGCATTGAATTTTTTTTAATATAACACATTTAAAAAAAAAATACCAAAAACACTAACATTTCAGTTAATTTACCAAAATGGCTGGGTTTGGAAACCGTCTATGAGGGTGGCGCCATATGGGATGACGCCTCAGTTAGAGACCACATGCCAAACCATATGGCGGCTCAGGCAAATGTGCCATGCCCTAAAATTTTTCAAAATTCTCTGAGGAGTCGCTATATGGGATGGCGCCCCAGGTGTTCTTATTTTTTATTTTTTATTTATTTTGGAAATTGAAAAAAAAAACAGTTTTTTTAAAGTCTTTTTTTAATGTTTTGTTTAATTTGTGAAGAAGCATGCTAACGAACAGTGGAAGCAGAGTGTAGGCATGCAGAGTGTAGGCATGCAGAGATGTGTGGTCTTGTCAAGGCTAGTCTGCCCATGCAGAGTTGTGTTGTGTGGTCTTGTCAAGGCTAGTGTAGTCATGCAGAGTTGTGTGGTCTTGTCAAGGCTAGTGTAGCCATGCAGAGCAGCACATGGTTCTTGGCAAGACTATTATGAAGCAATACTCCTATTAATAGACATCAAATATACATCTTATCATCACATACTTGCAAACCATTTCTATTATGTAAACCATTTCTTCCAAAGTTTAAAGTTTGTAAACCATTTCTTCCTAACACAATTTAGTTATGGCTCAAAGACCACAATACTTGATAACTGCACATCTCAATGGTGAGATATTTGATTGTCCAATGACGGATTTCAATTTTAGGGATACAGAAGTGACTAGGTTTTTAATTGATAGAAGAACAAATTTTTATCATTTGAAAGCCCGGTTAGAAAAGAAATTGCAGTTCGGTCCAGTTGGGCAAATTGTATACAAAAACCCTATCTTTTTTGAGGGGCATGAGCAATGCAAAATTTTTCAGATGAAGATACAGGACGATGATGATGTGCGTAATATGTTTCTCAGCCATGAGCATTCTGGGTTCAATGACGTTGAGTTATATATTACGTTACAACATCAACCATTGTCTAAACAACTAGAAGTTTCGCAGATTTTTAACGATTCCGACAACGAACAAGCTGAGTTGGACGTCGTTGACGAGGAAGAAGAAGAAGCGGAGGACATTGTCGACGAAATGATAAACAACGACTAGGCACACCAATTGCCAGAGAGTCATATTTATTGCCCACCTCAACACATGACAACACTCAGCTTAGGGGATGACGAACCATCAACGGATATTTTTTACGACCCATACAGACAGACGGGGGGAGTATTAAAAGTTGGAGACAATTTTCGTACGAAAGAAGATTGCGTCCGAGCAATAAAACAATACCACTTGAACTTATCTGCAGATTATAGAGTCGATCGAACAAATCCGACTCTATACAAGATCTACTGCCGCAACGAGGTGTGCCCCTTTAGATTAACTGCATCTTTTCGAAAGTGAAGCGATTCCTGGAAGATAGGGTCAATGGGTCCGGAGCACACTTGCATACTCACCAATCCAAGTCAGGATCATCGCAAGCTCGACTCTCAGTTGATCTGCAGCGAAATTCTATCAGTCGTCAGTGACAACCCTTCTGTGAAAGTGAGTACAATAATAACTCATATGGTTCAAAGATACAACTACACTCCCTCATACAGGAAGGCGTGGATTGCTAGGACGAAGGCGGTTGAAAGGATATTTGGAAATTGGGAGGACTCTTACAAAGAACTCCCAAGATACCTCGTGGCCCTAAAACACTATGCTACAGGGACTGATGTCATGTTGGAGACGTTGCCGGCATATACGCCAGACGGGAATTGTGTAAGTGGAAATGACATTTTCTATAGACTCTTCTGGGTGTTTGAACCATGCATCAAAGGATTTACATACTGTAAACCTATAATTCAAATTGATGGAACTTGGTTGTACGGCAAATATAAGGGCACGCTACTGATGGCCGTGACATAGGATGGCAACAACAACATTTTCCTTATCGCATTTGCTCTAGTTGAAGGGGAGACTGCTGGAGGTTGGAGTTTTTTCCTAAAAAATCTCTGACAATACGTTGCTCCCTAACCTGACTTATGTTTGATCTCCGATAGATATCCCTCAATCGAGATTGCTTACAACAATCCTGATAACGGTTGGCAGGATCCTCCCTCAAGCCATGTGTATTGCATTAGACAAATCGGGAAAAATGTCATGCGGGCGTTCAAAGACAAGGGGCTAAAGCAGATGGTTACTGATTGTGAAGGCTGGATCAGATCCTGCTGAAGTGGACCACCAAGTGCGTCTGAGATGCTGGTCGTATGAAGAGGAGGAGGGGGGGGTGTACCTGCAAGACACTCTGACGCTCAAGTAAGAAAGGGTCAGAGAAAAGGGGCAAGTACAAAGTATGAGTTTCAAGGGTGATTATTGGATACCTGACCCTCTTAAGTGAGAGGGTTTATATAATGCCCCCAGCGCGTGGCTAACAGTCCTATTTTCGGAGCGAAGTAACCGCTTTCCCGAAGAATAGGTAACTGCCCAAAACTAGCCGTTATGTCGGGCATATTGTCGCTCCCGGGATTTTCATCCAAGTACAAACGCAAAAGTGGCACCGAACAGAGTCGCCAGCAATGTGTATTTATCCCAAGAGAAGGAAAGGAAACACCGCATAAACCTGAAAGAAGGAAAGAGCATGGTCTTACGACCAAGAGAAATGGGTAAGGGAGTCGGTTACGCGAGAGGAAGGTATTAGCACCCCCTCACGTCCATCGTACCCGATGGGATCCACGCTTGTTTGTCTCGATCAAAGGGTGTAGGAAAAGAGACTGGAAAAGGAAATGCTAGCTGGAGAACTAGAAAAGGAAAGGAGAGAGAAAGAGAAACAAGTGTAGGGAAAATAAAAGAAGTGCTCGAATGGGCCCTACCCCACTGCCTACGTATCTCATCGGGAACATGAGAATCAGAGCGACGTAGTTCCCCTCACTAGGGATGGTTTGTTTGTGTTTTTTAATGGAATACATCAACGTTCGCGTTCCAGCAGTTTAGGTGTTGCAGCTCGCTGTAGGGAGACTTAGGCGTTACCTGTTTGCGGTAGAACGGAAATGACGCATCCTTAAGGAATGAGTGAATGAGATGAAGAGAGAATTCCCGAAGGAAAGACGTTTGTGTTTGTTTTTGTCTTTTAAGAAAGAAATGTTTTGATTGATTTTGTTTTGTAACATGTACTGTATTTAGGTCCTTCATGTGGATCGAATGCCTCGCATATCGACCCAAAATGGGGCGTATGCTAAACATTCCAAGAAAATGTGAGAAGATCCCCCATTTCCTTGTTCCCACCTGAAAGGCCTAAATACAATAGGTGTTATGCCTTTATTAAATGTTTTGGTTGATTAAGAAATGAAGAAGTGTTTTATTATTTGTGCATTCAATGAATATTGCATTTAAGTCCCTCATACAAGATCAAATGTTTAGCACATTGACCCAAGATGGGCTATATGCTATACATTCTAAGATTATAAGAGAAGATCCCTTTTAATCTTTTCTTTATATGAAAGGCCTAAATGCAATAAATGCCTACCTTTATTACATGTTTTTGAATTTTCCTTTTGAGATGAGAAGAGAGACTCAAGAGAGGAGGAAAGGTAAACTCTAATGAACTAAGACTCAATCCTAATTGATTAGCTAAGGGAGTGGTCCTAATGGTTTGTGAGGTTTAAACCTAAAGTCTAAAGGAAGAAATGAATTAAACAATTCACTTCCAAAGTAGAAGATGAATTGTAATTCAAAAGGGAAAGTGATGAGTTATTAACAAAGAAAGCACATAAGTGCTTAACAATCACAAGAAGGAATTGTAAAGGAGAAAGGATAGAAGTTTGAATGTGGATTACTTATCCACACTCAATTGCAACTTACCAAAGCCCCTACATGGTTAGTAAACATGCATAAAGAATATAAGAGGTAAAAGAACATTTAATGCACCATAAAGCTCAAAATAATTAGATGAGAAATCAAATCCTATAGTCACAACCAGAATGTACATCATATGGAAAACAAATGATTATCATCAAGCAAGTTCAAGTGAACAATCAACAATCATCATCCAAGACATTAGAACATGCTACCATAAGAAAATGGAGATGAAAGATGAAAAGGAATGAAAGAAACATGCATAAATGGAACATGTAATACACGAGGATCAGAATTGAAATGAAATGAAAAATGATTCACAAACATCTCACAAGTGTTCATGCATAACACATCAAGACATTTAAGAAGTGATAGAAGAAGTAGAATTGAAATGGAAGTTCAAAAAAAAGAGAGTGCAAACACAACATGTTAAAGGTGCACAAGGTTCAAATGACAATCAACATGCAAAGATGACATATAATGTGTATCAATGACCTAAAATGTCACATGAATGGTTCACCAAATATGCAAATGATCATGCAAATATGTACAAAAGCAATCATGTAAACATGCACAAAGATTGCAAGGATATGACATATTATTAGACTCCACATGTAATGCTTTAAAACAATAATCAAATGGGTTCATGAAAATTACCTAAGCATGATTTTGAGATACACAAATCAGCAATGAATCACATATCAAAGTAGCATGCAAAATTCAAGGCAAAATGCCTTCACACAATGCATTTAGGTCAAGTATACACATCATACAAAATAACACAAAAATGAACACCAAACATGCCATAAACTGACCTAGAAAAATCAAATAAAAATCACTTAACATACCTCAAGATGCTAATGACTCAATACAAAAAGAAGAGCATCAAAACAATTTTTAATGATCGAGAACAAAAATGCACAAATTTATGTATCACATTAAGAATGCACACAAAAGAAAAAATCAAAGAAAATTGTGGAACAGGGACAAAAAGGTCATAAAATCAAGAGATGAAAACATCAAAAATTTTATAAATGTCTTAATGATATTCATAAATTTTTATAGAATTTTCTAATATCATTTGGTATTTTTAAAAATTAAAAATCAAACGTGTATGAAAATGAAAAAAATAAAATGAAATGTAAATGTGAATGGGGGTGTGAACATAGCAAATATTAGTTCAAAATGATTGGGCTTTTAAAAGTGGGAGGTGTAGAAAGCAATCTGGTTAGGTCCAACTGCGCGCAAAACACACTAGCAAGCATGGTCACTCGGTCAACAAGAGTCAAAACATTCCAAGCCATCAGATTAAGTCATAGTCAAGCTATAGTCAAAGTAGCCAAAATCAATACACGCGCATGAAGGACCACACAACATACAATGTACCACACCCCATAATGTTTAAATGAAATCAGAAATGTGGCACGTGACTCGCACGCTTATTTTAATGTGCTGGCAGCATTTTGGCCATTAGATCATACTCATCCAACGGACCAAATTCAAACTGAGCAAAACCCTAAAATAAAGTCCACCGGCCGGAGAGGGACCTCCGGTTACCTTCTCTGGTCAATCACCACCGTCTGCAAACTCACATCTCACCAAAACGCACAATCCGCATACCAAATGGAAGCTGAGACTACGTAGATCAAGAATATGCTCATAAAAACACAAAGCATGCACACATATCAAGAACAGAGGATATCAAATCATGCCCTAATTTTTGCAACTACGCCTTTAGAAGGCCTATCAACTAGCCAGAGTAAGCAGAGCTTCTATTAAGCTTATATAAACAAGAAACACATGAAAAAGAACAGAAATCGTGCAATACAAGTTCAAGAGCTCAAAACTGAAATTGATGAAGCTTTGAATACACAAAAATACCAGAGGAAAATGCTTCTCCCTTGAGCTCCACGTGGCCAAATAAAGGCTTAGTTGCAATGGTTGATGATGACTCCGTGGGAAGAAGTTGGATCCAAACTTCAAAACAGTTGCTCTTTGGTGAAATGGAGAGAGAATCAAAGAAGATTCAGGAGGAGGATGATCAGTGTGAGCTCGAGAATCCTTTGCAATGGTGTGATTGAGAGTAAAGCAGAGAGAGTTTTTGGAGAGAATGTGGAAGAATCAGAGAGAAAAGTAGAGAGTGTTTTGGAGTGAAATGAGAAGAATGAAACTGAAAAATGGGATTTGAGAGTGAGTTTTCTATTTATAAGGTGAGCTAACTATGGTTTAGTGAGTGGAGTTAAATGAGTCAAGGTGGTTAAACTGAGTCCACCCTAACTAACTGAGTCAAGTTAGTTAGGGGACGAGTGGTCAAGGCTGGGTTATGGTGAGGTTAAGCTTATGACAGTTGTGGTGAGGATGAGAGTGAAGCTGGGGTGTGAGGTTATGTTATGCAGCATGTCATGGCATTGCTTATGGTACAAGTTTCTCCTTTGAAAACCTTCCTCCACAATGTATGATGGCTGATATGCATAAGTATGGTCATAAGGATGTTTGTTCAAATGAGGAAATAAAGTACACGAAGTGTTTGTGGGATGACTGAACCAAATCGTGTACACAGCCTGCTAACATCATTTACTGCATCAGTGATAATTATGGTACTTTGCCAATGAAATTCTCCCTACTTAATGGATGATTTGATGAGCTCTTGGGGTCATTGGAGAGAGGACACATTGGAGAATAATGTTGATGTTGAAAACAAGTCAAATGGAAGTGTGCAAGATGGTGAAAAATAGCTCCAAACATCAAGACACAAATCTGGCTTCATGAGCGTGTGACTTGAGGCATGGCAAGGCAACATGGCGCCTGGGTTTCAGTCATGATCACCATGACTTTGGACCATCATAACTCCTAATCCATTGATCAGATGAAAAATTGATAAACACCAACTTTGAAGATCTCACATAGAGGAACAACTTTGATGTTGAAATATTTTCCATTTGAGGCCTCTAACCATGAGTAATTGATCCATACATTTTGCCCACCAACTGTTTGAGAAAATGATGTGCGCGTGACATGAAAATCCTTGGTCATGACATGGTTTTTTGCCCTACTTTCCTCCAACTTTAATCCATCATATCTCACTCAATTTTTATCCAATGGGGATGTTCTACACATGGATTTGAAGCTTAAAGCAAGATGTTTTATTGTGGCCGAGTGGAATTTTCATTTAAGGTCTTGATATTAAATGGCCTTGGTTCAAACTCTGATGCAAAATGGCCAAAACTTGCTATTTTTAGTAACCCTTCTTCATCCAAAAATGGCAACTTTCTACATCTTGATTTTTTTATGATTCCTTTGGAATTTCTTGATCAAATTTTGTACATTGGTCCCATATAACATGAATTTCATGAATTTGGCCTCAAAAAGTCAAGAGTTGACTTTTTCCTCTGATTATTTGACTTGGCCCCAATTTCTCTGATTTTTGATCTTTCCTCCAATTGAACCATTTCCAAAACCAATTGAGAAGCAATTTTCCACACCCATACACTTAAGGACATGTGAAATATCATGACATCAAGTTTTGCCCAAAAAATAAAAAATATCCTGATTTAATTGGAAACCCTAGTTTTGGTGCCCACCTCCTAGGAGAAAAATGTACAGTCTTCAATTTCAAATTCCTCAGAGTATGTTGTGTATCCTCTTAAAGGAGGATAAGATATGCCATTTGAGATTGATTTTGGGTCAATGAGCTATCTCTTTTGAGGGTTTTCCTTCAGTTTTTGAACCTCTTGCATAATGAAAGATGTGGTACTCCAATCTCCTATTGACTCTCACTTCTTTGAGGTTGTGGATGACCAATTGAGGTAGTATGAGACATGAGAGACCTCTTGGCTTACCTTGAGACAACTTGATTGACCTTTTGTGCCTTGTATGATTCCTTGATTGTCCACCTTTCACCTGACCACATGCCCTGGTGGTAAGAAAAATGCTATGCTTCACTTCTATGTTAGATGCAAATGCAAATGCTATATGAGGTGGATATGATATGATAATGCTATGCTTATGATGTAAAAAGAGAGAGCAAATTTTGGGGTGTTACAGCTGCCCCTATTCAATCACTGTAGACCTGAATGGATGACACAATTGCTGTCAGACTTTCAAGGTATGGAGTGATTGAATACCGAAAACAACCTGGAAATTTGCAACCTGTGGGGGATGATGACGAGAAGTTGTTTACGAGGACTGCCGCAGACAAACTTGAAAAGGGTAGACCAACCGCAGGTGGACTACGTTGGAGGATATAAAGGTAATACGAGGCCATGCCGAAGGTGGGCTCGAAAAGAAAAACCAAGTCGAAGGTGGACTTTCAAATAAAGGATATGAGACCATGCCGCAGGTGGGCTCAAAAAGAAAGACCAAGCCGCAGGTGGACTTTCAAAGAAAGACTAAGCCGAAGGTAGACTTTCAAATAAAGGATATGAGACCATGCCGAAGGTGGGCTCAAAAAGAAAGACCAAGCCGCAGGTGGACTTTCAAAGAAAGACTAAGCCGAAGGTAGACTTTCAAATAAAGGATATGAGACCATGTCGAAGGTGGGCTCAAAAAGAAAGACCAAGCCGCAGGTGGACTTTCAAAGAAAGACTAAGCCAAAGGTAGACTTTCAAATAAAGGATATGAGACCATGCCGAAGGTGGGCTCAAAAAGAGAGACCAAGCCGCAGGTGGACTTTCAAAGAAAGACTAAGCCGAAGGTAGACTTTCAAATAAAGGATATGAGACCATGCCGAAGGTGGGCTCAAAAAGAAAGACCAAGCCGCAGGTGGACTTTCAAAGAAAGACTAAGCCGAAGGTAGACTTTCAAATAAAGGATATGAGACCATGCCGCAGGTGGGCTAAAAAAGAAAGACCAAGCCGCAGGTGGACTTTCAAAGAAAGACTAAGCCGAAAGTAGACTTTCAAATAAAGGATATGAGACCATGCTGAAGGTGGGCTAAAAAAGAAAGACCAAGCCGCAGGTGGACTTTCAAAAAAAGACTAAGCCGAAGGTAGACTTTCAAATAAAGGATATGAGATCATGCCGAAGGTGGGCTCAAAAAGAAAGACCAAGCCGCAGGTGGACTTTCAAAGAAAGACTAAGCCGAAGGTAGACTTTCAAATAAAGGATATGAGACCATGCCGAAGGTGGGCTCAAAAAGAAAGACCAAGCCGCAGGTGGACTTTCAAAGAAAGACTAAGCCGAAGGTAGACTTTCAAATAAAGGATATGAGACCATGCCGAAGGTGGGCTCAAAAAGAAAGACCAAGCCGCAGGTGGACTTTCAAAGAAAGACTAAGCCGAAGGTAGACTTTCAAATAAAGGATGTGAGACCATGCCGAAGGTGGGCTCAAAAAGAAAGACCAAGCCGCAGGTGGACTTTCAAAGAAAGACTAAGCCGAAGGTAGACTTTCAAATAAAGGATATGAGACCATGCCGAAGGTGGGCTAAAAAAGAAAGACCAAGCCGCAGGTGGACTTTCAAAGAAAGACCGAGCCGAAGGTAGACTTTCAAATAAATACGTAGAATCGACAGTTCTACAGAGATGACTCCACCGAGGACGAGAGAAATCTAAACAGACAACTCTGCGGGGGGAGTATAAGAAAGATCAACAAGAAGGACGAATCCACTGGTTGCGGTGTACTGTTAAACAACATCTCCTGAATTATGTTACTTTCTGCTGGGGAAAGAAACCGGTACGGGCTATCAAACCTGGCTTATGCTTCGAATGCATATGTTTGAATTTTGCCGTAATGCTCCACACGAAGCGGAATTGCTATGCATTTGGGAGGATGCCATGCAAAGAAAATGCTTATGCAATGCAAAAGAGGCGTCCCAGCAAAATAAATGCTGAAAACCAAGGCAGCTCCGCTGGGGATGACAAACTAAATTGCCACTGAAACCAAGGAAATCCTGTTGAGGGAAACTTCGCCCTGCTGGGGCAGACCATAATCCCCAACTCTGCCGGAGATAAATGAAACTTTGAGAGAAAAACCCTCTCCGTTGGGGATGGATACTGAGAATAGAGATTCCTCCGCTGGGGATCACTAAATACTTCAGAAACTGGATTCAAAACATGCTGAGTATATCACCCGCCAACAGACTCTGCTTGGGGCTAACCTGCTGAGGAGCGATGAGCCAAACCAACACTCTGGCTGGGTGCAAACCTTTTATATCCTGCTGAGGAGGACGATCCTCAACGATTCCTCCTAGGGAATTACTTCTCCATACTCTGCTGAGGAAGACGATCCTCGAAACTAAGGAAGCGAGTCAATAATACTGAACCTACTTGGCGATATTACTGAACTTAATCTGCTACTGAGAGATATCTGCAGCTTCACCCTGCTGGGGAATATCATCCACTATTAGCGAGCCCGTTTGATGATTGACGACGTCAACTCTGCTAGGGGACGATCAAACTTCAAAGTTGGGGAGAGCTCTACTCTACTGGGGAGGTACACCTGTCGTCCTGCAAAACCAACAAAAAGTCTACGTGCAAGAATGATCGCTTCGATTATCACCCTAGTAAGTGTCACCTAAGTAATTAATAATGTTTTCTAACTTGTTTCACAGAGCTCAACATTTTAGCATGTAATGTTTTTATCAAAAATATCGGACATTTTCACAAACAAAACAGGTAAAACAGAAAACAAAAACTCTTTGACTGAAATGCAAACTTTATTGAGTGAATTTGCCTGTAAATAGGCATTTACATCTGGAAGCAATTCCTGAAAAGAGGTAATTGCGCACAAAGCAGAAGAAAATACAAATGTCGGCAATGTGGGAACAGACATCCACCATGACTCGACTCAGCTATAACCCATATGACTCGTTTATCCGCAGATACTTTGGCCTTCGAAGAGACTGACTGGACTGATTCCTTTCCTTCGAATTTTCCAAGTGTGATCAGCAATCACAGATCGAACATGGATCGTAGTCTTTGCTTTTAAATCCCTAACTTTTGCCTGGATCGCCCTTTTCGGGTTTTCAATCCACCGGGATACCCATTTTTGCCAAAGTTGCCTTTTCAGGTTTTCAACCTTGCGGGTTTATTTCCTTTTTTCTTTTTATCCCTAATTTTTGCCCGAACCTTCTCTTTTTATGGTTCGCCAGGATGCCCCATTTTTGCCTGAACCTTCTTTTTACGTTCAGCAGGTCTTTTTTATGCAAAGTATTTTTTGACTACATCCGCGTTCACAGGGGACGTAAAATCTTCGCCATCCATAGTTGAGAGTAATAAGGCTCCACCAGAGAAAACCCGTCTTACTACATATGGCCCTTCGTAATTCGGAGTCCACTTGCCCCTGTGATCTGTTTGAGGAGGAATGATTCTTTTCAGAACTAATTCACCAGCTTGGAAACACCGAGGACGCACTTTTTGATCAAAAGCCTTCTTCATCCTACTCTGATACAACCGGCCATGCGCAATGGCTTTCAATCTCTTCTCTTAAATGAGGTTCAGTTTATTCAGCCGAGAACGTACCCACTCATCTTCATTCAACTTCACGTCTGTCAGAATTCTCAAAGAAGGAATCTCGACTTCTAATGGCAAAACTGCTTCCATACCATACACCAGTGAGAAAGGAGTTACCCCAGTTGATGTGCGTATCGAAGTACGATAACCGTGTAAAGCATACGGCAGCATCTCATGCCAATCTTTGTATGTCACTACCATCTTCTGCACAATCTTCTTTATGTTCTTATTAGCCGCTTCAACAGCCCCATTCATCTTCGGACGATAGGGAGAAGAATTGTGATGTTCGATCTTAAAGCTCTGGCATAGCTCCTTCATCATCTTATTGTTCAAATTCGAACCATTATCAGTAATGATTCTTTCCGGGACTCCATACCGGCAGATGATGTCCTTCTTAATAAACCGGGCTACCACTTGTCTGGTGACGTTGGCATATGAGGCTGCTTCCACCCACTTCGTGAAATAGTCAATTGCCACCAAAATAAAACGATGCCCATTGGAAGCAGTCAGCTCAATCTTACCAATCATGTCGATGCCCCACATGGCAAAAGGCCAAGGTGACGACAAAACATTCAAAGGAGTGGGCGGTACATGCACCTTGTCAGCGTAAATCTGGCATTTATGACACTTCCGGGCGTATTTAAAGCAATCAGACTCCATAGTCATCCAATAATACCCTGCTCTCAACAGTTTTCTTACCATAGCATGCCCATTGGCATGAGTACCGAAGGAACCTTCGTGAACTTCTTCCATCAACAGGCCTGCCTCGTGTTCATCAACACAACGTAGCAAGACCATGTCGAAGTTTCTCTTGTACAACACATCATCTTTGTTCAAAAAGAAGCTTCCTGATAACCTTCTCAACGTCTTCTTATCCTTGGAAGATGCCCCAGCTGGGTATTCCTGACTCTTCAAAAAGACTTTGATATCATGGTACCAAGGCTTGCCATCCGATACCCCTTCAATCGCAACTACAAAAGCAGGTCTATCAAGACGCATGATTCTGATTGAACGAGTTTCATTCCAACGATTCACCTTATACATCGAAGACAATGTTGCCAATGCATCTGCCATTTGATTCTCTAACCGGGGTATGTGATGAAAGTCAATTCTGTCAAAGAAAGGCAACAACCTTCTGGCGTAGTAGTTATATGGAACAAGATTCGCTTGACGAGTCTCCCATTCACCTGTAATCTGGTTAACCACCAACGCAGAATCAGCATAAACATCGAGGTTCTTGATTCTCAAATCAATCGCTTCTTCTAACCCCATAATGCATGCTTCATATTCCGCCTCATTATTGGTGCATACGAACGCTAACCGGGCAGTAAAAGGTATATGAGCACCCCTTGGAGTCGTAATGATTGCCCCGATTCCATTGCCGTATGAGTTAACAGCCCCATCAAAGACCAGCTTCCATTGGGACCCAATTTCTGGTCCTTCATCAGGTAGAGGTTCTTCACAGTCTTTCATCTTTAGAAACATGATGTGTTCATCAGGAAATTCAAACTTCATCGGTTGATAATCCTTAATTGGCTGTTCGGCGAGATATTCTGACAAAACACTTCCCTTAATGGCTTTTTGGGAAACATATTGAATATCATACTCTGTTAGAATCATCTGCCATCGGGCTATCCTACCAGAAAGCGCCTGCTTTTCAAACACATACTTGATCGGATCCATCTTTGAAATCAATATGGTTGTATGGTTTAACATATATTGCCTCAAACGCTTAGCAGCCCAAGCGAGTTCACAACATGTTTTCTCCAGCATGGAGTACCTTGACTCGCAATCAGTAAACTTCTTACTCAGGTAGTAGATGGCGTGCTCTTTTCTACCTGACTCGTCTTGTTGACCGAGCACACAACCCATTGAATTCTCAAGAACCGTGAGATACATAATCAAAGGCCTTCCTGGCACTGGCGGCATAAGGATCGGAGGTTCCTGCAAGTATTCTTTAATCTTTTCAAACGCCTTTTAACAATTTTCATTCCACCTGACCGCTTGATCTTTTCTTAACAATTTGAATATTGGTTCGCAGGTGGCTGTGAGATGCGAGATAAACCTAGTAATGTAGTTTAATCTCCCCAAGAAACCACGAACCTCTTTTTCTGTTTTCGGTACAGGTATTTCTTGTATGGCTTTTACCTTCGCAGGATCAACCTCAATACCTTTTTCACTGACAATAAACCCCAGCAATTTTCCCGATCTTACCCCAAAGGTGCACTTATTCGGATTCAACCTCAGTCTGAACTTTATTAACCTTTCAAATAGCTTCCGAAGATTCACCATATGTTCTTCCTCCGTTTTTGACTTCGCAATCATGTCATCAACATAGACCTTGATCTCTTTGTGAATCATATCGTGAAAGAGAGTCACCATCGCCCGCTGGTAAGTTGCCCCTGCATTTTTCAATCCAAAGGGCATCACTTTGTAGCAAAAAGTTCCCCACGGTGTTATGAATGTTGTCTTCTCCATGTCCTCTGGAGCCACCTTGATTTGATTATACCCAGAGAAACCATCCATGAAGGAAAACACGGAATACTGAGCAGTGTTATCAACCAACACGTCAATGTGAGGGAGCGGGAAATCGTCCTTTGGGCTTGCTCTATTCAAATCTCTGTAATCAACACACATCCTGACCTTTCCATCCTTCTTAGGTACAGACACAATGTTAGCAACCCATGTAGGATAATTCGTTACGGCGAGAAAACCGGCATCTAGCTATTTCTGAACCTCTTCCTTGATCTTGACAGACATCTCCGGTTTAGTTCTTCTCAACTTTTGCTTAACCGAAGCACAACCTTCTTTGAGTGGTAGCCGGTGTACAACAATGTCAGTATCCAGCCCAAGCATGTCTTGGTAAGACCAGGCAAAGATGTCCACATACTCTCGGAGCATTTCAATCAATCTTCCCTTGACACTGTCTTCCAAAGAAGCCCCTATCCTTACATCCTTTCTGGCATCCTCGGTTCCCAGATTAACAATCTCCAACTCCTCCTGATGGGGTAAAATAACCTTCTCCTCTCGCTTCAACAGCCTGGCTAATTCTTCGGGCAGTTCACAATCTTCGTTAGTCTCTTCTTCAGCCTGATAGATTGGATTGTCAAAGTCATACCGAGCTATAGCTGAGTCATGATCGGTGTCATCTGAACAAAAAGACCTGCATGATTGATGAGGTATGTTTTATTATGATGCAACAAAGAAAACACATTGCCATTTTGATGTGGGTTTTCAATGCATAAAAATAAAAACAGAAAGACAGAGATCAAAATATTTGAGTGTGAAAAGTCCTTTATTAATGATAGAGCAAAACATGCAACCGTTAAAACCCTACAAATAAAATCACTACGCCTTGGGTAGAGCGCGGGATTAACATAAGAGGAAAACAAAAGCAATTACTCGAAGCCTGTCACTTGGATGACTCTCTCGGAAGACCAGTTGCTTAGACTTTGACCAGGGACGCAAGGACGGATCCATCTATCCATGTCGCAATCACTGTCTCCTTCTTCTTCAATAGCATTAACCCTGTCGAAGAAAACACCAGCACTAGTGAAGCGGACAGGGCCATAGAATTTGGGAGGATCCTGAGCTCTTCTGGGTGGCTGTATCCCAGTCCATAGGTATCCCTCTTTTCCTGCACTTCAACCACCTGGCCCCACCTTTGTGAGCCTCCAGCTTCCACCACAGCTTTGGCGTCCCTTAACGAAGACATGGAACCCTCAGGTTGATCTGCCACTGCAGGCTGCTCAATAGCCTTAGACTGGACAACTTCTTCAGAAATCTTCACCTTTTCAAATCCCTGGCATAACGTCTCATGGATTTCACCCTCCACTTCCACGTATTTGAAGGTTGATAGCTGACTGATCAATATATCTTCTTCTCCGCATACTGTCACTACGTGACCGTCAACCATATACTTTAGCTTTTGATGCAAAGTGGAAGTCACAGCACCTGCCCCATGGATCCAAGGACGACCCAATAAACAGTTGTACGCTGGTTGAATATCCATTATGTAAAAGGTGGTATTAAAAATTTCTGGCCCCACCTTGACCGGAAGCACAATCTCACCAAAAACGGATCTCTTCGAGCCATCAAAAGCTCGCACCACCAAGTCGCTTGGTGTACAAATAAGTCCCCGAGTATCTAACTTCATCAAAGCTTTCTTTGGCAGCACGTTCAAAGATGACCCGGTATCCACTAACACATGCGACATTAAGGAACCACGACATTCCACTGAAATGTGCAGCGCATTGTTGTGATTCCTCCCAGCTGGAGTCAAATCTAAATCGGTGAAACCCAAACCATTGCCAGTATTCACGTGAGCCACAACCCCTTCTAACTGATTGACAGATATTTCCTGCGGTACATATGCCATATTCAAAACCCTCAGCAATGCATTCCGGTGCGCCTCAGAGCACAATAGTAAAGATAGGATGGAAATCTTCGATGGAGTTTGGTGAAGTTGATCAACAATTTTGTAATCGCTTTTCCTGATCAATCTCATGAACTCATCTGCATCTTCTGAGAAAGTATCCCCACCTGGCTTTGTCATAGAATTATTTGCTTCCTGTCTCTGTACAGACTCATCCATCATCCATTTCCCTTTGTCTTGCTTCGAACTGTCACCTTGATCCTCAGACGGAATAAAGATTCTACCACTCCTAGTGATAGCATCAGTCTCAGCTTTAACCCCCGAACTAGAACCCACTGGCGAAGTATTCAAAAGCTCTTGCTTTTGTCCATTGACAAACACCTCTGCACCGTAATTCCACGGAATGGCCTTTGTTCTCTCGTAAGGAATGGGTCCAGCCCTTGTGATAATGACTGGCGGTGGCCTTGCTGGACCAGAAATAGTAATTGTTTTGAATGGAATGGTGATAGTGGTAACCTTCTCACTAACAAACTCTTCTTGCTGATTACCTTTGTCAAACTGTAAACAGCCCTCGTCCATCAGATTTTGAATACCCATCTTCAATGAGTCACAACCATTATTCATTGTCAAACAAAATGAACAGCTCTCGTCACAACCCGGATAAACACCACCTTTCAGCAATCTGCTCTTGACCACAGCTAATGGAGTTTTCAGCTCTTTAACGTCCACGATCAGATTCGGAGCTCCACCTTCCTCAATTATTGCATTTACCCTCGGTCCACCGTGATCAGGCATTGGATTTTGCACAACATTGGGCCCATCATTGGCAAGTTGATAGCCTTGGAATCCAGAAGATCTTGAACTGCGTGCTTAAAAGCTTTACAGTCTTCAATGTAGTGTTTGGGCGCTCCAGAGTGAAAGTCACAATGGGCGTTAGGGTTATAACCTGGAGGCGGATTATCGGTGGGAGGAGCTAGGGTCCTTTTCTGGATTAGCTGTAACTGTAACAAATGTTGAAACAACTGCGGATAAGGTAGAGGTGGCGTATCAAAATGCCTGTTCTGCCTAGTCCTGGACTGATACTGACGCGGAGCCTGACCTTGATTAGCATTGTTCCTCTGCTGCTGTGGTGAAGGTAACGTTGTTGGAATGGTTACCAATGCTACTTGTTGATTATAATCCTGGCGTTGCTTCCTTTTGCCTTGGTAAGACGAGGCAGAATTGGTTTCCTCCTTCTTCTTGTAATTCGCATATGGTTTCTTCCCCTGACTAGAAGACGAGCCATCACTACCCGAAACTTTCCCAGCTTTAATTCCACCCTCTAACATCTCCCCCACCATGATCAAATCAGCAAACTTACCAGTCATGCAAGGTAACAACTTTTCATAATAATGTCCTGGCAAGGTATCCATAAACAGATTTAACATTTCTTTCTCTAGCATAGGTGGTTGTACCCTCGCTGCCAGCTCGCGCCATCTCTGCGCGTATTCCTTAAAGCTTTCCCCACTCTTCTGAGACATATTTTGTAACTGTGTGCGATTGGGAGCCAAATCAGTATTATACTGATAGTGTTTCACAAACGCTTCCACCATCTCTCTCCAGTTACGTACATGGCTCCTCTCGAGCTGCATATACCATTCCAGGGACGCTCCAGCCAAGCTGTCCTGGAAGAAGTGCATCATCAATTTTTCATCACGGGAGTGCGCAACCATCTTTCTTGCGTACGCCCGAACATGTGTCCTGGGGCAGGTAGTGCCTTTGTATTTCTCAAAAGTGGGGACTTGGAACTTGTGAGGGATTCTCACACCAGGCACCAATCCTAAGTCATCCAGATCCATTCCCACAGAGTTTTGATTTACCACTCCTCTTAACTTTTCCTCAATCATTCTGATCCTTTGATCGTCAATAACCGGGAGACCAGCATCTCCGCCTGGTATAGAGAACACATCATCTTGTTGGTCATCAAAGTGATGACCATGTACTGCGCGTATACTGTTTCCTCCTCCAACCACAGAAGGAATCATCACGTTTTCCCCTCCGCCCGGAGGCACAACAACATTGGGAACTAGGACTCCGCCCGGAGGCCCATTCTGAAAATTGTGTCCATAACCATCTCCGCCCGGAGGAATAACATTGTTCTGGAGACCACCATGAAGTACCCCATTCTCATCCATCCTTGCCACGAGAGGTTGCACGAGAGTTCTGAGTTGCTCTTGGCCCTGAGCGACTCCCTGCATCATCTCCATGAATTGGGTGAAGCGGGCTTGTACGGCGGCCAATTCGGCTTGCATTTTTCCATTACTCTTCTTTGGTTGAGTCGAGTGGAATATTGGTGAATCGGTTGGTCAGCTATCCTGCCTGAAATCCAAAGAAAGGTTAGGAAAACGGAGCGAGCACCTGCAATGCAAAAATGCTTATGATTATGAGAATGCAAATGTCATGTTTGTCATTTCCGAGATGCCATTCACCCTGATTCCAATCCTAACCACAGAAATCTGAAGATCAGAAATCGTGATATAAAGAGACGTGTCGTAATCATGTGCACGTGTACAGATATCTGATAAGGAATAATTCTGAATAAAACTGCTCATCCTCATTCAACAAAGTATTCAAGTACATTCAAAAGAGGTTCATCAGCAAATGAAATACAAGGTAACGATGGATCCATCAACAAGCCTGATGGTAACCATTGGCAACAAGATACAAGAAAAACATCAATCTGATAAATCTACATTTTTCAGCTTATCACTGGTGTATTTGATCTCCTCAAAGAGTATGCGAGTACGCTGGTGATTCGACTTTTCAATCATCTCTTTGATTAGGATATCCCTTTTCTCAAGAGCCTCGGTTAAGGACCCCATATGCAGTATCAAAGCTTCGTCGTCGCATACTCCTTTGTGCCTCTTTATGCCGGCTTGCGTCTTGAGTATCTCTCTCTCTATCATGACTTCTTCAAGCTCTTTCTTGATATTCTTCAGCTCGCTTCTAGCTTCTTCCAACTGTTCTTGACTTTTACCGAGACTTTCCCGATACTTTCTCCTCTGCTCATGTGCCTTTTTAAGCTCCTCGTCCTTAATCTTCACCTGATCCTGTAACTCAGCATTTTCAATTCTGACCTCATCCCATGCTCGCTGGAATTTGGCCAATGTATCTTTGGTTTGAGCTAATTCCTGTTTGGTTGTCTTATGAGCCTGAGTAGCAGCATCGGCACCTTTGCTGATTCTCTGGAAGTGTTGTGCTCTTTCATAGAAATCTTTCTCTTTGTCTGCTAAAATCTTTTCTGCTTTTTGAGCTCTTCTCTCTAGACCTTTATTGTCATTCAGGGCTTTTTGAAGACAACTACTCATACCAGCATTCTCTACCTGAAGCTCTTTTACCATCTTCTGCCATTTTTCATACTCTTCAATGGCCACCATAGCTGGCTGTTCTGGCTGTACTGAATATAAAAGAGGTTCTCTTAAAAAGGGTAACAGCAGTTCTCTTACCTTCATCTCGATCCATCTGTCATATTCAGGATAAGACCTACAATCTCCTTTCCCGAAGACCGCTTTTCCAACTTTATGCTTATATTTCCAAGCATTCACTACTTCTACTACCTTTTCATCTTTAGTTCCTGTAAAGAACAATGATTCTTCAACGTCTTGCTCTGTAGGAGGATTCCTGGAAGCATACCCAAACTGTCGAATGGCCAAAACTGGATTATAGTTGATCCCTCCTTTTTTGCCAATCAAAGGTACATTTGGAAAATTTCCGCATCTTGTGACAAGCTCTATTTTCAACAACCGGTGATCAAACCATACAATGTTATCAGCAGTTAAACCCATCAATCGTTTAGACCATTTTGCCACATCTTTGGTTTCCACAAAGGCACCTGTCTGAGGCAAATGTTTGAAAAGCCAATGACACAGCAGTGGAGTACAACAACTAACAGATCCTCCCCTTCTTTTCTCGTTCTTGTAATGCACAGACTGATAAAAATCTCCTAACAAAGTAGGGACTGGATTTTTAAGAACAAAAACTCTCGTTGCTTGCATATCCACAAAGTCTTGCTGATTGGGAAAGAGAACTAGGCCATATATGCAGAGAGCCAGAATGGAATTATAAACCGTCCAATTTTTAGCATTACCAGCCTCTTGAGCTTGTCCAGACAAAAATTCTAGATGAAATCCGCCAACTCCATTTTTACTACTCACACCACTCTTTATCACTGCCTGATCTATTTGTAACGCAGCAGCAATTTCTTTTACGCTAGGAGGACTACCAGAGAAGAATGGTATTGCCGGCGTGATCGGAATTCCCAAAATAAATGATAATTCTTCCAGTGTTGGCATCAAAATGTAATCTGGAAAGAGAAAACATCTCAACGAAGGCTCGTAGAACTGCAGCAGAGTGTGCAAGGCATCATGTTCATACTTTGTGATTGTACGAACCATCCCAACCAAATTCCCGTACCTCTTCTGAAACCTATCAAGAATGCCCGGGCCAACCATATCTATAACTTTGAGCAGTGAATCCAAGGCAGGGTATGGAAACTTGTAAGACACATTGTTCTTTCTCTTGGCAACGATCTCTGTTGAACCCATGGATTGGAATCAGGAATGTATTATGCACCTGAAAATGACAAACATAAATGTTATGATATGATAATGCAATGCACAAGGGCATGTGATCAAGTATCAGGTGTCGGTGCTGGATTGTGTGCATTGTGTCTGTACGAATCTGGCAATATCTGAGATGAGCACTCAAACCACGGTCATAGGATACACTGTCGGGAATAATCAGGGAAACACAAGTAAGGTATGTGGGAGGCCGGGTTACCTGCAAACCTGTAAACATCCCACCCATACTCACATGTGGTTCCTAGAAAATAAGGCTCGCCAGCTTCGGAGGTTTGAGAAGCGATAACACATTCAGCCCGAAGGATACAGTGCTATGCCAATCAAAGAGGTCGTCCGCTGACTTACCTTAGAAAATAAAGGTCATCCTATGCAAGTTCCAAAATGGGCCCTCGGGTGCGAATGGGTTTGCCACGGAATGTGATCTGCCACTGTCACCACTAAAGAGGGATACTTCCACTAAGGTTCTCATGATCAGTTACTAGAGTCGACAGCTCTCTAGATCGACATCTTGGAATACACAAGATGCGCATGCCATGATGGGTCCCAAGATAGCCTCGTCTAGTTGTGAATTTCGTGAACACCCAACGCACTCCAAACGGCACGTAGGTCCCACTACTCTCCACTCTAACTCTAAATGTATACTCAAGCCTGTGTAATGGGCTTATCTCTCAGAAATCCCATCCCACCAAACAGACAAAACAGTGCAACACAGTATAGTATAGGAAATGTAATGCTAGCATGCGATAAATACAGTAACGTAAATAAACAGCAAAATAAAGCACAACAGTAAACACCCAATGAAACAAACAAACAAATGCTAGGATTGACTCGCTTAGGATGGACCAGCACTAGGTCAACCTGTCCCCAGCAGAGTCGCCAGCTGTCGCTCCCGGGATTTTCATCCAAGTACAAACGCGAAAGTGGCACCGAACAGAGTCGCCAGCAATGTGTATTTATCCTAAGAGAAGGAAAGGAAACACCGGATAAACCTGAAAGAAGGAAAGAGCATGGTCTTACGACCAAGAGAAATGGGTAAGGGAGTCAGTTACGCGAGAGGAAGGTATTAGCACCCCCTCACGTCCATCGTACCCGATGGGATCCAGGCTTGTTTGTCTCGATCAAAGGGTGTAGGAAAAGAGACTGGAAAAGGAAATGCTAGCTGGAGAACTAGAAAAGGAAAGGATATAGAAAGAGAAACAAGTGTAGGGAAAATAAAAGAAGTGCTCGAATGGGCCCTACCCCACTGCCTACGTATCTCATCGGGAACATGAGAATCAGAGCGACGTAGTTCCCCTCACTAGGGATGGTTTGTTTGTGTTTTTTAATGGAATACGTCAACGTTCGCGTTCCAGCAGTTTAGGTGTTACAGCTCGCTGTAGGGAGACTTAGGCGTTACTTGTTTGCGGTAGAACGAAAATGACGCATCCTTAAGGAATGAGTGAATGAGATGAAGAGAGAATTCCCGAAGGAAAGACGTTAGTGTTTGTTTTTGTATTTTAAGAAAGAAATGTTTTGATTGTTTTTGTTTTGTAACATGTACTGTATTTAGGTCCTTCATGTGGATCGAATGCCTCGCATATCGACCCAAAATGGGGCGTATGCTAAACATTCCAAGAAAATGTGAGAAGATCCCCCATTTCCTTGTTCCCGCCTGAAAGGCCTAAATACAATAGGTGTTATGCCTTTATTAAATGTTTTGGTTGATTAAGAAATGAAGAAGTGTTTTATTATTTGTGCATTCAACGAATATTGCATTTAAGTCCCTCATACAAGATCAAATGTTTAGCACATTGACCCAAGATGGGCTATATGCTATACATTCTAAGATTATAAGAGAAGATCCCTTTTAATCTTTTCTTTATATGAAAGGCCTAAATGCAATAAATGCCTACCTTTATTACATGTTTTTGAATTTTCCTTTTGAGATGAGAAGAGAGACTCAAGAGAGGAGGAAAGGTAAACTCTAATGAACTAAGACTCAATCCTAATTGATTAGCTAAGGGAGTGGTCCAAATGGTTTGTGAGGTTTAAACCTAAAGTCTAAAGGAAGAAATGAATTAAACAATTCACTTCCAAAGTAGAAGATGAATTGTAATTCAAAAGGGAAAGTGATGAGTTATTAACAAAGAAAGCACATAAGTGCTTAACAATCACAAGAAGGAATTGTAAAGGAGAAAGGATAGAAGTTTGAATGTGGATTACTTATCCACACTCAATTGCAACTTACCAAAGCCCCTACATGGTTAGTAAACATGCATAAGGAATATAAGAGGTAAAAGAACATTTAATGCACCATAAATCTCAAAAGAATTAGATGAGAAATCAAATCCTATAGTCACAACCAGAATTTACATCATATGGAAAACAAATGATTATCATCAAGCAAGTTCAAGTGAACAATCAACAATCATCATCCAAGACATTAGAACATGCTACCATAAGAAAATGGAGATGAAAGATGAAAAGGAATGAAAGAAACATGCATAAATGGAACATGTAATACACGAGGATCAAAATTTAAATGAAATGAAAAATGATTCACAAACATCTCACAAGTGTTCATGCATAACACATCAAGACATTTAAGAAGTGATAGAAGAAGTAGAATTGAAATGGAAGTTCAAAAAAAAAAAGAGTGCAAACACAACATGTTAAAGGTGCACAAGATTCAAATGACAATCAACATGCAAAGATGACATATAATGTGTATCAATGACCTAAAATGTCACATGAATGGTTCACCAAATATGCAAATGATCATGCAAATATGTACAAAAGCAATCATGTAAACATGCACAAAGATTGCAAGGATATGACATATTATTAGACTCCACATGTAATGCTTTAAAACAATAATCAAATGGGTTCATGAAAATTACCTAAGCATGATTTTGAGATACACAAATCAGCAATGAATCACATATCAAAGTAGCATGCAAAATTCAAGGCAAAATGCCTTCACACAATGCATTTAGGTCAAGTATACACATCATACAAAATAACACAAAAATGAACACCAAACATGCCATAAACTGACCTAGAAAAATCAAATAAAAATCACTTAACATACCTCAAGATGCTAATGACTCAATGCAAAAAGAAGAGCATCAAAACAATTTTTAATGATCGATAGCAAAAATGCACAAATTTATGTATCACATTAAGAATGCACACAAAAGAAAAAATCAAAGAAAATTATGGAACAGGGGAAAAAAGGTCATAAAATCAAGAGATGAAAACATCAAAAATTTTATAAATGTCTTAATGATATTCATGAGTTTTTATAGAATTTTCTAATATCATTTGGTATTTTTAAAAATTAAAAAGCAAACGTGTATGAAAATGAAAAAAATAAAATGAAATGTAAATGTGAATGGGGGTGTGAACATAGCAAATATTAGTTCAAAATGATTGGGCTTTTAAAAGTGGGAGGTGTAGAAAGCAATCTGGTTAGGTCCAACTGCGCGCAAAACACACTAGCAAGCATGGTCACTCGGTCAACAAGAGTCAAAACATTCCAAGCCATCAGATTAAGTCATAGTCAAGCTATAGTCAAAGTAGCCAAAATCAATACACGCGCATGAAGGACCACACAACATACAATGTACCACACCGCATAATGTTTAAATGAAATCAGAAATGTGGCACGTGACTCGCACGCTTATTTTAATGTGCTGGCAGCATTTTGGCCATTAGATCATACTCATCCAATGGACCAAATTCAAACTGAGCAAAACCCTAAAATAAAGTCCACCGGCCGGAGAGGGACCTCCGGTCACCTTCTCCGGTCAATCACCACCGTTTGCAAACTCACATCTCACCAAAACACACAATCCGCATACCAAATGGAAGCTGAGACTACGTAGATCAAGAATATGCTCATAAAAACACAAAGCATGCACACATATCAAGAACAGAGGATATCAAATCATGCCCTAATTTTTGCAACTACGCCTTTAAAAGGCCTATCAACTAGCCAGAGTAAGCAGAGCTTCTATTAAGCTTATATAAACAAGAAACACATGAAAAAGAACAGAAATCGTGAAATACAAGTTCAAGAGCTCAAACCTGAAATTGATGAAGCTTTGAATACACGAAAATACCAGAGGAAAATGCTTCTCCCTTGAGCTCCACGTGGCCAAATAAAGGCTTAGTTGCAATGGTTGATGATGACTCCGTGGGAAGAAGTTGGATCCAAACTTCAAAACAGTTGCTCTTTGGTGAAATAGAGAGAGAATCAAAGAAGATTCAGGAGGAGGATGATCAGTGTGAGCTCGAGAATCCTTTGCAATGGTGTGATTGAGAGTAAAGCAGAGAGAGTTTTTGGAGAGAATGTGGAAGAATCAGAGAGAAAAGTAGAGTGTTTTGGAGTGAAATGAGAAGAATGAAGCTGAAAAATGGGATTTGAGAGTGAGTTTTCTATTTATAAGGTGAGCTAACTATGGTTTAGTGAGTGGAGTTAAATGAGTCAAGGTGGTTAAACTGAGTCCACCCTAACTAACCGAGTCAAGTTAGTTAGGGGACGAGTGGTCAAGGCTGGGTTATGGTGAGGTTAAGCTTATGACAGTTGTGGTGAGGATGAGAGTGAAGCTGGGGTGTGAGGTTATGTTATGCAGCATGTCATGGCATTGCTTATGGTACAAGTTTCTCCTTTGAAAACCTTCCTCCACAATGTATGATGGCTGATATGCATAAGTATGGTCATAAGGATGATTGTTCAAATGAGGAAATAAAGTACACGAAGTGTTTGTGGGATGACTGAACCAAATCGTGTACACAACATGCTAACATCATTTACTGCATCAGTGATAATTATGGTACTTTGCCAATGAAATTCTCCCTACTTAATGGATGATTTGATGAGCTCTTGGGGTCATTGGAGAGAGGACACATTGGAGAATAATGTTGATGTTGAAAACAAGTCAAATGGAAGTGTGCAAGATGGTGAAAAATAGCTCCAAACATCAAGACACAAATCTGGCTTCATGAGCGTGTGACTTGAGGCATGGCAAGGCAACATGGCGCCTGGGTTTCAGTCATGATCACCATGACTTTGGACCATCATAACTCCCAATCCATTGATCAGATGAAAAATTGATAAACACCAACTTTGAAGATCTCACATAGAGGAACAACTTTGATGTTGAAAGATTTTCCATTTGAGGCCTCTAACCATGAGTAATTGATCCATACATTTTGCCCACCAACTGTTTGAGAAAATGATGTGCGCGTGACATGAAAATCCTTGGTCATGACATGGTTTTTTGCCCTACTTTCCTCCAACTTTGATCCATCATATCTCACTCAATTTTTATCCAATGGGGATGTTCTACACATGGATTTGAAGCTTAAAGCAATATATTTTGTTGTGTCAGAGTGGAATTTTCATTTGAGGTCTTGATTTTAAATGGCCTTGGTTCAAACTCTGATGCAAAATGGCCAAAACTTGCTATTTTTAGTAACCCTTCTTCATCCAAAAATGGCAACTTTCTACATCTTGATTTTTTTATGATTCCTTTGGAGTTTCTTGATCAAATTTTGCAAATTGGTCCCATATAACATGAATTTCATGAATTTGGCCTAAAAAAGTCAAGAGTTGACTTTTTCCTCTGATTATTTGACTTGGCCCCAATTTCCCTGATTTTTGATCTTTCCTCCAATTGAACCATTTCCAAAACCAATTGAGAAGCAATTTTCCACACCCATACACTTAAGGACATGTGAAATATCATGACATCAAGTTTTGCCCAAAAAATCAAAAATATCCTAATTTAATTGGAAACCCTAGTTTTGGTGCCCACCTCCTAGGAGAAAAATGTACAGTCTTCAATTTTAAATTCCTCAGAGTATGTTGTGTATCCTCTTAAAGGAGGATAAGATATGCCATTTGAGATTGATTTTGGGTCAATGAGCTATCTCTTTTGAGGGTTTTCCTTCAGTTTTTGAACATCTTGCATAATGAAAGATGTGGTGCTCCAATCTCCTATTGACTCTCACTTCTTTGAGGTTGTGGATGACCAATTGAGGTAGTATGAGACATGAGAGACCTCTTGGCTTACCTTGAGACAACTTGATTGACCTTTTGTGCCTTGTATGATTCCTTGATTGTCCACCTTTCACCTGACCACATGCCCTGGTGGTAAGAAAAATGCTATGCTTCACTTCTATGTTAGATGCAAATGCAAATGCTATATGAGGTGGATATGATATGATAATGCTATGCTTATGATGTAAAAAGAGAGAGCAAATTTTGGGGTGTTACACATATGCATAGTTTCGGACACATGTCCTTAGCTGTTCAGGGAGTGAAGAAGTTGTGCGAAACGGGCAGCAATTCCGGGGATGAGCGATGCAGTCCTTTCCCGGTTGGAGGGGCAGAAAGGTAACCATTGCCCCTTGGTGGATTGGACTTAGGCAATTGGGCCGTTCTGGGAGCAGAGGTGGATTGAGCCATGTCTAGCCATTGGTCCAGTCCAGAACAGGAGCCCCCCAAGTCGTTGCTCCTGAGCATGAGAGTGATAACTTAAGGGCAGCTCGTGGCTCTGGGGAGCTAGCGTGGAGTCGTCGTTTGGTGACGAGGAAGGTATTCTCGAGGTGCCCGTGACCCCTGGTGTCTGTGACATTCATGACCGTGACATGGTTGCTCGTCATACGGGGAGACTAACGATTAGTCAGAATTGGAAACGTTCGGGCGCCACGTGTGCCTAGAGTCCTGTGTAGCAGTTACTAGGCAATGATGGCTAGTTAGTAGCCATCATGACCTATGAGGGTGTGCCAGTGCACGTGCCTCTCTGTATAAAAGGGGAAGGCCCATTTCATTCTGAACTTTTCGCTCTTGTTTCTCTTCGTCTTCATCAGAGCTCTTGCCCGTCACCGCCATTTGCTACTCCAGCCACCGCATCAACTTCCGAGCAACCGCCTTTTCATCTTTTTAACCAAGTAAGTTTGCTGATTTTTCACTTTTTTATCCCTTTTGATGGTAGTTCATAGATTGCATGCGGTTAGGTTTAGGTTTGGAATATGAAATAGGTTAATTTCCGGCGATTGTTGGTGGTGGACGGTGGTCGTGCCACTTTCCGCTGCCGACGACACCACTAGGTTTTAGGATATGCTTGTGAATCAGGCGGTTTCCGGCGTCATTGAGATGATGATGCATGCGTAACCACCGTGATTTCCCAGATTCTGGAGTAACTATGAAGTTCCCGGCGAGCCTTTGCAGTTTCTGGTGAAGCTTTGCAGTTTCCGGTGAAGCTTCAAACGGAAACTTGGAAGTGGCTCGGGGAGGTTCCTCGAATGGGAGTAGCTTACTCCGGGCATCTCCTCGTGGGAGATTCTTAGAGTTTTTGTTCGATGTTAGGGCTTAGGCCGGGGACATAGTCCTCAGCCCTTTGCGCGACCTTTCACTTGACTAGCGGTGGAAGGGTGGATTTGATTCTTCGTCGAATTCACTTTTTTCTCTGCTTTTCAGGTGATTGACATGGCGACAGGGCCAGATGGGGAGATAATAATAGATTCTTCTGAGGAGAGCTCCTCGGGGAGCTCCTCGGAGAGGAGTAGTATTGAAGCTTCAACCGTCCCCAGCGAAGTTGGAGAGAAGCTTGAAGAGAACCCTGCTGAGGAGTGGTCGGTGGCTGAGCCTGCCGAGTACAAATCCATTTTTGCTACTTTCACCGGGGATGTCTTCACGGATGTTGGACCGGAGGGGGAATGGAAGGTGCATTTCCCCTCCCAAGATGATCTGTTCAGACTTCGGGGAGAGATTTGCTATGTATGAATATGCCTTTAAGGAGTTAGGGTTGAGGCTGCCCTTCACCGATTTTCAGCGGTCGGTCTTCATGCACTTGGACCTTGCTCTGTCGCAGTTACATCCCAATTCGCTGGCATTCATTCGTGCCTTTGAGTTGACGTGCGAGCATTTGATGATAGGGGCTACTCTTCCTCTGTTCTTCACTGTCTTTCATCTTCAGCGGCAGCTGACGGGGAGGAAGTATGGTTGGGTCTCGTTGAAACAGCCCCGCAAGCTGTTCAAGCCCTTCTCAGAGTCAATCCGGACGTTCAAGGAAAGGTTTTACATTATAGAGCTTGTGTCGGAGGATGCCCAGGATATCACTTATGCCTGGGAGATCGAGGTTGACGAGGAGGGTAATGACCTACGCGATGTGGCAGGGACGTTTATCGGGGAGAGAGTGTACAAGTTCCCCATCCACTGGGGACCTGTCCATTTCACCAAGGAGCCCAATGAGTATGTCCTCCAGCCGAACAACCTAGACGGGCAGGATGCCATCGCTTACGAGACGTTGGTGAAACATGTCAACTCCTTCCAGCTTGCTGAATGCTGGACGAAGAAGGGTGACCCCATCTTCGAGGAGGATGGAAGCCAGAGGGCGGAGTACCGCTTTATTAACGTCAAGGCGCTTTTGGAGTGCAAGACTCCCGCAGAAGCTTATAAATTGCTCGGTATTTTTATTTGTTTTAACTTGTCCGACATATTTTTACTTCGTCGTCTAACGTTCTTATTCTGTTTGTGTAGGTGATATACCTCAGGCTCATGAAAGGATGATGAAGAACGCTCTTGCGAGGAACAAGCCCAGAATGGCTCCTTCCAAGTCTCGATTCGCCAATGCACGTTCTCCCACTCCTCCTCAGCCTGCTGCGGGGACCTCTTCTCCCACTCCTGCTCCCCGGGGATATCCTCTGCCGTTGACCTCATAAACTAAGCGACCGAGGGCCACGGACGTCGTGGATCTCGGCCGGGCCTCGGAGAAAGGGAAGTTCGAGCTTCCTCCTTGCATACTCGATAAGAGATTCTTCGAGGGGACATCCTTGGTTATGCCACGGGTAGAATCTCTTCGGCTGGAAAACAATGATCGCCTAAGCAAGAGGGCGTTGGTGGCCCAAGATGCCTCTGCGCTGGTTAAAGTTTTGGAGATGGCGGCCATCTACGCCGAAGGGGATTATGCGACTGAGTCCGAACTCAAGGTTGCTCGGGCTACCATGGCGTCTCTTAAGGAAGAGGTTAAGATTGCTGACGATGCCCGAAAGAAGGCTGACGAGGAGGTGGCCAGGCTGAAGAATGAGAATTCTACGCTGGCTGCGGAGAAGAAGGCGGCTGAGGAGCTGGTCCAGCAGCTGAGGGCAGTCAATGCTCCGGGTGAAGATGAACCCGAGGACGTGAAGGAGTTAAAGACAAGGTCTGAGCTGGTTTCCCGTATGTTGGCAGCCGAGGATGACAACATCGTCATTACTGACGAATCCTTCAGGAACGCTGTGTCTCAATTGCGGGTGGTGAACCCTGGACTCGACTTCTCCACCGAGGGTACCCACTATCTGGCGCACTTTGAAGATGGACGAATCATTATGCCTGACTCCCTCCTTGAAGAGCATGATGAGGATCTGTCTGCGGAGAACCAGGAGCCTCATCCCAACTCTGAGCAGGTTGACCAGATGGATGAGTGAAAGATTTTCTTGTTGTTGTAATTTTGTCCGCCCTGCGTGCCGAGTAATTTGTTTTAATTTATTTTGAATGGGGGTGTGGCCCCCGGGTTATGTAACCAAGTACAATTGTGGTCCTTGCGGCCACTTATTATTTTTAATTATGTGCCTGGTCCTTGTGGCCGGTTTTGTGATTTGCATGGCTTTATCTGCTTTAAATTTTGCTAAGTGTTGTTACTTATGCTCGTTTATGTATGTATGCCCGTAATAAGGGTTACTCTGATTTTCTTTAAGTTTTGGGGACTGCTCGTTGTAGACGTGTTCGTCAGTGAGGGGAACTTGACGAATGGCCGGGGAATATCCGGGCGAGGACGTGGAGCTTAGGTCGCGTTTGAGGCTGGGTTTGCAGCGTGAACCTCCCATCGCGAGCTGGGTGTTCTGCCTGTCGTGGTACTTTGACGACGACGGTACTCGATTGAGGGACCGCTGTCGAGCAGAGACCCGACTCGTTCCTGAGCGGGATTCTCCTTCACTGGCATGCGACGCTTGTACCTAGGCGTGCATCATGGTCGGTAGGCGATGCTCGTCATCGTGACGGATCGACCCGATAGTTAAGGCCTTAGCTGTAGTATTGTTTCAGCTTTTCGGCGTTCCATAGTCGAGCAAGTTCTTCCCCATTGAGTTGTTTTAGGTAATAGGCCCCATTCTCCGTTTTTGTGCGTACACGATAGGGTCCTTCCCAGTTAGCGGCTAATTTGCCTTCGCGAGAGTCTTTATGGTTTCTTCTTAGGACAAGGCTTCCTACGTCGAACTCTCGTTGTATCACCTTGGCGTTATGCCTGATGGTAATTTTTTGTTTTAACGAGGCTTCGCGGAGGGCTGCCCCAGATCGGACTTCCTCGACGAGGTCGAGTTCCTCTCTTAATGATTCGTCGTTCATCTCCTTGTCTAAGGGCGACTCTGTCCGCCTAGAGGGTACGTGAAGATTGTGAAGTTGTGCGGTATGCCCATAAGACGCTATGAAACTCCTCGACCCAAGCCTTCTTCGTTTCGTCCAGCCTTCGTTTGAGGCCCCGAAGGATGACTCGGTTCTCCGCTTCAGCTTGCCTGTTTGTCTGGGGATGTTCAACGGATGTGAAGTGTTGCTTCGTGCCCAACTGGGCAACGAAGTCTTGGAACTTCCTGTCCGTGACTATCGCTTGGGGGATGCCAATACGTGCGAGGATGTTTCGTTTCTAGAAATGCAGTATGTTAAGGGCAGTTATCTTGGCAAGGGCCTCTGCTTCTATCCATTTTGTGAAGTAGTCCACGCCTACTATTAAGTATTTGTTCTGACTTGATCCTACCACTGAAATTCTGGCCTGGATATCAGATGTCCTATCGAGATGTCGAGACACTGATATACAACAAAAATGAACAAGTTCAATACAAAAGTGTGCAGAAAATGTAAAGAACACCAGAAATTGTTAACCCAGTTCGGATCTAACTATCCTACATCTGGGGGCTACCAAGCCAGGGATGAAATCAATATTCGATAGTATCAATTCACTGATAACCACACCCGGTTCAATTAGCTCACTTAATCACTACCCTTCCTATGACTTCTACCTAAGACTCCCCTAGGTATGAGGCCCTCCTCAAATCCCTCTTCAATCACAACCCGTGACTGGTTCCTTACAAGACAAGTAACAATGGTCGAAACACAAATTCTCAATACTTCACAGCTTATGAGAATTAAAACACAACTACTCAATGCTTAAAAGCTTATGAGCAACCTTACACAATTTACACTACAGTCCTTATACTGTTATCATAAGATACCAGTTAGGCTCATAAAACACAAGCACACAACCCTAAAAATACATGTAAGTTCGACACCTAAAACTAGGTTTACATCAGTCTATTTATAGCTTGAAATCTGGACTGAATTGGGCTTCAAAAATGCAGCAATTAGACTGCTCACAAACCTGCAAAATTATCTCCAATAAAATAGGTCTTCAATCCAAAGTTTCCTATTATGTCTCCATAATTAAAAACAGCAGCAAATCCGAAAACCAACAAATAACCCTAATCCAAAAAGCTTTGGATGCCACATAGGATCACTAAATATTCACCGAATATTTAGTTACAAATAACAGTAACAGAATCTGCATTAAAAACTGACTTCATAGCGCGATGTCCTATGAGCAGTCATGGAACATCTTCATCCGACATGTTGAACAAAGAGTAATGAAACATATTATTAGACATCTTCATTCAACATCTGCTGCTACATGAGTGTCATACCCCAAATTTTGACCACTAAAGTTTCCCATCATTGTGCAAATCATCATCACAATATGGATGAATCATCATGCCTCATCAATCTCCTCAAGGAATTGTTGAGCATTAACTGCAATCAGACTTAGGGTTTCAAGCCCTCTCAGAGCCTTAGACAAAGGATCATTCAAGGAATGACTTGATCTTTAACTTGTATAACCTCTCAAGCATCCACAATGGATCAAAAGGACTCCCACTTCAAGGATTAAGCACAAGGCTGCTCCCATCTAGGTGGATCAAGTCTCAAGATCGACAGTGTCACCAAATTAGGGTTTTGATCGCCCAGGGCCTTCAGATGGGAAATTTCATCTGGGCACAAGCCAATGATCCAAAACATAACCTAATATAATTCATGGAACCTCATGAACCCAATCATCAAGTCAATTTTGCCTCAGGGGATGCATACATCAAAAATCAGGAATTAGGGTTTCTTGACCTAATTCCCCCCTAAGTTGACTTTTGGGACAAACCATGAGCCAAGACCTCAAGACATGATTTGAGGGTCTCTAATGAACCATATTGATCCATTTGGAACAATGGATTAATCCAAGAAGTGTGAGCAACAAGTCTCAATTTCATCTGCACCACAATTAGGGTTTCGCGAGAAAAGTCAACTATAACTTTGACTTTTGACCTGGACATGCTCCCAAACCCTAAGGCATGAATAAATATACCCTATGACACCCATGCAACATGTCCATCAAGTTTGATTTAGGTCAAGGACATGATTTCCTGAAGAATTGCACAGTTTGGAATTCATCTGATAAAAAGTCAACTGTGCACAAAAGTCAACTTTGACTTTTTGAGATTTTTCACCAAAATGGATTTTTAACCCTAAAATGATGTTAATGCATGATTTGAATCATCATTCATCAAGAAAAATCAAGAAAAGTTGGATAACTTGTAAAAGGGGTAACCATAAAAACTTAGAAAATTTTCTAAGTTAAAAATAAAGTGGCTAGGGTACCAACTTTGGAGGACCATAACTCCTAAACCACAAGGCCATTTTTTCTCATCCAAAACTTGATTTGTAGCCCTCATTATCATCTACAAAAACTTCAACTACAAGTCATTCCAATTCATTAAGGATTTTGAGTTATGGAGTGATCAAAATGGCTGAAAAGTGAAAATGTCACTTTTTCCAACACTTAGTGAAATTTTCACAAAGTCAGAATCTGCCTTCACTTTTTGCCAAATGTAGGGGGATTTTTCACTTGGAATCAAAAGAGATCAAAACCAAACTTGTTCAAATAGTTGTTGTATCATGTAAGAGCTTTCCAAAATGACCAAGAACATTGCCAAAATCAACCTACACCATGAGACATGACATTGTCAAGTTGCCTTGCTGAAATCTGTCAAAGCAGGCAGATTTTGCATTTTGGCTCGATTTGCCAAAATCAGCCAATTCCAACAGCTCTTATCCACTTGGACACCTCTGAGGATTGAATCTAAAGGGGACAATCACTGAGCCAAGCCTCCAAAGTCCATGGAACAAGAAATAACATGTTGAACCTAGAGTTGCCAAAATAGGGACAAGACTTCAATTTTGGAATGAGGCATTCAATGGAACCATCAAGGTGGCATGGACTGAGCCATTCTCATCTGAAATCAGTCAAGACTTATCCAAGACCAAGGGAACCAAAGCTCTGTGCCTTAACCTCTAGTCAATGGCTAGAGGAGACTTGATTTCTCATTGGACAACATTGGCCAAACCTACTTACCAGCTGCCATTCACTATTCCTTGCAAAACAAAGTTGCCCTACTATAAATAGAGCTCAATTGTGTTCAGTTTGAGTACACCAAAGCCATCTAACAGATGCTTTCCTCAAAATCTCTTTCTCTTGGCAAAAATGCCTTTCTTAGCAAGGTAGCTATCGGGTTTTGAGTTTGAGAGCTATTCCAACCAAACCAATCACTCACACACCTCACATACATCATATAGAAGTGATCCAAACAATCAAACAACATCTGGAACACAGATTTCACAAAATCACCAGCTGGTTGCTCAAACTTTCAATCAAGTTGCAGTTGAGATGCCATGAAGTGATCCAGCCAATTTCAATCAAGTCCAAGCATTCAAACACACTCCATAGGGTGTAGGGAAGCTGTTCAGATCATCACAACTCATCTGTAACACCTCCAACTCAGAAATCAATTTGCTCTTGCTGTCACGACTTGGAGGTAAGCCTAAGCTTGGTCATCTCTCAATCTATGCATATTTCTTCGCACAATAATTTGGCCATATGTTCATAATCATGCATGGAATGTTTTCCCTCAATTAATTGCATTGTTTGAATCATGTATCAAAAATCCTAGCCATCATGCAGAAATTAGGGTTCTTGAGGATTTTTCGCGATTTCTTGTTGTATGTTTAATTTAAATGAAATTAAAGTACATAGACATGATCGTGAGGTTGAGACGAGCACAATGATATGTGGATTGCATGATATAATCAAGTATTCATGGAGATTGGATAGAAAATGCAAAATCTGAGAATCCCAGAACACGCGCGTGTTCTTCAGCTGTTCTTGGCGCCATTTTTCATAAATTTGAATATTTGAATTTTGTGATTTTGTTTAATTGATTCAAAAATTAATTTCTCTCTGAGTATTAATGATTTTGAGTTGATTCTTTTTTTAATAATTCACAAAAATGTTAAATTATTTTATTTTCCCAAAAAATCCAAAAAATACTATTTATTTCATATAATTGATATTTTTGCAAAGAATTAATGTTTTAATTGTTTTTAACATTTTAAATATTTTTTCCACATTGATTTTGCAACTTTTAATGCTTTCTAATTATTTTGTAGGTCAATACTTAAATTTTGAAGCATTAATCCAAGATCACAATTTGTTTCCCATGTGTTAAACAATTTTTGATCATTTTAATTGAATTTTTATTCAATTAAATACATTTTTGGAAATAAATTAGGGTTTTGGATTAATTCAACCCTCATAAATCATTTTCAAAACACTTTGGGCCTCTATTAGAGTGTAAGACCCAATCCTTTTTTGACCAAATCATTTTGGGCCTCACTTATTGTATAAGTCCCGACACCGTCAAAAAATAAACGGCGCGATCGTCGCCTTTTCAAAAACCATCTGGGCCTCTCCTTGAGCTATAAGACCCATTCAAAACTCTTTGGGCCTCTATTAGAGTGTAAGACCCAACCCCCTTTTAACCAAAATCACTTTGGGCCTCACTTATTGTATAAGTCCCTCTGCGTTAAAAGAAAACCTCGGCGCGATCGCCATTTTTAAACGAAAAGTCAACTGGGCCTACCCTCGTGTTATAAGCCCCACTCTTCTTCTTTAAAACTTTTTGGGCCTCTTGAGAGAGTGTAAGACCCATCCCTCTATACAGAAAACCTTTTTGGGCCACAGTTACTTGTATAAGACCCCCTGTACAAATTCAACAGTGCAATCACTGCTAGAACCCTGGGCCTCTCCTTGAGCTGTAAGCCCCAAATCTTTCTTTCTCAAAGCACTTTCTCCTTTGATTTTGAATATACTGTTGTTTTCAATCTTTCTTTGTTGAACAACTAACCAAACAGCATGGAAGCTCTACAACGGAGTAAGTGTTTATCCGCTTTCATTTACTGCTTTCATATATAACTGTATTGTGGGGCTGCTCACTGTAAGTCTCCTTTCATAAACTCATATCGACTGTGTAATAATAGTATAGATATTCAGAGTTTCCCCGACAACTACGTCTAGAACTAGGTAAAGCCGTTTCGTTTATTCGTAGAAATAGACAGCTAGATCCCCAATAGGATCACCAGATACAGTCTTCTCTTCGGCTGTCCTCCTTAGGAATCGTCAAGAAACTCTACTCCCAAAGATGAATGTATTCTCCGTGAATGGCATCTTTGAGTTTCTTCCAAATTCTTGAACTTTCCTGACTTGATCTATTCCTTGTGAATAGCTTGCCTTGAATTTTTCGGGGTTTGGGGACCTATGGGCTTCTTAAAAGCATCGGCCTCCTCTTGGGCATCGTACAAGGACCCACAAGCTTCCTAAAAGCAACCCCGCCTCCTCTTGGGCTTAGTACAAGGACCCGTCGGCTTCTTAGAAGTATTCACAGCCTCCTCTTAGGCTTCGTATAATGATCTCTTCCTCCGGGAATGATAGCCTCCTCTTAGGCTTAGTACAAGGACCCGTCGGCTTCTTAAAAGCTTCCAGCCTCCTCTTGGGCTTCGTACAAATTGTCTCGACGACCTCCTAGAGGTTTAGGAACAAAACTTAGTAATCTTCATAGAACAGGTCCTTTCCAGAGTCTACTACTGTTTCTCAAAACATGGTACAAAAGAAGAAACTCTAGACTTAGAGAGTCTATTTTCCTTGAGTCTCAAAGACATTCTCAAGTGACCCCTTCAAGAATAGGAAGGAAACCCGCAGACTCGGATAGTCTCAATACCCTTTGGATTTCCCCTTTCCTTAAAGAAACAGGAAATAACCCGGGTCCTCGAACCAAATCCTCGAATACAGTGTTACTCATATAAGAACTGATTTTCTCTTTTAAAATTAGTATACTGGATCTGTCACTTAACTGAACAGTTACACTAGCCTCCTCTTGGGCTTTGTACAATGATTCTCCCCAGCGGAGCAAACCGTCTTTTTTAGCTCCTGTAGAATCCAAACCTTTTAGCCTCTCTCTCTCGGGCTTTATACGAGATACAAAAAGGTTCTTATTGAGCCAAACAAATTTTCACCTCCATCTCGGGCTTTCTACGAGATACAAAAACACTCTCTTGTTGAGTATAAAAGATTCTCTTGTTGAGTCAAACCCTTTTAGCCTCTCTCTCGGGCTTTGTACGAGACACATATTAGCCTCCTCTTAGGCTTTGTATAAGAAAACCACTGGTTGATCCAATCAACCTTTTAGGATCAAATCTGTGCCTCGTTCACAGTACTCAAACATCAACAACTCCTTCCCTTTCATCTAATCGCTGTAAGCGGCAAGCCTCTGGATCATCTATATCCATGCCACTGTCCTTCTTTTAGCATGAGGAATTCCTAAGGAAAGATGGCGTTGCTCTATACTGAGTTAAAGTCTTCTCCTTCAGGTTAAAACCCTTTCTTCGGAAATTATGGCATTGCTAGGATCCGCGTATCCCGGTTAAAGTAATTCTCCTTTACCCCTCTTTAGGGACGACAAATTCTCTCTAAAGTCGAGACCTTTCAGCTTCATATCTTGGGCTTTGAACAAGATACAAACAACCTTTTCGCTTCACGTCTTGGGCTTTGAACAAGACACCAAAAACCATTTCCTCCCATAGAATAGGAGGAACTACGAACGCTCTGATTTCCCTGTTTCGGTAAACGGGAATACGTAGGCATAAGATCGAAAGAAAAGATCTTAGCGAGCACACTAAACAAAAACCCAAATCCCATTTCAAAAGCAGTAATTCAAAAACATCCTAGATCCTTGTTCCCCGTCAGAAACCCTCTGCCTAGATAAAAAGAAAGAAAACCGTATTGGCGAAAATACAAATAACCATTACAAAGGCCCCCCACATTGTAGCATTCGTAACCTAACAGACCGCTGTTTAAACTCAGTATGCGAAGCAGGGTTAATTGGAGACATCTATTTCCCTTCCTTCATCAGCTTTAATAGGATAAAAAAATGAATCGACCTGTAGTAAACTCAACCGCAGAGAGTGACCAGTGCTTAAGAACCACGTCCAAAATCGCTCGCTACAGAAAAGTGGCGCCCACCTTGGGGCATGACAGATCTTTGTTTTTCTTCTTATCCTTTTTCTCTTCACTTGTGTGAATACCACATATTGGGACTCCGCCGGGGAACCCATTTTCTGTCAGGAACTTAGGATCCTTAGCTTCATTAGGTCTAGGATGTTTAAGACAAATATATATACTGCTTTTCCTAATTGCTATATGTGTTTATTTTTTTGCTACTGGGAATGCGTGTGATGCCGCATGTGGTGAGATTGAGTATACACCTAGGAAAAGCCAACCCTTTCGTAGTGCGGAAGCTATCGGAAATAGCTGTTACGCGATACTACCCTAATTTGAGGCTGGGGATCTATTCTCGATGAATAACACTTACTCTAAGATTGCACACAACTCGCTGGCGATCCGCTTGTTGTCTGCCTTCTTGGGAGGAGCTAATGATAATGAGTACAGGTACAAAAATCACCTTAGTAAACCTTTGGGGATGGGTAGAGCCTTGACTTCATGACAACGACCCTCTGACCCCATGTTTTTTCTATGTTTTTGTGTGCTGCATTCATGCATTCATCTAAAAAACATTAAAACATTCAAAAAAATTTCTCTTCTAGTCTCTCTGTTTTTCAAAATAAACTAAGACTGTGATTGCAAATATCAGAGAAAAGGATTGCACTAATGAATTTCGGTAGAAGGAGAACTCACCAGTATACCTTCAAGGTTCCAAAACTAGAGGATTTGAGAAGGTTAGCAAGGATGATCACTAACCCAGAGGCTTTTAGTGCCAAGCACGGTGGTTTGCTACCACTGTTAAGAGTCCATGTGATTGAGGGAATCATGGACGCGCTCATTCAGTTATACAATCCGGTTTATCACTGTTTCACATTCCCAGATTACCAGCTAGCACCAACGCTGGAGGAGTATTCTCATCTGTTGGATCTGCATATCACTGATCGAGCTCCATTTTCTGGACTGGAAGAAATTCCAAAGAATCAGACCATTGCGAGAGTAATTCATTTGGACGAGTCTGAGGTCAGGACTCACCTGACTACCAAGGGTGGCATCCAAGGTTTTCCAGCCCAGTTCTTAACAAAGAAAGCTCTGTACTTCGCTAGTATAGGGAACGGGCCTGCTTTCGAAAGCATCTTTGTCTTGCTCACCTACGGGTTATTTTTGTTGCCCAACATTAATAACTTCATCGATATCAACGCTATTAAGGTTTTTCTCATTGGAAACCATGTGCCGACTTTGCTCGCGGATGCGTATCATTCTGTACACTTAGGAAATTTGTACAGCGGAGGGGAGATCACATGCTGTGTACCTTTGCTCTACAAATGGTTTATCTCTTATTTGCCTAAGTCTGCTGCTTTTTGGGATTGCAAGAGTGTCTTGCGCTGGTCGTAGAAGATCATGTCTCTTACCAACTCTGATATAGATTGGTGCATTAGGATTTATGATGGGATCAGGATCATTGATCGTTGTGGAAACTTCCCCAACGTACCCCTCATAGGAACTAAAGGAGGAATCAACTATCACCCGATATTGGTTTTTCGTCAATTTGGATACCCGATGAGACACATCCCGCTGGGTGTTCATCTGGAAGGTCTTTTCTTCAAGGAAGGAGAAAACGACAGAGCACTGAAGATGGAAATAGTGCATGCGTGGAAGCACGTTCATAAGAAAGGACGAGAGTCTCTAGGAAAACCAAACTGTGTCTCGGTGGAGCCTTATCTCCACTGGGTACAAACTAGAGCTCTCAAGCTAAAAATGCCTTATCCTCGTTACGGAATTCTTCCACCGAGGGAATCTGTCATGTACTTCATGACGGAAACTGAAAAGCTTCAGGTTACTCTCAACAAAGTTCAAAAGGAGAGGAGGTCTTGGAAGAACAAGTACCACACCCTCAACATAGAGTGTATCCAAATACAGCAACTACTGAAAGAGAAAGATGCTCTGATTGAGATTGTAGAGCAACATGCTGTAGAGAATCAAGATGACCAAAGGAATTTGCTCGCTCCTTTCACCTGGCAAAGGAATGAAAACCCGACAACGGCTCAAGTGCCACAGTCAAAGAAAAGGAAGATATCAGAATCAGCTCCCGGTTTCTCTTCAGAGAGGACTCGGGACCCATTAGCTTAGGTTTCTGTTTCTGCACCTTGTAATCTACTGTATTTCCATTTCTGTAATCCTTGAAATTTCAATAAAAAGGGGTTTCCCCACCGTTTGATATTTGCAATCTAATTGTCGAAGTTTATTTTGATTAAATCAACAAACAATTAATATAAATCATTGCATTTTTATCATTCTCACATCGCGTATTCTTCTTACCTACAAATCTCACGTTTGTGTCTCGGTTCTAGAGTCAAATTGTCTCATTCGTACAATACTCGGGCTAATCGTAAAAAAAAAATGGATGATCTTGAGGAAGAAAACAGAGAGTTGAAAGAAGAGATCGACGCTCTGAGAGAGGATATGAGAAAGCTTTATAACGACATGCAAGCCATGACAGAAGCTCAGCTACAAAGGACTGTGATCTCGGAGATCACCTCAGCGCCCATAGTGGAGAAGTTCGATCCTAGGTATCAGATGCCGAAAGATCGTCCCTGGGGCATGCCTGCGAACTATATCCCGGAAGGATATGTTCCGCCGCTGGTCTTGAAGGTTACAAACTTCGGGAAAGCGAAGATGCCAGAGGCATGCTGAAAACTCCTGAAGGTTACAAACTTCGGGAAACGCCAAGATTCAACGCCGTAGGTACGGTACCACCCCCTGTGGTGCACGTTGTCCCGGAAGGACAGATTCCACAGATACCTTCTGGCAAGAAGGAGACTATGTTTGACCGAATGGATGAATTCCAGGAACATTTCTTGGAAATACAGAGGGAACTGCAAGCCATTCGCGGTCAGGATCTTTTTGGAAAGGACGCTACAGACCTTTATCTGGTCCCAATGTGAAAGTTCCGCACAAATTCCAAGTGCCCGACTTTGAAAAATACAAGGGTAACTCTTTCCCTCAAAGTCATTTGACAATGTACGCTCGACGAATGTCAGCTCAGACGGAAAATCAGGACCTCCTGATTCACTACTTTCAGGATAGTTTAACCGGTGCCGCCTTAAAATGGTACATGGGTTTAAACCGTGCCTCGATCAACACATTCAGAGATCTTGGCAAAGCCTTTGTTCAACATTACAAATACAATTTGGACATGGCACCCAACAGAGATCAACTCAGATCGATGTCTCAAAAGGACAAGGAAACCTTTAAGGAGTATGCTCAAAGGTGGCGTGAAATTGCCGCTCAAATTTGTCCACCTCTTGAGGAAAAAGAGATGACAAAGATCTTCTTAAAGACCTTGAGCTCATTTTACTACGGCCGAATGGTCGCCAGTGCGCCCAGTGATTTCACCGAAATGGTCGGCATGGGTGTACGTCTTGAGGAAGCCGTCCGAGAAGGACGTTTGGTAAAAGACACTGGATCAACGAGCGGTACTAAAAAATACGGTAGTGCTCTCCCTAAGAAAAAAGAGCAAGATATTGGGAATATCTCTCTCGGAAAGCAAAGGCGTCGTTACCAACCAGTAGCAGCGGTAACTCCTGCTATCGGCCCCGCGCTCGTTCCTACGTATCAACCTCAGGTTGCACAGAGCCAACCTAATTAGCAAAGGACACAACAGCCTCTTCAGCAGGCTCGTCCTCAGTACAATAACAACCGTACAACACGATCATCAGGGTTTGATCCTATACCCGTGTCGTACGCAGAACTGTTTCCGTTACTACTGGCTAAGGGGCACATCCATACTAAGTCTCCTCTTACTGTACCGAAAAATCCGTCTTTTTGATTTAAAGCGGATCAGACATGCCCTTATCATCAAGGAGGATCGGGGCATAACATAGAGAATTGCCTCAATTTCAAATCTGACGTACAGAAGCTTGTTAGGAGTGGGCTCTTATCTTTCAAAGATACGAATCCTAATGTTCTCATGAACCCGCTGCCTCAACATGAGAAAGCTACGGTCAATTTGATTGAGAAAGAGACTAACAATGTCTATCAAATTCACGATGTAATCTTGTTGAGAACCGATCTGGTCAAGATGCATTGTAGACAGAGTAGATATGGCCATGTGCCACCTCATAATTATCATCAGTGTGACATCTGCTCTAAAGACAATCAAGGATGTTCTGTAGTGCAAGCAGCTATACAGGAACAGATGGATCTCGGATGGATCCAAGAGCACAGAGTTTGTGGAGTTAACATGGTCTACACGAATTCCAACATCATTCAGAACCATGATATCCGTGCAATGAATGTCAACTTGGTGGCAATGCACTCAAGGCAAAGCCAGTATCATAATCTGCCGCGGCACGATTACAATTCCTGTCTGACTTGCTCGGTAAACAAACAGGGATGCTCTTTCATACAAGAGGCCCTCCAGCGTCAGATGGATCTTGGATGGATCCAAGACTACCATGATAGGAATCCCTATCAAATCAACATGGTTCAGATTTTCGATATTCGCGTGATGAATACCAACCTGGTGGAGTTACATGCTGAGCAGGTCCGACTCGGATTCCTGATCTCACATGACTATCAAGGCTGTAAAGCGGGTTGCGAAAATGATCGAGGTTGTACCTTTGTTCAGGAGGCACTTCAGCACTTGTTAAATCATTGGTGGATGCCAATCTACATGGATGAAGATACTCAGCAGATTAGTATCAGTAACAGGAATCCTACTCGGCGTCAAAGTCAGGATGTACGATCAGTGGAAGCTAACCTAGTGAGGTTACATTGTATCCAAAGTGGGTGTGGCCAGGTGCCCCCACACAACTATGACAGTTGTAGCGTCTGTTCAGAAAGTAACCAAGGATGTTACCTTGTGAGAGCAGCTCTTCAAGGTCAAGTGGATCACGGAGAGATTCGCCCATACCCAGGTTCCGAACCCATCAACGGGGCGCCAGATTACCTTGCCGATCAAGTTGGGGATGTTTTTGCTATCATTCCTTTGCTTGATGAATCCAGAGTTTCCAACTGGGAACGGATCGAGATTACTTATGATGGTCAGAAAAATAAAAAAGTTCCCGTAGTCATCTATCTGCCGGGACCATTACCGTATGAATCAGCCAAGGCGATCCCTTACAAATACGGTGCAACAACAATTGAAAATGGAAAGGAAATTCCATTACCCTCCGTCGTGAATATTGCAGACATCAGTCGTGTAACACGGAGCGGTCGAATCTTCAACCGAGATGTTGGAGAATCAAACAAAGAAAAGGAACTTCAGACAGAAATTCCTGATCCACCAGTCGGTCAATCCAGTAATCCCGACCTTTCGAAAGACAAAGATGAGATGCTTAAGCTCATCCAAAGGAGTGAATACAACATTATTGATCAGCTGTTAAGACTCCTTCAAAGATCTCAGTGTTATCATTGTTACTCAGTTCAGAAGCCCACAGGGAGGCTCTACAGAAAGTCTTGGAGCAAGCCTTTGTGGAACAGGATGCAACAATCAGACAGTTCGATAGTATTGTCTCTAACATCACTTCCTGCAACAATCTGGGATTTAGTGATGAAGAATTACCTGAAGAGGGTCGTCGTCATAACATGGCACTTAATATCATAGTCAACTGCCAGGACGATGCTTTAGCTAGCGTACTGGTAGACACAGGGTCAGCCCTGAATGTTATGCCGAAGTCCACTTTGATGCAATTATCATTCAAAGGCCCTCCGATGAGAATCAACGAGGTCGTCGTCAAAGCATTCGACGGATCCAGGAAAACAGTTATCGGTGAAGTTGATCTTCCCATAACTATTGGTCCTCACACTTTCCAAGTCACTTTCCAGGTCATGGATATCCGGGCAACGTACAATTGTTTATTAGGAAGACCTTGGATACATCAGGCTGGAGCGGTCACTTCGACTCTCCACCAAAAGCTAAAGTTCGTCAAGAACGATCAACTTGTCACAGTCTGTGGGGAACAGGCTTTGCTTGTAAGTAACTTATCACCATCCGCTGGTATAAAACCTGATGAGGTTATTGGAACGCAGTTCCAAGCACTATCGGTTAGCAAGGACAATCAATCCGGAGGAGGAACATCAATTTCCTCGTACACGGATGCTATCAAAGCGGTCGAGAGTACCAATACAAAAGGATGGGGACAGCTTGTCATTCCTATTGACAATAAAACAAAGAAGGGTCTTGGTTTTTCTGCAACCTGTACCCAGACAGCTGCCAGCGATGAAAGTCTTCATCCCATTCAGAACTTCTTCCGTAGTGGAGGTTTCCTCCAACCAGTGACTCAAGTAGTCCATGCTATCAATGAAGAGGATCCCTTTGACATAGATGAGGAATGGAAGTCCTATCTTAACGAGGACGGTTATGTGTCGCTGGACGAAACGCAAATTCCATTTTGCTATCCTGCACAGAGTCCGAAATTTATACCCAGATCAAATGTTGAAATGATCTATGGAGATTGTGATCCGGAAGGATGCCGTGCTCCACCAAATTCATTAGAGGAAGACACTCCGATGAAGGACAATTTCGACTACAATTACTATGGCCCAATGGATGGTCTGCCAATGTGGCAACCTTATCCAGGAGACTTGGGGCAAGAGAATCAGCCGAGAAATGAAAATCAGTTGACCGTCATTGAACAGAATACTTGTGTCCCCGACATGTCATGGGATCAACACTCAGGTCATTCGGAAATTACTCAACATGACGATGAATTCTCAACGTTCGCAGGACTTGAATTCATCAATTACGCTTTTCCTGAGGTCAACGTCATCGAGAGAGATGACTCCTCCAGTTCCAAAGAAGTTTGGGACACTCTGGGAGAACCAAGTGGAAAATACAACTTCATGGTCAAGTACACCGCTCCCGCAAGCTTTCGTATCAGGCTCGAAGATATCCAGTCAACTGGATGGGGAGATGCACCTGAGAGCACCAATACTTTGCAAAATACAATAGAGGAATCCTCCTACGACAATTCTGCCTGGGAGACAGATTCCAATGATCCTGCTCCACCAGAAATCAGCGTCATTTCTGAAGACAAATCAAGGAAGGTGCCAGACTTTGTGATTCACCAAGGAGTTCGCCGCCAGTGGGTTGCTGTCGAGGTTCCGAAGGTCGTTCACCAGTCAAAATAATTGCCATCTTTAAGCCTTTCACCCTACCCAGGTGAAACAAATGTTTTGATAGGGCTCGCTTTCTATAAATTTCCCTCTTCGCTTTGCCCGAAGCAACAGAGTTTTGTTTTATAGGGCTGTAGTTTCAAGAACTGACTTGTGCATTAATAAAATAACGTCGTTCTGTAATTTCCGCATTAATTGCTGTTTTCTCTTTTTGCTTTTTTCAGAAAATGGTAATCCTAAAAAAAACAATCAATAATAAAAACAAGTAGTAAATTCAAAACACTGCACACACTTGCATTTTCTCTATCTCTTCTAAACACGAATCATCACGTCATGCAGATTGCTTGTTTTACACCCCGTTGAAACATACGATCCGATGCCTTCTCCCGACTTTGAGTTCCCGGTATTTGGGGCTGAAGAAGAAGTTGACAACGAAATTCCAGAAGAGATCTCCCGACTACTCAGACAAGAGGAAAGGTCCATTGAACCTCACAAAGAGTCGTTGGAAACGGTAAACTTGGGTTCAGAAGGAGAGAGAAAAGAAATCAGGATTGGGGCACTGCTCAGTCCAACTTCCAGAGAGGGTTTGATAAAGCTTCTCCGAGAATTTCCCGATGTATTTGCTTGGTCCTATCAGGATATGCCTGGGTTGGATACCAGCATCGTGGAACATCATTTACCATTGAGATCGGAATGTCCGCCAGTAAAGTAAAGGTTGAGACGCACTCACCCGGACATGGCCATCAAAATCAAAGAGGAGGTACAGAAACAGATCGGCGCGGGTTTCCTCGCTACATCTGAATATCCTCAATGGTTAGCCAACATCGTACCTGTTCCTAAAAAGGACGGAAAGGTCAGAATGTGTGTTGATTACAGAGATCTGAACAAGGCAAGTCCAAAGGACGATTTTCCTTTGCCACACATTGACATGCTGGTAGACAGCACAGCAAAGTTCAAAGTTTTCTCCTTCATGGATGGATTCTCGGGCTATAACCAGATCAAAATGGCGCCGAAAGACATGGAGAAAACTTCGTTCATTACCCCATGGGGTACCTTTTGTTACAAGGTAATGTCGTTCGGTTTGAAGAATGCCGGGGCAACCTATCAAAGGGCCATGACTACTCTGTTTCATGACATGATACACAAAGAAATCGAGGTATATGTCGATGATTTGATTGCAAAATCAAAAACAGAGGATGAGCACGTTGAACATCTGTCAAAATTGTTCGAACGTCTAAGAAAATTCAAGCTCCGCTTGAATCCCAACAAGTGCACCTTCGGTGTCCGTTCAGGGAAACTCTTAGGGTTCATCGTCAGCCAGAAAGGAATTGAGGTTGATCCTGACAAGGTCAAAGCCATTCAAGCAATGCCTTCTCCGAAAAATGAAAAACAAGTCAGAGAATTCTTGGGTCGTTTGAACTACATCTCCAGATTCATATTCCTTATGACTACCACTTGTGCGCCGATTTTCAAATTACTAAAAAAGAACCAGGATTGCGTTTGGTCAGAAGTCTGCCAAACTGCCTTCGACAGTATTAAGGAATATCTGTTGAATCCTCCGATTCTATCACCTCCCGTGGAAGGAAGACCACTGATCATTTATCTCACAGTCCTTGAGGACTCGATGAGGTGTGTACTTGGCCAACAAGACGAAACCAAAAGGAAAGAGTCTGCCATTTACTATCTGAGCAAGAAGTTCACTGATTATGAAACTCGGTACACGATGTTCAAGAAAACTTGTTGCGCTTTGGCTTGGTCAGCCAAACGTCTTCGCCAGTACATGATTCGTCATACTACTTGGTTGGTCTCCGAGATGGATCCAATCAAGTACGTCTTCGAAAAACCTGCTCTAACGGGAAGGATTGCCCGTTGGCAGATGTTACTATCAGAATATGACATAGAGTACCACGCTCAGAAAGCCGTTAAGGGAAGTATTTTAGCCGATCATTTGGCTCATCAACCGATTGACGATCAGGAATCAATCGGGTTTGACTTCCCAGACGAAGATGTCATGTATCTAAAAATGAAAGATTGCGATGAACCGTTACCCAGCGAAGGGCCAGAACCAGGTTCCCAATGGGGAATAATCTTTGACGGAGCTGTTAATCATTACGGAAATGGAATTGGGGCAATCATTGTTACCCCTCAGGGTACCCACATTCCTTTCACTGCCAGACTTATGTTCAAATGTACGAACAACTAGGCCGAATACGAAGCTTGTATCATGGGTCTCGAAGAAGCGATTGATTTAAGGATAAAAAACTTGGACGTATACGGCGATTCAGCCTTGGTTATCAATCAGATAACAGGAGATTGGAACACATACCAATCAGGATTGATTCCTTACAAAGACTATGCGAGAAGGTTGTTACCTTTCTTCAACAGAGTTGAGTTTCATCACATCCCTCGTGGTGAGAATCACATGGCTGATGCATTAGCCACTCTTTCTTCCATGATTAGCGTAGGTCGATGGAATGACCTACCTAAGATTGAAGTAATGCGCCTTGAACGGCCCGCCTACATCTTCACGATTGAAGCAGTCATAGATGACAGACCTTGGTATCACGATATCAAATGCTTCCTTCAGAAACAAGAGTACCCACCTGGGGCACTAAGAAAGGACAGAAAAACCCTCAGAAGGCTAGCTGGAAGCTTCTTCCTGAGCGGTGACACTCTTTATAAGAGGAATTTTGACATGGTCTTGCTCCGATGTGTGGACAGGCCAGAAGCAGACATGCTTATGAAAGAAATTCATGAAGGATCCTTTGGCACTCATGCCAACGGACATACAATGACGAGAAAAATTCTCAGAGCCGGGTACTATTGGTTGACCATGGAATCCGACTGCTACAAGTACATGAGGAAGTGTCACAAGTGTCAGATATACTCCGACAAAATTCATGTACCGCCAACGCATCTCAAAGTTCTCTCTTCCCCATGGCCTTTTTCCATATGGGGAATCGACATGATTGGCTTGATTGAACCTAAGGCTTCAAACGGACATCGGTTTATCCTGGTAGCCATTGATTACTTCACCAAGTGGGTCGAAGCAGCGTCGTACGCTAATGTTACCCGACAAGTGGTGGTCCGATTTATCAGAAACAATATCATCTGCCGTTATGGTGTTCCAAGCCAGATCATTACAGATAATGGATCTAACTTGAACAATAGGATGATGAAGGAGTTGTGTGCAGAGTTCAAGATTGAACACCATAACTCATCTCCCTACCGACCCAAGATGAACGGAGCGGTAGAAGCGGCTAACAAGAACATCAAGAGAATCGTTCAAAAGATGGTTGTAACCTACAAAGATTGGCATGAAATGCTACCCTTTTCCCTTCATGATTATCGTACATCTGTCCGCACTTCAACAGGGTCAACCCCTTTCTCTCTAGTGTATGGCATGGAGGCAGTGCTCCCCATAGAAGTAGAGATCCCGTCAATCCGAGTATTGATGGAAGCTAAGCTCACGGAAGCTGAATGGTGTCAAAGTCGACACGACGAACTGAATCTGATCGAAGAGAAACGAATCACGGAACTATGCCACGGTCAGTTGTATCAACAAAGAATGAAGAGGGCATTCGACAAAAAGGTCCGACCTCGCGTCTTCAGAAAAGGAGACCTTGTGCTCAAGAAGATTCAATCATTTCTCACTGATACTCGGGGCAAATGGACCCCAAATTATGATGGCCCCTATGTGGTCACGAAAGCTTTCTCAGGCGGTGCCTTGAAACTTGCAACCATGGACGGAGAGGAATTTGCCCACCCCACGAATGTTGATGTAGTCAAGAAATACTTCGCCTAAACTAAAAAAAAAGAGAACGTCTCGGTGGATTGAAAACCCGAAAGGGCGGTCCAGAAAAAAGTTAGAGACATGAAAAAAAATCATCCCGATGGATTGGAAACATCATAGTACAATCCAGGCAAAAATTAGGGATAATGGCAAGTAACTATGTTCAACAGAGGCAAGTCCCTTAGCAGCAGTTACATCATCTCCAGACATGGTCATCTTCGACAGAAGCTCAGGATGCCCCGAACTCAAAGTTGGTAGAAGGATAGTGGTTGTTATGTTTCAACGTAGCCCTTTTCCCTGTAAATTACCATTTTCTAACTTTGTATATACTCTTTGGAATCACGCGTTTGGCTGATCTCCATCTTATCAATAAAATTTGAGCCCTTGTGCTTTTGTTTGTAATTCTTACTTGTTTTAGCTTTACAGAACGACGTTGTTTAACTTAATTAACGACTCTTGAAATAAAACAAAATGAATTTACTTGTTAAAACTTTTTCTGCTTTAAATTAAAGATGGCATTTCTTTTGACTGTGAACATCGAAAGAACGTCGATTGCGTCTCCAAAGGCGTTCGAGCCTCAAAGTGCAGAATCAAAGTACTCCTTCTAAGCCAGTATGCCTGAATGAAGGATCAACTGTGTCAGATGCGGTGTTCCCATCTGATACCTTCGGCCGAGTTCTCATCTCCTAAGCCCGATCAACATAGCTCCCAACAGGGACTATCTCTCCTAAGCAAGGTGGAATTGCTATTTTGAACCAACGGTACTTCTTCGTCCCGCGATGGCCGAGTATTCAATCGTGCTCATCTATTAGTCTGTATGTCGCGTCTGTTTTGTCAGCATAAACATACATACATCATGCATTTTTGATTTGCATTCGCATTTCATATGGCATCGATATCATTTGAGTCGGTCTTATCCTGCCGTGATAACCTTCCTCTCAATCGAGTTGTCAGCCTTGTCCTCATCAGGAATTGCTGCGTCTGAACAATCTCACTACCAGTGTATCTTTAGATCAGAGTCGGCGCTTGACCACTTTGATAACTTGAACCTCTGAAAGATCAGAGAAACTTTCAGCAGATGTCACTCTTCTCCATTGAAGATGATATCCTCGCTTTCCCGGATTAAGGAAAATCCCTAGAGAAAGCCTCTTAAACAGAGATTCGGGAGTACATCAGTGTTTCTCCGAAAATCCGCTAATGAAAAGGTCATCGGCACCTCAAAATTGGACCACATCATATGGCATTTCTCCGGGAAAATCCCGAGAAAAGTATGATGCAATATCCCCAAGCGAAAGCAGTCTCTCAAGAGACTCGCTTTCCCCAGTAGAATCGACAAATGGCATCTCCAGCAGAGAAGTTTGTGCAACTCTACAACTTAGACGTTGGGTTCCCCAGCAAGTCTGACATCAAAACCTTTTCCGTCAAATGGCATCTCCCCAGGAAAATTCGGCAAGAATTTTGAGGAAAACCGCTACTAATAGCGTCCCTTGTCAATAAAGTTTATTGACAAAAGAAACTAAGACCAGTTCCTTGGTTGGAAACCAGGAACGAGGGGAAGTTTAAATCACAAACTGAGACCGGTTCCTTGGTTGGAAACCAGGAACGAGGGGAAGTTTAAATCAGAAACTGAGACCAGTTCCTTGGTTAGAAACCAGGAACGAGGGGAAGTTTGAATCAGAAACTGAGACCAGTTCCTTGGTTGGAAACCAGGAACGAGGGGAAGTTTAAATCAGCAACTGAGACCAATTCCTTGGTTGGAAACCAGGAACGAGGGGAAGTTTAAATCAGAAACTGAGACCAGTTCCTTGGTTGGAAACCAGGATCGAGGGGAAGTTTGAATCAGCAACTGAGACCAGTTCCTTTGTTGGAAACCGGGATCGAGGGGAAGTTTACCTTTTCTAAGCATCATTACTTAGCAAAAGAAGATGAATGCGCAAGCTGCCATTCCTAGCCATCAAAATTTTGGATATTCCGATATTTAATCCTCTTGCACCCCGAATGCTCGAATACTTTCGTCATTCACACCTTCGGGTCCAAGAAGATTAAATAAGGGCATCTGTCATACCCCAAATTTTGACCACTAAAGTTTCCCATCATTGTGCAAATCATCATCACAATATGGATGAATCATCATGCCTCATCAATCTCCTCAAGGAATTGTTGAGCATTGACTGTAATCAGACTTAGGGTTTCAAGCCCTCTCAGAGCCTTAGACAAAGGATCATTAAAGAAATGACTTGATCTTTAACTTTTCTAACCTCTCAAGCACCCACAATGGATCATAAGGACTCCCACTTCAAGGATTAAGCATAAGGCTGCTCCCTTCTAGGTGGATCAAGTCTCAAGATCGACAGTGTCACCAAATTAGGGTTTTGATCACCCAGGGCCTCCAGATGGGAAATTTCATCTGGGCACAAGCCAATGATCCAAAAAATAACCTAATATACTTCATGGAACCTCATGAACCCAATCATCAAGTCAATTTTTCCTCAGGGGATGCATACATCAAAAATCAGGAATTAGGGTTTCTTGACCTAATTCCCCCCTAAGTTGACTTTTGGGACAAACCATGAGCCAAGACCTCAAGACATGATTTGAGGGTCTCTAATGAACCATATTGATCCATTTGGAACAATGGATTAATCCAAGAAGTGTGAGCAACAAGTCTCAATTTCATCTGCACCACAATTAGGGTTTCGGGAGAAAAGTCAACTGTAACTTTGACTTTTGACCTGGACATGCTCCCAAACCCTAAGGCATGAATAAATATACCCTATGACACCCATGGAACATGTCCATCAAGTTTTATTTAGGTCAAGGACACGATTTCCTGAAGAATTGCACAGTTTGGAATTCATCTGATAAAAAGTCAACTGTGCACAAAAGTCAACTTTGACTTTTTGAGATTTTTCACCAAAATGGATTTTTAACCCTAAAATGATGTTAATGTATGATTTGAATCATCATTCATCAAGAAAAATCAAGAAAAGTTGGATAACTTGTAAAAGGGGTAACCATAAAAACTTAGAAAATTTTCTAAGTTAAAAATAAAGTGGCTAGGGTACCAACTTTGGAGGACCATAACTCCTAAACCACAAGACCATTTTTTCTCACCCAATGCTTGATTTGTAGCCCTCATTATCATCTACAAAAACTTCAACTACAAGTCATTCCAATTCATTAAGGATTTTGAGTTATGGAGTGATCAAAATGGCTGAAAAGTGAAAATGTCACTTTTTCCAACACTTAGTGAAATTTTCACTAAGTCAGAAACTGCCTTCACTTTTTGCCAAATGTAGGGGGATTTTTCACTTGGAATCAAAAGAGATCAAAACCAAACTTTTTCAAACAGTTGTTGTATCATGTAAGAGCTTTCCAAAATGACCAAGAACATTGCCAAAATCAACCTACACCATGAGACATGACATTGTCAAGTTGCCTTGCTGAAATCTGTCAAAGCAAGGCAGATTTTGCATTTTGGCTCGATTTGCCAAAATCAGCCAATTCCAACAGCTCTTATCCACTTGGACACCTCTGAGGATTAGATCTAAAGGGGACAATCACTGAGCCAAGTCTCTAAAGTCTATGGAACAAGAAATAACATGTTGAACCTAGAGTTGCCAAAATAGGGACAAGACTTCAATTTTGGAATGAGGCATTCAATGGAACCATCAAGGTGGCATGGACTGAGCCATTCTCATCTAAAATCAGTCAAGACTTATCCAAGACCAAGGGAACCAAAGCTCTGTGCCTTAACCTCTAGTCAATGGCTAGAGGAGACTTGATTTCTCATTGGACAGCATTGGCCAAACCTACTTACCAGCTGCCATTCACTATTCCCTACAAAACAAACTTGCTCTACTATAAATAGAGCTCAATTGTGTTTAGTTTGAGTACACCAAAGCCATCTAACAGATGCTTTCCTCAAAATCTCTTTCTCTTGGCAAAAATGCCTTTCTTAGCAAGGTAGCTATCGGGTTTTGAGTTTGAGAGCTATTCCAACCAAACCAATCACTCACACACCTCACATACATCATATAGAAGTGATCCAAACACTCAAACAACATCTGGAACACAGATTTCACAAAATCACCAGCTGGTTGCTCAAACTTTCAATCAAGTTGCAGTTGAGATGCCATGAAGTGATCCAACCAATTTCAATCAAGTCCAAGCATTCAAACACACTCCATAGGGTGTAGGGAAGCTGTTCAGATCATCACAACTCATCTGTAACACCTCCAACTCAGAAATCGATTTGCTCTTGCTGTCACGACTTGGAGGTAAGCCTAAGCTTGGTCATCTCTCAATCTATGCATATTTCCTCGCACAATAATTTGGCCATATGTTCATAATCATGCATGGAATGTTTTCCCTCAATTAATTGCATTGTTTGAATCATGTATCAAAAATCCTAGCCATCATGCAGAAATTAGGGTTCTTGAGGATTTTTCGTGATTTCTTGTTGTATGTTTAATTTAAATGAAATTAAAGTACATAGACATGATCGTGAGGTTGAGACGAGCACAATGATATGTGGATTGCATGATATAATCAAGTATTCATGGAGATTGGATAGAAAATGCAAAATCTGAGAATTCTAGAACACGCGCGTGTTCTTCAATTGTTCTTGGCGCCATTTTTCATAAATTTGAATATTTGAATTTTGTAATTTTGTTTAATTGATTCAAAAATTAATTTCTCTCTGAGTTTTAATGATTTTGAGTTGATTCTTTTTTTAATAATTCACAAAAATGTTAAATTATTTTATTTTCCCAAAAAATCCTAAAAATACTATTTATTTTATATAATTGATATTTTTGCAAAGAATTAATGTTTTAATTGTTTTTAACATTTTAAATATTTTTTCCACATTGATTTTGCAACTTTTAATGCTTTCTAATTATTTTGTAGGTCAATACTTAATTTTTGAAGCATTAATCCAAGATCACAATTTGTTTCCCATGTGTTAAACAATTTTTGATCATTTTAATTGAATTTTTATTCAATTAAATACATTTTTGGAAATAAATTAGGGTTTTGGATTAATTCAACCCTCATAAATCATTTTCAAAACACTTTGGGCCTCTATTAGAGTGTAAGACCCAATCCTTTTTTGACCAAATCATTTTGGGCCTCACTTATTGTATAAGTCCCGACACCGTCAAAAAACAAACGGCGCGATCGTCGCTTTTTCAAAAACCATCTGGGCCTCTCCTCGAGCTATAAGACCCATTCAAAACTCTTTGGGCCTCTATTAGAGTGTAAGACCCAACCCCCTTTTAACCAAAATCACTTTGGGCCTCACTTATTGTATAAGTCCCTCTGCGTTAAAAGAAAACCTCGGCGCGATCGCCATTTTTAAACGAAAAGTCAACTGGGCCTACCCTCGTGTTATAAGCCCCACTCTTCTTCTTTAAAACTTTTTGGGCCTCTTGAGAGAGTGTAAGACCCATCCCTCTATACAGAAAACCTTTTTGGGCCACAGTCACTTGTATAAGACCCCCTGTACAAATTCAACAGTGCAATCACTGCTAGAACCCTGGGCCTCTCCTTGAGCTGTAAGCCCCAAATCTTTCTTTCTCAAAGCACTTTCTCCTTTGATTTTGAATATACTGTTGTTTTCAATCTTTCTTTGTTGAACAACTAACCAAACAGCATGGAAGCTCTACAACCGAGTAAGTGTTTATCCGCTTTCATTTATTGCTTTTATATATAACTGTATTGTGGGGCTGCTCATTGTAAGTCTCCTTTCATAAACTCATATCGACTGTGTAATAATAGTATAGATATTCAGAGTTTCCCCGACAACTACGTCTAGAACTAGGTAAAGCCGTTTCGTTTATTCGTAGAAATAGACAGCTAGATCCCCAATAGGATCACCAGATACAGTCTTCTCTTCGGCTGTCCTCCTTAGGAATCGTCAAGAAACTCTACTCCCAAAGATGAATGTATTCTCCGTGAATGGCATCTTTGAGTTTCTTCCAAATTCTCGAACTTTCCTGACTTGATCTATTCCTTGTGAATAGCTTGCCTTGAATTTTTCGGGGTTTGGGGACCCATGGGCTTCTTAAAAGCATCGGCCTCCTCTTGGGCATCGTACAAGGACCCACAGGCTTCCTAAAAGCTACTCCGCCTCCTCTTGGGCTTAGTACAAGGACCCGTCGGCTTCTTAGAAGTATTCACAGCCTCCTCTTAGGCTTCGTATAATGATCTCTTCCTCCAGGAATGATAGCCTCCTCTTGGGCTTAGTACAAGGACCCGTCGGCTTCTTAAAAGCTTCCAGCCTCCTCTTGGGCTTCTTACAAATTGTCCCGACGACCTCCTAGAGGTATAGGAACAGAACTTAGTAATCTTCATAGAACAGGTCCTTTCCAGAGTCTACTACTGTTTCTCAAAACATGGTACAAAAGATGAAACTCTAGACTTGGTAAGTCTATTTTCCTTGAGTCTCAAAGACATTCTCAAGTGACCCCTTCAAGAATAGGAAGGAAACCCGCAGACTTGGATAGTCTCAATACCCTTTGGATTTCCCCTTTCCTTAAAGAAACAGGAAATAACCCGGGTCCTCGAACCAAATCCTCGAAGACAGTGTTACTCATATAAGAACTGATTTTCTCTTTTAAAATCAGTATACTGGATCTGTCACTTAACTGAACAGTTACACTAGCCTCCTCTTGGGCTTTGTACAATGATTCTCCCCAGCGGAGCAAACCGTCTTTTTTAGCCTCCATCTCGGGCTTCGTACGAGATAAAAAGATTCTCCTGTAGAATCCAAACCTTTTAGCCTCTCTCTCGGGCTTTATACGAGATACAAAAAGGTTCTTATTGAGCCAAACAAATTTTCGCCTCCATCTCGGGCTTTGTACGAGATACAAAAACACTCTCTTGTTGAGTATAAAATATTCTCTTGTTGAGTCAAACCCTTTTAGCATCTCTCTCGGGCTTTGTACGAGACACATATTAGCCTCCTCTTAGGCTTTGTATAAGAAAACCACTGGTTGATCCAATCAACCTTTTAGCATCAAATCTGTGCCTCGTTCACAGTACTCAAACATCAACAACTCCTTCCCTTTCATCTAATCGCTGTAAGCGGCAAGCCTCTGGATCATCTATATCTATGTCACTGTCCTTCTTTTAGCATGAGGAATTCCTAAGGAAAGATGGCGTTGCTCTATACTGAGTTAAAGTCTTCTCCTTCAGGTTAAAACCCTTTCTTCGGAAATTATGGCATTGCTAGGATCCGCGTATCCCGGTTAAAGTAATTCTCCTGTACCCCTCTTTAGAGAAGACAAATTCTCTCTAAAGTCGAGATCTTTCAGCTTCATATCTTGGGCTTTGAACAAGATACAAACAACCTTTTCGCTTCACGTCTTGGGCTTTGAACAAGACACCAAAACCCATTTCCTCCCATAGAATAGGAGGAACTACGAACACTCTGATTTCCCTGTTTCGGTAAACGGGAATACGTAGGCATAAGATCGAAAGAAAAGATCTTAGCGAGCACACTAAACAAAAACCCAAATCCCATTTCAAAAGCAGTAATTCAAAAACATCCCAGATCCTTGTTCCCCGTCAGAAACCCTCTGCCTAGATAAAAATAAAGAAAACCGTATTGGCAAAAATACAAATAACCATTACAAAGGCCCCCCACATTGTAGCATTCGTATTCTAACAGACTGCTGTTTAAACTCAGTATGCAAAGCAGGGTTAATTGGAGACATCTATTTCCCTTCCTTCATCAGCTTTAATAGGATAAAAAATGAATCGACCTGTAGTAAACTCAACCGCAAAGAGTGACCAGTGCTTAAGAACCACGCCCAAAATCGCTCGCTACAATGAGTTTTAGCAAAATAATGCCAACCATAAAACCAAGGAAATAACAATCTCCCCCTTTGGCTTATTTTTGGCTAAAACTCCACACACACTTAAATACCATCAGTATCAGCAGCGGAAAAAAACACCATTAATAGCAGCAAAAAAATTCCCCCTCAGCTGCATATACACACACAGTCTAGCAAACATCTCATCATAGCAACTCCCCCTCAACAGCAGCAACACACCATCCACCTGCAGCACACAGAATCTACCTGCAACACACATACACTCCCCACACAGCAATCACACAACATACTCTGCAACACACCATCCACCTGCAGCACACAGAATCTACCTACATCACACATACACACTCCTCACACAGCAATCACACAACATACTACTCCCTCTTTTAGCCATAAATATGACAAAGGCTAGTAGAACAAGTCAAAGTAAAAAGAATCCAGAGTAAACTGCATCAGAAAGTAGATGCACACCACATTACATGCCCAAATGTCATGCACAGACTTCAGCATTTTCCCTTCATTCACACACTGCACTACCAGAACCTCCTTTGGTCTTTTCAGTCTGGCAGCCAGAAAGAACATTGATTGCTATAGGTCTTCATGAATTCACACCCCAAGTCTGCTCCTCAGGTTTTCAAACTGAGCTGCATCCAGAGCCTTGGTAAATATGTCAGCAAGTTGATTTTCTGTGCTCACATGCTCAAGAGTTATGACTTTGTCCTCCACATGTTCTCTGATGAAGTGATGCCTGATATCAATGTGCTTAGTCCTGCTATGTTGAACAGGATTCTTGGAAATATTAATAGCGCTCAGGTTGTCACAAAATAATGTCATGACATCTTGTGTGACATTATACTCAGACAACATCTGTTTCATCCATACCAGTTGAGCACAACTACTTCCAGCCGCTATGTACTCAGCTTCAGCAGTAGAAAGGGACACCGAATTTTGCTTCTTACTAAACCATAAAATAAGATTATTTCCCAAAAATAAACATCCTCCAGATGTGCTCTTCCTGTCATCAGCACTTCCAGGCCAATCAGCATCACAGTAACATACTAGAATGGGACTTGAGTTATGGGAGTACAACAACCCATAATCACATGTACCACTTACATACTTAAGAATTCTCTTAACCTGATTGATGTGACTGACCTTGGGTTCTGCTTGGTATCTTGCACACACACCAACAGCAAATGTTATATCTGGCCAACTTGCTATAAGATACAGCAGACTGCCAATCATACTCCTATACAAACTTTGTTCAACATTCACTCCCTTTTCATCTTTGGATAACTTCAAGTGAGTAGGAGCAGGAGTCCTCTTATGCTTGGCATTATCCAGTCCAAACTTCTTCACAATATTCCTCGCATATTTGCTCTGACAAATAAAAATGGAGTCTTCCATCTGCTTGACTTGTAATCCAAGAAAATAGGTCAATTCACCCCCAAGCTCATCTCAAATTCAGCCTGCATTTGAGTAACAAAATGTTGAAGCTTCTTGTGTGACACCCTTGTTTGCTTCCCAACTTGACATTCACCACATATTTTGTCCTTATTAATCTTCAGCTTGGGAATACCTCGAACAACTTCACTTGACATAACCTTCTTCATCCCTTTCAGGTGTAAGTGACCCAATTTCTGATGCCACAGTTTGGTTTCATCTTCCTTTGACATCAAACAAGTAGACATATTTTCAGGTTCTTGAGGATTCCACAGATAGCAGTTATCCTTAGACCTGGTTCCCTTCATAACCACTTCATCTTTCTCATTGGTTACAAGACATTCAGATTTGGTGAAATTTACCTTGAGGCCTACATCACACAGTTGGCTTATACTGATTAAATTTGCAGCTAGTCCTTTGACAAATAGAACATGATCCAGATTTGGTTGTCCTGTGCAGTCCAGCTTTCCAACCCCTTTTATTTCCCCTTTTGATCCATCCCCAAAGGTGACATAATTGGTGGAGTGGGGCCTGATATCTGATAAGAACTTCTTCACACCAGTCATGTGTCTTGAACAACCACTGTCAAAGTACCAATCTTCTCTTGCAGATGCTCTAAGAGAGGTATGTGCTATGAGACCAGCCATCATTTGCCTAGGAATCCATCTTCTCTTCACTTTACCCCAACTCTGTCCTTTGTTTTGTTGCTGAGCAGTTTTGGGATAGCCGTGCAACTTGTAGCAAAAGGACTTTAAGTGACCACTCTTTCCACAGTGATGGCATCTCCATGGTTTATACTTTGGTCTACAAACTCTTTTCTGATGCTTCATCTGATGTTGAAACATGTGATTTGACATCCCCACTTCTTGCTTTATTTTCTGAGGAACAAACTTTAATACTGGCTTCTTGGAAGTCTCTGCTTGATTGTTAAAACCAAGGCCTCACACATTTCCAGCTTCTTTCCCATTCTGAAAGATCTCATCAAGCTGCGTGGTACCATTGTTCAACATTCTTATAGATTTGGTCATATTGTCAAGTTTTGACTTTTGCCATTCAACCTCCTCCTTCAGATCGGCAATGGTTGATAGATGTTCTTCCTTCTCAGCTTCTAGTTGAGCTATCAGAATCTTCTGTTCCAATATTATCTGACACCTTTCTTCATTCTTGACACACAATTTTGAAAACCCTGTGAATACTTCTTCCTTAGTGAGTTCTCCAACATAAGATTCTTTGTCAGAGTCAGATTCACAAGTAGTTTCTCCATCAGCCTTACAGATTCCAGTCAAAGCTGTCACCAATTTTGTTGATTCTTCTTCAACATCACTCTCAGACCCTCCTTCTGACCAAGACACTGATAGGCCCTTCTTCTGCCTTTTGAGATACGAGGGACACTCAGTCTTTATGTGCCCATATCCCTCACATTCAAAGCACTGAACTCTCTTCCCTTGGTTGGAATCTTCTTCAGTTCAGGATCTTCTGCCTCCATCCTGGTTCTTATCGATGTCGAGTGACTTGTTCTGAGCATTTGCTCTCGACTTCCAGTCAATCCTTTTCAACACTTTGTTAAATTGTTTTCCAAGTAGTACTAGATCTTTAGACACATCTTCTTCATCATCTGAGACATCAGCATTCGACACAAATGCTATACTCTTCTTCTTTTCAGCCTTTTCACTGAATCCTAACTCAAAAGTTTGAAGTGATCCCATAAGCTCATCTACCTTCATCTTGTCAATGTCCTGAGCTTCCTCTATAGTAGTGACCTTCATATCAAATCTCTTAGGTAGAGACCTGAGAATCTTCCTGACCAGCTTGCTGTCAGACATCTTTTCTCATAAGGCACTAGAGGCATTAGCTATCTCAATAATGTTCATATGAAAATCATGAATGCTCTCATCCTCTTTCATCTTCAAACTCTCAAACTTGCTAGTGAGAAGCTGAAGTTTTGACATTTTCACCTTTGAAGTCCCTTCATGAGCAACTTTCAAGACCTGCCACGCCTCTTTGGCAATAGTACAATGCTCAATCAGCCTGAAGATATTTCTGTTGACACCATTGAACAATGCATTCATGGCTTTAGAATTTCCAACAGACCCTTTGTAGTCAGCATCATCCCAGTCTTCCTCTTCCTTCACCATATCAGTAGGGTTACCTTTATCATCTTTAACCTTACCTTTATCATCTTTAACCTTAGGGGGCTCCCATCCTTTGATGACAGCTTTCCATGCTTGATCATCCATGGATTTGATGAAAGCTATCATCCTAGGTTTCCAATACTCATAGTTTGAACCATCCAGCAGAGGTGGTTTATTCAGAGCTCCTCCATCCTTGTCCATTGTACCAGAAAGTACCTTCCCTGAATCTCACCCAGAACCTGATAAGGGTGCAAGCTCTTGATGCCAATTGAAATTCTGGCCTGTATATCAGATGTCCTATCGAGATGTCGAGACACTGATATACAACAACAATGAACAAGTTCAATACAAAAGTGTGCAGAAAATGTAAAGAACACCAGAAATTGTTAACCCAGTTCGGATCTAACTATCCTACATCTGGGGGCTACCAAGCCAGGGATGAAATCAATATTCGATAGTATCAATTCACTGATAACCACACCCGGTTCAATTAGCTCACTTAATCACTACCCTTCCTATGACTTCAACCTAAGACTCCCCTAGGTATGAGGCCCTCCTCAAATCTCTCTTCAATCACAACCCGTGACTGGTTCCTTACAAGACAAGTAACAATGGTCGAAACACAAATTCTCAATACTTCACAGCTTATGAGAATTAACACACAGCTACTCAATGCTTAAAAGCTTATGAGCAACCTTACACAACTTACACTACAGTCCTTATACTATTATCATAAGATACCAGTTAGGCTCACAAAACACAAGCACACAACCCTAAAAATACATGTAAGTTCGACACCTAAAACTAGGTTTACATTAGTCTATTTATAGCTTGAAATCTGGACTGAATTGGGCTTCAAAAACCCAACAATTAGACTGCTCACAAACCTGCAAAATTATCTCCAATAAAATAGGTCTTCAATCCAAAGTTTCCTATTATGTCTCCATAATTAGAAACAGCAGCAAATCCGAAAACCAGCTGTCGCTCCCGGGATTTTCATCCTGGTATAAACGCGAAAGTGGCACCGAAACAGAGTCGCCAGCAATGTGTATTTATCCCAGGAGAGGGAAAGGAAACACCGCATAAACCTGAGGGAAGGAAAAAGCATGGTCTTACGACCAAAAGATCTGGGTTCGGGAGTCAGTTATGCACGGGGAAGGTGTTAGCACCCCCACGCGTCCATCGTACCCGATGGGATCCACGCTTGCTGTTTCGATCAAAGGGTGTGAAGAAAGGATACTGGAAAAGGAACTGAAAGAAAGAAAGGAGAAAGAAAAGAAAAGGGACGGGAAACAAATGTAGGGAAAATAAAAGAAGTGCTCGCATGGGCCCTACCCCACTGCCTACGTATCTCATCGGGAACATGAGAATCAGAGCGACGTAGTTCCCCTCACTAGGGATGGATTGTTTGTATTTTAGGGAACGGCTTACGTTCTAGCTCAGGTGTTGCAGGCTCGCTGGTCCGAGTGCGTTACCGTCTTGCAAGAGAACGAGTAGAAGCGTGTTCGTACGCTAAGAGTGAATGAGGTGAGAAAAGAATTCCCGAAGGAAAGACGTTATTGTTTGTTTTTGTCTTTTAGAAAGAAGTGTTTTGTTATTTGTTTGCATATGATAGTGTATCCAAATCTTAGTCCTTGGAATGTGTACCTTCTCACATTCCAAGATGGAATGAGTAAGAAAGTACACTAAATATGAAGAAGACCCCCACACTTAGTTTCAATTGTCAAGGTTCAAACACACTAGCATACTTGTGTTTATTAAGTGTTTTTGTTGATTAAGAAATGAAGAAGTGTTTTTCTTTATTTGTATTTTCAACAAGTATTGCATTTAAGTCCCTCATACAAGATCAAATATGTAACACATTGACCCAAGATGGGCCATATGCTACACATTCTAAGATTATAAGAGAAGACCCCTTATAATCTTTTCTTTATATGAAAGGCCTAAATGCAATAAGTGCCTACCTTTATTAGATATTTTGAATTTTCTTTGAGATGAGAAGAAGAAAGACTCAAGAGAGGAGAAAGGTAAAAATCTATGTGAACTAAGACTCAATCCTAACTGAAGATTAAAGGGAGTGATCCTAAAGGTTTGTGAGGTTTCAACCTAAAGTCTAAAGAAAGAAAGAATTAAACAATTCACTTCTAAAGTAGAAGATGAATTGTAATTCAAAAAGGGAAAGTAATGAGTTATTAAAAGAAAGCACATAAGTGCTTAACAAAACATAAAATGGAAATTGTAAAAGAGAAAGGATAGAAGTTGAATGTGGATTCCTTATCCACACTCAATTGAAACTTACCAAAGCCCCTACATGGTTAGTAAACATGTATAAGAAGTATAAGAAGTAAAATAACATGTAATGCATCATAAAACTCAAAAGAATTAAATGAGAAACCAAATCCTAGAGCCACAACCAGAATGTACATCATATGAGAACAAATGGTCATTATCAATCAAACTCAAGTGGATAGGCAACAAACATCCTCCATGACATTAGAACATGATATCATAAGAAAAGGAAGAATGAAAGATGAAAGAGAAAAGAAGAAATATGCACAAATGGAACATGTAATCCATGGATCAGAATTGAAATGAAATGAAAAATGATTCACAAACATCTCACAAGTATTCATGCATGACACATCAAAGCATTTAAGAAGTAATAGAAGAAGTAGAATTGAAATGGAAGTTCAAAAGAAAACACAAGCACAAACACCACATGTTAAAGGTGCACAAGGTTTAAATGAAAGTCAACATGCAAGGATGACACATAATATGTACCAATGACCTATAATGTCAAGTGAATGGTTCACCAAATATGCAAATGATCATGCCATTATGTACAAAAGAAAACATGCAAACATGCACAAAAGATTACAATGATATAACATGTCATAATGCTTTAAATGAAATGCATCAAGCAAAAATCAAATGGCCTCATGAAAATTATGAAAACATAGTATTGGAGTTCACTAATCAGAGATGAATCACATATCAAAGTAGCATGCAAGGAACCAAGGCAAAATGATGTCAAACAATGCACTTAGGTCACATAGACATATCATACAAAGTAGCACAAAAGTGAACACCAAACATGCCATAAAACTGACCTAAAAAATCAAATAAAAATCACTTAACATACCTCAAGATGATAATGATTCAATGCAAAAATAAGAGCATCAAAACAAGTTTTAATGATCAAGAACAAAATTAAACAAGATCATGTACCATATTAAGAATGCACATCAAAGAAATTCAAAGAAAAATATAGAACAGGGGTAAAAGGGTCATAAAATCAGAAAATAAAATCATCAAAAATTTCCTAAATGTTTTAATGATACTCATGAATTTTTTTGGAATTTTATGATGCTATTTGATATTTTTGAAAATTAAAAAGTAAACGTGTATAAAAAATAGAAAAATAAAATGAAATGCAAAGGGAAGGGGAGGTGTGAACATAGCAATTATGCAGTTCAAATCATTTGGGCCTTAAAACAGGGAGGTGCGAATAGCATTCTGGCTAAGTCCACTAAGCACGCAGTACACAACAACTAGCATGCACTCTCAGTCAACAAAAGTCAATCAAGGATCACTGTTGGATCAAGTCAAGTCAGCATAATAGTCAAAGTAGTTGAATCTAACGCACACACATGAACGTCCACGCACACTACCATGCACTGCACCACACATTGATTAATTGAATTCAGAAATAAGACACGTGAGGTGCATGTGCATTTTAATGTGCTGGCACACTCTTAACCACACGATGATGAAAAACCAATGGCCACGATTAAAACGAACGCAAACCCTAGCATCTGAAACCACCGGCCGGAGATGACTTCCGGTCATCTTCTCCGGCTAACCACCACCGTCCGCAACCTCAAATTTTCCAGAATTCCACAAATGATATACCAAAATGAAGAGGAAGTAAAGGAGAACACGGATCCAGTGATAAAACACACAAAAAGTTCATGAAATGAGAGAATCGAACAGAGGAAAATTTGCCCTAACTTTTCAACTATGCCTCTAAAGGCCTATCAACTAGCCAGACAAGTTCTTGAGCTTATAAGAAGCTTCAAGAACTTGAAAACATCTTCACATCAACTCTATAATGGTGGAAATTCGTACCTGAAGATTTGAGACCTTGAGATATTCTTCAGAAAACCAGAGATCCTGCTTCCTCTTTGAGCTACTTTTGGCCAAATAAAGGCTTAGATGCAGTGGTTAATGATGATTCAGTGGAAAGAAAATGGAACCAAACTTCAAAACCAGTTGCAATGTGATGAAATTGAGATAGAATCAGAGAGAGTGTTGAATTGAAAAGGACAAAGTGAAGCTCGAGAATTAGTTGAAATGGTGAGATTGAGAGAGAAGAAGAGAAAGTTTCTGAAGTGAATGTGTGAAAAATGAAGTTGGAAATGAAATTAGAGTGTGAGTTTTCTATTTATAGTGTGAGTTTAACCATGGTTAACTGGGTGAATTAACTGAGTTGAAGTGGTTTAAGTGAGTCATCCCTAACTAACTGAGTCAAGTTAGTTAGGGAGAGCGAGGATATGGTGGTGATAGTTCATGGTGGGTTATGGTGGAGCTGAAAATGAGCCTGCAATGGCACGGCTAGTTGTATCAGAAACTTGTTCAGCAAGTTTATTCTTTCCACTTTCATGCAAGGCACGTACTAATGTGCAAGGTGGAGGTGATATGTGCTTGGCTTAATGTGGAAATAAAGTGCAAGGGTTGTTTGATGGATGTCTAAACCAAACTGCAGATTCTGGTGTGATTCATCAGTTGGAAATGGTGATGTTTACGCATGGATATCTCTCTCCTCAAGCCATGGACATGAATGATCTTGGTATCATTACAAAGTGTGTACATGATACAACAACTTTGATGTTGAAAGTAAATGAAAATGAGACTTGCAACAACTTGGAAATGTGCTTCCAACATGTAAACTCAAAGCTGACTCATAATGCACGCATGTGGGGCAAGACCTGGTTGTGACCTAACCAAACATTCAGTTATCTTGACCTTATTTTGAGCCACCACAACTTCTCAATCATTGGTCTAATGAAAAAACCATAAACATACCCTTTGAAGATCTCACATAGAGGAACAACTTTCATGTTGAAAGAGTTTTCATTTGAGGCCTCTAACCTTGAGAAATTGATCCAAACATTTGGCCCACCACGTGCTTGTGAAAATGACACGCGCGTGACCTGAAAGTTCTTGGTCACGACCTGGTTTTTGCCCTACTTTCCTCCAACTTTGATCAATCATATCTCCCTCAATTTTTATCCAATGGAGATGTTCCACATATGGATGTGAAGCCTAAAACAAGATCTTTTGTTGTGGCCGAGTGGAATTTTCATTTGGTGCTTCAATTTTAAATGGCCTTGGTTCAAACTCTGATGCAAAATGGCCAAAACTTGCTATTTTTAGTAACCCTACTTCATCCAAAAATGGCAACTTTCTACATCTTGAATTTTTCATGGTTCCTTTGGAGTTTCTTGATCAAATTTTGCACATTGGACACATATAACATGAATTTTATGAATTTGGCCTCAAAAAGTCAAGAGTTGACTTTTTCCTCTGATTATTTGACTTGGCCCCAAATTTCCTGATTTTTGATCTTTCTTCCAATTGAACCACCTCCAAAACCAATTGAGGGGCAATTCTCCATACACATACACTTAAGGACATGTAGAATACCATGATATCAAGTTTTGACCAAAAAATCAGAGATACCCTGATTTAATTGGAAACCCTAATCTTGACCCCCTCTGGTTAGGAGGAAATTGCACATCTTCCAAATCCAAATTCCTCAGAGTATGTTGTGTATCCTCTTAAAGGATGATGAGAAATGCCACTTGAGGATGATTTTGAATCAATGAGCTATCTCTTTTGAGGATTTTCCTTCAATTTTTGGACTTCTTGCATAGTGTAGGATGTAATGCTTCAATCTCCTATTGAATCTCACCTTCTTGAGGTTGTGGAAGATCAATTGGGATAGTATGAGACATGAGAGACCTCTTGGCTTGCCTAGAGCCAACTTGATTGACCTTTTGTGCTCTGAAGGATCCATTGATTGTCCACCTTCCACCTGATCACATGCCCTGATGGTAAGAAGGATGCTATGCTTCATTTTTCTATGTTAAATGCAATGTAATGTTAATGAGGTGGATATGATATGATAAATGATAATGCCATGCTATGATGACAAAGAGGGAGAGCAAATTTTGGGGTATTACAGCTGCCCCTATTCAAGCGCTGTAGACCTGAATGCCTGAAAGCAATTGCTTTCGGACTTTCAAGGTATATAGTGATTGAATACCAAATATAACCAAAAATTTGCTCTGGATGATGAGGAAGAAACTTCCACGACATTGCTGGCTTGAATCTTCAATGAAACATTGTCGGAGAAAACTGTCTTTTGAATGACGCCAGACGACTACTGGCTTGCCACACTGCTGGTGGACTTTAATAATGTCTTTTATGCAATTCCAGACGACTACTGGCCTGCCACGCTACTGGTGGACTTTAATAACGTCTTTTATGCAATTCCAGACGACTACTGGCCTGCCACGCTACTGGTGGACTTTGCAGCTTCGTGCCACCCGAAGACGGACTTTTGCCAATCCACTGTTGGACTTTTGCCACCCGAAGACGGACTTTTGCCAATCCACTGTTGGACTTTAAGAATTTGCCACCCTTAGATGGACCTTTCGCCAATCCACTGTTGGACTTTTGCCACCCGAAGACGGACTTTTGCCAATCCACTGTTGGACTTTTAGCTGCTTTGCCACCCGAAGATGGACTTTTGCCAATCCACTGTTGGACTTTTAGAATATGCCACCCTTAGATGGACCTTTCGCCAATCCACTGTTGGACTTTTGCCACCCGAAGACGGACTTTTGCCAATCCACTGTTGGACTTTTGCCACCCGAAGACGGACTTTTGCCAATCCACTGTTGGACTTTTGCCACCCGAAGACGGACTTTTGCCAATCCACTGTTGGACTTTTAGCTGCTTTGCCACCCGAAGATGGACTTTTGCCAATCCACTGTTGGACTTTTAGAATATGCCACCCTTAGATGGACCTTTCGCCAATCCACTGTTGGACTTTTGCCACCTGAAGACGGACTTTTGCCAATCCACTGTTGGACTTTTAGAATTTGCAAAATTGTATTACTCTCTGCATCTGTGTCAGACATCTCTGCTGACTCTGCTGAGGAGCAAAGACCAATGATTTGACTTTGGAGACTCCTGAAAGGATAACCTCTCCACTGGAGAATGAATGAATAATCCGTCTGCTTCGAATTGTCAAGCTTGCCAAAAATAAATTGGACTTGAAGAATAATAAATCTGCCAGGAATCACTTCATCTGTTGGGGGAATGAATTCTGGTCACAGTGATTTCGCTGGGGATGAGAATTTCTTTGTATGGCGTCTTTCTAGGGGAGAGAAGTCATAAAAACTCTGCTTGGGGATCTATCCAATCCAAGACCCTTTGTAGGGGTTATCCACCTTCTGACCCGGCTGGGGAAAGGCTGTACCATCCTTGTTGAGGAATAGATTCTGTCGATCTTATAAACCTCTGCGGGGAGAACAACAACTCAGCTGGGGAGTATTGCTGACAAGATTCGATGCTGACCTCTGTGGGGGATCATTACCAGAGACACAATCTTGCCGGGGAATCAGGGTTACTCTGCCGGGGACAGACAAAACCTGGTTATACCATTCCACTGCAACTTGTTGGGAAAGAGTCCTTAGAGATCTGTTGGGGAAACCCAAAGCAAATCCACAGTAGTCTGCTGAAGAATATGACTGTCAAGCTTAGGATAAGTACCACAATGCCCCATGTTAGGCGAGCTTCCCTTTAGACAATTCCGTTAGGGATGACGAGTTTATAGCAAACTCTGCTGGAGGAAACTGCTTTAAAACGTCTCGTGCTGGGGAATGCCTTTTGAGAGGATTTTACAGAAGACCAACTGTCCTCAAACTCTACTGGGGATGATCAACACTTCATGCTGGGGAAACAATCATGCCCCATGCTTGGACAAAACAACAATTCGTCCCCGAAGAGGATGTCATAAGAGGATTTTACAGAAGATTTAGCCTCTTCAAACTCTTGCGACTTCGCTGGGGATAATGACCATCAGTTTCGGTGTCGACGAGACCACTCTTTTGGGGGACCTGTGACCGTTATCGACACAGAAAAGCTTGTAGTTGTTGGAAGTACTGTATGAGAGAATCGACTTAATAAGATGCAACGGTACCCAGTTGAACTTAATTCACTGATATCGAACCGTTACGAACGACCGTCGACCGAACGATGAATGCCGATCTCCTTACCCATAATTGCCCCAGTCTTTTGCGTGGGGTGATTTATTGCTGGTCTTGTGCTTAAAATCATCTGCACCTGCTACCTGCAACAAAAGAATATGCCCACATGCCCCGAATATTGCGTGGCTAGAATCCACCATCCGGGAGTATTCAACATTCGAAGTAATTTCAAATGTTTTTTCTGCGCATGTTATTGCAAGGCTGCCATGTTTTCAAATGCAATGTTTTATCAAAAATTAGGACGTTTTTGCAAACAAAGCAATAAAACAAAAATAGAAAGCTTTTTATTGAAATTCAATTTATTGACTGAGAGCCCAGAATAGGCAATTACATCCGGAAGCAATCCCTGGAAAGAGGTGATCGCTGAAAATTGAGAAAAGAAACTATCCTAATGGCAATGTGAAAACGGAATTCCACTGAGTTTCCATTCTGTTATGACCAGTATGTCTTCAAAACTCCCCGACCTTGCCTTCTGAGGAATGATCAGACCGATTCCTATCCCTCAGAACGTCAGTTGTTCAAACGGTAATGGGGGATAGATAACTCAGACCATAGTCATTCGCTTAAATCCCTCTTTTGTGTGGACCGCCCTTTCAGGTTTTCGATCCACCAGGATACCCTTTTTTGCCTAAGTTGCCCTTTCGGGTTTTCAACTTACCGGGTGTACAAATTTTTTCAATTATATCCCTAATTTTTGCCCGAACCTTATTCTGTTTTTGGTTCGCCGGGATGCCCTTTTTTGCCTGGATTTTTTTTTATTCTTATTATCCAGCGGGTCTATTCATGCGAAGTATTTTTTGACTACGTCCGAGTTGACAGGGGATGAAAAGTCTTCGCCATCCATGGTTGTAAGCAATAAAGCTCCGCCCGAAAAGACCTTTTTAACCACGAATGGACCTTCATAGTTAGGAGTCCACTTGCCCCTGCGATCTGTATTGGGAGGAAGGATCCTTTTGAGTACCACATCTCCGACTTTGTAAACCCGAGGACGCACCTTTTGGTCAAATGCCTGCTTCATTCTGCGCTGATATAGTTGCCCATGACATACAGCCGCCAATCGCTTTTCCTCAATAAGGCTCAGCTGATCAAATCTGGCTCGTACCCATTCAGCTTCATCTAGCTTAACATCCATCATAACTCTGAGGGACGGAATTTCTACTTCAACCGGTAGCACTGCCTCCATACCATATGCAAGTGAGAATGGGGTTGCCCCAGTGGACGTGCGTACCGACGTTCGATACCCATGCAAAGAAAATGGTAACATCTCATGCCAATCTTTGTACGTGACAACCATCTTCTGCACAATCTTCTTGATATTTTTGTTGGCCGCTTCGACCGCGCCATTCATCTTTGGGCGGTACGGAGAAGAATTGTGATGTTCGATTTTGAAGTCCCGGCATAACTCAGCCATCATCTTATTGTTCAAATTAGAACCATTATCAGTAATGATTCTTTCGGGAACTCCATATCGGCAAATGATATCCCGTTTTAAGAAACGAGCGACCACTTGTTTTGTAACATTGGCATAGGATGCGGCTTCAACCCATTTGGTGAAGTAATCAATTGCCACCAAGATGAAACGATGACCATTGGAAGCTGTAGGCTCAATCTTTCCGATCATATCAATGCCCCACATGGAAAACGGCAAAGGCGACGACATGATACTCAACGGATTTGGAGGCACATGCACCTTGTCTGCATAGATCTGGCATTTATGGCATTTGCGGGCATATTTGCAACAATCTGACTCCATAGTCAACCAATAATATCCCGATCTTAACAACTTTTTAGCCATTGCATGCCCTCCGGCATGGGTACCGAAAGCGCCTTCGTGCACTTCAATCATCAACAAGTCTGCTTCATGTCTATCCACACATCTAAGCAGGACCGTGTCAAAATTTCTTTTATACAGCACGCCATCTTTGTTCAAGAAGAAACTACCGGCTAACCTTCTCAACGTCTTCCTGTCTTTGGACGATGCCCCGGGCGGGTACTCTTGACTTTTCAAGAAACACTTAATGTCATAAAACCATGGCTTGTCATCAGACGCTGCATCGACCGCAAACACAAATACTGGTCTGTCAAGGCGGGATACCTCAATCTTAGGTACATGGTTCCATCCTTGCACTTTGATCATGGAAGACAAAGTGGCCAAGGCATCAGCGAACCTATTCTCATCTCGAGGAATATGGTACAGTTTCACTGTTGTGAAAAATGTCAGCAATCTTCTTGTATAATCTCTATACGGCACTAGATTTGCTTGGTGCGTGTACCAACTCCCTTTCACTTGATTGATTACCAAAGCTGAATAACCAAATATATCAAGGGTCTTAATCCGTAGATTAATCGCCTCCTCGATCCCCATTATACAAGCTTCGTACTCTGCTTCATTGTTGGTGCATCCGAAAGTTATTCGGGCAGTGAAAGGCATATGAACACCTTCCGGCGTGATAAGAACCGCTCCAACTCCGCACCCATTCATATTGACAGCCCCATCGAACATCAGACTCCATTTGGATTCAGGGTCTGGCCCCTCCTCCGGAAGTGGTTCCTCGCAGTCTTTAGCTTTGAGAAACATGATGTCCTCATCAGGGAAGTCAAATTTCATGGGTTGGTAATCATCAATCGGCTGTTGCGCAAGATAGTCGGACAAGATACTTCCTTTGATGGCCTTTTGTGAAGTGTACTGAATGTCATACTCTGTCAAGACCATTTGCCACCGTGCAACTCTGCCTGTCAATGCTGGTTTCTCGAAAATGTACTTGATAGGATCCATTTTTGAAATCAACAAGGTCGTGTGCCTAACCATATATTGCCTCAATCGCTTAGCGGCCCATGCAAGCGCACAGCATGTCTTTTCAAGCATTGAGTATCGGGACTCACAATCATTGAACTTTTTGCTCAGGTAGTAGATAGCATGCTCCTTCCTACCTGTCTCGTCATGTTGACCAAGAACACAACCCATGGAACCTTCAAGCACTGTCAGATACATTATCAGCGGTCTCCCTTCAACTGGAGGCATTAGAATCGGAGGTTCCTGCAAGTATTCTTTTATCTTATCGAATGCCAATTGGCAATCGTCATTCCACCTGACCGTTTGATCTTTCCTTAACAATTTAAATATTGGCTCACACGTGGCTGTTAGGTGAGATATGAACCTTGCAATGTAATTCAATCTACCCAAGAAACCACGAACCTCTTTTTCTGTTCTCGGTTCAGGCATTTCTTGTATTGCTTTCACCTTGGCAGGATCAACCTCGATTCCTCTTTCGCTCACAATGAAACCCAGTAACTTTCCAGAACGTACCCCAAACGTGCACTTGTTTGGATTTAATCTCAGACGGAACTCTCTCAACCTTTCAAACAGCTTTTTCAGGTTAATCAGATGTTCCTCTTCTGTTCTCGACTTGGCAATCATATCATCTACATAACATTCGATCTCCTTATGAATCAAGTCATGAAACAATGTCACCATCGCCCGCTGGTACGTTGCCCCTGCGTTTTTCAAACCAAAAGGCATTACTTTATAACAATATGTACCCCACGGAGTAATGAACGTGGTCTTCTCCATATCTTCAGGTGCCATCTTGATCTGGTTGTACCCGGAGAAACCGTCCATAAATGAGAACACTGAAAACTGAGCTGTATTATCGACCAGCACATCAATATGAGGTAGTGGAAAATCATCTTTCGGGCTAGCTTTATTAAGATCTCGATAATCCACACACATTCTCACTTTTCCATCCTTCTTCGGTACTGGCACGATGTTGGCTACCCACGGAGGATACTTTGTCACAGCAAGAAACCCAGCATCCCACTGCTTCTGGACTTCCTCCTTAATCTTTAAAGCCATGTCGGGGTGAGTCCGACGAAGTTTCTGCTTGACTGGCGGACATTCTTCTCTTAATGGCAGCCTGTGCACGACAATATCCGTATCCAACCCCGGCATGTCTTGATACGACCAGGCGAAGATGTCAACATACTCGCGCAACATTTCCGTCAAAGTTTGCTTCACATCTGCTTGCAAGCTGGCACCAATCCTGATCTCTTTCTTGGCGTCCTTGGTACCAATATTGATGATTTCTACAGTCTCCTGATGAGGCTGGATGACCCTTTCCTCTTGTTTCAACAATCTGACCAGTTCTTCAGAAAGTTCACAATCTTTCTCATCCCCTTCTTCGGCTTGATAAATCGGATTGTCAAAGTCATACATGGCCATATCAAAATCGTTATCAGTGGTATCCGGAGGATCAAGTCTGCATGAACGGGTTCATGCCTTATTTTAGAATTTATTTTTAAGCAAAACAAAAGAAAATGAAACATTGCCATTTTATTATTTTTTGTGCAAAAATAAAAACTGAAAGACAGAGAACAAAATTTGATTGCAAAACATCCTTTATTAATGATTGAACATTGCAAATGCAACCATGGTGGCCCTACAAATGAATCTATACGCCTTGGGCAGAGCGCAAGATTTTGACATGCATTATGGTTAGAAAAAACAAAGAAAAATTACTCTGCTTGAAGAGTAACCCGGATGACTTCTTCAACGGACCAGTTTTGCACTTGTTGTCCCGGAGCATGAGGGCGTACCCAGTTGTCCAGGTCACAATTACTGTCAACACTATCCTCTGTGGCTGCACAAGACTGGTCCGTGTAGATAATTACCCCACTATTGAAAGTAATGGGTCCCCTGCTCCCCGCATCTGAAGTTGTAGAGGGATGATAACCAATACCAAATTTGTCTTCCTTCATTGGGGTCTCTATCAACCTGCCCCAACCTTGGGCGTTGCCTGCCCTAACGACTTCGACAGCTTGTTTGTAAGATGAAATGGAGGTACCGGCCCCAGCTAGTACAGAAGAAGACTCAGGTGCATCGTCAATATTGACTGCTTCAAATGATTGGCACAGCATCTCATGAATTTCCCCATCCATTTCAATGTACTTGAACGTGGACAAGTGACTCACAAAGATGTCTTCTTCCCCGCACACCGTCACAACCTGCCCTTCAAACTCATACTTCAGCTTTTGATGTAGAGTAGAAGTAACAGCCCCGGCTCCGTGAATCCAAGGGCGTCCCAATAGGCAGCTATATGCAGGTTGTATGTCCATTACATGGAACGTGGATTTGAATACCTGTGGTCCAATTTGTACGGGCAATTCCACCTCACCAAACACAGATCGTCTGGTCCCATCGAATGCTCTGACCACCAATTCACTAGGCCTTAAGATCAAACCATCAACTTCCAGCTTCATTAATGCCTTCTTGGGCAAGACATTGAGTGATGAACCAGTGTCTACCAGTACATGAGATAACACTGCGCCCTTACACTTCATCGTGATATGCAAAGCCTTATTGTGGTTTCTTCCTTCAATAGTCAGATCTCTACTTGTAAAGCCCAAGCCATGGCTAACATTAACATTGGAGATTACGCCCTCGAGCTGATTAACAGTAATTTCCTGTGGCACGTATGCACTCTTCAATACTTTCAACAACGCCTGCCGGTGTGCATCAGAGCACATCAATAGTGACAAGATTGAATTCTTTGAAGGGGTCTGATTCAGTTGGTCCACAATCTTATAATCGCTTTTCTTGATTATCTTCATAAATTCTTCCATTTCCTTATCAAAAGTAATCTTTGTCTCTGCTTCAGGTGTAGGCGCATTTTCAACCACCTGTTTACCCTTAGCCTTTGCTGCAGCTTCTACCTCCTTATCACTTCTCAAGGTTTGGGGAGCGAACAACCTTCCACTCCTTGTAAAGCCCCCTACACCCCCTACATTATCAATATTTGGGCTGACTGACGACTCAACTTCTTGCTTTTTACCTTCGTAATATACATCTGCCCCATAGTGCCATGGGATAGCCTTCGTGGACGTGAACGGAATTGGTCCTGGCACCGTTATAGTGACAGAACTGGGCCTTTCTGGCGCAACACTCGCCACGGGAACTGCACTGACCGGCATTTGAATCTCAGCGGGAGTGTAATAGATGGTCACGGTTGATATCTCATCAGTGTCTTTCACGACTCTGTCGAACTGTATACATCCTTCATCGATCAGATTCTGTAAACCCATCTTCAACTTATCACAGCCGTTCTCCTGATTCATACACTCAGAGCAATCTTGATTACAGCCCGGGAACACCTGTCCCTTCAATAAACGATCTTTTACAACCAACAAAGAAGTTTTCACTTGATGAACGTCTAACACCAAATTCAATCTCCTCCCATCTTCAATAGCGTACACATTTGCTGCACTATGATCAGGCATGGGATGCTGAGTAATATTAGGAGCGGGAGAGAAATTGATGGCTTTAGCATCAATCAAATCTTGTACTTTATGATGGAAAGCCCAGCATTTTTCAATGGAGTGCCCCTGAGCACCTGAGTGGAACTCACAACGAGCATTAGCATCGAAGTTAGGTGGCAGGTTTCCAGCAACCGGAGCTTTCATAGTACGGAGTTCTACCAACTTTAACTCGAGTAGCCGGGGCAACAGCGCGGCATAAGTCATAGGGAGAGGATCCATCTTACGATCCCTCTGTCTAGACCTTTGCTGGAAAAAAGGTTGTTGCTGTTGAACTTGTTGTTGGGGTTGTTGTTTCTGAACAGACGGTGTGGGGATTGTTACAGCATCTACCTGATAATAAGCTTGAGAACGCCCTCTGCCTCGTCCTCTAAACACAGCATTCGTATCACCTTCTCTTCTTTTCTGGTTACTAGCAAACGGTTTCTTCGTCCCCGAAGAGCCAGCCCCACTCACATCCTGGATCTTTCCAAGCTTTAACAGACTTTCTATTCTTTCTCCCGCAATCACAATATCAGCAAATCCAGTTGACGGACAAGCAGCTAATCTATCAAGATAGGCCCCTTGCAAGGTGCCCATGAACATATCTGTCATTTCTCTGTCTGACAAGGGAGGTTGAACCTGGGCAGCCATTTCCCTCCACCTCTGTGCATATTCTTTGAAACTCTCCTTGGCATTTTGTGACAACCCCTGCAATTGAGTGCGGTTGGGCGCCATGTCAATATTATATTGGTATTGCTTCAGGAACGCTTCTGCCAGATCTTTCCAACTCTTCACAGCAGCTCTATTCAACTTCATATACCAGGTCAAGGACGCCCCAGCCAGACTGTCCTGAAAATAGTGCATCCATAGCTTCTCGTCATCCGTATGGGCTGAAATCTTCCCAAAGTAAGCTTGAAGATGCGTTTGGGGACACGCATTGCCGTGATACTTATCAAAAGTGGGAGGCTTGAATTTAGGGGGAATTCTGACTCCTGAGACCAGCCCCAAGCTGGTAACATCAATACCCATAGAGTTCTTGCATTCTATGGCCCTGATCTTCTCTGCTAACTCATCATACCTTCGATCACCTTGATTACCCACATCGGCATCCAGCAGAGTAAATTGGTCTTCCAGAGTATCTTCAAGAGTAACACCAGCATGCCTACCATTTCCATTACCCCGATTATTACCACCAGGAGGAGGGTTGCCACCGGGAGGAGGGATGCCATGTCCCTGTGAATTGTCATGCTGATCACCTTCGGGCCCATTGTCTGGACGCTCGACCAGAAGTCTCAATCTCTCCTGATTTTGCGCCATGCCAGTCATGAGGGTCATGAACTGGTCCATACGCGCCCTCATTTCAGCCAAATCACTTTGCACTTGATCCATGATTCTTACTTGATTCCTTCGCGTCGAATATCGGTGAATATGATTCTCAGCTATACTGCCTGAAACCAAATAAAGGTTAGAGACCCTGCAACGAGTACCTGAAAAGCAAGTAACAAAATGCAAAATGATATGCAATGCCATGCAATGCCATGTTTGTCATTTCCGAGGTGCTTTATACCCTGATTCCAATCCAAACCACAGAAATCTGAAGACCAGAAATCGTGATATAAAGAGACGTAACGTGGTCATGTGCTTGTGTGCAGCTATCTGATAAGGAATAATTCTGAATAAAACTGCTCATACTCATTCAACAAAGTATTCAAGTACATTTAAGAAAGGCTCATCCGCAAATGCAATACAAGGAAAAATGGATCCATCAACAAGCCTGATGGTAACCATTAACAACAAAATATAAGGAAAAGAACATCAGTCTGACAATTCCACATCCTTCAGCTTATCACTTGAGTATTTGATCTCCTCAAAAAGTATACGGGTACGCTGGTGATTCGGCTTTTCAATCATTTCTTTGATCAAGACATCCCTTTTCTCAAGAGCTTCAGTTAAAGAACCCATATGCAGCATCAGAGCCTCGTCATCACACACTCCTTTGTGTCTCTTTATGCCAGCTTGCGTCTTGAGTATCTCCCTTTCTATCATGACTTCCTCAAGCTCTTTCTTGGTATTCCTCAGCTCACCTCTAGCTTCTTCTAGCTGTTCTTGACTCTTACCGAGGCTTTCCCGATACTTTCTCCTCTGCTCATGCGCCTTTTCAAGCTCTTCGTCCTTAATCTGCAACTGTTCCTGTAATTCAGCATTCTCTATCCTAACTTCGTCCCAAGCGTGCTGAAACTTTGTTAACTTTTCTTTGGTCTGTGCTAACGCCTGTTTGGTTTGCTTGTGAGCTTGAGTAGCATCATCAGCACCTTTACTAATCTTCCGGAAATGTTGGGCTCTTCCAGCAAAGTCTTTTTCTTTTGCAGTTAGGATTTGTTCAGCATCTTGGGCTTTCCGCTCCAGCTCTTTGTTGGCATGTAGAGCATTCTGAAGACGGCTACTCAACTCGGAATTCTCTCCTTGGAGCTTTTTCACCAAGGCTTGCAACTTGTCAACTTCTTCCACAGTAGCAGTGCTTCTTGCTTTCTCATTCTCCGGATACAAAAGGGGCGCCTTACCAAAAGGCAAGAGAAAATCTTCAACTCTTTTCTTCACCCACTCTTCATATGCTGGATAAACCCGGTTGTTAGGCTTGCCTAGAGTAACTTTCCCCTTTTTCAGTACGCTACCCCAGCTTTCAGAAGCTTTCTGTGCTGCTTCCCAACCATCTGATGTATGAAAATAGAGGGACTCCTCCACATCTCTCTTAATAGGCGGACCTGTCAGGGCATACCCAAATTGTCGAATGGCCAAAGAAGGATTGTAGTTAATCCCACCCATTCTTCCTATCAGTGGAACGTTAGGGAACTTACCACAGCTGTGGATAATATTCTTGCCAATCAGCCCATGATCTACCCATACGATGTCCTTGGCCACCAATCCCATTAAACGATGTTTCCACTCTAGAGAATCTTTGGAATCCACAAAAGCCCCTGATTGTGGTAAACGGCCTGCAAACCACTTATAGAACAAAGGTGCACAACAACGAATTATCCCTCCTCTTTTCTTTTCGTTTCGGTTGTACAACGAGTAGTGAAGATCTCCCAGTAGCGTTGGCACCGGGTTCTTCATCATGAATATTCGTATAGCGCCCGTATCAATGAAATCCGGCTCGTTGGGAAACAACACTATGCCGTATATACAAAGGGCTAGCAAAGCATTAAAAACAAGCCAATTCTCGCCTTTAGCTGCTTCCTGGGCCTTCTTAATCAGATATTCCAGCTTGTAACCACGAATCTTTCCTTTGTTGGAGACATTGGCGTCTAACTCTGATTTGCTCAAATAAAGAGCACCAGCCAACTTCCCAAAGTCAAGATCCCCCACCGATCCAAAGAAAGGGGGCTCCTCCTTGATAGCAATCCCCAACATGTTGGAATACTCCTCCAAGGTAGGAACCAACACATAGTCTAGAAATACAAAACATCTCAGAGGCGGATCATAGAACTGCATCAACGTATGGAGACCTCTGGCTTCATAATCACTGACATTACGGACCATAGATAAAATCCACCCATATTTCTCTTCAAAAGCTTCTCGTACTGCAGGACTCGCCATTCCCTTCAGCATAACAATAGGGCCCAAAGTAGGCGTAAGGAACTTATAGCTGATGATATTCTTCCTCTCTTTAGTGTTCATCTTTGCAGGGACCTGATGACTGGAATCAAGGGTAATATATGCACCTGGAAATGAATAAACATGTATGTTAGGTATGATAATGCAATGCAAAGGGAAATGTGATCAGGTAATCAGGTGTCTGTGCTGAACTGTGAACGGTGTCAGTGTAGCTCTGAGACTAATATAGAACCATAGATAAGAACCATCTGAATACAATAGGATGAAACTTCCTTTTTGTGCAATGATGATAGAAAACCGGGTATGTAGGAGGTCATGGTTACCTGCAAACCTGTAAACAACCCGCCCTTCTCACATGTGGGTACTAGGATGTTCAGTATCCCGGGCTCTCAGGTCGAGAAATGATGATACGTTCACCATTTCTGGTTTGGCATCATCATCAATCGAGGAGGCCTCAACTGATTCTCCAAAACAAAAAGGTCCTCAGCTTCTGGCACTGAGGTCGAGAAGCAATAGTACATTCATCCCTCAGGGTACAGTACTATCGCCAATCGAGGAGTGCCTCCGCTGATTCTCTTTCAAAAAGGGATGTCCTATAGCAAGTTCCCAGCATTGGGTCCTCGGATCGAGGATGTGCAATGGGTTTGCCACGGAATGTGGTCTGCCACTGTCACATCTCGGGAGGAGTGCCGCAACTGAGTCCTCGGGAATGGTCCCCAGAGTCGACAGTTCCTCAAGAGAATAACCACTGGCCTGCATAACATGCAGTAGCAGAAAGCTCCTGATAGAACCTCGTCTGGTTGTGGGTCTCATGAACAACAATACGTGGTCACCACCACGCAAGCGTCATGACTATCCACTCTAATTCCTATGTGTGTACTCAAGCCTGTGTAGTGAGCTTATCTCTCAGAACACCCCGCCCGCCAAACAGAAAACAACAGCACAGTCCAGCACAATAATGATATGTAATGCAGTAAATGTGATAAATACAGTAAAGTACAGTAAAGCAGCAATACGGTAAATAATAATACAATACAACAGTAAATACCGCAAACAAAATACACCTAATGAAAGAAAAGCAAACAAGCGCTAGGATTGACTCGCTAAGGAAACCAGAGATTCTGGGTTCTGTCCCCAGCAGAGTCGCCAGCTGTCGCTCCCGGGATTTTCATCCTGGTATAAACGCGAAAGTGGCACCGAAACAGAGTCGCCAGCAATGTGTATTTATCCCAGGAGAGGGAAAGGAAACACCGCATAAACCTGAGGGAAGGAAAAAGCATGGTCTTACGACCAAAAGATCTGGGTTCGGGAGTCAGTTACGCACGGGGAAGGTGTTAGCACCCCCACGCGTCCATCGTACCCGATGGGATCCACGCTTGCTGTTTCAATCAAAGGGTGTGAAGAAAGGATACTGGAAAAGGAACTGAAAGAAAGAAAGGAGAAAGAAAAGAAAAGGGACGGGAAACAAATGTAGGGAAAATAAAAGAAGTGCTCGCATGGGCCCTACCCCACTGCCTACGTATCTCATCGGGAACATGAGAATCAGAGCGACGTAGTTCCCCTCACTAGGGATGGATTGTTTGTATTTTAGGGAACGGCTTACGTTCTAGCTCAGGTGTTGCAGGCTCGCTGGTCCGAGTGCGTTACCGTCTTGCAAGAGAACGAGTAGAAGCGCGTTCGTACGCTAAGAGTGAATGAGGTGAGAAAAGAATTCCCGAAGGAAAGACGTTATTGTTTGTTTTTGTCTTTTAGAAAGAAGTGTTTTGTTATTTGTTTGCATATGATAGTGTATCCAAATCTTAGTCCTTGGAATGTGTACCTTCTCACATTCCAAGATGGAATGAGTAAGAAAGTACACTAAATATGAAGAAGACCCCCACACTTAGTTTCAATTGTCAAGGTTCAAACACACTAGCATACTTGTGTTTATTAAGTGTTTTTGTTGATTAAGAAATGAAGAAGTGTTTTTCTTTATTTGTATTTTCAACAAGTATTGCATTTAAGTCCCTCATACAAGATCAAATATGTAACACATTGACCCAAGATGGGCCATATGCTACACATTCTAAGATTATAAGAGAAGACCCCTTATAATCTTTTCTTTATATGAAAGGCCTAAATGCAATAAGTGCCTACCTTTATTAGATATTTTGAATTTTCTTTGAGATGAGAAGAAGAAAGACTCAAGAGAGGAGAAAGGTAAAAATCTATGTGAACTAAGACTCAATCCTAACTGAAGATTAAAGGGAGTGATCCTAAAGGTTTGTGAGGTTTCAACCTAAAGTCTAAAGAAAGAAAGAATTAAACAATTCACTTCTAAAGTAGAAGATGAATTGTAATTCAAAAAGGGAAAGTAATGAGTTATTAAAAGAAAGCACATAAGTGCTTAACAAAACATAAAATGGAATTGTAAAAGAGAAAAGATAGAAGTTGAATGTGGATTCCTTATCCACACTCAATTGAAACTTACCAAAGCCCCTACATGGTTAGTAAACATGTATAAGAAGTATAAGAAGTAAAAGAACATGTAATGCATCATAAAACTCAAAAGAATTAAATGAGAAACCAAATCCTAGAGCCACAACCAGAATGTACATCATATGAGAACAAATGGTCATTATCAATCAAACTCAAGTGGATAGGCAACAAACATCCTCCATGACATTAGAACATGATATCATAAGAAAAGGAAGAATGAAAGATGAAAGAGAAAAGAAGAAATATGCACAAATGGAACATGTAATCCATGGATCAGAATTGAAATGAAATGAAAAATGATTCACAAACATCTCACAAGTATTCATGCATGACACATCAAAGCATTTAAGAAGTAATAGAAGAAGTAGAATTGAAATGGAAGTTCAAAAGAAAACACAAGCACAAACACCACATGTTAAAGGTGCACAAAGTTTAAATGAAAGTCAACATGCAAGGATGACACATAATATGTACCAATGACCTATAATGTCAAGTGAATGGTTCACCAAATATGCAAATGATCATGCCATTATGTACAAAAGAAAACATGCAAACATGCACAAAAGATTACAATGATATAACATGTCATAATGCTTTAAATGAAATGCATCAAGCAAAAATCAAATGGCCTCATGAAAATTATGAAAACATAGTATTGGAGTTCACTAATCAGAGATGAATCACATATCAAAGTAGCATGCAAGGAACCAAGGCAAAATGATGTCAAACAATGCACTTAGGTCACATAGACATATCATACAAAGTAGCACAAAAGTGAACACCAAACATGCCATAAAACTGACCTAAAAAATCAAATAAAAATCACTTAACATACCTCAAGATGATAATGATTCAATGCAAAAAGAAGAGCATCAAAACAAGTTTTAATGATCAAGAACAAAATTAAACAAGATCATGTACCATATTAAGAATGCACATCAAAGAAATTCAAAGAAAAATATAGAACAGGGGTAAAAAGGTCATAAAATCAGAAAATAAAATCATCAAAAATTTCCTAAATGTTTTATTGATACTCATGAATTTTTTTGGAATTTTATGATGCTATTTGATATTTTTAAAAATTAAAAAGTAAACGTGTATAAAAAATAGAAAAATAAAATGAAATGCAAAGGGAAGGGGAGGTGTGAACATAGCAATTATGCAGTTCAAATCATTTGGGCCTTAAAACAGGGAGGTGCGAATAGCATTCTGGCTAAGTCCACTAAGCGCGCAGTACACAACAACTAGCATGCACTCTCAGTCAACAAAAGTCAATCAAGGATCACTGTTGGATCAAGTCAAGTCAGCATAATAGTCAAAGTAGTTGAATCTAACGCACACACATGAACGTCCACGCACACTACCATGCACTGCACCACACATTGATTAATTGAATTCAGAAATAAGACACGTGAGGTGCATGTGCATTTTAATGTGCTGGCACACTCTTAACCACACGATGATGAAAAACCAATGGCCACGATTAAAACGAACGCAAACCCTAGCATCTGAAACCACCGGCCGGAGATGACTTCCGGTCATCTTCTCCGGCTAACCACCACCGTCCGCAACCTCAAATTTTCCAGAATTCCACAAATGATATACCAAAATGAAGAGGAAGTAAAGGAGAACACGGATCCAGTGATAAAACACACAAAAAGTTCATGAAATGAGAGAATCGAACAGAGGAAAATTTGCCCTAACTTTTCAACTATGCCTCTAAAGGCCTATCAACTAGCCAGACAAGTTCTTGAGCTTATAAGAAGCTTCAAGAACCTGAAAACATCTTCACATCAACTCTATAATGGTGGAGATTCGTACCTGAAGATTTGAGACCTTGAGATATTCTTCAGAAAACCAGAGATCCTGCTTCCTCTTTGAGCTACTTTTGGCCAAATAAAGGCTTAGATGCAGTGGTTAATGATGATTCAGTGGAAAGAAAATGGAACCAAACTTCAAAACCAGTTGCAATGTGATGAAATTGAGATAGAATCAGAGAGAGTGTTGAATTGAAAAGGACAAAGTGAAGCTCGAGAATTAGTTGAAATGGTGAGATTGAGAGAGAAGAAGAGAAAGTTTCTGAAGTGAATGTGTGAAAAATGAAGTTGGAAATGAAATTAGAGTGTGAGTTTTCTATTTATAGTGTGAGTTTAACCATGGTTAACTGGGTGAATTAACTGAGTTGAAGTGGTTTAAGTGAGTCATCCCTAACTAACTGAGTCAAGTTAGTTAGGGAGAGCGAGGATATGGTGGTGATAGTTCATGGTGGGTTATGGTGGAGCTGAAAATGAGCTTGCAATGGCACGGCTGGTTGTATCAGAAACTTGTTCAGCAAGTTTATTCTTTCCACTTTCATGCAAGGCACGTACTAATGTGCAAGGTGGAGGTGATATGTGCTTGGCTTAATGTGGAAATAAAGTGCAAGGGTTGTTTGATGGATGTCTAAACCAAACTGCAGATTCTGGTGTGATTCATCAGTTGGAAATGGTGATGTTTACGCATGGATATCTCTCTCCTCAAGCCATGGACATGAATGATCTTGGTATCATTACAAAGTGTGTACATGATACAACAACTTTGATGTTGAAAGTAAATGAAAATGAGACTTGCAACAACTTGGAAATGTGCTTCCAACATGTAAACTCAAAGCTGACTCATAATGCACGCATGTGGGGCAAGACCTGGTTGTGACCTAACCAAACATTCAGTTATCTTGACCTTATTTTGAGCCACCACAACTTCTCAATCATTGGTCTAATGAAAAAACCATAAACATACCCTTTGAAGATCTCACATAGAGGAACAACTTTCATGTTGAAAGAGTTTTCATTTGAGGCCTCTAACCTTGAGAAATTGATCCAAACATTTGGCCCACCACGTGCTTGTGAAAATGACACGCGCGTGACCTGAAAGTTCTTGGTCACGACCTGGTTTTTGCCCTACTTTCCTCCAACTTTGATCAATCATATCTCCCTCAATTTTTATCCAATGGAGATGTTCCACATATGGATGTGAAGCCTAAAACAAGATCTTTTGTTGTGGCCGAGTGGAATTTTCATTTGGTGCTTCAATTTTAAATGGACTTGGTTCAAACTCTGATGCAAAATGGCCAAAACTTGCTATTTTTAGTAACCCTACTTCATCCAAAAATGGCAACTTTCTACATCTTGAATTTTTCATGGTTCCTTTGGAGTTTCTTGATCAAATTTTGCACATTGGACACATATAACATGAATTTTATGAATTTGGCCTCAAAAAGTCAAGAGTTGACTTTTTCCTCTGATTATTTGACTTGGCCCCAAATTTCCTGATTTTTTATCTTTCTTCCAATTGAACCACCTCCAAAACCAATTGAGGGGCAATTCTCCATACACATACACTTAAGGACATGTAGAATACCATGATATCAAGTTTTGACCAAAAAATCAGAGATACCCTGATTTAATTGGAAACCCTAATCTTGACCCCCTCTGGTTAGGAGGAAATTGCACATCTTCCAAATCCAAATTCCTCAGAGTATGTTGTGTATCCTCTTAAAGGATGATGAGAAATGCCACTTGAGGATGATTTTGAATCAATGAGCTATCTCTTTTGAGGATTTTCCTTCAATTTTTGGACTTCTTGCATAGTGTAGGATGTAATGCTTCAATCTCCTATTGAATCTCACCTTCTTGAGGTTGTGGAAGATCAATTGGGATAGTATGAGACATGAGAGACCTCTTGGCTTGCCTAGAGCCAACTTGATTGACCTTTTGTGCTCTGAAGGATCAATTGATTGTCCACCTTCCACCTGATCACATGCCCTGATGGTAAGAAGGATGCTATGCTTCATTTTTCTATGTTAAATGCAATGTAATGTTAATGAGGTGGATATGATATGATAAATGATAATGCCATGCTATGATGACAAAGAGGGAGAGCAAATTTTGGGGTATTACACCAACAAATAACCCTAATCCAAAAAGCTTTGGATGCCACATAGGATCACTAAATATTCACTGAATATTTAGTTACAAATAACAGTAACAGAATCTGCATTAAAAACTGACTTCATAGCGCGATGTCCTATGTGCAGTCATGGAACATCTTCATCCGACATGTTGAACAAAGAGTAATGAAACATATTATTAGACATCTTCATTCAACATCTGCTGCTACATGAGTTTTAACAAAATAATGCCAACCATAAAACCAAGGAAATAGCAAACACGAATGGTCCCAGGATGTCCAGGCCCTACCAGGAGAATGGCCACGGGGAGGACATAGATTTGAGCTCGTTAGGTGGAGATAGGTGCATGTCCCCGTGCCGTTGGCATTTATCGCATCTCTTTACGTGCTCTTTAGCATCATGTTGCATGGTTGGCCAGTAATATCCTGCTCGGAGGGCCTTTCGGGCAAGGGACCTCCCTCCGAGATGTTGGGCGATAATTCCCTCGCGGATTTCGCGCAAGATATGGGCGACCATCTCTTTCTCGACACACTTGAGCAACGGGATGGAGAATCCTCGCCTGTAGAGTTTATCTTCGACCAGGACGTAGGAGCAAGCTCTTCGCCTAACTACGCTGGCTTCTTTAGGGTCGGACGAGAGTTCGTCTTTAGCGAGGTAGTTGTAAACAGGGGTCATCCAGCAATTATTGTCGCCGATCACTTGTACATCGAGCGTCGGGGAAGCTTTCTCAATGCTGGGTCAAGGAAGTACTTCTTGTATGAAGGATTTGTTCCCTCTTTTCTTCTTCGTGCTGGCTAGTTTGGACAAAACGTCTGCCCGGACATTGTGTTCGCGGGGAACGTGTTTTACTTCCACCGCTGTGAACTTCGTCATCTTCTTCTTGACCAGGGCTACTTATTCGGTTAGGTTGTCATTTTTAGCTTGATACTCTCCTCGGACTTGAAGGGCCATGAGTTGTGAATCTGTGCAGATAACGACTTCTTCCGCGCCATGGTTTTCGGCCAAGCATAGCCCGACGAGGAAGGCTTCGTACTCAGCCTGGTTGTTAGAGGTGGGGAAGGACAGGGTGAGTGAAACTTCAACGATGATTCCCTCGTTGCTTTCCAGTATGATGCATGCCCCGCTCCCCGCCGGACTGGAGGCCCCGTCCACGAAAATGATCCATTTGCGCGCTCCACAAGTTGGGGAGTCTACGAACGTCATTTCTGCGACGAAGTCGGCCACGGCCTGGGCTTTGAGGGCTTTCCTGCTTTCATATTAGACGTCGAATTCGGACAGCTCGAGCGACCACTTGAGCATTTGCCGGCCATGTATGGTCATCCCAATAGCTGCTTTACGAGTTGATCTGTTCGAACCACAGTCGTGTGGGCTAGGAAGTAGTGTCTTAGTCTTCTAGCTGCGTTGATGAGAGCCAGTGCCACTTTTTCAATCTGTTGGTATCTCAGCTCTGGCCCCTACAGTGCTTTGCTCGTGAAGTATATGGGCTTCTGCCCATCAGGTGTTTCGCGAATAAGAGCGGTGCTTACTGCCTCGGTCGCCACGACGAGGTATAGGTACAAAGTTTCGCCGTTGTCCGGGCGAGAGAGAATGGGTGGTTATGAGAGTGCTCATTTCACTTGGAGAAGAGCCTTGTCACATTCCTCAGTCCATTCAAATGCTTCCTCCTTGCGGAGGAGTTTGAAGAATGGTAAGGCGTGTTGGGCAGACTTGGCCACGAAACGGGACAATGACGCGAGCATCCAGTTGAGGGACTGAATGGATTTCTTTGACTTGGGCATCGGAAACTCGGAGAATGCTCGACACTTATCAGGGTTGGCTTCAATTCCTCGTTCCGTTAAGTAGAAGCCGAGGAACTTGCCTGCCCGGACACCGAACGTGCACTTCTCCGGGTTGAAATGCATTTTATACTTTTTGGCCTATTCGAAGACCTTCCTTAGATGGGCAGTGTGATCGGTTTCCTCGTGGGATTTTACGATCATGTCGTCCATATAGACTTTGAGCATGTCGCCTATCTCTCCCCGGAAGACCTTGTTCATCATTCTTTGATAGGTTGCGCCGGCGTTCTTCAGGCTGAAGGGCATTACGTTGTAGTAATAGTTGCCCGATTCGGTCATGAAGGCCGTGTATTTTTTATCGCTCATTGCCATTGGAATTTGGTTATAGCCCGAGTAGGCATCCATTAATGATAAAAGTTTAAAACCGGCAGAATTATCAATAAGTTTATCAATATTGGGGAGGGGGTAGGCATCCTTCGGGCATGCCTTATTAAGATCGGTGTAGTCAACGCACATTCGCCATTTGCCATTAGATTTTTTCACAAGTACAACGTTGGACAGCCAAGTGGTGTACTTGGCCTCCGAAATAAATTTGGCCTCTAGGAGGTCCTTTACAGCTTTTTCTGCAGCCTCCGTTTTCTCCGGAGACTACTTTCTCCTACGTTGTGCTACAGCTTTGACGACCGGGTCAATCGTGAGTTGATGGCAGGCGACGGACGGGTCCAAGCCGGGCATCTCGGCGACGCTCCAGGCGAAGAGGTCAGCGTTTTCACGGAGGCAGGCTTTGAGTTGCTTCCTTGCGATGTCGGGGAGGTCCGCTCCAATCTTCACTCCCCGCTGGGGGTCATCGCCGAACAAGACGAGCTCGAAGTTGCCATCCGGGATTGGACGCATCGGATGGGAGCTGCTGCTGGACAGGGTAGACGAGCTGGTTGAAGCTGCTTAGTCCTCCTACTAGTCTTCGTCGGGGAAGCGGATGTCGAGGTCGATGGAGTACCTGAGGCAGAGGCTTGGCTTCCTCGGAACTGCTGGGCAAGGCGGGTTTATTCGAAACCTTTGGCTTGGACGCAATGGCATTGAGTCCTTTTGTAGCTGCTTCGAAACATCGTCGCGCGACTTTGATGTCGCCGTGGAGGGTGGCGACCATCCCCTTTGAAGTGTAATATTTCATCTTCAGGTGGACGGTTGAGGGAACAGCTACCAACTCAGCCAATGTTGGTCTTTCGAAGATACACTGGTACAGTGACGGGCAATCGATCACCAAAAACTGCACTTTGACGGATCTGGCCGTCTCTGCTGATCCAAAAGTGACGATCAGTTCGACGTATCCCCAGGGTTTGGTCACTGATGCGTTGAATCCTTGCAAATCAGACCCCACATAGGGGGTGAGGTGTGATTCGTCCAGCTGAAGTGTTGAGAACAGCTGGGAGTACATAATGTCGACCGAGCTGCCTTGCTCGACGAGGATTCTGCGAACGTCGAAGTTCGCCATTCGAGCTCTGACGAGCAAAGGTATGCTCGAGTTCGGAGATCCTCCGAGTAGCTCTTCCCGGTAGAAGGAGATGGGGACAGAGCCCTTCTGGGCTTGGTCGAGCGTGGTCACCTTATTGGAGCTCGTGTTGATTAGGTGCTCGAACTTTCTTTTCACGGAGCCCACCATGACTTTATTGAAAACTCCGCCTGAGATGACCATGGCGGATGGGAATGTCTCCCACGGGCTGTGGGTCGCGAAGTAGGCAGGAGCACTGAGCTCGTCTGGGACGTAGAAGTCCTCTGGTCGCGATACGGACATGGCGACCTGGATGTTGGTCTCTTCCGAGGAAGGAACCTCTTCCTCTACCTTTTTGGACTCCTGGGCTTCTTGCCGGGGAGCGTCTTTCTTCTTAGTGAACTGTTTCAGGTGGCCATCCCTGATCAGTATCTCGATAGCATCCTTCAAATGGACGCAGTCTTCGGTAGTGTAGCCGTGACTCTTATGGAAACGGCAGTACTTCGATTTGTCGGTGTTGGGTTTGGCCAGTAATTGTTTTGGGAAACGGACCACTGCTTGCTTGAATTCTGAATTCGCACATTCGGACAGTATCTTCTCCCTGGAGACGGTCAGGGGGGTGTAGTCGTGGAATCATCCGGAGGGTCCTTTGCTGTCGCGGGGAGTCCCTAGGACGATCTTTGCGTTTCCTTTCTCCTCGACGGGATGTCGAGGCTTCCTCGCCTCTAGAGGCCCGAGCGTTCTCCTGGTGATGAGAAGCTCGGACGGAGTTGGCCGCTTCCTTCTCCTCGTATTGGATGTGTGACCGTGCCTTTAGGAGGAGGGCATCCAGATTCCTCAGAGGTGCTAGGCCGGCGGCTTTAGAAAATTCTGAGCCAGGGCAGAGTCCTTGCTCGAGGAGAAACTTTTTCATTTCGTCCATTGTAGGGACCTGCACTGCTTCTTTGTTGAACCTCTCGATGTATGCCCGGAGAGGTTCGTCCTTTCCTTGGATTATGGCCCCAAGGGAGGCTTCAGTCTTCGGGTGGCGGCGCGAAGCCGTGAAGTGCCGGGAGAACATTCTGCCTAGTTGCTTCCACAACGTAATAGACTTTTCAGGCAGTTGCTTGTACCAAGTCATTGCTCCTTTTCAGAGTGTGGTTAGAAAGAGTCGGAACTTGATGGTGCCCCGGACGCCGCGGTAGTCCAACAGCGCATCGATGTTTTCGATGTTCTCGTCAGGGTCTGTCGTGCCGTCGTACGTGCCCAGTGCTAGGGGCTTCTCTAGGCCCTTGGGGAGGTGTGTTGCCAAGATCTCTTGGGATAATGGGCCGTGCGGCTCATCATCGCAGCTGGAACTGGATGGTGACGGGGACCGAAAGACTCGCTCGTGTCGTCGATTTCTTCGAGGAGAAAGTGAACGGGCCCGACCCTTTGACCTGACCGGAGGTGACTGCTTGTCTCTTCGTGTCCTCTTGTGGCTGAAAGAGTGCTGGTTCCACGGGGAAACCTGGTCGCGTTTCCGGACAGCGTGAGATTCTGGCTCTTGGCGCAGCCTTCAGTCAAATTCTCGCCGAGGTTGCGGGCTCTTGGACCGTCGATGGTTCTTCCTCGGAGGAGGGGAGGATCTTGGGCGAGCAGATTCTTCCAACGCCCTGATCCTTTCATTTTGCTGAAGGATCAGGAGGTTGGTTTTGTTGATCGCCTCCAGGAGGGCCACCACGGTCGGGTCGGCGTTGGGTGGAACAGGGACGAGCTTGACGGCCAGCGAGGGCTGGTCTCCCTCGCGATCAGCAGGAGTAGGGGAAGGAGAAGCTGTGGCCCCGTCTCTCAGAAAACGGGGATCTCCGAGGAGAGAAGATGGACCGTCTACGTCAGACTTGTTGATATGGAGAACGACGGATTGGTGAGCACCTTTGACGTAATCTTGAGAGGCCATGATGATGATCTTGGAAATTCGCTTTGATCTTTGGTTTCCGGGGAAAGAAAGAAGGGGAGAACAATAGTTCCCACAGACGGCGCCACTGATCATGAAGGCTGGATCAGATCCTGCTGAAGTGGGCCACCAAGTACGTCTGAGATCCTAGTCGTATGAAGAGGAGGAGGGGGGTGTACCTGCAAGGCACTCCGACGCTCAAGTAAGAAAGGGTCAGAGAAAACGGGCAAGTACAAAGTATGAGTTTCAAGGGTGATTATTGGATACCTGACCCTCTCAAATGAAATGGTATATATAATGCCCCCTGCGCGTGGCTAACGGTCATATTTTCGGGGCGAAATAACCGCTTTCCCGAAGAATAGGTAACTGCCCAAAACTAACCTTTATGTCGGGCAGGGTGCCCAAAACTAGCCGTTATGTCGGGCATATGCATAGTGTCGGGCACATGCCCTTAGCTGTTCGGGGAGTAAAGAAGTCGTGCAGAACAGACAGCAGTTCTGGGGAGGAGCGATGCAGTCCTTGCCCGGTTGGAGGGGCAGAAATGTAATTTTTGCCCCTTGGTGGATTGGACTTAGGCAATTGGGCTGTTCTGGGAGCAGAGGTGGATTGGGCCATATCTAGCCATTGGTCTAGTCCAGAACAGTTACTAACGTGGGCTATGCACTAATAGAGCCTACCTTCAGATACTATCGGGACGAGATCAGACAAACAAACCCAGATGCATTGAGTTGGATTGATAACATTCAACGGGAGAATTGGACAAGGGCATACGACAATGGGCAGCGATGAGGCCATATGACAACAAAATTCGTTGAATCTATGAACTTTGTATTCAAAGGCATTTGAAACCTTCCGATAACCGCTCTTGTGAGGTCAACTTATTTTAGGCTCGCTGTACTCTTTGATACCAGACGTACTAAGTGGGGTTCGGTCATACAATCTGGGCAGCTGTTTAGTGCAAGTTCAATGACATTCATGAAGGACGAAGCTGCAAAGGCCAACACACATGTGTAGCGAGCGATTTTGGACGCGGTTCTTAAGCGCGATCGCTCTCTGCGGTTGAGTTTACTACAGGTCGATTCATTTTTTATCCTATTGTAAGCTGACTAAGGAAGGGAAATAGATGTCTCCAATTAACCCTGCTTGCATACTGAGTTTAAACAGCGGTCTGTTAGGTTACGAATGCTATCAATGTGGGGGGGGGCCCTTCTTGTGTTATTTAACAGAATGACAGGTTTCTGACGGGGAATAAGGATTAGGATGTTAGGACTGATGCTTTTTGATTGATACGTGAGAGTATGGGATTTTGGGTTTTTGTTTAGTGTGCTCGCTAAGATCTTTTCTTTCGATCTTATGCCTACGTATTCCCATTTACCGAAACAGGGAAATCAGAGCGTTCGTAGTTCCTTCTATTCTATGGGAGGAAATGGGTTTTGGTGTCTTGTTCAAAGCCCAAGACGTGAAGCGAAAGGGTTGTTTGTATCTTGTTTAAAGCCAAAGATGTGAAGCTGAAGGGTCTCAAATTTAGAGAGAATTTGTCATCTCTAAAGAGGGGTAAAGGAGAATTACTTTAACCGGGATATGCGAATCCTAGCAATGCCATAATTTCCTAAGAAGGGGTTTTTTAACCTGAAGGAGAAGACTTTAACTCAGTGTAGAGCAATGCTATCTTTCCTTAGGAATTTCTCATGCTAAAAGAGGGACAGTGGCGTGGATATAGATGATCCAGAGGCTTGCCGTTTACAGCGATTAGATGAAAGGGAAGGAGTTGTTGATGTTTGTGTACTGTGAACGAGGCACAGATTTGATGCTAAAAGGTTGATGGGATCAACCAGTGGTTTTCTTATACAAAGCCTAAGAGGAGGCTAATATGTGTCTCGTACAAAGCCCGAGAGAGAGGCTAAAAGGTTGACTCAACAGGAGAATCTTTTATACTCAACAAGAGAGTGTTTTTGTATCTCGTACAAAGCCCGAGATGGAGGAGAAAATTTGTTTGGCTCAATAAGAACCTTTTTGTATCTCGTATAAAGCCCGAGATGGAGGCGAAAAGGGGTGATTGACTCATCGAGGGAGTCTTTTGTGTGTCTCGTACAAAGCCCGAGAGAGAGGCTAAACGTTGTTTGACTCAACGAGGGAGTCTTTTATATCTCGTACGAAGCCCGAGAGAGAGGCTGAAAGTGTTTGCTCTGCTAGGGAGAATCATTGTACAAAGCCCAAGAGGAGGCTAGTGTAGCTGTTTCAGTTGAGTGACAGATCCAGTATGCTGATTTTAAAGAGAAAATCAGTTCTTATATGAGCAACACTGTACTCGAGGATTTGGTTCGAGGACCAGGGATATTTCCTGTTTCTTTAAGGAAAGGGGAAATCCAAAGGGTATTGAGACTGTCCGAGTCTACGGGTTTCCTTCCTATTTAACGAAGGGGTCACTTGAGAATGTCTTTGAGACTCAAGGAGATTAGACTGTCCAAGTCTAGAGTTTCATCTCTTGTACTATGCTTTGAGAAACAGTAGTAGACTCTTTGAAAGACTGTTCTATGAAGATGATTAAGTTCTGTTCCTATACCTCTAGGAGGTCGTCGGGACAATTTGTACGAAGCCCAAGAGGAGGCTGGATACTTTTAAGAAGCCGATCGGTCCTTGTACGAAGCCCAAGATGAGGCTATCATTCTCGGAGGAAGAGATCATTATACGAAGCCTAAGAGGAGGCTGTCAATACTTCTAAGAAGCCGACGCGTCTTTGTACTAAGCCCAAGAGGAGGCGGGGTTGCTTTTAGGAAGCCTGTGGGTCCTTGTACGATGCCCAAGAGGAGGCCGATGCTTTTAAGAAGCCCGTGGGTCCCCAAACCCCGATAAACTCAAGGCAAGCTATTCACAAGGAATAGATCAAGTCAGGAAAGTTCGAGAATTTGGAAGAAACTCAAAGATGGCATTCACGGAGAATACATTCATCTTTGGGAGTAGAGTTTCTTGACGATTCCTAATGAGGACAGCCGAAGCGAAGACTGTATCTGGTGATCCTATTTGGGGATCTAGGCGTCTATTTTTACGACTAAATGAAACGGCATCACCTAGTTCTAGACGTAGTTGTCGGGGAAACTCTGATATCTATACTATTATTACACAGTTGACATGAGTTTATGAAAGGAGACTTGCAGTGAGCTGCCCCACAATACAGTTATATATATATATATGAGTTTGTGAAAGGAGACTTACAGTGAGCAGCCCCACAATACAGTTATATGTATATATGAAAATGGTAAATGAAAGCAATAACCACTTACTCGGTTGTAGAGCTTCCATGTTGTTTGGTTAGTTGTTCAACAAAGAAAGATTGAAAACAACAGTATATTCAAAATCAAAGGAGAAAGTGCTTTGAAAGAGAAAGATTTGGGGCTTACAGCTCAAGAAGAGGCCCAGGGTTTTACCAGTGATTGTACTGTTGAGTTTGTACAGAGGGACTCAATACAAGTGACTGTGGCCCAAAAAGGATTTCTATACAAAGGGATGGGTCTTACACTCTCTCAAGAGGCCCAAAGAGTTTTAAAGAAAAAGAGTAGGGCTTATAACACGAGGGTAGGCCCAGTTGACTTTTCGTTCAAAATGGCGATCGCGCCAAGGTTTTCTTTTAACGCAGAGGGACTTATACAATAAGTGAGGCCCAAAATGTTTTGGTTAAAAGGGGGTTGGGTCTTACACTCTAATAGAGGCCCAAAAGTTTTGAATGGGTCTTATAGCTCAAGGAGAGGTCCAGATGATTTTTGAAAAGGCGACGATCGCGCCGTTTGTTTTTTGACGGTATCGGGACTTATACAATAAGTGAGGCCCAAAAATGATTTGGTCAAAAAAGGATTGGGTCTTACACTCTATTAGAGGCCCAAAAGTTTTTGACAAAGTTTGTTTAAAGGGGAAAATCAACAAAACCCTAATTTCATCATTTTAAAAATAATTATTCAAGGAAAAATTAATTAAAATGATACAAAATTCCAAATAAGTTTGAATAAACAACTTGTGATTTTGGTTTTTTAGGTTTGAAAAATGAGGTTTCAATCACAAGATGAATTAAAATCTACTTGGTTTTGATTTTTCAACATGGATATTTATTTTTAAAAAGGTTTAAAAACAAATAAAAGGCATTTATTCACAAAAATACTAACTATATTAAATAAATAATATAAATCTAATTTTCTTGTGGAAATAAATATTTCAATATTTTTGTGATTTTTTGCAAAAAGAACCAATCAAAAATAATTAAAATTGAGTGAGTTATTAATTTTCCAAATAATTAACAAAACATGAAAATAATTGGAAAAATAGCAAAAATGTGAAAAATCATAAAATGGCATGGGCGGGGTTTGAACCCACGACCTCAAGCATACAAGGCGCGCGCCCTACCACTGGGGTGGTGATACATCCATTGTTTGAACTGAACCAATAAATATACAAGGTATGACATGGTTTTGGCTTGCCCAAGGCAAGTTTTGGCTCAAAAACGTGAAGGTCATAACTTTCTCAATTCTGAATGGTTTGAGACAAAATTTATATGTATCTGGGCCAGAATTTCACAAGGAATCCAATGGTGGTGGTGGTTTTTTCAGATCACACTCCCTCCTCAAAACTCGGTAGTGGTTTTGAAAATGACCTATAATTGCATGTTCTATGCTACAACACATTACAGGCATGAATTACATGATCAATTGGCACAAACACAACACATATGACATGTATAAGAGATGCACAATCAATGGACTTCAAATGCACACATGTTTTGGTGACTGCAAGTTGAGTGACTTACCCTTCCTTGAGATTTTGGAGTTTTCTCAGCAATCTGCCAACTCCCTTGCTCCAGATATGGTTTTATGCTTTGGACAACCTCAAATGATCCCTTGGATGCTTTGAGGATGATTGGAATAAGCTGGTACCTGCAAAAAACACAAACAGTCCCTTTCTTGCAAAAGGGGTCAAAAGTGACCAAAATAGCAACTCTCTCAAACGGTGTTCCAGATGTATGAAACCATTTGAGACAGTTCAAGGATGATATTTGAAGTGTGTTTGAGGTTTTATCTGGTTTGGAAAGTGACTGAATCAAGACATGGCTTGAAAAATGCACAAAAGTGTCATTTTGAGGTTTTGAGAGGTGACTTTGTGATGTTGTGATTACAGGTCACTTTTGATGGTTTGCACAGCTTACATATGATATATATGAGGTGTGTGTGTGATTAGTTTGAGTGGAATTGCTCTCTAGCTCAAAAACTCAGAATTACTTGCTTTGGAAGGCAAATTTGAGGTGAAAGAAGAGATTTTGAGGAAAACATCAGTTTGATGGCTTTGGTGTACTCAAACTGAACACAATTGAGCCCTATTTATAGTAGAGCAAGTTTGTTTTGGGATCCACAGTGAATGGCAACTGCAGCAGGTGTTTGGCCAATGTTGGCCAATGGAAATGCAAGTCTTCTCTAGCCATTGACTAGAGGTTAGGGCACAGAGCTTTGGTCCCCTTGGTCTTGGATAAGTCTTGACTGATTTCAGATGAGAATGGCTCAGTCCATGCCACCTTGAGGGTTCCATTAAATCCTTCAATCCAAAATTGAAGTCTTGTCCCTATTTTGGCCATTCTAGGTTCAACAAGCTATTTTTTGTTCCATGGACTTTGGAGGCTTGACTCAGTGATTGTCCCCTTTAGATTCAATCCTCAGATGTGTCCAAGTGGATAGGAGCATTTGAATTTGACTGATTTTGGCAAATCGAGCCAAAATGCAAAATCTGCCTTGCCTTTGACAGATTTCAGCAAGGCAACTTGACAATATCATATCTCATGGTGTAAGTTGAATTTGGCAATGTTCTTGGCCATTTTGGAAAGCCCTTACATGATACAACAACTGTTTAAACAAGTTTGGTTTTGATCTCTTTTGATTCCAAGTGAAAAATCCCTCTACATTTGGCAAAAAGTGAAGTAAAATCTGACTTAGTGAAAATTTCACTAAGTGTTGGAGCAATGTGTGATTTCTTGATTTTGATCACTCCATAACTCAAAATCCTTAATGAATTGGACTTAGGTCTAGTTGAAGTTTTTGTAGAGGGTAATTGTAGAAGCAAGCTTCACTCACATTGAGTTTTGATGAAGACAACACAACAAGCTCTCTACAAAGATAATATGCAAAAAGAAAGAGAATCAAGCTACATGAAGTACAAGAAGTTCAAGTTCAAGAAGATATCCTAAGTACTATCAAGTTGAATCAATTAGCTTCAAGTGTTCAAGTATCATGAAGATAAAAGGTTGAACAAAGGTATATCAATGTCATTTAAAATGCTTATACAAGTGTTCAAAAGTGTCTCAAGCATACAATATATATTGATAAAATAGTTCTCAAAATATTTCTTTAATTGGAAAAATTATTTTTCATTTTTGAACCATATTAAATCACTTTCAAATATAATCTATTGACTTGGGTAAATCAATAGATGTTGTATAAAATTGGTTTAAATACTTAGACAAATTTTTTAATTATTTAATTTATTTAAACATTCAGTTTTTGGTAAATTATGGCGTTTTTAACTGTCGTAACAGCACCAGAAACCGCCATAGTTTACACCGTTCTGAACCAGTATTTTAAATATTAAATTTCAAAATTATTTAGTAAATTGTGGCATTTTGAAACGACGTAACAGACCAAACAACTGCCACAATTCACAACGTACTGAAACTGTGTTTTTTATTTAAAATTGAAAAATGTTTTGTTTGAATGCATCTTTTCATGGCATCTCTTACATCATTTGTCTTATTAAATTCAGAATTTTTCTAACCATTTCCATGACTTTTGAATGGTTGCTTTCATCAATATAAATACATGTCATTTTCAGATTAAAACTGACCTCCAAGAAATTTCATAATAAAAAATTCACTCATTCTTTTCATCTTTCAGTTATTCTTCAAGTGTTCATTCAAACATATTTTTGAGAGAAACCTTTGCATAAATTTCACACATTATCATTGTTTCATCTCATTTTATTCAAGAACACTTGTATATTTCATTTGAGTGATATTTATTTCAAGGAGAAGATCGATTGTGAAGATTGATAGCATCATATTCTCAAGACATCAAAGTCATATCAAGATTGATATCAACATACTATAAAGACATAATTTTATTATCAAGAATATTTTTCTGTTTTACCTTGTTGTCCAGGATTGTTGGAAACAAGTGAGTGTTTTGAAGAGGATTGTTCTTCATACACTTAGTTACCTATAGGTTAGATAGTAAGCATCACCTTTGGTGTGATTAGGCTGTACAATAATTCTAAACTATAGTGAAATCTCTTTCGTGTTGAAGGAGGAGTGGAGTACTCTCGGGCTGTGAGGGGAACCACTATAATTCTCTTGTGTCATTTTTCCTTTCCGCACTTTACTTTCAAGCACTTATCATCAAACGGAAAAATAACCAACAACCGGTAAAAAGATCGAAGAAATTTTTAAAAGCCTAATTCACCCCCCCTCTTAGGCGCATTTATTACTTACAGTAATGAGGGCTACAAATCCATCTTTGGATGAAAAAAATTGGCCTTGTAGTTTAGGAGTTATGGCCCTCCAAAGTTGGTGTATTAGTAGTACTTTTTCCATAACTTAGAAAAATTTCTAAGTTTTATGGTTACCCCTTTTACAAGTTATCCCACTTTCTTTGATTTTTCTTGATGAATGACGATTCAAATCATACATTAACATCATTTTAGGGTTAAAAATCCATTTTGGTGAAAAATCTCAAAAAGTCAAAGTTGACTTTTGTGCACAGTTGACTTTTTATCAGATGAATTCCAAACTGTGCAATTCTTCAGGAAATCATGTCCTTGACCTAAATCAAACTTGATGGACATGTTCCATGGGTGTCATAGGGTATATTGATTCATGCCTTAGGGTTTGGGAGCATGTCCAGGTCAAAAGTCAAAGTAACAGTTGACTTTTCTCGCGAAACCCTAATTGTGGTGCAGATGAAATTGAGACTTGTTACTCAAGCTTCTTGGATCAATCCATTGTTCCAAATGGATCAATATGGTATATTAGAGACCCTCAAATCATGTCTTGAGGTCTTGGCTCATGTTTTGTCCCAAAAGTCAACTTAGTGGTGAATTAGGTCAAGAACCCCTAATTCCTGATTTTTGATGTATGCATCCCCTGAGGTAAAATTGACTTGATGATTGGGTTCATGAGGTTCCATGAAGTATATTAGGTTATGTTTTGGATCCTTGGCTTGTGCCCAGATGAAAAATTTCATCTGGAGGCCCTGGTCGACCAAAACCCTAATTTGGTGACACTGTCGATCTTGAGACTTGATCCACCTAGAAGGGAGCAGCTTTGTGCTTAATCATTGAAGTGGGAGTCCTTTTTGATCCTTTGTGTATGTTTGAGAGGTTAGACAAGTTGGAGATCATGTCATTCCTTGACTGATCCTTTGTCTAAGGCTCTGAGAGGGCTAGAAACCCTAATTCTGATCGTAGTGAATGCTCACCCATCTTTGGGGAGACTAATGAGGCATGATGATTCATCCATATTGTGATAATGATTTGCACAATGATGGGAAATCTTAGTGGTCAAAATTTGGGGTATTACAGATGCCCCTATTTAATCTTCTTGGACACGAAGGTGTGAATGACGAAAGTATTCGGGCATTCGGGGTGCAAGAGGATTAAATATCGGAATACCCAAAATTTTGATGGCTATGAATAGCAGCTTGTGCATTCATCTTATTTTGCTAAGCAATGATGCTTAGAAAAGGTAAACTTCCCCTTGATCCTGGTTTCCTACCAAGGAACTGGTCTCAGTTTCTTATTCAAACTTCCCCTCGATCCTGGTTTCCCACCAAGGAACTGGTCTTAGTTTCTGATGTAAACTTCCCCTCGTTCCTGGTTTCCTACCAAGGAACTGGTCTCAGTTTCTGAAATAAACTTCCCCTCGTTCCTGGTTTCCTACCAAGGAACTGGTCTTAGTTTCTTTTGTCAATAAACTTAATTGACAAGGGACGCTATGCGTAGCGGTTTTCCTCAAACTTCTCGCCGAATTTTCTTGGGGAGATGCCATTTGACGGAAAAAGGTTTGATGCCAGACTTACTGGGGAACCCATCTGTCTGAGTTGTAGAGTTGCACAAACTTCTCTGTTGGAGACGCCATTTGTCGACTCTGTTGGGGAAAACGAGTCTCTTGAGAGACTGTTTCTGCTTGGGGTCTTGAATCATACTTTTCTTGGGATCTTCCCAGAGAAATGCCATTTCATCAGCGGATTTTCGGAGAAACACTGATGTACTGCCGAATCTCTATTTAAGAGGCTTTCTCTGGGGATTTTCCTTAATCCAGGAAAGCAAGGATATCATCTTCAATGGCGGAGAGTGACATCTGTTGAAGGTTCTCTGGTCTTTCAGGGGTTCAAGTTATCAAAGTGGTCGAGTGCCGACTCTGATCTAGAGATACACTGGTGGCGAGATTATTCAGACGCAACATTTCCTGACGAGGAAAAGGCTGATAACTCGATTGAGAGAACGGGTATCACTAGGGGACAAGACCGACTAGAGTGATAGTGATGCAATATGAAATGTGAATGCAAATCAAAATGCATGATGCATGTATGTTTATGCTGACAAAACTGACGCGACATACAGACTAAAAGATGAACACGGCTGGATACTCAGCCATCGCATGGCGAAGAAGTACCATTGGTCCAAAAAGCAGCAATTCTACCTTGCTTAGGAGAGATAGTCCCTGCGGGGAATACCGTTGATCGGGCTTAGGAGGTAAGAACTCGGTCGAGGGTGTCAGACGAAACAAGGTCTCTGACACAGTTGATCCTTCATTCAGGCGTACTGGTTTAGAAGGAGTACTTTGATTCTGCACTTTGAGGCTCGAACGCCTTTGGAGACGCAATCGACGTTCTTTCGATGTTCAACAGTCAAAAGAAATGCCATCTTTAATTTAAAAGCAGAAAAAGTTTTAACAAGTAAATTCATTTTGTTTTATTTCAAGAGTCGTTAATTAAGTTTAACAACGTCGTTCTGTAAAGCTAAAACAAGTAAGAATTACAAACAAAAGCACACAGGCTCAAATTTTATTGATAAGATGGAGATCAGCCAAACGCGTGATTCCAAAGAGTATTTACAAAATTTAGAAAATGGTAATTTACAGGGAAAAGGGCTACGTTGAAACATAACGACCACTATTCTTCTACCAACTTTGAATTCTGGGCATCCCGAGCTTCCGTCGAAGATGACCTTGATGGGAGTTTTCCTCCGATGGATGATGTAACTGTTGCTAAGGGACTTTCCTCTGTTGAACATAGTTACTTGCCATTATCCCTAATTTTTGCCTGGATTATACTGTGATGTTTCTAATCCACCGGGATGATTTTTTTCATGTCTCTAACTTTTGCCTGGACCGCCCTTTCGGGTTTTCAATCCACCGAGACGTTCTTTTTTTTTTTTAGTTTAGGCGAAGTATTTCTTGACTACATCAACATTCGTGGGGTAGGAAAATTCCTCTCCGTCCATGGTTGCAAGTCTCAAGGCACCTCCTGAGAAAGCTTTCGTGACCACATAGGGGCCATCATAATTCGGGGTCCACTTGCCCCGAGAATCAGTGAGAAAAGATTGTATCTTTTTGAGCACAAGGTCTCCTTTCCTTCCACTGGAGGTGATAGAATCGGCGGATTCAACAGATATTCCTTAATACTGTCGAAGGTAGTTTGGCAGTCTTCTGACCAAATGCAATCGTGGTTCTTTTTCAGTAATTTGAAAATCGGCGCACACGTGGCGGTCATAAGGAATATGAATCTGGATATGTAGTTCAAACGTCCCAAGAATCCTCTGACTTGTTTTTCAGTTTTCGGAAAAGGCATTTCTTGAATGGCCTTGACCTTGTCAGGATCAATCTCAATTCTTTTCTAGCTGACGATGAACCCTAGTAGTTTCCCTGAACGGACACCGAAGGTGCACTTGTTGGGATTCAAGCGGAGCTTGAATTTTCTTAAACGTTCAAACAATTTTGACAGATGTTCAATGTGCTCACTCTCTGTTTTCGACTTTGCAATCATATCATCGACATACACCTCGATTTCTTTGTGTATCATGTCATGAAACATAGTAGTCATGGCCCTTTGATAGGTTGCCCCGACATTCTTCAAACCGAACGACATTACCTTGTAACAAAAGGTACCCCATGGGGTAATGAACGAAGTTTTCTCCATGTCTTTCGGCGCCATTTTTATCTGGTTATAGCCCAAGAATCCATCCATGAAGGAGAAAACTTTGAACTTTGTTGTACTGTCTACCAGCATGTCAATGTGTGGTAAAGGAAATTCGTCCTTTGGACTTGCCTTGTTTAGATCTCTGTAGTCAACACACATTCTGACCTTTCCGTCCTTTTTAGGAATGGGTACGATGTTGGCTAACCATTGAGGATATTCAGATGTAGCGAGGAAACCCGCGTCGATCTGTTTCTGTACCTCCTCCTTGATTTTGATGGCCATGTCCGGGTGAGTGCGTCTCAACCTTTGTTTTACTAGCGGACATTCTGATCTCAGTGGTAAATGATGTTCCACGATGCTGGTATCCAACCCTGGCATATCCTGATAGGACCAAGCGAATACATTGGGAAATTCTCTTAGAAGCTTTACCAAACTCTCTCTGGCAGTTGGACTGAGCAGCGCCCCAATCCTGATTTCTTTTCTCTCTTTTTATGAACCCAAGTTTACCGTTTCCAACGGCTCTTTGTGAGGTTCAATGAACCTTTTCTCTTGTCCGAGGAATCGGGAGATCTCTTCTGGAATTTCGCTGTCAACTTCTTCTTCAGCCCCAAATACCGGGAACCCAAAGTCTGGAGAAGGCATTGGATCGTATGTTTCAACGGGGTGTAAAATAAGCAATCTGCATGACGGTATGATTCGTGTTTAGAAGAGATAGAGAAAATGCAAGTGTGTGCAGTGTATTTATTTTACTGCTTGTTTTTATTATTGATTTTTTTTTTAGGATTACCATTTTCTGAAAAAAAGCAAAAAGAGAAAACAGCAATAAATGCGGAAATTACAGAACGACGTTATTTTATTAATGAACAAGTTGACTCTTGAAACTACGGCCCTATAAAACAAAACTCTGTCGCTTTGGGCAAAGCGAAGAGGGAAATTTATAGAAAGCGAGCCCTATCAAAACATCCGTTTCACCTGGGCAGGGTGAAAGGTTAAAGATGGCAATTACTTTGACTGGTGAACGATCTTCGGAGCATCGACGGCAACCCACTGGCGGCAAACTCCTCGGTGAATCACAAAGTCTGGGACCTTCCTTGATTTGTCTTCAGAAATTACGCTGATTTCTGGTGGAGCAGGATCATTAGAATCTGTCTCCCAGGCAGAGTTGTCGTAGGAGGATTCCTCGGTTGCATTTTGCAAAGTATTTGTGCTCTCAGGTAGATCTCCCCATCCAGTTGGCTGGATATCTTCGAGCCTAAAACGAGAGCTTGCGGGAGCAGTGTACTTGACCATATAGTCGTATTTTCCACTTGGTTCTCCCAGAGTGTCCCAAACTTCTTTGGAACTGGAGGAGTCATCTCTCTCAATGACATTGACCTCGGGAAAAGCATAAATGATGAATTCAAGTCCTGAAAACGTTGCAAATTCATCGTTATGTTGAGTAGTTTCCGAATGACCCGAGTGTTGATCCCATGACATGGTGGGGACACAGGTATTCTGTTCAATGACGGTCAGCTGATTTTCATTACTCGGCTGACTCTCTTGCCCCAAGTCTCCTGGGTAAGGTTGCCACATTGGCAGACCATCCATTGGGCCATAGTAATTGTAGTCGAAATCGTCTTTCATCATAGTGTCCTCCTCTAATGAATTTGCGGAGCACGACATCCTTCCGGATCACAATCTCCGTAGATCATTTCAACGTCTGACCTGGGTATAAATCTCGGACTCTCTGTAGGAAAGCAAAAAGGAGTTTGCGTTTCGTCCTGCGACACATAACTGTCCTTGTTAAGATAGGATTTCCATTCCTCATCTATGTCAAAGGGATCCTCTTCATTGATAGCATGGACTACTTGAGTCACTGGTTAGAGGAAGCCTCCACTGTGGAAGAAGTTTTGAAGGGGATGAAGACTTTCATCGTTGGCAGCTGTCTAGGTACAGGTTGCAGAAAAACCAAGAACCTTCTTTGTTTTATTGTCAATAGGAATGACAAGCTGTCCCCATCCTTTTGTATCCGTACTCTCAACCGCTTTGATAGCATCGTTGTACGAGGAAATCGAGGTTCCTCCTCTGAACTGATTGTCCTTGCTCACCGACAGTGCTTGGAACTACGTCCCAATAACCTCCTCGGGTTCTATACCAGTAGATGATGATAAGTTACTCACAAGCAAGGCTTGTTCCCCACAAACTGTGACAAGTTGATCGTTCTTAACGAACTTTAGCTTTTGGTGGAGGGTTGAAGTGACCGCTCCAGCCTGATGTATCCAAGGTCTTCCTAATAAACAACTGTATGTTGCCCGGATGTCCATGACCTGGAAAGTGACTTGGAAAGTGTGAGGACCGATAGTTATGGGAAGATCGACTTCGCCGATAACTGTTTTTCTGGATCCGTCGAACGCTTTGACGACGACCTCGCTGATTCTCATCGGAGGGCCTTTGAATGATAATTGCATCAAAGTGGACTTCGGCATAACATTCAGGGCTGACCCTGTGTCTACCAGTACGCTGGCTAAAGCATCGTCCTGGCTGTTAACTGTGATATTGAGCGCCATGTTATGACGGCGACCCTCTTCAGGTAATTCCTCATCACTAAATCCCAAGTTATTGCAGGAAGTGATGTTAGAGACAATACTATCGAACTGTCTGATTGTTACATCCTGTTCCACAAAGGCTTGCTCCAAGACTTTCTGTAGAGCCTCCCTGTGCGCTTCTGAGCTGAGTAACAGTGATAATACTGAGATCTTTGAAGGAGTTTGTAACAGCTGATCAACAATGTTGTATTCACTCCTTTGGATGAGCTTCAACATCTCATCATTATTTTTCGAAGGGTCGGGATTACTGGATTGACCGACTAGTGGATCGGGAACTTCTGTCTGAAATTCCTTTTCTTTGTTGGACTCTCTAACTCCTCGGTTGAAGATTCGACCGCTCCGTGTTACATGACTGATGTCTGCAATATTCACGACGGAGGGTAATGGAATTTCCTTTCCATTTTCCACTATTGTTGCACCGTATTTGTAAGGAATAGCCTTAGTTGATTCATACGGTAGTGGTCCCGGCAGATAGATGACTATGGGAACATTCTGATTTTTCTGACCATCATAAGTAACCTCGATCCGTTCCCGGTTGGGAACTCTAGATTCATCAATCAGAGGAATAATGGCAAAAACATCCCTGCTCCCGTGATGACTAGAGATCGTGACAACATCCTCAACTTGCTCGGCAAGGTAGTTCGGCGTCCAGTCGATGAGTCCAGCACCCGGATATAGACGAATTTCTCCACGATCGACCTGACCCTGAAGAGCTGCTCTCACAAGGTAACACCCTTGGTTACTTTCCAAACAGACACTACAACTGTCATAGTTGTGTGGGGGCACCTGGCCACGCCCACTTTGAATACAATGTAACCTTACTAGGTTAGCTTCCACTGATCGGACATCCCGACTTTGACGCCGAGTGGGGTTTCTATTACTGATACTAATCTGCTGAGTATCTTCATCCATATAGATGGGTATCCACCAATGATTTAACAAGTGCTGAAGTGCCTCCTGGACGAGGGTACAACCTCGATCATTTTCGCAACCCGCTTTATAGCTTTGATAATCGTGTGATATTAAGAATCCGAGTCAGACCTTCTCAGCATGTAACTCTACCAGGTTGGTATTCATCACGCGAATATCGAAGATCTGAACCATGTTGATCTGATAGGGATTCCTATCATGGTAGTCTTGGATCCATCCAAGATCCATCTGATGCTGGAGGGCCTCTTGTATGAAAGAGCATTTCTGTTTGTTTACCGAGCAAGTCAGACAGGAACTGTAATCGTGCTGCGGCAGATTATGGTACTAGCTTTGCCTTGAGTGCATCACCGCCAAGTTGACATTCATCACACGGATATCGTGGTTCTGAATGACGTTAGAATTCGCGTAGACCATGTTAACTCCACAAACTCGCTGCTTTTGGATCCATCCGAGATCCATTTGTTCTTGTAGAGCTGCTTGCACTACCGAACATCCCTGGTTGTCTTTAGAGCAGATATCACACTGGTGATAATTATGAGGTGGCACATGGCCATATCTACTCTGTCTACAATGCATCTTGACCAGATTGGTCCTCAATAAGAGTACATCGTGAATTTGATAGACGTTGTTAGTCTCTTCTTCTATCAAATTGACCGCAACTTTCTCATGTTGAGGCAGTGGGTTCGTGAGAACATTAGGATTCATATCTTTGAAAGATAAGAGCCCGCTCCTAACAAGCTTTTGCACGTCGGACTTGAAATTGAGACAACTCTCTATGTTATGCCCCAATCCTCCTTGATAATAAGGGCATGTCTGATCCACCTTAAACCAAAAAGGCGAATTTTCCGGTACTGTAAGAGGAGACTTAGTCTGGATGTGCCCCTTAGCCAGTAGTAACGGAAATAGTTCTGCGTACAACATGGGTATAGGATCAAATCCTGATGGTCGCGTTGTACGGTTGTTATTGTATGGAGGACGAGCCTGCTGAAGAGGCTGTTGTGTCCTTTGCTGATTAGGTTGGCTCTGCGCAACCTGAGGTTGATACGTAGGAATAGGCGCAGGGCCGATAGCAGGAGTTACCGCTGCTATTGGTTGATAACGCCGCCTTTGCTTTCCGAGAGAGATATTCCCAATATCTTGCTCTTTTTTCTTAGGGAGAGCCCTGCCGTATCGTTTTGTACTGCTTGATGGTCCAGCGTCTTTTGCCAAACATCCTTCTCGGACGGCTTCCTCAAGACGTACACCCATGCCGACCATTTCGGTGAAATCACTGGGCGCACTGGCGACCATTCTGTCATAGTAAAATGAGCTCAAGGTCTTTAAGAAGATCTTTATCATATCTTTTTCCTCAAGAGGTGGACAAATCTGAGCGGCAATTTCACGCCACCTCTGGGCGTACTCCTTAAAGGTTTCCTTGTCCTTTTGTGACATTGATCTGAGTTGATCTCTGTCGGGTGCCATGTCCAAATTATATTTATAATGTTGAATGAAGGCTTTGCCAAGATCTCTGAATGTGCTGATCGTGGCGCGGTTTAAACCCATGTACCATTTTAAGGCGGCACCGGTTAAACTATCCTGAAAGTAATGAATCAGCAGGTCCTGATTCTCCGTCTGAGCTGACATCTGTCGAGCGTACATTGTCAAGTGACTTTGAGGGCAAGAGTTACCCTTGTATTTTTCAAAGTTGGGCACTTGGAACTTGTGCGGAACTTTCACATTGGGGACCAGACAAAGGTCTGCAGCGTCCTTTCCAAAAAGATCCTGACCGCGAATGGCTTGCAGTTCCTTCTGCATTTCCAAAAACTGTTCCTGGAATTCATCCATTCGGTCAAACATAGTTTCCTTTTTACCAGAAGGTATCTGTGGAATCTGTCCTTCCGGGACAGTGTGCACCACAGGGGGTGGTACCGTAACTACGGCGGTGAATCTTGGCGTTTCCCGAAGTTTGTAACCTTCGGGAGTTTTCAGTATGCCTCTGGCATCTTCGCTTTCCCGAAGTCTGTAACCTTCAGGACCAGCGGCATCTATTGCGATTCCCTGATCTTCAACGATCGGCGGAACATATCCTTCCGGGATATAGTTCACAGGCATGCCCCAGGGACGATCTTTCGGTATCTGATACCTAGGATCATACTTCTCCACTATGGGCGCTGAGGTGATCTCCGAGATCACAGTCCTTTGTAGCTGAGCTTCTGCCATGGCTTGCATGTCGTTACGAAGCTTTCTCATATCCTCTCTCAGAGCGTCGATCTCTTCTTTCAACTCTCTGTTTTCTTCCTCAAGATCATCCATTTTTTTCTGACGACTGGCCCGAGTATTGTACGAATGAGACAGTTTGACTCTAGAACTGAGACACAAACGTGAGATTCGTAGGTAAGGAGAATACGCGATGTGGGAATGATGAAATGCAATGATTATATTAATTGTTTATTGGTTTAATCAAAATAAACTTCGACAATTAGATTGCAAATATCAAACAGTGGGGAAACCCCTTTTTATTGAAATTCAAAGGATTACAGAAATGGAAATACAGTAGATTACAAGGTGCAGAAATAGAAACCTAAGCTAATGGGTCCTGAGTCCTCTCTGAAGAGAAACCGGGTGCTGATTCTGGTATCTTCCTTTTCTTTGACCGGGGCTCTTCAGCCGTTGTCAGGTTGTCATTCCTTTGCCAGGTGAAAGGAGTGAGCACATTCCTTTGGTCATCTTGGTTCTCTACAGCATGTTGCTCTAAAATTTCAATCAGAGCATCTTTCTCTTTCAGTAGTTTCTGTATTTTGATGCACTCTACGTTGAGGGTGCGATACTTGTTCTTCCAAGACCTCCTCTCCCGTTGAACTTTGTTGAGAGTAACCTGAAGCTTTTCAGTTTCTGTCATGAAGTACATGACAGATTCCCTCGGCGGAAGAATTCCGTAACGAGGATAAGGCATCTTTAGCTTGAGAGCTCTGGTTTGTACCCAGTGGAGATAAGGCTCCACCGAGACGCAGTCTGGTTTTCCCAGAGACTCTCGTCCTTTCTTATGAAAGTGTTTCTAAGCGTGCACTATTTCCATCTTTAGTGCTCTGTCGTTTTCTCCTTCCTTGAAGAAAAGACCTTCCAGATGAGCGTTCTGCGGAACAAGCCTCACCGGGTATCCAAATTGACGAAGAACCAATGCCGGATGGTAGTTGATTCCCCCTTTAGTTCCTATGAGGGGTACATTGGGGAAGTTTCCACAACGATCAATGATCCTGATCCCATCATAAATCCTATTACACCAATCTATATCAGAGTTGGTAAGAGACATGATCTTCTGCGACCAGCGCAAGACGCTCTTGCAATCCCAAAAAGCAGCAGACTTAGGCAAATGGGAGATAAACCATTTGTAAAGCAAAGGTACACAACATGTGATCTTCCCTCCGCTGTATAAATTTCCTAAGTGTACAGAATGATACGCATCCGCGAGCAAAGTCGGCACAGGGTTTCCAATGAGAAAAACCTTAATAGCGTTGATATCGACGAAGTTATTAATGTTGGGCAACAGAAATAATCCGTAGGTGAGCAAGGCAAATATGCTTTCGAAAGCAGTCCCGTTCCCTATACTAGCGAAGTATAGAGCCTTCTTTGTCAAGAACTGGGCTGGAAAACCTTGGATGCCACCCCTGGTAGTCAAGTGAGTCTTGACCTCAGACTCGTCCAAATGAATTACTCTTGCAATGGTATGATTCTTTGGAATTTCTTCCAGTCCAGAAAATGGAGCTCGATCAGTAATGTGTAGATCCATCAGATGAGAAAATTCCTTCAGCGTTGGTGCTAGCTGGTAATCCGGGAATGTGAAACAGTGATAAACTGGATCATAAAACTGAATGAGCACATCCATGATTCCCTCAATCACATGGACTCTTAGCAGAGGTAGCAGACCTCCGTGCTTGGCTCTAAAAGCCTCTGGGTTAGTGATCATCCTCGCTAACCTTTTCAAATCCTCTAGCTTTGGAACCTTGAAGGTATACTGGTGAGTTTTCCTTCTACCGAAATCCATTAGTGCAATCCTTTTCTCTGATATTTGCAATCTCAGTCTTAGTTTATTTTGAAAAAACAGAGAGACTAGAAGAGAAATTTTTTTGAATGTTTTAATGTTTTTTAGATGAATGCATGAATGCAACACACAAAAACATAGAAAAAACATGGGGTCAAAGGGTCGTTGTCATGAAGTCAAGGCTCTACCCATCCCCAAAGGTTTATACTAGGGTGATTTTTGTACCTGTACTCATTATCATCAGCTCCTCCCAGGAAACCAAAACAACAAGCGGATCGCCAGCGAGTTGTAGAGCAATCCTAGAGTAAGTGCTATTCACCGAGAATAGATCACCAGCCTCAAATGAGGGTAGTATCACGTAACAACTATTTCTGATAGCTTTCGCACTATGAAAGGGTTGGCTTTTCCTAGATGTATACTCAATCTCACCGCATACGACATCACCCGCATTCCCATTAGCAGAAAAATAAACACGTATAGCAATTAGGAAAAACAGTATATTTGTCCTGATCATCCTAGACCTATAAAGCTATGAATCCTAAGTTCCTGACAGAAAATGGCTCCCCGGCGGAAGCCCCAATCTGTGGTATTCACACAAGTGAAGAGAAGGAAGACCGTGCCTAGATCTAACTTTGAAAAGCCCCACGGTGGGCGCCACTTTTCTGTAGCGAGCGATTTTGGACGCGGTTCTTAAGCGCGGTCGCTCTCTGCGGTTGAGTTTACTACAGGTCGATTCATTTTTTATCCTATTGTAAGCTGACTAAGGAAGGGAAATAGATGTCTCCAATTAACTCTGCTTGCATACTGAGTTTAAACAGCGGTCTATTAGGTTATGAATGCTATCAATGTGGGGTGGCCCTTCTTGTGTTATTTAACAGAATGACGGGTTTCTGACGGGGAATAAAGATTAGGATGTTAGGACTGATGCTTTTTGATTGATACGTAAGAGTATGGGATTTTGGGTTGTTGTTTAGTGTGCTCGCTAAGATCTTTTCTTTCGATCTTATGCCTACGTATTCCCGTTTACCGAAACAGGGAAATCAGAGCGTTCATAGTTCCTTCTATTCTATGGGAGGAAATGGGTTTTGGTGTCTTGTTCAAAGCCCAAGACGTGAAGCGAAAGGGTTGTTTGTATCTTGTTCAAAGCCCAAGATGTGAAGCTGAAGAGTCTCAAATTTAGAGAGAATCTGTCATCTCTAAAGAGGGGTAAAGGAGAATTACTTTAACTAGGATATGCGAATCCTAGCAATGCCATAATTTCCTAAGAAAGGGTTTTTTAACCTGAAGGAGAAGACTTTAACTCAGTGTAGAGCAATGCTATCTTTCCTTAGGAATTTCTCATGCTAAAAGAGGGACAGTGGCGTGGATATAGATGATCCAGAGGCTTGCCGTTTACAGCGATTAGATGAAAGGGAAGGAGTTGTTAATGTTTGTGTACTGTGAACGAGGCACAGATTTGATGCTAAAAGGTTGATTGGATCAACCAGTGGTTTTCTTATACAAAGCCTAAGAGGAGGCTAATATGTGTCTCGTACAAAGCCCGAGAGAGAGGCTAAAAGGTTGACTCAACAGGAGAATCTTTTATACTCAACAAGAGAGTGTTTTTGTATCTCGTACAAAGCCCGAGATGGAGGCGAAAATTTGTTTGGCTCAATAAGAACCTTTTTGTATCTCGTATAAAGCCCGAGATGGAGGCGAAAAGGGGTGATTGACTCAACGAGGGAGTCTTTTGTGTGTCTCGTACAAAGCCCGAGAGAGAGGCTAAACGTTGTTTGACTCAACGAGGGAGTCTTTTGTATCTCGTACGAAGCCCGAGAGAGAGGCTGAAAGTGTTTGCTCCGCTAGGGAGAATCATTGTACAAAGCCAAGAGGAGGCTAGTGTAGCTGTTTCAGTTGAGTGACAGATCCAGTATGCTGATTTTAAAGAGAAAATCAGTTCTTATATGAGCAACACTGTACTCGAGGATTTGGTTCGAGGACCAGGGATATTTCCTGTTTCTTTAAGGAAAGGGGAAATCCAAAGGGTATTGAGACTGTCCGAGTCTACGGGTTTCCTTCCTATTTAACGAAGGGGTCACTTGAGAATGTCTTTGAGACTCAAGGAGATTAGACTGTCCAAGTCTAGAGTTTCATCTCTTATACTATGCTTTGAGAAACTGTAGTAGACTCTTTGAAAGGACTGCTCTATGAAGATGACTAAGTTCTGTTCCTATACCTTTAGGAGGTCGTCGGGACAATTTGTACGAAGCCCAAGAGGAGGCTGGAGACTTTTAAGAAGCCGATCGGTCCTTGTACGAAGCCCAAGAGGAGGCTTTCATTCCCGGAGGAAGAGATCATTATACGAAGCCTAAGAGGAGGTTGTCAATACTTCTAAGAAGCCTACGGGTCCTTGTACTAAGCCCAAGAGGAGGCGGGTTGCTTTTAGGAAGCCTGTGGGTCCTTGTACGATGCCCAAGAGGAGGCCGATGCTTTTAAGAAGCCCGTGGGTCTCCAAACCCCGAGAAATTCAAAGCAAGCTATTCACAAGGAATAGATCAAGTCAGGAAAGTTCGAGAATTTGGAAGAAACTCAAAGATGCCATTCATGGAGAATACATTCATCTTTGGGAGTAGAGTTTCTTGACGATTCCTAATGAGGACAACCGAAGAGAAGACTATATCTGGTGATCCTATTTGGGGATCTAGGCGTCTATTTCTACGACTAAATGAAACGGCGTCACCTAGTTCTAGACGTAGTTGTCGGGGAAACTCTGATATCTATACTATTATTACACAGTTGATATGAGTTTATGAAAGGAGACTTACAGTGAGCAGCCCCACAATACAGTTATATATATATATATATATATGAGTTTGTGAAAGGAGACTTACAGTGAGCAGCCCGACAATACAGTTATATGTATATATGAAAGCGATAAATGAAAGCAATAACCACTTACTCTGTTGTAGAGCTTCCATGCTGTTTGGTTAGTTGTTCAACAAAGAAAGATTGAAAACAACAGTATATTCAAAATCAAAGGAGAAAGTGCTTTGAAAGAGAAAGATTTGGGGCTTACAGCTCAAGGAGAGGCCCAGGGTTTTACCAGTGATTGTACTGTTGAGTTTGTACAGAGGGACTTAATACAAGTGACTGTGGCCCAAAAAGGTTTTCTGTACAAAGGGACGGGTCTTACACTCTCTCAAGAGGCCCAAAGAGTTTTAAAGAAAAAGAGTGGGGCTTATAACACGAGGGTAGGCCCAGTTGACTTTTCATTCAAAATGGCGATCGTGCCAAGGTTTTCTTTTAACGCAGAGGGACTTATACAATAAGTGAGGCCCAAAATGTTTTGGTTAAAAGGGGGTTGGGTCTTACACTCTAATAGAGGCCCAAAAGTTTTGAATGGGTCTTATAGCTCAAGGAGAGGCCCAGATGATTTTTGAAAAGGTGACGATCGCGCCGTTTGTTTTTTGACGGTATCGGGACTTATACAATAAGTGAGGCCCAAAAATGATTTGGTCAAAAAAGGATTGGGTCTTACACTCTATTATAGGCCCAAAAGTTTTTGACAAAGTTTGTTTAAAGGGGAAAATCAACAAAACCCTAATTTCATCATTTTAAAAATAATTATTCAAGGAAAAATTAATTAAAATGATACAAAATTCCAAATAAGTTTGAATAAACAACTTGTGATTTTGGTTTTTTAGGTTTGAAAAATGAGGTTTCAATCACAAGATGAATTAAAACCTACTTGGTTTTTATTTTTCAACATGGATATTTATTTTTAAAAGGGTTTAAAAACAAATAAAAGGCATTTATTCACAAAAATACTAACTATATTAAATAAATAATATAAATCTAATTTTTTTGTGGAAATAAATATTTCAATATTTTTGTGATTTTTTGCAAAAAGAACCAATCAAAAATAATTAAAATTGAGTGAGTTATTAATTTTCCAAATAATTAACAAAACATGAAAATAATTGGAAAAATAGTAAAAATGTGAAAAATCACAAAATGGCATGGGTGGGGTTTGAACCCACGACCTCAAGCATACAAGGCGCGCGCCCTACCACTGGGGTGGTGATACATCCATTGTTTGAACTGAACCAATAAATATACAAGGTATGACATGGTTTTGGCTTGCCCAAGGCAAGTTTTGGCTAAAAAACATAAAGGTCATAACTTTCTCAATTCTTAATGGTTTGAGACAAAATTTATATGTATCTGGGCCAGAATTTCACAAGGAATCCAATGGTGGTGGTGGTTTTTTCATATCACACTCCCTCCTCAAAACCCGATAGTGGTTTTGAAAATGACCTATAATTGCATGTTCTATGCTACAACACATTACATGCATGAATTACATGATCAATTGGCACAAACACAACACATATGACATGTATAAGAGATGCACAATCAATGGACTTCAAATGCACACATGTTTTGGTGACTGCAAGTTGAGTGACTTACCCTTCCTTGAGATTTTGGAGTTTTCTCAGCAATCTGCCAACTCCCTTGCTCCAGATATGGTTTTATGCTTTGGAAAACCTCAAATGAACCATTGGATGCTTTGAGGATGATTGGAATCAGCTGGTACCTGCAAAAAACACAAACAGTCCCTTTCTTGCAAAAGGGGTCAAAAGTGACCAAAATAGCAACTCTCTCAAATGGTGTTCCAGATGTATGAAACCATTTGAGACAGTTCAAGGATGATATTTGAAGTGTGTTTGAGGTTTTATCTGGTTTGGAAAGTGACTGAATCAAGACATGGCTTGAAAAATGCACAAAAGTGCCATTTTGAGGTTTTGAGAGGTGACTTTGTGATGTTGTGATTACAGGTCACTTTTGATGGTTTGCACAGCTTACATATGATATATATGAGGTGTGTGTGTGATTAGTTTGAGTGGAATTTCTCTCTAGCTCAAAAACTCAGAATTACTTGCTTTGGAAGGCAAATTTGAGGTGAAAGAAGAGATTTTGAGGAAAGCATCTGTTTGATGGCTTTGGTGTACTCAAACTGAACACAATTGAGCCCTATTTATAGTAGAGAAAGTTTGTTTTGGGATCCACAGTGAATGGCAACTGCAGCAGGTATTTGGCCAATGTTGGCCAATGGAAATGCAAGTCTTCTCTAGCCATTGACTAGAGGTTAGGGCACAGACCTTTGGTCCCCTTGGTCTTGGATAAGTCTTGACTGATTTCAGATGAGAATGGCTCAGTCCATGCCACCTTGAGGGTTCCATTAAATGCTTCAATCCAAAATTGAAGTCTTGTCCCTATTTTGGCCATTCTAGGTTCAACATGCTATTTCTTGTTCCATGGACTTTGGAGGCTTGGCTCAGTGATTGTCCCCTTTAGATTCAATCCTCAGATGTGTCCAAGTGGATAGGAGCATTTGAATTTGGCTGATTTTGGCAAATCGAGCCAAAATGCAAAATCTGCCTTGCTTTTGACAGATTTCAGCAAGGCAACTTGACAATGTCATATCTCATGGTGTAAGTTGAATTTGGCAATGTTCTTGGCCATTTTGGAAAGCCCTTACATGATACAACAACTGTTTGAACAAGTTTGGTTTTGATATCTTTTGATTCCCAGTGAAAAATCCCTCTACATTTGGCAAAAAGTGAAGCAAAATCTGACTTAGTGAAAATTTCACTAAGTGTTGGAACAAAATGTGATTTCTTGATTTTGATCACTCCATAACTCAAAATCCTTAATGAATTGGACTTAGGTCTAGTTGAAGTTTTTGTAGAGGGTAATAAGGGCTACAAATCCATCTTTGGATGAAAAAAATTGGCCTTGTGGTTTAGGAGTTATGGCCCTCCAAAGTTGGTGTATTAGTGGTACTTTTTCCATAACTTAGAAAAATTTCTAAGTTTTATGGTTACCCCTTTTACAAGTTATCCCACTTTCTTTGATTTTTCTTGATGAATGATGATTCAAATCATACATTAACATCATTTTAGGGTTAAAAATCCATTTTGGTGAAAAATCTCAAAAAGTCAAAGTTGACTTTTGTGCACAGTTGACTTTTTATCAGATGAATTCCAAACTGTGCAATTCTTCAGGAAATCATGTCCTTGACCTAAATCAAACTTGATGGACATGTTCCATGGGTGTCATAGGGTATATTGATTCATGCCTTAGGGTTTGGGAGCATGTCCAGGTCAAAAGTCAAAGTAACCGTTGACTTTTCTCGCGAAACCCTAATTGTGGTGCAGATGAAATTGAGACTTGTTACTCAAGCTTCTTGGATCAATCCATTGTTCCAAATGGATCAATATGGTATATTAGAGACCCTCAAATCATGTCTTGAGGTCTTGGCTCATGTTTTGTCCCAAAAGTCAACTTAGGGGTGAATTAGGTCAAGAAACCCTAATTCCTGATTTTTGATGTATGCATCCCCTGAGGTAAAATTGACTTGATGATTGGGTTCATGAGGTTCCATGAAGTATATTAGGTTATGTTTTGGATCCTTGGCTTGTGCCCAGATGAAAAATTTCATCTGGAGGCCCTGGTCGACCAAAATCCTAATTTGGTGACACTGTCGATCTTGAGACTTGATCCACCTAGAAGGGAGCAGCCTTGTGCTTAATCCTTGAAGTGGGAGTCCTTTTTTATCCTTTGTGTATGCTTGAGAGGTTAGACAAGTTGAAGATCATGTCATTCCTTGACTGATCCTTTGTCTAAGGCTCTGAGAGGGCTAGAAACCCTAATTCTGATCGTAGTGAATGCTCACCCATCTTTGGGGAGACTAATGAGGCATGATGATTCATCCATATTGTGATAATGATTTGCACAATGATGGGAAATCTTAGTGGTCAAAATTTGGGGTATTACAACATGTGGTCACGATCTTTGACCGTACTAAAGGTCACTTCACTGTTGCAGAGTCTATTGATCACAATGAAGGAAAGCCTAAGGGATGTTACCGAGTGGAACTGGATAGGAGTTGGTGTGACTGTGGAAAGTTTCAGGCATTTCGTATGCCTTGCTCCCATGTTATAGAAGCCTGTTCCAAGGTCCGGCTGGACCCAACCAACTATCTCTCTGTTCTTCACCTAGTCACTACTCTATGCAATGTCTACCGTACTAGCTTTCAAGTGGTCTCAAAGGAGGACTACTGGCCTTCATACGAAGGCGAAATTGTGTGGCATAACGACTTGATGCGAAGAAATAAAAAGGGTCACCCTATCAGCAGCCGGATTCAAATGGAGATAGATACAACCGACAAAATGGTGAGGTTGTGTGGTTTGTGCCTCCAGCCAGGCCACAATCGTACCAAGTGTCCAAATGTGTCGGGCTCTAGCACGACATCATAGTTACAACTCTAAACTTAACTATTTATAACAACAACAAATTTTATTTCATTGATGGCATACTTAACTCAATACAACGACATAACATAACATAACTTAATAACTAAACATCAACAAATAACCATCTACAGAACCTAATACCAAATCAGAAAATAACAATAGCAAACCCAAACGAAACAACTCATAGAATCAGCTTATCTAGGCAATTACAACAATCAACTTAATTTCCTGTTCTAACATCATCATCATGAGGACGCCAACATCATTTTCCACTTTTCTCCAAGTCCAGGTGACTCCATCTGGATCAGGCTTCTCAACCAGCCTCTCAATCTTTCTGATCTTTTCACCTGCCTGAAATTCTTCTGCTCCAACGTCTGGGTGTTCCAGCGTAGCATCTTCATCGAAGGCTTGACATCTGAGTATATAACTAAGGCATCTCGTTTCATCAGTGGAAACTCTGGAAACTTTTCCTCCGGTGCTGATGATGACGATGGACGGCGATTTGAGGATGAAGACATGGTGTTGAGTAGGGGAGAGTTTGGGATATTGGTGAGGGAAGGGAGGAAATTAGAATTTTGGTGACAAGTGTTGTGCAATAACAACTGGGGGTGAATCCTTATTTATAGGCACATGATACCCTATTATATAATATAATTAATTATATATTAAATTCACAAAATTTAAATTATTTAAAAAAATTGTTTTTTTTTTAATTTCCAATTAATAATAAATATTAACAAAAAAAACCTAATTACACTGAGGCGCCATCCTAAATGGCGACTCCTCAGTGTAAATTAGGGCATGACACATTTGCATGAGGTGCCATATGATTTGGCATGTGGCCTCTAACTGAGGCGCCATTCCATATGGCACCACCCTTGTAGAGGGTTTCCAAATCCAACCATTTTCGTAAATTAACTGAAATGTTAGTTTTTTTGGAAATTTTTTTAAAAAAATATGTTATACTACAAAAAAAATTCACGTGCATTCAATGAACTGAACATAAATATTTTCTTTATTTAAAATATTTAACTAGTAATCCTGAAAACTGGAATACTGATTATCATGACCCTTTTTTTATTATTATATTCTTTTAATCTGTATAAAATATTCAAATTCCAAAGTAATTTTAGAATATAGAGAGTACCTTATATTAAAATAATAAATGCCTTTTTCAGTCATTTAGAATTATGAGTACTATTATAAAATATAATTTAATATTTTTTTTATTTCAAAATATTTTTGATTTGTTAGTTTTTCCGCGATCATAAGTCAAACTTCATCTACGAGATACTATCTTCTTTGAACTTAAATTTTTTTAATATTATTTTGTCCTTTAATAAAAGGCGTTTTGTTGAGCTGAATATAAATTATTATATTAAATATTTCTTCTTTCTCATAATAAATATTTTTATTTTTATTTTTATTTGTCTTAAATTATTTATTCTTTTAAATTATCAATATAATATTTATTATTTATTTCCATTAACTTATTTTATTTATTGTATTTTAATTCATGTACTGTTTTACTAATTATTATTAATAAATTATTTCAGTAAATAACACTAATTTTATCATTGAAATCAACCTAATTAATCATTATGTTAAAAAATGTGAATATCTCAATGAAAACATCTATTATGAGGAGGTTATATAGTAAGCAAAAGTCACTCCTAAAATCTAATTGTTTTTTTTTTTGGAATCAAAAGATATTATATTAATTCAAAAAGACAGTCAATACAAGGTGATCAAAGATCCAACCTACAAAGTTACCAAATAAGCCTATGCCATCAAAAGAGCTATGTGATTTCTAAGCTTTTTTGACCCCCACCCTCTATACACTATACTATCTATAATCTCTTCACAGGTATTCAAGTATGTTCTGTGTGTATGTCCTCCAAAAATCTTGCCATTCCTTAACTGCCAAACTCCATATATAGTTTCCGTGACGACAAGTTTTAACAGTCTCGCTTTCCACCCTTTCTTTGATGTGTTCTCAAGGATCCATCCTTGTTCAACCGCCCAACACTGAGGGGTATGCTGACATCCAATCCAATCCAAAACGTGGCGCCATATATCCTTTGCAATTCTACAGTCGAAGAATAGGTGATCCAGACTTTCATCCACTTCATTGCAAAAGCTACACACTGTATCAGTAATCATACCAAGTTTAGTTAGCCTATCCTTTGTTCCTAACCTTCCATGACAGACAAGCCAAGTGGTGATCAATGCTCTAGGCCTAGCACAATTGCCCTTAAACAAGAATCTCCATTGGACCCTGTTGTTATCATCCATTAAAGCATCATATAGAGCCCTCATCCTGAATTTTCTCTTGCTGACCATTGCGTTCCATACATCTTGGGCCAGCTCGACCTGTCCTCTCAAGTTCATTATGTACTTCATCACCCAAGAACTGCTTTTGCTGATTGTTGCAGACATGACATCTTGTCCCTTCAGATAGTGCATGTGCACCCATTTAACCCATAAGTTATCTGATTTCAGGCATAAATTCCACAAGCATTTCAACATTGTTATCTTGTTCCACACTTCCATATTAAAAATGTTCAGCCCACCTTGTCTTTTTGGTTTGCAGACGGTTTTCCAAGCTACCGGGCTTTTCCTGCTAGTTTCACTGCTCCCAGTCCAGATGAAGCTTCTGCATAAGCCTTCCACCTTGCGAATGACAGTTTTAGGGACTGGTAGACTCTGCATCCAGTACTGGATGATTACATTGATTGTGCTCTTCACCAATTGCACTCTTCCTGCAAAACTCAATAACTTGGAAGTCCAGTGTCGAATCCTTGCCATAATTCTATCTATTAGGGGCAGGTAGTGATTAATACTGAGTTTTTTACAGGTAAGTGGTACTCCAAGATACCTAAATGGTAACTGACCCTCATTATAAGTAGTGACTTCCTTCATTTTCTCCTTGGTGTGACTGTCCACCCCACCACAGTATATGTTGCACTTGCTCGGATTTACTATTAAACTTGTTGTCTTAGAAAATATCTCAACAGTTTTCACCAACATTTCCACTGAAACAATATCCCCTCTACAGAATAAAAGTATGTCATCCGCAAAAGTGAGGTGGGTGATGCCCAGGGCCTCACACTTTGCATGATGATTAAAGTTAGGGTCTAGTTGCATTTTGGCTAAAAGCCTATTCAAATATTCCATCATCACTACAAAAAGCAGGGGAGAGATAGGGTCCCCCTGTCTTAAACCTCTTTTAGCATGCAAAAGCTCAGTTCTCTCACCATTGATATTGAAAGAGTAGGTTACAGTGGTTACCATAATCATTATCCATTGAATGAAAGTACTAGGCATGCCTACCTCCTTGAGAATGTTCTTCAAAGCCATCCAATCCACCATATCATATGCTTTTTGAAGGTCTAGTTGAAGCATAGTCCTTGGTGTACCCCATTTTCTATTGTATCCTTTAAGGAGCTCATAAGATAGCATAATATGATTATGGATTACTTGGCCGGGAATAAATGCCGCTTGAGACAGTCCAACAATACTGCGAAGCACCTTACCCAATCTAGCAGTGATAATGTTTGAGATGATTTTGTAGAAAGTGTTACAGCCGGCTATAGGGCGATAGTCCTTCACATGTTTAGCTTCACCTGACTTTGGCACCAAAGTTACAACAGTGTGGTTGAAAGGGACATATATCCTTCTTTGGTCAAAAAATTCCATGATTGCATCTATTACATCATTTTTTATAATGCTCCAACAAGATTTAAAAATTTTGGAGCCATAGCCATCTCCTCCTGGAGACTTCAGGTCGCCTATTCCTGCTAGTGCATCAACAATTTCCTTTTCAGTCACAGGCCTCACCAGTTCTTCTCTCTGCTCCATATTAATTTGCCCACCACTTCTTAGTGCCTCAATGTCCACATGGGTAAGATCAGTGCTTTCTTGACCCATTAACTTGCCATAGAACTCAAGCACTTCTTGGGCAATGTCATGCTGGCCAGTTAAGATAGTGCCATCCAGTTTTTGAATGACTCTCATCCCATTGGTAGTATGTCTTGCTTTTAGATATGCATCGAAGAATGCATTGTTTCCATCTCCCATTTTAAGCCAGTCTATTTTTGTTTGTTGCATCATAGCCTTTTCCTCCATTTCATTCCAACTGATGATTTCTTCAGTCAGCTGCTTAACAGTTTCTATTTTACCCGCATCCATCTTATTGTTGTTTAGGTCCGCATAGGCTTTTTCAAGTTCCTGTCTTGCCTTGGTGATTTTATGCTGAATGTCCTTCGTGACCCTGTTCAGTTTTAGCAAGTCAGGTTGTAACCGCTTCAATTTTTGCCACAGTCTTTGCATAGGAGTTCCTTTAGTTGGTTGTCTCCAATTCTTCTCCACAATCTCATGAAATCCAGCAATATCCATCCAGCAATTGTTGAATTTAAAATTCTTCTTTTTCCTAGCAGGTCCTGGCACAGTCATGTAAAGAATGGCATGGTCTGAAATATATGGTGGAAGTATGGTCAGGATTGCCTCATCATTCTCCTGAAACCATTCAATATTGGCTAGGACTCTATCAATGCGATAATAGATAGGGCACACAACCTGTTTGTTGGACCAAGTGAAGAATTCACCTTGACTATCCATCTCATGCAAACCAGTGTTACTCATCATTCTCTGAAGGTCCACAAATTCAGCCTCTGTAACTATTTTCCCACCTATTCTGTCCTGGCTATTGGCCACATTGTTAAAATCTCCAATAGTGCACCATGGCCCTTGTTGATTGGTATGAAGATTCTCCATATCAGTCCACAATCTTTTCCTCTTGTCAACTTGATTATGAGCGTAAATGGCAGTCATCCAGAATTTAAAATTACCCGTGGTATCATGAACTCCACAATGAATGTATTGGCTGGAACTTGTCACAAGTCTAATATCTACCCTTGAATCATCTCAGCCTATCCATATCCTACCATTTTCGTGGTGATCATAGTTATCCATGTATTTCAGATTCTGACATAACTTCTTCCTAATATTTGCAGCTTTGTTTTCCTTCACCCTTGTTTCAATCAAGACTACTATTGATGGCTGTAACTTTAGGAGATGGGAGCGAATCTCCAGAATCTTACCAGCCTTGTTGAGCCCCCTTACATTCCAAGAGGCTAACATGGACCCCTGTCAAAGGGGCCATGTGAGGCATTCAAACCTCCCAAAGCATCAAATACGTTTAGGCAAGGTACTCCATTAGAGTTTTCAGGGATCAGCATACCTTTACCTCTATCTCTAGTTGGTTTGATGACTGTTGTCCACTTCTCTTCAACTTCCTCTGTCCGAAGTTTCAGCCTTCCTTTTGGTGTGGTGACATCAGACACAATCAGCTCTTTTGCCTTTGTGATATCTCGAGTGACTTCCTTGGGTGGAACAGGTTGGACCGGTTTTTCTTTCCATACTTTTTGCTGAGGTCCTGGTTTACAATGGTGACCTATTTTTTGACATTTAGGTCTCCATTCATATTCTATGGGTTGCTTGTGCTTTCTCCCTTTGTTATTTGTTATTGTAATTTCATCGAGCAGCTTATGTGTAATATCAACTTCCACCAAGATTCTTGCGTAGGACACTCTTAGCTTATGCGTGGTGCATTCATCAGTGACTAGTAGGGATCCTATAGCACTTCCAATCTTATTAAGACTCTTCTCCCCTCATAGGTGTAGAGGGAGATGTGGTAACTTGACCCATATGGGCAGGGTTCGCAGTAGGTCTTTTTCGAGGTTGAAATCTGTTCTCCATTCAACTATTATTAGCGGCGCACTCCGGATGGTGTATGGACCCTTCATTAACACAGCTTCCATATCCTCATGATTCTTGAATCGGAGTATGAAATATCCGTCATCGTGATAGTAGAGGTCTGGGAGATAGACAAAGTTCCACGTTTTCACCATGAAATTCTTCATCATATGCATGCTGATGTCTTCACCGAGTATGTATACAATTAGGGCATTCTCCCAAAATTGCAATTCTGAGGCTACATCATCGTCTTCAATCACTATCTCAAGTTCTCCATTGACAACTTTAGGGGCAACATATTCCATTGTTCTTCCCTTCGTCGGATTTCGATTACCACTAATTACATCAACCCATAGTTTTCTAGTTTCGATGTTTCCGTTTTGGTCTGCCTTGGGGGGTTTTTCATGTACGCTTTCACTGGGTTTATCTTCTTTCATCTTTGTCTTGTCTGGATTTTCCTCGTCAGCATGTTGCTTTGATTCCACCGCCAGTTGAGTCTCCGGCGATGGTGGGTGGTTTGGTATCAGAGACACCGTAATTTTTGGACGTCCCCGAGACCTCTTCGCCCCAGCCATTATGGGATTATCAATTTAATTTTTTTAATATCAAAAGGCAATATAATAAAGTTTAAAATTAAAATTCAAGGAAGAAGATACGTAGATATGTATTAATGATTTTTTCATTTATTGAATAGTAAAAAACATTAGTCATTGACATTTTATAATTCTGTATTTGAATTAAGAAAGTATTTTGCAATAGTCATAATTTAATATCTAAATAAATTATTTCAAATCTTACTTTTCACACAATATAAAATATATAATATTTATAGTATTTTTTAAAAATATCATTAAGACTTATTCAAATATATTAATATAAAATAATATATTTGAACAAATCTTAATAATATTTAAAAAATATGAATAATGCATCTAATATATTTTAAATTTATGCATTATATTTTAAAAAAATGATTTACACTTCATCTTAATTATATTTAAATATTCAGTTTTTTACCATTAATATTGAGATATTTTAAAATATTAAGAAATAGTCATAACATATACTGGAAACATGACTTTTAAATTTAAAAATAAATTAAATATAGCCTTCAAGACTTACAAAATAAGTATTTTTAAAATATAATAATATTTATTGAGAGTTTGGACGTCATAGTGAATAATTATTTTAATAAAATGATAACTTATCTAATATTATTTTTATTTTAAAATTGCTGATTTATAAATTATTGATTTATTATAAATAATTTATGGATAATGCTAACGTGTGCTATAAAAATACAAGTTAAGAGTTATATGTAGAAATTTTTTCTTAAAAATTGTGCATTATTTGAATTAAAAGTTGATAATTAATTTCTCCATTATTTTTTTTTAACATAAAATTTTTATTTTAAAATTTATTAACATGTGCCTTGATATTACCCATAATTTATTTACATTAATATATTATAAAAAATTAGGAAAAAAATATAGGATTTCATAAATAAACCATGAACTAATAATTTATACTATTTATCTAGCTTAAACTAGTAGTTTAGCTAACTCAACCAATAAGCTACTCTTCTTCTATTTAATAATAATTTATATAAATAAAATAAAATAAATATTAATTTATTATTATTTGAATTATTTACAAAAAAGTAAAATTAGGATAGAAAAAATTAACAAAATGATTTTAGACTAATTTTTGATGTAATACCCTAATTCTCCGACTCAACATTTAATTAAATAATTTAATATAACTCAATAAATAGAGTGTCACTAATGCTTCGCCATAGCTTTAAAGAACCATAAATAAATCTTTAATAAATAAGCAGCACAAAACCAGTAAGTTTAACATATAAATCTCAACAACAATGAATGAGAAAGTGGTTCAACAATCCTCAAAAGAAATAAGACATACAACAAAAGAAAACGTAGAACAGTCTGTTCCCCAATGTTACATATCAAAGCGACTCCACTAAGACCCGAGTAATAAATAACTAAAGAAACACAACGCCATCCTCTAGCATCAAGCATCTACTCTAGTACCTGATCATCTGTACCCCATAGGAGCACATACATAACAACAAACAAAAAGAGGTGAAAATAAACTCAAATAAATTGACGATGCAAAACATAGCACGGGTAGTATCACATAAACATAATCACTAACACATACACAACAAGACACATATTTATTATTCACCCATATCACCAAATGATCACATGTTCATTTACGACATCAAACAATTATAATTATAACTCGATCATAAATGCAGGTATGTATGCAAATGTATCCTCAACTCGACTCTAAATGCAAATACGGTACCAATTCTTTGGACATCAGAGGTATGTTACTGATATTCTTTCACAATCGCTCCCGATCCCACAACTGAATCAGAGCACACCAAATTGTTATTGATCCATCACCATAGAACCAATAACGCTTCACTGATTCTCATTTACGGAATGCAACTACTCGCTCTTGATTCTACCATTGAACCATAGCACACTAAAATCGTTACTGATTACTCACCATTGAATCAACAACGCTTCAGTATTCCCATTATACAAGAAACATCTACTCTCTCCCGGTCCAACCACTGGACCAAAACACACCATCAAACTGAAGTTCACACACCAATGACGCATGACAAATGCACAATTACGCCAAGTAAGGTCACCAACACGAAACATCATGCTTACATTATGACCCACCATCACATAATTTACACAAGCATGAAAACGACATGCATATTCACATAGCATATTAATATTTATGCACAACAATAATTCACAAATCATTTATGCAATAAATTATAACACTTCACATAATTATACATGCAATTCTCAACAATCATTCATGCATCGGTATCAACATCACTCCTCATGAGATATTCATCAATTCAATTTATCACAATAATTAAAAGTTCTTTTATCATCATTAAACGTCACATAATATTATACTTTAAATGCACATTTAGTCTCTTAGGGCATCACCATGAGTAGTGCTACGCTTTAGGTTTTCAACGCCTCAAATGGATTCACGAAACTCAAGTTATGATAAAAATCGTATTTGAATCAAAACAGCCTGGTCGTGACGCGTGGACCGTCACAAAGCTGACGACCATTAGCTCGTTGGATGCAAATTACAGGCATCCCGTCATAAGGGTAACAATCGTGACTGCTGCAAAATGCATAATTATGCATTTTTCCATCATTGGAGGCCTTTCGGACTTCCGATTTCAATTCTGTATAAAGCTAAATGCTCAAAATTCGACACACAATAATTCTATAACAATTATACAACAACCAACACAAATTATACAGACTCAACATCAAATTATTATCAATCAATCATGGAATTAAGGTTATGTTCATAAAATCAACTACATATTGATAACAACAACAACAACATTCAGAATGCATCCAATCACATCATATACAAATTTTAGCATAAACAAAATACAAATTTCATGTATTCTAGAGTATTCATAACATACTTTTCATAAATCCCAAACAAGAACACATAACCCTCAACAATGGTGGAAAAAGATGAAAAACCTAGAGGAGGGCGAGGATCCATCTCTACCCTTCATGCATTTGACACCCATTATTAGAATAGTTCTCCCCCTTATGTTAATTTTTCAGCAAAGCAAGCAACCTTCTAGGCTATGGAATCTCATTCTCCCTCAAACTCTTGATTGCCTCTTTTCTCCAAAAGCTCTTCCTCCAAAATTTCATGTACCATAAAAGTTGGCATCCACTAATCTCTATCAATTTATATTAATCAAATTTTACATTCTTAATTATTCCACTTATGCCCAACTCACCTTAATTTCTCACCACATTACAACATATTTTCCTTAATTCTAATTTCTACCCAAACTCTTCAACTTCCTATTTTTCTTTATTAATTTAATTATTTAAAATTACCTAATATTCTAATTAATTCACATTACTCCCCAATAAACCCCTCAAAATAATCAAATATATCAACAATTAAATAAAGTCAAATTTAATTAAATTAAAAATATTAATACAGAAAATCGGGGCGTTACATTTGAGATGTATGAATAGTTACACTGCCTTTTTATTGAACAAAAAATATATTAAAATTTCATTTATTTAAAAGTGGTATCATTTTTTATTTGACATTAAATTTATATATGGTGGAAAATATAATTAATAAAATCTAAGTCATTAGACAACTAGCAAAATCAATAGTTGCACATGCACAACCTATCCCTCAAAAAATCGATAGTTGCACATATATTTTCCTTTTTAAAAATATGAGATATCTTGAATATAAAGGAACAAGTAGTGTGTAAAGTATTCTTCTATTTAATTAAATTTTAAGGCACAATATTCACATTAGAAAATGCATGAATGACCAACATTAAGTCAGTTTCAAGCCAACAATTTCTCCAATTTCTCTTATTAGCATATTTGATAGCAAGTATGATTCTATGCAATTCATCTTGAAATGAGGTACAAAATCTAATATTAGGTGATAAATCTCCAAAGAATGTTCCTAAGTTGTCCATGAATATTCCATCACAAGTTGATATTCCAAGTCCTCCTGTGTTGCTCTTAATCCAATTATGTCTAGAAAAACACCAATCAACTTGTATGATTCTAGGTGCGGGAGAAGGTTAACATTTTACGTCAAAGAATTTAATATTTGTAAACTCGTGAATTGAAGAATACACACGCCATTTTAAAGTAGTAAATGTCATATAGTCCAATTTTTTATAAGAAGAATGTCTATATCAAAGTAATTTTTCCCATTTTAAAACCTGATATAATTTCTTGTGTGCCAACACTACTATAAAAAGCACCTAACATAACATGCTATTACCCCATATATTATCTCAACCAAATTAATAGCTCTTAATTAGGCTCTTTCAATTTTATTTCTTTTATTAAAAGACATTTCACTACGGTTCATAATAAAAACCGTAGTGATATGTTAAGTGTTACTGGCTTCGAATCCCAGCACCAACAATTTTCCTATTTTTGGTCACAAAATAGGTGTGTCACTTATAATTTTGATAATTATATAAAAATTAAAATACCTTTCACCACGCTTTAGAGTTGCAATCTTTGTGAAATGTACTTACATTTAATCTTGGTCGTTTTATTCAACTGTTGTGAAAAATGTAACTTATATTTAAACAAAATTTCGCTCTTTCAGGACACACAACCGTATCTCTCTTAACAAAATCCTAACACTCTCTCACACCTTAGCCCGTGAACGGTTGCATACCAAGGAAAGATGTTACACAAAACATATTTCTTTCACCATCTCTTCACATTTCAGGTACATGGACGTTTCCACCTTTCACTTCCTCTTCACGTTTTTGTTGATAAATATTGTATGTTGTTTAAGTTATACTGTTGTTTATAAAAGTCTTATGTTGTTTAGGGTATGTTGTTGAGATATGTTGTATTTTATTTATGGTATATTTTTGTTAAAAAAAGTTCTATGTTGTTGATGATTTTTTTGTTTTTGTTTATAAAAGTTCTATGTTGTTTAAGGTATGTTGTTGATGATAAAAGTTATATATTGTTTAGGGTATGCTGTTGATGATAGAAGTGGTATGTTGTTGTTTTTTTGTTGTTGAGCTATGTATGTTGTCTAAGTTATGTTTTTGTTTTCTATGTTTTTTAGAGTATGTTATTGATGATAAAGTTGTATGTAGTTGATGATTTTGTTTTTGAGCTATGTTGTATGTTGTTTATGGTATGTTATTGTTGATAAAAGTTCTATATTGCTGATGATTTTGTTTTTGTTGATAAAAGTTATATTGTTTAAGGTATGTTGTTGATAAAATTTGCATGTTGTTGATGATTTTGTTTTTGTTGAGCTTTGTTGTATGTTGTTTAAGGTATTTTAATAATAATAAAAGTTATTTGTTGTTGTACATTGCAACTTTCATTACGTTCATTCAATATGTCATAGAATATGAGTTTATTATATCAGATGTTGTTCGAGTATTTTTCCAACTCCTTACTAAATATATATAACCTTTACATTGAATTAGAAAATTATACTATGAGTTATTAAGTTATATTAGTAAACAACTTATACTTATAAATGTTTTACGAGCTTTTTGCAACCTATTATTCGTATGTTACTCTTTAATTGTTAAAACTTGGTTCAATGCTTCTAGTTCTTCAATGATCACTTCCTTCACCTCTAATTTTTTCTACAAAGTAAATAATATTTTGAAAAATGAACTAGAGGTGAAGGAAGTGTTAGAAAAAGAATTAGAAGCATTGAAACAAGTTTTAATCGTTGAAGAGCAAAATGCAGATAATGGATTTTAAAAATATCGTACAAAATTGATTAGTGTCATTTCTCCTTCTAATATATAATTTAAGTTGTCATATTATTGATTTCTAACTCAGTCTGGAAGGTTATATATTTAGTGAGCAGTTGGTGAAATAAGCATTCAACATAAGTTATAATAAACTCAAGTAAACATATCACAACGGTTGGATACTAGGACCGTAGTGAAATGTTGTGGCCTAAGTCTTTCACCACAGTTGGGACTTATAATCGTGGTGAAATATATTTAAATTTACAAAAATCCTGGCGCTGGTCTCGAACCCCTGACCTCAACCTTTTACTACGTCTGTTTAATACAACTGTAGTGGTATGTTACATGCTACTATGTTTTTACCATGGGTCGTAGCCCATGGTGGTAAATAAGGAACATTCAACCACACCTTACTTTACCACGGACCACCGTCTGTGGTAGAAGTTTTCTCCCAATCATGGTAAGATATGTATTTTGTAGTAGTGCAAGTTTTCCAAAGAATTATTATAATGAGAGTCGTGATCTAATTATGAATTTGAGAGCTCCAACTTTTACCACCAAGTTTGAATAATCTTTTATAACTAGTTCTATCAATGTTAATGCCAAACAATTTCTCCATCCATTTCAATAAAATTAAGGTGTACTTGTATATAAAAAATAAGCGTTCTACAATTTCTACATCATGATGGTAGAGAGAGCACCTCAAAACCATATCCATTTCCCTTTGAATTAAGTTGTCTTCCGTTGCAATAACATTATGCATCAACTTCCAAGTCACTAATGATTTAGCAGGAGATATGTAGGGATGCCAAATGAATTTTGTCCAAATAGAAACAAATGTGATCCCAAATAATACCTTTGTAGGCATCTTTAAAAAATATATCACCATTTTCATATCTTGCCCAAATGAGTTCATAAGTAGTAATATTATCAAATGACAAAAATACTAGTAATATTGTCAAATGACAAAAACACTAATACGGGATTTAAATGAAAGGAAAAAAATGTAATTGTGCATGGCCTTATATAAGGAAGATGGAAGTGAAAACAAAAACATAAATATTCTTCTTCTCAACTTCTTTCACACGAGAAAGAAGCGAAAACGTGTGAATGAGATGTTTGCAAGTCAACCTTGCGTGTACTCATCCTCATTCCTCCATTTTTAGTCATCCATATCTTAGAATTAGCAATTCTTGGAAGATTCTTGGAAAAAATGAGAGTATGATTTTGGAATGAGAAAAGGTAGAAGAAATGTATTCAGTCAAGCTTTGCATATTTCAAAGGAGAATCACTATTTAGAAGAACCGTCAATGAACGAGGACATAAGTATCAACGACGGAGCTTAAGTTTGGCATTGCATGTGATGACAGGAAGAAAATTCATCATCATCAAGATTTCATCTAAATTCAAGTGGGTTTTCTCTCTCTTAGGATATTATCTTGATCATAGGCTTGAGTAGAGTGTCCTTGCATGTGGTGAAGTAGGAATTTGATCAATTGTACGATGAATGCATATTAGAAAGTTAGGTTTTTTTGAAGTATTTGGTTGATGAAAGCATGTTAGAGTTTAAGATTTGATTATTTGAGATGTTGAGGAATTAATGTGTTTTCATATGTTAATTGGTATTTTAATCATGCTTGGACTATATCTTGAGTTGAGGAATATTTTGATAAAGTTATGAACATGAATGTGCTAATAGATTTTTAATCAATAACATGATGAATGTGCGATGGAATCATTGGAATTAGTATGATTATAAGATAACATGTAAGGATCGACGTGAATATGGATAAGGTGTACTTCAAACTGATTCAATCAAAGGACATGGAGTAGTTTGCATATAGAAATCTTATACACCTTGTGTGGAGAAAATTATTTGGAAAGAACAATCAGTGGTTGAACACATATATGATGCAATTCTCCAAGAAAATCTTAGAGTGAAAGACCCTAAGGAAAGTCTCAAGAGACCAAATATGGGAATCAAAGAATTTTAGCCAAGTAGGTCTAGAACAATTCCTATCGAGAGGGTACCTCCATTTATGATGTCAAACACTTCGAATAGGAGGGTGAGATACACCCATACAAGAGAAGGTTTTAAATTTTTAAGGGATCTCAATGTTTAATTTCTAGAAGTCTACCATTAAGTTAGGCCAAAGAGGGTAAGATGAGCGTAGTGTTTATAAAAGAATGTTGATGAATGTAAAGTTTTCCAACTGGAAACCAAGGGAAAGTATCAATATCAGTGACAATTATGATAAAGGAAACCATAAACTTTGGAAGCCAGACTTAGAGAGTTCGAAATTGATGAAGTATGTGAGTAAGTTGACATTAAGGAAGGCAAAATTTACTAGAGGTGCGAATAAAGTGTGAATTTCGGGGAAAAATTCTTTTTGGGGGGGGGGGGGGGGGATTTATAATATCTTTGCCTAAGTTATTGAATAAAGGAACATATATTTCATTGTTTAATGGAATAAAAAGAATAAGGTTAAAATAATCATTTTACCATAAAGGATATTTTGCCCATTCTTAATAATATTACATGGTACTTCAAGTCAAGTTAAGATACAATTAGATTTAAGGAAGTGAGCAAAGTTTTATGGGAAAAAGGCCATTGGGGAATTCTAATTAGATGCAAGGGCATAATGGTACTCATGATTCCAATTATATAAATATTCTATTTGAAGAGAACCAGAATCCATTCATTATTTTTCTCTTTTTCTCCTTCCTCCATCCACACTTGGAATTGAGAGAAAAAATTGGAATTGTCTTTCATTCAAGTTATCCTTTCTTGCATGTAATTTAAGGAGTGGTTTATGGATGATAAAGAGAAGTGGAAGAGTTAGAATGAGGTTTCTTTGCTTCAAGGGGGAGCACAAAAATGGAAGAATCAATGATGGATCTTAAAGTTGGGATTCCATGTGTTAGTAGATGAGCAAGTTCATCATCATCAAACTTCTTCTAAGTCTCAGGTTGGTTTCCTTCCCTTAGGTTATTATTATAGTTAATCTAGTGTAGAATTTCTGCATGTTATAGTGTATGAGTTTAATCAATGATATGTTATGAATCATATTAGAAATTAGGATCCTTGATGTGCCATGTTGTGTATTTTTATGTGTTTTAAGGACATGATGTGCTTGGATGATCCATGAGGATCGGGATACTCAAACTAGGTTTGAGATGAGTTTCTGGTGTGAAAATAGTGTTTTTCAAGAATTTTGAATTTGCGATCCGAGTTAGGATTGGATTGATTCGAGTCAGGAGTTATTTTATTCGAATCAGGATTGGTTTAATACAAGTCATAAATGGTTTGATTCGAATCAGAACTGGTTGAATTCAATTCAAACACCATGGATTCACCACTGAGTTTTGTGATTCAAATCACAAAATCTCCTAACTTGAATTATGAGTCTCGATTTTCCCAAAAACTCCATGTTTCACGTTCTTAACCTATTTTAATATGGATAATGACTCTTGAAACCAAAGGAGTAATTCAAGGCTTGATTATCTTTATGAGTTAACTTAGAATAAGGTAATGCAAGTTTAGGAATAGATTAAACCATGAGAAAGTGAATATGTAAATGTATTACTTATGAATTACTATTGAACTGCATAGTAAGGTGAATATTACAAATACCTAATTGACTAAGAGCTATTACTATCATCTATGTAGTCCTATGTAATGTCACTTTTAGAGGCCATGATGAGTGTAGTTGATGTTGATAGTGGTACTTGTAGAGCTATATGCTTGCAGGTTTAATTGGGAAGTGATCAAAGGTCATAAAGCAAGATATGCCTAGTTCTGATAACATCGTGATTTTGATGATGACAACTCCTGAAGATGTAACATTCATTGATGATAACAACAAGAAAAGATAATCAAGCAGTCTGATGCACAAAAAAGATAATCAAGCATTTCCTTCGAATAAAGATGATGACTTAGGGTTTGACAAGAACCAATGTAATCATGCGATGATGGCATATGAATAAAATATATCATAAGCATTATCCTAAAGAAGATTCAAGTGAAGTTCTCATGTGATTGATATATCCGACAAAATAACTTGAAACTTCAAAGTGTGAAAGAGAGAAAGTGTGAAAGCTCACTTATCTTCGTCTGAGTAATTAAATTTTTTTGTAAGAACACAAGGGCTTTTTCATAAAGTAATATGGCTACTTCACACACTCACTAAAAGTATTTTTGAAACCTCTTTTTCTCAAATAAAATCACCTAAAATTGTTTTGGAGCCTAGCTAGATGAATTGGAGAGTGCCAGATTGATTATGACAAGTTTCTAAGTTGCCTAATCGATAAGACCATGTTTCTTATCGATTAGATAAGGTAAAAACAAGTCTATAATTGATAATGAGCGTGTCTTAATTAATGGCAATGACTCTATATTAAAACCTTACATTTTGGGCTTAAACAAATGATTATTTGTGTCATCAAATCGATTAGAGTAAATACCTAATCGATTAGGTAATCAATTTTGCCCATGGATTATTTCCTTTTTGGAACCATCCTTTGGATTATAAATAGAGGTATTCTTGTTCATTTTTAATCATCTAGAAAAATGAGATATCTAACCTCTCCCTCTCTCTCAAATATTTTTCTTTCTCTCACATAAATTTAGCCACAACTCTTTGAGAAAAGATTCTTTAGTTTAAGTGAGAAAATTATTCTCAATAGGGTAATATTTTAAATTCACTAAGAGTTCTTTTTTCTCTTGTGTGAATCTTTCTTTCTTAGGAAGTGTTTGTTTAGGATTGGTGCTAAACCCGTTAAAAGCTATGTTTGGAGGATTTAGTTTTAAGTCTATGTTTCGTTCGTGAGTTCATCCATTTGAGGAAAATCTCTCCTTCTAGGTTGATAATCAGTGAAAAATATTCGTATAAGTTCTTAAGCTCAACCCAGTATAATAACTCAGTTGGTTTGAGATCAGTTTGGTGTAAAATCTCAGTTCGGTTCCTTGCCAATCCAGTATTAAACCTCAGTTCAGTTTGGAGGACAACCAGTTCAAAACTCCGCCTTGGTTCAAGATAAACCCATATAAAATCTCGGTTTAGATTGGAGAATAATCGTTCGAAGCTTTTATTGGTTGTGTAGAGTGAAGACTAACCGCTTCATTCCACTATTCGTTGTTTGGTTGGAAGTGAACCTGAAACTTCATTTTTCCTTGTATAAGGGGATTAGAGAGCTTAACATTTTGAAAACTCATAAGCATTATTAGAAACTCTCAAGATCAATTCTTGCATAGATATGTAGGTCACTTTTTTTAGACCGAACCTTTATAAATCTCCAGTGTTATCTATTTTACCTTAACTCTTTTAATTCCCGCTTATTTTCTTTATCTAAATTTTTTGATGCATATTCAATCATTATTAATAAAATGCAATTTTGTTCTAAATCAATGTGAATTGTTTTGGTGATCCAATTGGATGATATGTGATTTATTTCGGTGACTTAATTGGATGATATGTAATTAATTTTTTCCCGATGACTTAATTAGAGGATATGTGATTTATCCTAGCAATTCCAATAGAAGAATATGTGATTTATTTCAGTATTTATATTATTGGATATGTGAGTTATCTTGGTCATCCTGTCACACGGGTATGTGATTTATCTCATGATTCGATTATAGAGCAAGTGAGTTATCCTATGTCCGTTACAATTTCTTTATTTTATAATTATTTCTATGTCATATTCCGAATCCCCATATCAATCCAATGCTCACAAATACGTGTATAGAAACGAACATAACACGTATCTTTAGAAACAACTAATCATAATTTTTTGATTAATTAAAAAATAAAAATAATTTTCTCTCTCTCTCTCTTGCTTAATAACCACTACCACATGATTCCAATTAAAAATGAAATTAAATTTATAATAAATTTAATTTTCTCTCTCTCTTTTTATTGGTTGTTTCTAACAATATAGATATAGGTGTATTCCTATGCAAATATTTCTCTCCAATGCTGAGTTGGATACTAAGAAATATACATGGAAAATGAAATCTAAATTCTTGATGTGGAGAATAACATGTCAAGTGCGAATTGGAGTCCCACATTGGTTATAAATATGGAGAGTTGAGCATTTATAAGTGGGAGAACTCATACACCTATCACCTTAAGCTTTTAGGTGGATATGTGGTGTCTCTCCCACTTGTGTTCCTCTACCCAATTTTCAATGCTCCCTAGTTAAAAAAAAACCTCCAACAAATTGGTATCTAGAGCTCCAGTTAGATTCTTGATCGTGTTTCAAGAATCACACGTCAGAGATCGTGTTTTCGGGATAGTGGGTTATTGTTGATCAATCACTACAAAGATGAATAGTGACGAAAATTTACCAAACTCCCTTCAAACTCTTGATGGCAAGAGTTGGCTCCGATGGAGAAAATAGATGCAATCTCTATTTGGCTTTCATGAAGCCCTAGAATTGGTTACGAATGGTGTTCCTGTTCTTGGTGAAGATGAAACCGACGCACAGAGAGCTGCTCACAAGGAGGCCAAGATGAAGGATTGCAACGTGGTGTTCTACATCCAATAGGCGGCTGATACGACTAATTTCGACAGAATCGCTCATGCTGAATCGGTGAAGAAGGCGTGGGACATTCTTGTCAAGTACTATGAGGGAGGCGAGAAAGGTAAGGTTATCAAGTTGCAAACTTTGCAACGTCAATATGAATTATTGCTAATGGGAGAAGATGAAAAGATTACAGACTATGTGTCGAAAGTGCAGAAACTCGACCATCTCATGAAGGGTTGTGGTGAAACCCTAACTGATAAGATGATAGTTGAGAAGGTAATGCGTATGTTGACCTCTCACATTGATCACGTTATCATAGTTATTTAAGAATCCAACAATCTTGAAACCCTAAAACTGAAAGATTTGGTTGGTTCGTTGGAAGCGCATGAGATTAGGATTGTCGAGAGGAAAAGAGTTCAAGAATCGATACAAGCACTACAGGCTCAATCGTGGAAGAAGAATGGTGGTCCCAACAAGTTCAAAGGCAAAACCGACAAGACACAGGGCAAGAAGTCTTGGTCCAATCCTCACAAGAATAAGATCGATGATAGAAATTTTGAAACCTCGAAGAGAGGAGAACGAAATTCCTATAAAAAAGATAAAGTAGAGAAAAAAAGGTGTGCAGTGCTATAACTGTGAAAAGTGGGCTCACTTGGCCAAGCATTGTTGGTACATGAAAGACAAGGGTTCGATAAAAGACAAGGACGAAGGAGCAAACCTTGCACGTCAAGATTTAAATGATTCTAATGATATGGTGGTTATGGCTGCAGTTGCAGTCTTGCAGATGACCATGTCGAATCCAAGATCTGGTTCCTCGGCTCAGGCATCTCGAATCACATGACTGGTCAAAAAGTATGGTTAGTAGATTTTGACGAGTCGAAGAATAGCAAGGTAAAACTTGCTGATAATAGCTTGTTGCAAGCAGAAGGCACTGACAACATAGTTATTCAAAGGAGTAATGGAGCAAAATCCTTGATCAAAGATGTACTCTATGTCCCTGAATGAAGTGCAATATACTAAGTTTTGGACAACTCATCGAAAAGGGGTTCTCAGTGGTTATGAAAGATGGAGCCTTAAAAATTTTCGACATCTAAAATAACTTAATCTTGAAATCTCCTTTGTCAAAGAATAGAACATTTAAGACCATGATCAGTTCGACTGAGGTACAATGTTTGAAAACAGTTGTTGACCACAAGAAGAGTTGGTTGTGGCATCTAAGGTTTGGCCATCTGAACTTTAGGTCACTAAATCAACTGATCACTCAAGATATGGTAATTGGTATACCAAGTCTTGAGATACCCGACAAACTCTGTGAAGGTTGTCTAGTCGAAAAGCAGTCCAGGAAGTCTTTCGTTTTGACTATGCCAATGAGATCATCCTGCATACTCGAAGTCGTACATTCAGATGTATGTGGTCCTTTTGAAGAGTATACAATTGGTGGAAACAGGTACTTCATCTCATTTGTCGATGAATACAGTCGAAAGCTCTGGATCTATGTGATCAAACGAAAGGACGAAGTATTTGAAATCTTTAAGAGATTCAAGATACTTGTCGAAAACCAGGGTGAAAAGAAAATTAAGTTCTGCGAACAGATGAAGGTGGAGAATACACATCCAAGATATATAAAGCATTCTGTGCAGAACATGATATTGATAATGAGATAACCGCTCCTTATACTCCTCAACATAATGGAATAGCAGAAAGAAGAAAGATGACCATATTGGACACGACGAGATGCATGTTGAAGCTGCAGAATTCGCAAAAATCCTTATGGGGTGAAGCTGTTTCGACTACTGTTTATATTCTGAACAGGTGCCCTACCAAGAAGCTAAAGAACAAGGTTTCTGAAGAAGTGTGGAGTGGAAAACGAACATCAGTGAGTCATCTGAAGGTGTTTTGCTCTATTTACTACAAGCATATTCCTGATGCTAGGAGAAGGAAGCTTGATGATAAAAGTGAACCTATGATTCTAGTAGGATATCATAAGACTGGAGCATACAGGCTGCTCAATCCAATTAATCAGAAGATTGTGATGAGTCGAGACATTGTGATTGATGGAAATTCTGCCTGGGATTGGAATTCTAGTAATGCAATTGACAAGCCACTGATGAGCTATGATTTCGACGAAGCAAGTAATGATGTCGAAGTCGAAAACATTGTTGATAGTCCAGTCAAAGAAGAAGTCGAAGTAGTTGCTGACACTTTCGACACAGTCAAAGTCGAAGAGGATATGGCTGGCACAAGTCAGAGACCTCAACAAACTAGAGCTCGTCCAATAATACTTCAAGACTATGAAGTGGTTGGTGATGATGAAGTCACAATAGATGGGGAACTAGTTCATTTTTCTTTACTTGTAGGTGCTGAACCAATCAACTATAGCGAAGCCTTCAAAGATAAACAATGGAAGTGTGTTATGGTCGAAGAGTTACAAGAAAATGAAAGAAACAACACATGGGAGTTGGTCGAATTGCCAACTCATACAAAAGCTATCCAAGTAAAGTGGGTGTTCGAGTTAAAGCACAATGCTGATGGGTCGATAGCATGACATAAATCTATGTTGTATGTTGTTTAAGTTATGTTTTTGTTGATAAAAGTTCTATGTTTTTTAGAGTACGTTATTGATGATAAAGTTGTATGTAGTTGATAATTTTGTTTTTGTTGAGCTATGTTGTATGTTGTTTATGGTATGTTATTGTTGATAAAAGTTTTATATTGCTGATGATTTTGTTTTTGTTGATAAAAGTTATATTGTTTAAGGTATGTTGTTGTTGATAAAAGTTACATGTTGATGATTTTGTTTTTGTTGAGCTTTGTTGTATGTTGTTTAAGGTATGTTATTGATAATAAAAGTTATATGTTGTTGTACATTGCAGCTTTCATTATGTTCATTCAACATATCATAGAAGATGAGTTTATTATATCAGATGTTGTTTGAGTGTTTTTCTAACTCCTTACTGAATATATATAACCTTCACATTGAATTAGAAAATTATAATATGAGTTATTAAGTTATATTAGTAAACAACTTATACTTATAAATGTTTTATGAGCTTTTTGCAACCTATTATTCGTATCTTACTCTTTAATTGTTAGAACTTGGTTCAATGCTTCTAGTTCTTCAATTATCACTTCCTTCACCTCTAATTTTGTCTACAAAGTAAATAATATTTTGAAAAATGAACTAGAGGTGAAGGAAGTGTTAGAAAAAGAATTAGAAGCATTGAAACAAGTTTTAATCGTTGAAGAGCAAAATGCAGATAATGGATTGTAAAAATATCGTACAAAATTGATTAGTGTCATTTATCCTTCTAATATATAATTTAAGTTGTCATATTATTGATTTCTAACTCAGTCTGGAAGGTTATATATTTAGTGAGCAGTTGGTGAAATAAGCATTCAACATAAGTTATAATAAACTCAAGTAAACATATCACATCGGTTTGATACTAGGACCGTAGTGAAATGTTGAGTCCTAAGTCTTTCACCACAGTTGGGACTTATAATGGTGGTGAAATATATTTAAATTTACAAAAATCCTAGTGCTGGTATCGAACCTCTGACCTCAACCTTTTACTACGTCTGTTTAACACAAACCGTAGTGGTATGTTACGTGCTACTATGTTCTTACCATGGGTGGTAGCCCGTGGTGGTAAATAAGGAACATTCAACCACACCTTACTTTACCACGGACCACCGTCTGTGGTAGAAGTTTTCTCCCAATCATGGTAAGATATGTATTCTGTAGTAGTGCAAGTTTTCCAAAGAATTATTATGATGAGAGTCATGATCTAATTATGAATTTAAGAGCTCCAACTTTTACTACAAGTTTGAATAATCTTTTATAACTAGTTCTATCAATGTTAATGCCAACCAATTTCTCCATCCATTTCAATAAAATTAAGGTGTACTTGTATATAAGAAATAAGCGTTCTACAATTTCTACATCATGATGGAAGAGAGAGCACCTCAAAACCATACACATTTCCCTTTGAATTAAGTTGTCTTCCGTTGCAATAACATTATGCATCAGCTTCCAAGTCACTAATGACTTAGCAGGAGATATGTAGGGATGCTAAATGAATTTTGTCTAAGAAGAAACAAATGTGATCCCAACTAATACTTTTGTAGGCATCTTTAAAAAATATATCACCATTTTCATATCTTGCCCGAATGAGTTCATAAGTAGTAATATTATCAAATGACAAAAATACTAGTAATATTGTCAAATGACAAAAACACTAATACGGGATTTAAATGAAAGGAAAAAAAATGTAATTGTGCATGGCCTTATATAAGGAAGATGGAAGTGAAAACAAAAACATAAATATTCTTCTTCTCAACTTCTTTCACACGAGAAAGAAGCGAAAAAGTGTGAATGAGATGTTTGTAAGTCAACCTTGCGTGTACTCATCCTCATTCCTCCATTTTTAGTCATCCATATCTTAGAAGTAGCAATTCTTGGAAGATTCTTGGAAAAAAATGAGAGTATGATTTTGGAATGAGAAAAGGTAGAAGAAATGTATTCAGTCAAGCTTTGCATATTTTAAAGGAGAATCATTGTTTAGAAGAACCGCCAATGAACGAGGACAGAAGTATCAACAACGGAGCTTAAGTTTGGAATTGCATGTGATGACAGGAAGAAAATTCATCATCATCAAGATTTCATCTAAATTCAAGTGGGTTTTCTCTCTCTTAGGATATTATCTTGATCATAGACTTGAGTAGAGTGTCCTTGTATGTGGTGAAGTAGGAATTTGATCAATTGTACGATGAATGCATGTTAGAAAGTTAGGTTTTTTTGAAGTCTTTGGTTGATGAAAGCATGTTAGAGTATAAGATTTGATTATTTGAGATGTCGAGGAATTAATGTGTTTTCATATGTTAATTGGTATTATAATCATGCTTGGACTATATCTTGAGTTGAGTAATATTTTGATAAAGTTATGAACATGAATGTGCTAATAGATTTTTAATCAATAACATGATGAATGTGCGATGGAATCATTGGAATTAGTATGATTATAAGATAACATGTAAGGATCGACGTGAATATGGATATGGTGTACTTCAAACTGATTCAATCAAAGGACATGGAGTAGTTTGCATATAGAAATCTTATACACCTTGTGTGGAGAAAATTATTTGGAAAGAACAATCAGTGGTTGAACACATATATGATGCAATTCTCCAAGAAAATCTTAGAGTGAAAGACCGTACGGAAAGTCTCAAGAGACCAAATATGGGAATCAAAGAATTTTAGCCAAGTAGGTCTAGAACAATTCCTATCGAGAGGGTACCTCCATTTATGATGTCAAACACTTCGAATAGGAGAGTGAGATACACCCATACAAGAGAAGGTTTTAAATTTTTAAGGGATCTCAATGTTTAATTTCTAGAAGTTTACCATTAAGTTAGGCCAAAGAGGGTAAGATGAGCGTAGTGTTTATAAAAGAATGTTGATGAATGTAAAGTTTTCCAACTGGAAACCAAGGGAAAGTATCAATATCAGTGACAATTATGATAAAGGAAACCATAAACTTTGGAAGCCAGACTTAGAGAGTTCGAAATTGATGAAGTATGTGAGTAAGTTGACATTAAGGAAGGCAAAATTTACTAGAGGTGCGAATAAAGTGTGAATTTCGGGGAAAAATTCTTTGGTGGGGGGGGGGGGGGAATTTATAATATCTTTGCCTAAGTTATTGAATAAAGGAACATATATTTCATTGTTTAATGGAATAAAAAGAATAAGGTTAAAATAATCATTTTACCATAAAGGATATTTTGGTCATTCTAAATAATATTACATGGTACTTCAAGTCAAGTTAAGATACAATTAGATTTAAGGAAGTGAGCAAAGTTTTATGGGAAAAAGGCCATTGGGGAATTCTAATTAGATGCAAGGGCATAATGGTATTCATGATTCCAATTATATAAATATTCTTTTTGAAGAGAACCATAATCCATTCATTATTTTTCTCTTTTTCTCCTTCCTCCATCCACACTTGGAATTGAGAGAAAAAATTGGAATTGTCTTTCATTTAAGTTATCCTTTCTTGCATGCAATTTAAGGAGTGGTTTATGGATGATAAAGAGAAGTGGAAGAGTTAGAATGAGGTTTCTTTGCTTCAAGGGGGAGCACAAAAATGGAAGAATCAATGATGGATCTTAAAGTTGGGATTCCATGTGTTAGTAGATGAGCAAGTTCATCATCATCAAACTTCTTCTAAGTCTCAGGTTGGTTTCCTTCCCTTAGGTTATTATTATAGTTAATCTAGTGTAGAATTTCTGCATGTTATAATGTATGAGTTTAATCAATGATATGTTATGAATCATATTAGAAATTAGGATCCTTGATGTGCCATGTTGTGTATTTTTATGTGTTTTAAGGACATGATGTGCTTGGATGATCCATGAGGATCGGGATACTCAAACTAGGTTTGAGATGAGTTTCTGGTGTGAAAATAGTGTTTTTCAAGAATTTTGAATTTGTGATCCGAGTTAGGATTGGATTGATTCGAGTCAAGAGTTATTTTATTCGAATCAGGATTGGTTTAATACAAGTCATAAATGGTTTGATTCGAATCAGAACTGGTTGAATTCAATTCAAACACCATGGATTCACCACTAAGTTTTGTGATTCAAATCACAAAATCTCCTAACTTGAATTATGAGTCTCGATTTTCCCAAAAACTCCATGTTTCACGTTCTTAACCTACTTTAATATGGATAATGACTCTTGAAACCAAAGGAGTAATTCAAGGCTTGATTATCTTTATGAGTTAACTTAGAATAAGGTAATGCAAGTTTAGGAATAGATTAAACCATGAGAAAGTGAATATGTAAATATATGACTTATGAATTACTATTGAACTACATAGTAAGGTGAATATTACAAATACCTAATTGACTAAGAGCTATTACTATCATCTATGTAGTCCTATGTAATGTCACTTTTAGAGGCCATGATGAGTGTAGTTGATGTTGATAGTGGTACTTGTAGAGCTATATGCTTGCAGGTTTAATTGGGAAGTGATCAAAGCTCATAAAGCAAGATATGCCTAGTTCTGATAACATCATGATTTTGATGATGACAACTCCTGAAGATGTAACATTCATTGATGATAACAACAAGAAAAGATAATCAAGCAGTCTGATGCACAAAAAAGATAATCAAGCATTTCCTTCGAATAAAGATGATGACTTAGGGTTTGACAAGAACCAATGTAATCATGCGATGATGGCATATGAATAAAATATATCATAAGCATTATCCTAAAGAAGATTCAAGTGAAGTTCTCATGTGATTGATATATCCGACAAAATAACTTGAAGCTTCAAAGTGTGAAAGAGAGAAAGTGTGAAAGCTCACTTATCTTCGTCTGAGTAATTAAATTTTTTTGTAAGAACACAAAGGCTTTTTCATAAAGTAATATGGCTACTTCACACACTCACTAAAAGTATTTTTGAAACCTCTTTTTCTCAAATAAAATCACCTAAAATTGTTTTGGAGCCTAGCTAGATGAATTGGAGACTGCCAGATTGATTAGGACAAGTTTCTAAGTTGCCTAATCGATAAGACCATGTTTCTTATCGATTAGATAAGGTAAAAACAAGTCTATAATTAATAATGACCGTGTCTTAATTAATGGCAATGACTCTATATTAAAACCTTACATTTTGGGCTTAAACAAATGATTATTTGTGTCATCTAATCGATTAGAGTAAATACCTAATCGATTAGGTAATCAATTTTGCCCATGGATTATTTCCTTTTTGGAACCATTCTTTGGCTTATAAATAGAGGTATTCTCGTTCATTTTTAATCATCTAAAAAAATGAGATATCTAACCTCTCTCTCTCTTAAATATTTTTCTTTCTCTCACATAAATTTAGCCACAACTCTTTGAGAAAAGATTCTTTAGTTTAAGTGAGAAAATTATTCTCAATAGGGTAATATTTTAAATTCACTAAGAGTTCTTTTTTCTCTTGTGTGAATCTTTCTTTTTTAGGAAGTGTTTGTTTAGGATTGGTGCTAAACCCGTTAAAAGCTATGTTTGGAGGATTTAGTTTTAAGTCTATGTTTGGTTCGTGAGTTCATCCATTTGAGGAAAATCTCTCCTTCTAGGTTGATAATCAGTGAAAAATATTCGTATAAGTTCTTAAGCTCAACCCAGTATAATAACTCAGTTGGTTTGAGATCAGTTTGGTGTAAAATCTCAGTTCGGTTTCTTGCCAATCCGGTATTAAACCTCAGTTCAGTTTGGAGGACAACCAGTTTAAAACTCCGCCTTGGTTCAAGATAAACCCATATAAAATCTCGGTTTAGATTGGAGACTAATCGCTCGAAGCTTTTATTGGTTGTGTAGAGTGAAGACTAACCGCTTCATTCCACTATTCGTTGTTTGGTTGGAAGTGAACCTGAAACTTTATTTTTCCTTGTATAAGGGGATTAGAGAGCTTAACATTCTGAAAACTCATAAGCATTATTAGAAACTCTCAAGATAAATTCTTGCATAGATATGTAGGTCACTTTTTTTAGACCGAACCTCTATAAATCTCCAGTGTTATCTATTTTACCTTAACTCTTTTAATTCCCGCTTATTTTCTTTATCTAAATTTTTTGATGCATATTCAATCATTTTTAATAAAATGTAATTTTGTTCTAAATCAATGTGAATTGTTTTGGTGATCCAATTGGATGATATGTGATTTATTTCGGTGACTTAATTGGATGATATGTAATTAATATCCTAGCAATTCCAATAGAAGAATATGTGATTTATTTCAGTATTTATATTATTGGATATGTGAGTTATCTTGGTCATTCTGTCACACGGGTATGTGATTTATCTCATGATTCGGTTATAGAGCATGTGAGTTATCCTATGTCCGTTACAATTTCTTTCTTTTATAATTATTTCTAGGGTTAAATATGTTTAAGGTCCCTATAAATATCCCACCTTTTAAGGTTGGTCCCTCTAAAATTTTTCTTCAAACATTGATCCTCCAAAAATTTTCCGTTTCCAAATGTAGTCCCTGACGTTAATTTCATCTAACGGAAGGTGATGTGGCGTGCCAACTATGCAGATTTCATTTGCTTTATTGCATTGACCAGTCAAAAAATGTTTTTTTATGTTAAACATAATCTCCTCCTTCTCTCTCTCACTCCTCTTCTTCTTTCCCTCTCCACCTTTTTCTCTACCCTCATTTCTCTTTCTCTCTCACACAATCCTTCTTGAAGGAGGGACAGAGCTTCAATTACAACTTCCCATACTACAAGTTATCACCACCATAACATGATTCACTTTCACCAACCTCTTCACTATCACCCTTAAAACAACAACCTTACATCTCCATTTTTACTCTTACAAACTCAACACTCCAAACGTTCACACTCTTCCATGAGTTTCACATAAACTTTTATCACCTCCATACACAAGTGCAAAACGTGACCAACAACAAAGCATTTTGCATCCACTACTAACAACCACAAATCCACACCCATTATTCTTCCACCACTTTTTGTTTCATCAACCACCCACCATATCTATTCCTCTTCTTCAACCTTACTCCACTTCTCCAGTATTAATATGTGAGATCCTTTAAATATCAACTAAATAAACAGAAGAATTCAAATCACCAAGAAAAGTGTAGACCCATGTTTTGTAATATTGATTAAACTCTCTTCCACTAGGACAAAGTTCCTATATTGAAATATAATTATTGTGCATCATCTTGTACGTATACTTTATAAATAATTCTTAATCAATATTACAAGAATGATCTCTTCCATTTATAGAAAGGCTTTGCATCATCTTGCATCTATATTGAAATATTTATAGAAAGATATTTATAAGAATTATTTATAAGAATTCAAATCACCAAGAAAAGTGTAGACCCATGTTTTATAATATTGATTAAACTCTCTTCCACTAAGACAAAGTTTCTATATTGAAATATAATTATTGTGCATCATCTTGTACGTAAAGGATACAATTCTATATCCTATGATCAATAGTTTTTCTTTATCCTCTTAATTTTTCTAACTTTTTATTTCTATGTAAAGGATTTTTGTTAGTACATGGAACGTTGGTGGAATTGCACCAGAAGAAGATCTAAACATTGATGATTTGTTGGAGACAGTGAGATTTAAATTACATGAAACAAACTTCTGCTTTGTGTGTAGCCATCTAGCTTCTGGTGGCAAAGAAGGAGATGAAAAGTGTAGAAATTCTAATGTTGCTGAAATATTTTCTAGGACTACTTTTCTAGTAAAAAATATTTATCTTTTCAAAGTTTGATAAACTTTGAAAAATTGTGATTAAACAAATTGTTTGTTTGTTAGTATTATAATATAATGGGCCGGTGAATAATTAATTAACTACATTGTAAAGAGATTTTTGCACTTGCATTGCATTGCATGCATTTGTAGAAATATATTAAATGTAACAGTTAATCATATAATAATTGATTAATGAAACATGGCTCTCTCAACTTGTAATTAATTATATATATTTTGTATTATTTTTTCTAAATAATTAATCAAATCTTGATTTATGCAGTCATGTAATATTGCATGGAGAGGAAAGAGATTATGGAGAAGCTCACATGGTTATGGAGTTGGAGGAAGACACAGTTTATTGAAAAATGGTGGAAAGTTGGAGAAGTGGAGTAAGGTTGAAGAAGAGGAAAAGGATAGGGTGGAAGTGTTAATGTTGTTGCCGCATGGTTTGGTTACTGTAATATGAAGGTTGGTGTACGTGAATTGAAGAGTGAAATAAAGGTATGTTGCTTCATTCATGAGTTATAAGAATAGATATGATGGGTGGTTGATGAAACAAAAAGTGGTGGAAGAATAATGGGTGTGGATTTGTGGTTGTTAGTAGTGGATGCAAAATGCTTTGTATGCTACTCGTTATTGCTCAGTTCTCCCCATCTATCATTCCACAAAAACAGAGAAAAATGAAGAAGAGGAGTGAAGAAGAGTGAAGAAGGATTGTGTGAGAGAGAAAGAGAAATGAGGGTAGAGAAAAAGGTGGAGAGGGAAAAAAGAAGAGGAGTGAGAGAGAGAAGGAGGAGAATAAATTTAACATAAAAATACATTTTTTGACTGGTCAATGCAATAAAGCAAATGAAATCTGCACAGTTGGCACGCCACATCATCTTCCGTTAGATGAAATTAACGTCAGGGACTACATTTGGAAACGGCAAATTTTTGGAGGATCAATGTTTGAAGAAAAATTTTAGAGGGACCAATCTTAAAAGGTGGGATATTTATAGGGACCTTAAACATATTTAACCCTTATTTCTATGTCATATTCCGAATCCCCATATCAATCCAATGCTCACAAATACGTGTATAGAAATGAACATAACACATATCTTTAGAAACAACTAATCATCATTTTTTGATTAATTAAAAAGTAAAAATAATTTTTTCTCTCTCTTGCTTAATAACCACTACCACATGATTCCAATTAAAAACGAAATTAAATTTATAATAAACTTAATTTTCTCTCTCTCTTTTTATTGGTTGTTTCTAACAATATAGATATAGGTGTATTCCTATGCAAATATTTCTCTCCAATGCTGAGTTGGATACTAAGAAATATACATGGAAAATGAAATCTAAGTTCTTGATGTGGAGAATAACATGTCAAGTGTGAATTGGAGTCCCACATTGGTTATAAATGTGGAGAGTTGAGCATTTATAAGTGGGAGAACTCATACACCTAGTTGAAAAAACCCTCCTACAAATTGGTATCTAGAGCTCCAGTTAGATTCTTGATCGTGTTTCAAGAATCACACGTCAGAGATCGTGTTTTCGGGATAGTGGGTTATTGTTGATCAATCACTTTAAAGATGAATGGTAACGAAAATTTACCAAACTCCCTTCAAACTCTTGATGGCAAGAGTTGGCTCCGATGGAGAAAATAGATGCAATCTCTATTTGGCTTTCATGAAACCCTAGAAGTGGTTACGAATGGTGTTCCTGTTCTTGGTGAAGATGAAACCGACGCACAGAGAGCTATTCACAAGGAGGCCAAGATGAAGGATTGCAAGGCGGTGTTCTACATCCAATAGGCGGCTGATACGACTAATTTCGACAGAATCGCTCATGCTGAATCGGCGAAGAAGGCGTGGGACATTCTTGTCAAGTACTATGAAAGAGGCGAGAAAGGTAAGGTTATCAAGTTGCAAACTTTGCAACGTCAATATGAATTGTTGTCAATGGGAGAAGATGAAAAGATTACAGACTATGTGTCGAAAGTGCAGAAACTCGACCATCTCATGAAGGGTTGTGGTGAAACCCTAATTGATAAGATGATAGTTGAGAAGGTAATGTGTACGTTGACCTATCACTTTGATCACGTTATCATAGTTATTCAAGAATCCAACAATCTTGAAACCCTAAAACTGGAAGATTTGGTTGGTTCGTTGGAAGCGCATGAGATTAGGATTATCGAGAGGAAAGGAGTTCAAGAATCGATACAAGCACTACAGGCTCAATCGTGGAAGAAGAATGGTGGTCCCAACAAGTTCAAAGGCAAAACCGACAAGACACAGGGCAAGAAGTCTTGGTCCAATCCTCACAAGAATAAGATCGATGATAGAAATTTTGAAACCTCGAAGAGAGGAGAATTAAATTCCTATAAAAAAGACAAAGTAGAGAAAAAAAGGTGTGCAGTGCTATAACTGTGAAAAGTGGATCCACTTGTCCAAGCATTGTTGGTACCTGAAAGACAAGGGTTCGATAAAAGACAAGGACGAAGGAGCAAACCTTGCACGTCAATATTCAGATGATTTTAATGATATGGTGGTTATGGCTGCAGTCACAGTCTTGCAGATGACCATGTCGAATCCAAGATCTGGTTCCTCGACTCAGGCATCTCGAATCACATGACTGGTCAAAAAGTATGGTTAGTAGATTTTGACGAGTCGAAGAATAGCAAGGTCAAACTTGTTGATAATAGCTTGTTGCAAGCAGAAGGCACTGACAACATAGTTATTCAAAGGAGTAATGGAGCAAAATCCTTGATCAAAGATGTACTCTATGTCCCTGAATGAAGTGCAATATACTAAGTTTTGGACAACTCATCGAAAAGGGGTTCTCAGTGGTTATGAAAGATGGAGCCTTAAAAATTTTCGACATCTAAAATAACTTGATCTTGAAATCTCCTCTGTCAAAGAATAGAACATTTAAGACCATGATCAGTTCGACTGAGGTACAATGTTTGAAAACAGTTATCGACCACAAGAAGAGTTGGTTGTGGCATCTGAGGTTTGGCCATCTGAACTTTAGGTCGCTAAATCAACTGATCACTCAAGATATGGTAATTGGTATACCAAGTCTTGAGATACCCGACAAACTCTGTGAAGGTTGTCTAGTCGGAAAGCAGTCCAGGAAGTCTTTCGTTTCGACTATGCCAATGAGATCATCCTGCATACTCGAAGTCGTACATTCATATGTATGTGGTCCTTTTGAAGAGTATACCATTGGTGGAAATAGGTACGTCATCTCATTTGTCGACGAGTACAGTTGAAAGCTCTGGATCTATGTGATCAAACAAAAGGACGAAGTATTTGAAATCTTTAAGAGATTCAAGATACTTGTCTAAAACCAGGGTGAAAAGAAAATTAAAGTTCTGCGAACAGATGGAGGTGGAAAATACACATCCAAGATATATGAAGCATTCTGTGCAGAACATGGTATTGATAATGAGATAACCGCTCCTTATACTCCTCAACATAACGGAATAGCAGAAAGAAGAAACATGACCATATTGGACACGACGAGATGCATGTTGAAGCAGAAGAATTCGCCAAAATTCTTATGGGGTGAAGCTGTTTCGACTGCTGTTTATATTATGAACAGGTGCCCTACCAAGAAGCTAAAGAACAAGGTTCCTGAAGAAGTGTGGAGTGGAAAACGACCATCAGTGAGTCATCTGAAGGTGTTTTGCTCTATTTGCTACAAGCATATTCCTGTTGCTAGGAGAAGGAAGCTTGATGATAAGAGTGAACCTATGATTCTAGTAGGATATCATAAGACTGGAGCATACAGGCTGTTCAATCCAATTAATCAGAAGATTGTGATGAGTTGAGACATTATGATTGATGGAAATTCTTCCTGGGATTGGAATTCTAGTAATGCAATTGACAAGCCACTGATGAGCTATGATTTCGACGAAGCAAGTAATGATGTTGAAGTCGAAAACATTGTTGATAGTCCAGTCGAAGAAGAAGTCGAAGCAGTTGCTGACACTCTCGACACAGTCAAAGTCGAAGAGGATATGGCTGGCACAAGTCAGAGACCTCAACAAACTAGAGCTCGTCCAATAATAATTCAAGACTATGAAGTGGTTGGTGATGATGAAGTCACAATAGATGGGGAACTAGTTCATTTTGCTTTACTTGCAGGTGTTGAACCAATCAACTATAGCGAAGCCTTCAAAGATAAACAATGGAAGTGTGTTATGGTCGAAGAGTTACAAGCAAATGAAAGAAACAACCCATGGGAGTTGGTCAAATTGCTAGCTCATACAAAAGCTATCCAAGTAAAGTGGGTGTTCAAGTTAAAACACAATGCTGATGGGTCGATAGCATGGCATAAAGCGAGATTGGTAGCTCAAGGATTTCTCCAGAGAGAAGGCTCGACTACTCTGAAGTATTTGCACCTGTCGTAAGATTAGAAACTGTTTGACTAGTGGTAGCCTTGGCATGCAAGCAAGGCTGGTCAACATTTCACTTAGATGTAAAATTAGTATTTTTGAATGGACCTTTAGCTGAAGAGGTGTATGTCATACAACCTCCTGGGTTTGTGATTTAGGGAGAAGCAAGTAAAGTATACAAGTTACACAAAGCGCTCTATAGTCTCAAGCAGGCACCTAGGGCATGAATCAAGAAGATCGACTCATACTTGGTTGAATTGGGATTCATAAAATGAAAATCTAAGTATGGTGTCTATGTTCAGGCTGTGACACAAGATATAACAATAATCTGCTTATATGTTGATGACTTTCTAGTAATTGGAAATAGCTTGAAGAACTTGTCGAAGTTCAAAGAGCTGATGAAGAAGGAATTTGAAATGTCGGATCTGGAAAAGTTGTCATACTTCCTAGGCATTGAATTTCAAATGTCAAAGAAAGGCATGGTGATACATCAAAGAAAGTATGTCAAAGAGATACTCAAGAGATTTAGAATGGGCGATTCGACTCCTGCATCTTCACCTATCGAACCAAATTTAAAGTTGGAGAAGAATGGAGAGGAAGACAAACTCGATGCAACTTTGTTCAAACAAATTGTCGGATCTCTGAGATATGTGTGCAACAGTCGACCTGATATATATTTCTCAGTCGGATTAGTGAGCAGATACTTGAGTGAACCAAGGGTGTCACACATGAAAGCTGCAAGAAGAATCCTGAGATACTTAAAAGGATCTACAAACTATGCAATTTTATTTCGACGGGATTATGAAAGCAAAGAAGCTATGGTTACTTGTTATTTAGATGCTGAATGGTGCAAAGATAAGGAAGATCGAAGAAGCACTAATGGATATTTCTTTCAAGTATTTGGTGCCCCAATTTCATGGTGCTCGAGAAAGTAACCTGTGATGGCATTGTCATTGTGTGAGGCTGAATATATAGCAGGATCCTATATTGCGTGTCAAGCAATTTGGATCAGATCTGTGCTTGAAGAAATGAAGGTCAAAATGAAGAAACCTCTGGTACTGTAGATCGACAACCAGTCAGCCATAAATCTGGCGAAGAATCCAGTTTTTCATGGAAGAAGTAAGCACATCGAAGCTAGATTTCACTTCTTAAGGGAAAAGGTAAATAAATGTGAACTTGAAGCACTACGCCAAAATTCGCTTTTGGCAGCACTACAAAGACAACGCTTTTATAAGAAAGCGCTGCTATAAGTTTTGAAAAAAATTCGCTAAAAAAAAGCGCTGCTAAAGGCTACCTTTAGAAAGCGCTTTCTAAAAGCGTTGCTAAAGGTCGTACGGAGTCACTACCTTAGAAAGCGCTTTTATAAAAGCGTTGCTAAAGGTATAACCTTAGAAAGCGCTTTTAAAAAGCGCTGCTAAAGGGTAACCTTAGAAAGCGCTTTCAAAAAGCGCTGCTAAATGCCTTAAGTTGGCCCCACATATGAAAGTGCTTTTTGAAAGCGCTGCTGTAGGCCAATGAAAAGAAAGCGCTTTCTAAGGAAAAACGTTGCTATAGGCTGATCTATGAAAGCGCTTTCAAAAAGCGCTGCCTTAGGTCATTTTTTAATTTAAAAATAAAAAAAGCCCTAATCATTTCTTACTAATCATTTTCACGACTTCTCCCTCATTTCTCTCTGGCGATATCGCAACTGTTCCGACCTCCATCGTTCTCCGACCGCCATTGTTCTGTTCTCCGATCGCCATTGTTGTGTTCTCCGATCGCCATTGTTGTGTTCTCCGACCGCCATTGTTCTGTTCTCTCTCGCGTCTGGTACATTTTCGTTTTTTTTGTTTTTTCCATTATATGACAGTTAGTGAAATTTTTAGAATGTGTTAGTATGCATTGAAGAAAATAACTTTAGCAACTTTTGAATGTGTTAGTGAATGTGTTAGAATGTGTTAGTATGCATTAAAAGTTAGTACAAACAAGAGAAGTGACATTTAATATGCATTGACAGTTAGTATGCGTTAACAGTTAGCAACTTTTGAATGTGTTAGTGAATATGTTAGAATGTGTTAGAATGTGTTAGAATGTGTTAGTATGCATTGACAGTTAGAATGTGTTAGAATGTGTTAGTACGCATTGACAGTTAGAATGTGTTAGAACCAACTTTGAAGCATTTCTCTGCTTTTGCTATCCATCCAAGAGGGTGATGATGTACTTGACATTGAGAAGTTTGAATGTCAGAACTTTGTATCCAAGATGGATAGTTGATGCTATGATGATGAACTTTCTGATTGATTGATTGCTGATACTAGTGCTGTTACTGATGAAATGTAATAATCACTTGTGTTTCGTTTTTCGTTGCTTGCGGTTTATTTTTTTCTTTACTACAGGTCAAATGGCTAGTAACCAGGATACAAATGACTCACACGATACAAATGATGCAAATGATTCACCTCAGAATGTAGAAAGAGAAATTACACGAGGAATAACAATTATGAAGTCAATAATTCATGCAAGAGATAAAGGAATCAAATATGATGTACATTGGAGTGTTGAAGACCAACTAATTGAGCCTAACGATGCAATGTTGACAAGTTACATAGGTTCACTTGTTCGTCAGCACATTCCAATCACCTGTGATAACTGGAGAAATCCAGCGTTGCAATCCGGTAAAGAAAAAAATATGGACTGAGATACAGGTACGTACCATATATGATTGATGTTATTAGATTTTTGTTGACGATTATGTCTTTAAATTACTTATACTAACACACTCTATGTGTATGTTTTTCGTAGAGGTCTTTTAACATTGATGAAAGCCGAAAAAAGTATTGTCTTCAATTGGCCGGAAAAAGGCTCAGAGGGTTTCGAACTTTTTTATCAACCACTTTTCTAAAGGATGAGCAAGGGAAGTTTGTTGAAGCAGAACTTCCAGTGAAGTATGCAGATTTGATTGCACCTGAAGAATGGGAGACATTTGCAGCCAAACGAAGAACCGAAAAATTCCATGTAATGTTAATTTGTCATGTCTATTAATTGTATTGTATACTTGTTGCATTAGATTGTTCTGATATGAATTAAACTTGTTTATCCAGGAAGTGAGTAACATAAATCAGCAAAGAGCATCAAAACCGGCATATCCATACAAAAAAGGGCGTTTGGGATATGCACGCTTACAGCAAAAAATGGTAAGTATATATAAATGCTATGATCTTATTAATTGTCTCAATGTGTTATAATTGATGATCTTATTATTTGTCTCAATGTGTAGTTAGAAGAGAGTAAGAGTGAAGAAACATCTCTTTCGGGGCATCTTTTGTGGAAAGCTGCTCGTGTCGGCAAGGATGAAGTTGTTAGGGACGATGTTCAACATGTTTTTGACGAATGTGTAAGTATAACATTATGTCTTTAATAAAATCAAAAGTTTACTAACATATAATTAATTTTTAATCCCCACTAATAATTGTCGATATGTAAATGAATTTCAGGAGATCTTATCTCAATCCTTAACTACAGGTGAGGACGAGGATTGCAGGAGCATACTTAGTCGAGTATTAAATGTTCCTGAGTATTCTAGCCGTGTCAGGGGTAAGGGATTTGGTATGACTCCAACATCCTTATATAAGCATCCAAAGAAAAAAAATCCTAGCAATTAACAAGTGATGCAATCGTTGGAGGAATTAACAACACAAGTCCGTGAATTGCAAAAGGACAAAGAAAGATATATGGCGGAAAAGCGCGGTTCAGAGTTGAAAGATACTAATGACAAAGCTAGTATCAATTGTCAAAAGAAATTTCCCGAGGTTATTATATATGTTATTATGTAATTAAATTAGGTCATTCATTTTAATTGACATATATACACATTAACAATAACATATTTATTATTGGTTTAGGGCATTTCATCTTGTCAGCTATATTTATCGTTACCGACTTATCGTATAGTTGGCAAGGGAAAAGTGCATAACACTTTGGGAGATTTACTTCACCATAAACCGCTCCTTGATGGATATCTGAAAGTATCGGTTGATATTGCATTAGAGCTGGATGCGTTACTACCGATACCTGACGTTGTTTCAGAGACAACATTGCCGCAAGATGTAATAGGATCGTTTGTTGCATGGCCGGCAGATCTCATTTTCATGGATGAGGAGGTATGTTGAAAACCATTATGAATGTTTTAGTAATCAAATGTCAATTCTAAACCATTATGAAAAGCATTCTGAACCATTACGTACATTTTTTTTACATGGTAATGTTAGACTCCTGCAAAACCCGCATCTAGGAATAAAGGGATTTTGCGGCACAACGAGTCTGTTGCATCACAAAAAGAGGTACATTGAAAGTGTTAATTCTGTGATCCAAATGTAAAAGCTTCATGATTTTATACGTTACCTAACTTATATGATTTTTAGGTTCCTGCTCAAGAGTCACAACAAGTCAGCAAGAAAGTTAGCAACGTATCCAACAAAAAAAGGATCTTCCAAGGACCGGATCAAAAAGAGCTTCTGTTGGTCGATTTAGGATGTGTCTTGAAACACTTGTGGGAACATCAGATTTGATGCATGGTGCCATTCTTCAAATAGAAATGGAGGAAGGTATTTTTGGTTTTTCTAATTTCGAAACACTTGAAAAAGAGGACATCGATCAGATTTTACGGCATCTTGAATTAGGCATTGGTGTTGTGCAATCATACATCTGGTACGCCGATCAATCTATTATCTAATTAGTTGAACAATTTATTTACACATTTCAATGAAAATATTCTAATGTTTATTATGTTTTTATTTAAGGGTCTTGTATGACAAATTTATGCGCGGGAATCCATTGTCAAACATATTCTATTTCGTGTCTTACGCCCGTGTCAACGCACCATGTATTGTTCAGGATCCAGATTCAGTAAGAGATCACTTAGTCGAGAGATTTATGGCCAGCAGTACAGAAAGTTTGTATCTTTTACCGTATAATACTGGCAACGAGTTAGATTTTCCTTCTAATTTCATTATAATCTTTGTATCTTTTGCGTAGAAATTTCCATCTAAACATTTGTTTTATTTTACAGTGGTCACTGGTTGTTGGTTGCTATTAATCCTACAAAAGAAGTAGTGTATTATCTGAATTCATTGGATGGTGATTGGACAACATATCCGGATATGAAGAATATGGTTGATACGTAAGTGAGATTGTTCTAAATATTTGTGTGTATTTGTATATTTAATTATTTATGTGAGATTGTTCTAAATATATGTTTTTATTTTGTTAGAGCAATACAAGTATTCCGATCACAAAGAGAAGCTCGAGTACCACGGTCTAAAGCAAACAACATTACTTGGATCGGAGTGGAGGTATATTAATTTTCACAATTTTGCTTATAATAGTGATGGTACTTGATAAAACAAGACAACTATATATTCTTATTTGTTTTTTTGTGTAGTGTGCTCGTCAGCGTAATGGAATAGATTGCGGTTATTATGTTTTGAGGTTTATGAGAGAAATCCTTCATTTGGATTAAATAGAGATTCCAATCTTGGTATGGATTTATAACTTAGGATTTATTTTAGTATTTATCGAATATTTCATATAATTTATGACTTTTAACTAAATCATGCATATTATGTTTTATTATGTAGTACTTTGATGAATACAAGTGTGCTCATTACTCGAAAGAGAAGTTGGAAGAAATCAAGGAGGAATTGTGTGAATACTTTATTGAGAAAAGAATCATATAAGGTATGAAAGTTGTTGTGTAGTTATGGAATGTTGTATAGTTTTGGAAGTGGTTATATATTAGGAATCTTTAGAAGTTAAAGGATTTCTAGGTGAACAAATTGTTATTAGAATTATGGATTGGTGTATATATGATGCATGTTTGTGTTGATTTATATCAAATGGTTTATGTTTTGAATGGTAATGGTGTATATATTTTGGATTATAATGGTATATAATGCCTATGTTTAAATAAAGGTTTGTTTTTGAAATAAAGGCTCAATGGTTGAAATATAAGGCCTGTGTGTTGAAATAAAGGCTTGTTGAATGTTATATAATGCCTATTTGTTTGAAAGAAAGGCTTGAATTATACAGGTTTATGGTATTATTTCCAAAAAAAAATTTCCTAACAAAATAAGGAATAGGCAGCGCTTTTAAACAAAAAACGCTTCCTAAATTCTGATTTTTAAAAAAGTGCTTTTAAAAAGCAAATTTTACGTGACGAAAAGAAAGCGCTTTATAGAAAAAGCGCTGCCTATAGTACACAATAGAAATCGCTTTCCACTAAAAGCGCTGCCTTAAAGTGAAATAAAAAATACAATAGACAGCGCTTTCTAAAGGGGGACAATAGAAAGCGCTTTTTCCTGAAAAACGCTATCTAAAGATGCCAAAAGAAAGCATAAAAGGCCTGAAAAAGCGCTGCTAAAGGCCCACTTTAGAAAGCGTTTTTTCAGGAAAAAGCGCTACTAAAGGCCTACTTTAAAAAGCATTTTTCAAGATAAAACGCTGCCTAAAGTAGGCCTTTAGCAGCGCTTTTGCATAAAAAAAACGTTGTCTTTACCTACAGCAGCGCCACCTTAGGCAGCGCTTTTAAGCGCTATTAAATGCCAAAAAAAGCGCAGTTTTTTCCCTTCTTTGGCATAGTGAAGTAAGACATTGCTCAAGAGAAGCACAATTGGTCGACATTTTCACCAAAAGATTAAAGATCAACATGTTCCTAACTTTGAGAAAGAAATTAGGAATAGTTCAGATCGACAATGATTAGTGTGTTTCGACAACTTGGATTATAAGGGGGTATGTTGAGATATTAGATATAATCCAAGTTGTATTATGTGGCCCAAACCCAAAACTAATTAGGGTTTAGGGTTTGTTATTTAGTTTGTTATTTTAGTGCATATAAATAGACACTTTCTAATTCAGTTTTATTCATTCAATAATATCAATTCTTGTTTCTTTATTTTCTCTCTTTCTCTCCTCACTAAAGTGAATCACGCACTAACAAATTGGTATCAGAGTCTGATTCGAGAAAGGGACCAACTTACTTGTATTAAAATGTTCAGGAAGAAGTGTCCCGTTAAAATCGAAATGCCCAAGAAGAGGTGTATCGAAATGCCCAGAAAAGAGGTGTGTGTCAACGGCGGTACAAGTGTATGTGGACAAAAGAGTTTCCATTTGCGGGGGAGCATTGTGGACTCACACTTGGGGGGGGGGGGGGGGGGGGGGGGGAGTGTGGAGAATAACATGTCAAGTGTGAGTTGGAGTTCCATATTGGTTATAAATGTGGAGAATTGAGAATTTATAAGTGAGAGAACCCATACACCTATCACCTTAAAATTTTAGATGGATATGTGGTGTCTCTTTCACTTGTGTTACTCTTGATCCGATTTTCAATGCTCCCTAGTTGAAAAACTTCTCCAACACTTAAATCAAAAATTCATTTGTAGGTTGTCTTTAGGGAATCAATTGAATTCCATGTGTGTCACGTGCAAATGACACCATATCTACTCCTAAACACAACATACAAAATTGAGCAATCACAAATTGAGGTAATTTGTGCACCTTTGGTAAAGTCGTGTATAAGATTAGATTGCGACTTTGGTGCAAAACATAACAACGAATTTGATTGCTCCCCCAATGGCAACTTATACAATATTTTTAATGAAGCTCTATGGGGAGATATTTTATGAAGGACTTATCCTTATATTCATTCTTTCAAACTACTTATTGAGTGAAATAATATTGAATAGAGATATTGGAGTATAAGTGAAGTCACTATTTTTTAGTGGATCGTTTCTTATAAAAAGAATTTCATATAAAACTTAGTGCACATTCTAGAAAGAAATTTATGGCAAAGAAGATAATGTTAAAAGTTAATATATTTTTAGATTTTTTTATAGATATGAGATAAATCTTTGTACTAAATAATTAAATTATAATCAAAAGAGATCTAAAAAGTCAAATGTATTTAGTCTAAAATTTGAATAAAAAATATCTTCTTTTGGATGCTTTTTGCTTGAATTTTTTTCTTCTTCTAGAATGTAATAAATATAACTCATTCCTTCACTGTCTATCACAAGATAAAGCAATGAGAAATGCTCAACCATTTTTTCTATAAAGGAACAACTCAATATTACATTTATTTTAAATAATTTATTTTTCTTAGTATCATTAAAATAATATTTTTAAATTAATTATTACTTTTAGATATAAAATACAGACAAATAGATGTATTGAACGGAAAAAATACTTCAATTTCAATTTAGTGCACTTTTTAGAGAGGAAAAAAGGAGTAATTTGAAGGTTTGGGATTTATATATGTTTTTAATCAATTTCCAAAAATTAGCGATTTTAAATTTATTAATCTTTAGATTGAGCTGATTTTTGGATACAAGTATCAAGTATCGTACTACACTTTAATTATCCGGATCGTCGAAAAAAGGTGTGCGTAAGAAGATATCATGTTTGCACGGCACCGAATTTTTTGGGATGATCTACTTGGGTTTAAAAGAAAACCTAATAGGCACGGGATCCTTTGAGGAAGGCCATAGACATGGAGACCTTTCATGGTCAACTCTTATTCAAAATGCCTGTAACATATCAGTTTCTAATTTTGCCAAGTCTTTTCTTAAAGGTAATTGTTTCTCGATCAAGATACCCAAAGAGGTTTAAAAAGCAGGACTCGAATGTTGGTTGAATAATTTACCTCAGAGATTGATTGCTAGTAAAGGTAACATGTCATTAAAAGCAATAAAATTCCGTGACAAACTCAAAAAATTATGGAGTCCAATTACTAATTGAGATTTAACTCCTTTGGGACGTGATTATTTTGAATTTTCATTCAAATAAAAGGAGGATATAAATAAAATTTGGAGTGTAGGGACATGGAATGTTAAGCCTTTACTATTGTGTTTATACGTGCGAACGATTGAATTTAGACCTAAAAATTTGAAGATTACACATGTTATAGTGTGACTAAGGATGCGTGATTTTCCATTAAAGTATTGTGAACAAACTAACTTATTTGAAATTGTTTATGGTATTGACACTCCTTTATCAATTAATGAGTTTACAAGAAAAATAACTTTGGAGCATTTTGCATGTGTACACATATACTTTCCATGATTGTATTTTGGTGGAACAAGAGGGGTATGCAATTTTTTTATTGAATTGGAATATGACAGTTTACCTCTTTTTGTGATCATTGTATGTGTGTTGGTCATAATATTGATAAATGTTGTAAGTTTGAAAGGCAAGAATTCTTATAAGCTACTAATTGAAGAATCTAAAAGATACACGCCTAAAAAGCCCAAATAGGCTATACTAGTTAATGACAATGTGGAAAATATAGAGAATGATGAATATGTAAATGACATAGTGAATGATGACTCTTTATATTTGAATAATGCATGAAATCATACTCATGAGAATGACATAGAGAAGGATAAATTTGTTGTAGCCATTCAACCAGTGAATGAGGTTAATGCTAACAAGAAGGATTTATCAGAAGCAAGCTCTCTAAATGAAAAAGAAATAATAGTAGAGATTGCTAATGATTTTAATAAGAATTTGATGATTTAGAAAGAGATGTCAGATGATAGAAGAGAAAAATTTGATTTTGATCTTGTGGTTATGAAAAATAGTGATAAGAATTCGGCGAGAGATCTTTGTGATGGTTTGCACTTGAAGAAGAATAATAACTTTTGTAGAGATGAAGACAATCTTCTTTAACCATATTAGGAAGAATTTACTTTGGTCAAGAAAAAAGGGTAAGGGAAGGCATAAACTTACTTAACCTAGAATGAAAAATTAATTCCTGAGCCATGTCAGATAAATACAAAACCATTCAATAAAAGCTATTGATTGGAATGCTAGAGGAGTAGGAAACCTTTATACGAGGATGGATATTAAAAACCTATGTCATAAACAAAAGCTTAACTTGTTTTTAATTTCTGAACCTATGGGTTATTTTGTGCAATAAATATGAATTCCATTGTGTTTAGTTTATCAGAACAACATGTAACTTTTTCTATAGAACTCATTGTTATATGTCTAGAATAATAACTAGTGGCATTGATATTTTTGGTATTAGATACATTAATGTACAAATCTGGAAGTGGATCGAATAAATTTTTTCACAATAGTACAAATCAAACGGGTACATCATCTATCTGATATAATAACATAACAAAAATAAGCTTAACCAAGCGCTCAATGTCAAGTCCTCAACTGCGAACCCATTCCAAATCACCTACTTACTTGAAAATAATATAACAATGTGCCATGAGATAATAATCTCAATGAGTTCCTGATCTAAAGCACTAAATCTCTCACTACCCTTTATACTAAAGTCAAGGCATACTTGATTAATCCATCAGGGTAACTTACATTCATCCGACTTGGTTTAACTACAAGCTAAATATCTCAGAATCATCTCACTGAGAGTCACCTATTCAGTCTTACATTTCTGATTTGTTTACCAAGGTGATATCTATTTCATCATAGTTTTCACAAATTGATAATCAGTATACTCACAAACCCCAAGCCTAACAGGGTGCCATCAACCATACAACTCTTGTGTAACTCGTCTAGATTACATTCCTCAGGGTCCCTATAATGATCATAACATTTAGATCTATTATACCCTATTGCCACTCACACGACATGAACCAAGTATAAATTAATATAGTTAAGTATAATACCGAGAGTGTAGTTATCCCTTATACTCATAGGTGGACATATATACACGTTAGTACTCAATCATCTAGGGTGGCATACAAATGATTGACTATCCTATCCTACTATAAGTTCACGAGACTTCGGTCCCGAACGTGTCTAGGCGTACCTCCGTAGTTGTATGCTAAACCAAGGATACTGTGATAAACACATATCTCGTCACTAGTAAAATGGATAATCATATATCTCATGCCATACAAATATGCATTTGAAACCACATAACTCATGTATAACTCACATGTAATAACCCAACGATCCCCACAATCGAGCATAGTTTATCGAATTATTAACATCCCATTATCGCTCTGTGAGACTCTAGTCTTGCTTACCAAGCAAACAACCAGAATTACGTGTTTTCGTCCACCAATCCCCTAAATGCATACCAATATGATCCTTGGAATGTTTCCATGAACCATCATCATCATCATCATCATCATCAACAACAACAAGAACAACAACAACAACAACAAACAAACAAACAAACAGATAAGCAATAACATTAAAAAAACTAAACTAATAGAATCAATAAATATAAAATCTAAACAAAAAAAAAATTAATAGAATTGTTAAATATTAATATCTACAACAAGAACAAACATTTTATCTGACACAACAACAACAACAACAACTAACATTGCTAAGTTGAATCCATGTTTTTCTTGTCACGTTCGAGTTTGAGAAGAGATGATGGAGTTTTGAAACTCGTTAATAGAATAAATAGTGTTTTCAAGTTTCAATTAATGAAAGAAATGATGTTTTCGAGTTTGGTTTAGTGGAGAAATAGGTTTTTGTTAATGGAAGATAAAGTTTGAAGATAGAAGATGAAGTTCGTCTACTGCACAAAAGATTTTATTTATGCATAAGTGGATAAACATATATATATAGCGTTTTATATCTTGAAAAAGCAAAACTATGTGAAAAGTTGAAATTCACAAACGTGGGAAAATGTACCTTATTTTTAATTTTTTTTAAAAAGGTGTCACTTTTATTATAAATTAAATACAAAATTGTTGGCATTCAGAGTTAAACCCATGACCAGTGTAGTTTTTCCCCACATTTAAAATTTCCAACTGTGTGAAAATGTAATTTATTTTAATTAAAAAAAATGTGCCACTTTTTTTTATTATACGAAAGTGCCACTTTTATTATAAATAAAACACAAAATTATTGGCGTTGAAAGTCGAACTTATGATTAGAGTAATTTTTCCTCTACGACTGAAATGTCGAGAGTTGAACTTGTTGAAAGTCGAACTTATGATTAGAGTAATTTTTCCTCTACGACTGAAATGTCGAGAGTTGAACTTATGACCAGGGTAGTTTTTCCCAACGGTTGGGATAGTGGCCGAGGGAAAAAATGGATTAAAAATGTACATAAAAAAACATCTACTAAAATTGATTTTATCTTCGGTGAATTAATTGAATTAATTGATCTGAGGTAAGAATTTATTAGGAAATGTAAATTGTATTGATTGTTTGATTTTGTTTCTAAATAATTTTTTTCATCGATATCTTTTGTACCATGTCCATTTGTTAGTATTTTGTATTTATAGTAAATGAATTTTAACTTTTAGTCTATAAAAAAAATAGATAAGACAAGAATTTTTTTTATCAAATTTGAAAGACAGTAAACCAAAACCAAGGAAAAAATAGAAATAAATTAATAAAAATCTACAAACACCATCTAATTCTTAAATACAACTCATTTTAATCTTAGTTTTTTTTTTTATATGTGTGGTGTAATTCGACTAATATGTGCTAGTAAAATTAAATGGGAATAAATTTTTGGTCTAGAGTTTAATTCTTTACAACAATGTATATTTATATTTATGAATTAATATAAACATATTATTATTGATATTTATAAATCTACAATTTAGAAAACAAAACGTTAGTTCAATTTTTCAAATATTTTATTCACTCACAATTTTTTTTGTGATTTAGATCTGGAAAATAATTATATCAAAATATTAAATAATACATAAATGTTTTTCATAAAAGTAACACAAAATACAACTTACCATCACTTTATCAATGGTTTCCATATACATTTAACCAAATATAACTTCCTCCACTTTTAAATGTATTAACCCTCAACCCTTCATCATCGAGATTGCATAATGATGAAAGGAGTTTTAGAAATTTATTTAGAAAATATATTTAGAAATTTAGAAAAGTATTAGCCCTAAAAATATATTTAGAAATTTTACTATTATTAAAATATCAAAGGAGTTTTTTTAGTAATAAATATTGTGTGCATTGTTCTCTGTATTTTTTAAACAACGCTTTCATAAAAAAAACATTATAAAAGGGTACTATTAAAGCACAAATCCGACACAGTGTTATCTCACCATTTCTTTCTTAATAGTATTTCTGTCTCATATTCATACCGAACATTCCATTCTAATGGTGTGTTGAGTAGTTAGAAAGAAGAGAACTAGAGTGATTATAGGAAGCCTAAGCTCTTCTTCAACAAGCTACTCATAGAGCTTCTAAAATGAGGATAGTCTTCCATCCCTCTTATAACACACTATCTTATCCGGAGTAGAATTAGTCCTTGAGTGAAGTAGAAGGGAATGTTGCTTAAGAAGGACCAAGAGTGAGGTTAAAGTGTACGAAGTCTAACTTAAGCGTGATTACTCATATGAACCTACCTAATACATGTTCTTAATATTAAGAATAGATTATTGGGGCATTGTACCTAATTAGGACAAGACGATGCAAAGTATTATCTACACCTAGGAAAGTGGGAGGTAGAGATTAGTAATGATGCTTATAGAAGATGACATATTTTAATACATGATTTCTTATGTATTCTCGATCGTAGATATGGGGTCTCGTGGAATTACAATGAGATGTACATGATCCAATTATTAAGTTTGGCTGTGGGGGATTATTGTGGTCATGTTTTATGAGTTTATAGGATTGTGTAGTTAGAAGGGCAATTCTATAGGGAATGAGTTGGTGCACATAAAAGAGAGTTTATGTTTTAGATAGAATTTCACTAAAATTATTATCTCATTTTATGTTGTTTATTTTGTTTCACATCAGCAGGTGACGAGCAAAGGGAAAGAGAAAGTCATTTGAAGATTACTCGGCGAACAACATCTCTTAATTTATTTGGGCATTTTTTAATGCACCACCTAAGTTTCTTAGGCACCACGTGAAATTATTTTTTTGCCCCCTGATCCAGATGTGCACATCCGGACGCACCAAATTTTAAAAAAACGTAGAGATTTTCCGGATATGCATATCCGAAAAGAATTCTGATGTGCACATCCGGAAGCATTTCTTATTAATTCGCATCAGACCTTCTTCCCCCCTCATTATTCAACTTTCCATTTCTCTCAAACTCTCAATTTCTCTCAAACTCTCAATTTCTCATTCCCACAAATCCCGACTTTTTCCACTCGAGTTCGGCGCAGAGCAACTGCTACAACGATCAACACACTCCAAATCATCCGTATCACATTTTAATCGGTAAGTTTTCAAATTTTAGAGTTTCGGAGTAATTTTCGAGTAATCGATTTAGAGTAGACATTTAGGTGTAGAAATTGTTAGGTTGTATGAATAACATAGGTTAGAGACAATGTAGGTCATTTTTACTGCTTCAAACGGACCATCAGGGCATAAAAATGCCCTTCTGGTTGTTACAGTGGCCATGGCTGCCGTTTAAACTTCAAAATACGTACCGGATGTACAGATCCGGAAATACCCAACGTTTAAAGTTCTACTTCCTTCCGGATGTCCACATCCGGTAACACCTAACGATAAAAATGCTGAATACTTCCGGATGTGCACATCCGGAAGGCAACTTTTTGTTTTCCTTTTTGCAATTTTCCTTGTTTGTTTGTTTTTGTTTAATTATTTTTAATAAAAATTTAATTTATTTATTATGCTTTGCAGATTAGATGGCTGACAGAGACGATCGTACCATACATGGACGGACAGCTCAGCACGCATCTGTCCGACGTGAGCGGATGCAGTCTACAGCCGAGGCTTTCGGCGCAGAGGGAGTTGTGGTAGCCCCTACAGCTGAGGGACATCCTACACCACAGCCATCCACATCACAGGTTCAGACCACTCCCTCGTCAGCCGCCGATTCTACATCTCGGAGGCGTCGGGATTCTACTGCGAGTTCATCAGGGTCCCAGCCTGCACGCAGGCGTCGTCGGGAGGCTCCAGCTCCATCAGCTACTCCTCCTCGTTCCCCTGTTTCTATTCCTATTTCAGAGGGTGATCACCCAGCACATGAGGGTGTTGACGCTGATGACGATTTCGATGAGCTGGGCGGTTACCCCGGGGGACCGTCTAATATGTCCCTACTCGCGGGGTACTCTGAGCATACTGCTAGATTTGTTTGGCTAGGACAGGTAACCTTTCTCGGTTTATTTATAGAATTGTATTCGTTGAAAATATGTTCATTTGTAACATTGTTTTATTTGGAAATTTTCAGGATAAGGCTTCACAGAAGTTCTATAACCATGGGGGTAAGGTTATGGACACGATTGAGATGCTGCCAGAGGCTGAGTGGTTCACGTCTGCACTTGCAGAGTCTGGTCTTGGAGGCTTGTCTAGGATTGGGTAAGGTTATGCACACGTCCGGTTCTCGTTTCTGATCGGTAGATTTACTGAGGCGCTTGCAGAGGCAGGACGGGAAGATGGTGATCCAGCTGAGGTGGCGATCCACAAGACGCGTGCCCTGAGATGCTACTACTTATTTTTGCTGGGCACGCAGGTGTTTGTGGACACCAGCGCCTATTATGTTGATATCGTCTACCTCAGTTACCTTTCGGATCAGACAGAGATCCATCGGTACAACTGGGGGGCGGCTGCGCTGGCATTCACCTATTCCAGGCTCTCTGATGGTTGCCGCTGGGCAGCCAAGACTGTGGCAGGCAGCTGTACGCTATACGTGGTAACAATCTAATATTCTAAGTGATTTTTTCATTTCTTTTCTTTCTGTATTCATTATAATGTTTGACACCCATGTTATGTTTTCCATTTCAGGCGTGGATTTTACAGCACTTTCCCTATATTACTGGTTGGGGAAGTGCCCAGGGGTACACTGAGGATATGCCACGTGCTGCTGCATTTGTCCTGCTCAGAGGGAACCAGGCGCCGGACCCCTTCAGAGTGTATCTAGATCGGATCGCTGCTGAGGACGTTTTGTATTGCCCCTGTGTCGCTCACCGTGTGACGCGCCCGCTCGATGACGTTTGTTTGTTCTCAGGGTGGTTGGCATGCAGTTCGACCGTTACTGCCCGATACCTGCCAGAGCGCGTCTTGCGTCAGTTCGGTTACACGCAGACGATCCCCAGGATGCCTCATGAGTCTGCTCCTCTAGGCTTGACCCGCAGGGAGATAGATGAGCTATATGCTGACTACCAGTCCCACTTGGTACCGGAGGAGGCTCGGGCGACCAGAGCAGAGACAGACTGGAGTGTTGCTGCCGGGTACATCGTGTGGTTCTACACCGTCTCACACCCATGCATGGTGCCCACTGCTGAGGGATCGCCACCCAGACCCGCTCATCAGGAGATATTAGAGGAGCGGTAGTCTCAGCTGGACCACACTCAGGATGTCCTACCACGCTGTCGTCAGATAGAGCAGATATCGAGGCAGGCCATTGCGGACGGTCACCTCCCTGAGGGCTCTGGTGCCAGACTTTCCGTGGACAGGATTATTGCGATTGCTCAGGGGGAACTTCAGTACCGCAGACATCGGTCCAGGATGGCGGGTAGGGGCAGAGGAGCAGGGGAGCCAGGAGAGATCCTTCGCCATACGCAGTAGTTTTTTGTTTGATGTATTATATTTATATTAGATGTATGCGCTGTATTTTGACAGAGATTTATTTTATATATATATATATATATATATATATATATATATCATTTTATTTTATATATGGATGTTGTCAAATGTATATTAAATTGCGACGATTTATTAACATATGCGACCAAGCAAAAAAACCGATTTTAAAAAAAAATAATGTTCTGCCTTTTTCCGGATCTGCAGATCAGGAAAGTTTCCGGATGTGCACTTCCGGAAAGAATCAACGTTTTTTAAAAAATTGGTGCGTCCGGATGTGCACATCCGGAATCAGGGGGCAAAACCGGAAATTCAGTTGGTGCCTAAGAAACAAGGGTGGTGTAATAAGAAATTCTCATTTATTTTCCATTGTGTTCTTACTTTTGTACTTAAGATTATGTGTATTTGTACTAGTTTGATGTATATTTGTATGTTAATTGTATCTAGTGCTAATGTTGATGTCCTCAGATATGATTCTAGACACTTAAAACACTGAGATGTTATAGTTGGTATCAGAGCAGGTTGATCTTGGACATAACCTTAAATCATTAGTAGTAATCACGATCTTATGAGAATGTTACATGTATGATCCTTTTATCATATCATTAGGTATTGTGTCGGATCAACTTGATAATTATGCACGATGAGAAGGAATTATATGCGGAGCGACCGAGAATAAGATGGAGGACTCAAGGGAATCAGGGATGAGAGCGTTAGGCCAAAATACTACAAATGCAGCAACAACACCATATGAAAATGCATAAATAATAACAAGAATTCATGTTTAACTCACTTTGATCAAACAGGTAATTCAAACTCTTATGATCACTGAACACTTCAAATCTAGAGCCAAACAAATAATGTCTCCAAATCTTAAGTGCGAACACAACGACAACCAACTTTAAATCATGCATAGGATAATTCTTCTCATGCACTTTGAGTTGCCTTGAAGCATAAGCTATAACTTGTTGATTCTACATCAACATGCCCCCAAGTCCCATCAAAGAAGCATCACAATACACCACAAAAGACTCAATCAGACTCGGCAAAATCAGCACAAGAGCCGACGTTAACTTCTTCTTAAGCTCTTGAAAACTTTCTTCATATAATGCATTCTAAACAAAAGCTAGATATTTCCTCGTTAGCTGGGTTAACAGAAGAGCTAACTTAGAAAAACCTTTAATAAACATGTGATAATAACTAAACAACCCAAAAAAACTTTGAATCTCAATAACAAGCTTCAGAGATTCCCACTGTAACACCGCGTCAAATTTTGAAGGGTCAACAACAATACCTCCCACTAGAAATCACGTGACTAAGGAAACTCACTTCCTTAAACAAAAACTCATATTTCACTACAAGAAAATTAGGATTTTACGACACAAAATTTGCGACAGTTACTTTATAACTGTCGTAACTTTCCTTTAGAGACGGTTGCCACGACGGTTTACCCCAACCGTCGTTATATTTTTTAAAAATTAATATAGTTTGTGACGGTTAAAGCGTAAACCGCCCTAAAAGTATTTTTACGACGGCTCCCTCAACCGTCCTAAAATATAGATTACGACAGTTAAAAATCCGTCGCGTCTTAATTTTCAATTGGGGATATATTATTTTGGGGGTGAAAGCTATTAGCTTTGTCGCTCGGTTGTTCAGTCACCGGCACACGGAAGTTTCACTCTCACTTTATTTTCCCCAAATTGTTTTTTATCTAACAAATTTACGTTGCAGCCTCTCTCGGAACCCTAACCCTATCCCCATCCTTATCCCCCACTTCGTAACCTTCTTCTCAGTCTTTCCTTTCGTAGGTACTCTCATCTTCTGCTAAAACCCTAGAATACCCTACCTTAATCGATTATATGTTCGTTTGGTAATTTGTTTATACGATTAATTCAATTAACACGGTGAATTCTGCAGCTAATGGCAGAAACCAAGGACGAAGCTTACGAGGAAGAGCTTCTCGACTACGAAGAGGAAGAAGACAAAGCTCCCGACACCAACGGAGCTAAAGTCAACGGTGAAGCTACCAAGAAGTAAGTTTTCTCAAGTTTTCTGGGAAAGTGGTTTTAATTACTCAGTACCAATTCGAGTTTAGTATACTGTGTGTAGGTTTAAGACACAAATCCATGATGTTTTCTGCTTTTGGTTTATGTATCTTTGTTCTTTGTATGACAGGGGCTATGTCAGAATCCACAGTTTAGGCTTTAGAGATTTCTCAAATCAGAGCTTCTTCGGGCTATTGTCGACTCTGGATTTGAACATCCATCTGAAGGCAAATTGTTAATTAAAACCATCTTCATTAATTTATATTCATAACTTCTGATAAAATTTTGATTGCAGTTTTAGCTGGTGTGATTAGGGTTTGAAAATAAAATGTTGTTTTATTTGTTTATTTTAAATTTGAGTGAAGTTTTTTATTTTTTGAATTGTGAACTTTTAAAAGAATAAGTAAGAGGAGAAGAGGATTAATTTTAAAAATTTGAGGACTAAATTCATTGATAAATTTGTTAATGTTATACTCTATTTTCATATAAATGAGAAGTTAACTGAAATCATTCTTGTTTAACATTTTACAGGTAATACATCTATTACAATACTGTTGTGGAGAACTAACATGCTTTGGTAACAATCTCGTTAATCTGATTCATTATGAGGATAACTTTCATATCCATTCATTACTTTCTGAGCACCCATTTTCTTCCTCTGTCAACATTTATACTTCATAGGTATTACATAGCCTTTTCCTACATTCATCATAAAAATTATGAGGTATTATAATGACATTTAGGTTATTGATGTTTGAAAAATAGGGATTAATGCTTCTGACTTATGTTTAATATTTATGTTACTTTTCATCTCTACGACACGTATACTGAATTGAATGACCATATGTCATAACGACAAAGGTTTGCTAATCAATTCAAGGTAATATGGCATGATACAACAGAATAAAATAATTATTCTATAAGAAACAATATTGGCAATTATTTTCATTTGTTTTATATCTAATGATCAATAATCAGGTGATGACGAAACAATGATTTTAGATAAGTCATATTGTAGAACTTTAATATATGGTTTCCCACCAACTGGTGGTTGGAATTTAGGTATTTGATAGGTTAACCATATTATTAAGATGAAATTATGCTCAATTAGACTCTTAATATTGATTTTATTCTTAATATGTTTCGTGCATTTATGACATTTGCATGATCTACTTTGCAGGTCTACAGAGGCTACTGCTCTTCCGCTTTCCATTATTGTGCCAATAGTAAAATCCAAACTCGCGCCATACAGGACTGTGATAATCGTGCGGCTAATAATACTGGGTCTTTTCTACCATTATCGAGTTACAAATCCTGTTGAAAGTTCTTTTCTTCTGTGGTTGACATCTATCATATGTGAGATTTAGTTCGCGTTTTCCTGGGTGTTGGATCAGTTCCCTAAATGGTCTCTGGTTAATAGACACACTTTCATCGAAAACCTTTCAGCAAGGTAAGAGCACAAATTATATTGTTTAACACTATGATACAATTATGGAGTATGAGTAAAATGTTTAATGCTATGACATAACCAGGTTTGAAAGAGAGGGTGAATCTTCTGGACTTGCTTCTGTTGATTTCTTTGTCAGTACGGTCGATCCTTTGAAAGAACCACCGTTGATTACAGCTAATACAGTGCTTTCTATCCTCGCGGTTGACTATCCTGTAGATAAAGTATCTTGTTATGTGTCGGATGATGGAGCAGCAATGCTCACATTTGAATCTCTTGTTGAGACAGCTGAATTTGCAAGGAAGTGGGTTCCATTTTGCAAAAAGTTTTCAATTGAACCAAGAGCATCTGAGTTTTACTTTTCACAAAAGATTGACTACCTCAAAGATAAAGTGCAGCCTTCTTTTGTGACGGAACAGAGAGCGATGAAGGTAAGCATGTGAAACTTCCTCGACTTATTTGTAACTTCACTAATTGGTTAACCGACTCATTTGTGTGATTTCATTTCAATTCTGTCAGAGAGAATACGAAGAGTATAAAGTACGAGTTAATGCCTGTGGTATCTAAGGCTCAGAAAACACCAGAAGAAGGATGGAGTATGCAAGACGGAACACCTTGGCCTGGCAATAATTCACGTGATCACCCTGGAATGATTCAGGTATAGCCATTAATTTTAATTTTGGCGTGTAATCAATTCTCAATGCTAAATTTCTTCAAGGTCTTCCTCGGACACACTGGTGCCCGTGATATCGAAGGAAATGAGCTTCCTAGGTTGGTTTATATGTTTTCCTTGGGCTGTGTTTGAGAGTTTGGAGGGTAAGGGAGGGGAGGGCTTTGAAAAAAAGAAAGGATGTAGTGGAAAGAATTTTTCCTATCACACATTTCCCTTGAAAACTGATGTCACAGTGATTACTGGTTGCACTCTACGACATTTTACTCTACCATCTGGCCCATGATGTGAGCCTCGATACTACCCAATGTCAGACTCGATAATACCCAAGTCCCTATCACTCTGCTACTTAGAAAACTATAAAATTGGGTTGATGGCCTTACCTGTCTCTGCCACTTCCTCTCTGCTTTTTCTTTATGATGTTCATGAGCAAAGCCGTAACTCTTATTGATTGTAGATAAGAAACTATGGAGTACCATAATTTCTCTCTGTTATCTTTCTCACACTTTCGATGCAGTATGGATCAGATATATGTGGCTGTTTGGCTATATAACAAGCCAATGGTAGTTGGTTTGTACCTTATGTTGATATGGGTGTTCATAGATGGTTATCTAGAGAGATTTGTTTGTTTTCATTCCTAATCTTAATAACCATTATGCGATACTTGGTGATGAAACTGTAATCTTCTTATGAGCCGATACTCCCTCCCCCTTCCAAAACTTTCAAGTTGAACCGCACAGGTTATTTACAAAAAAGGTTCTCTAAAGTGTGTGTATAATCTCTAAGTTGAACCACACTATTTTTTTACATGCTTGTTCTAATTTTGCTACCCTAATTGTTGCTCCGAAAGGATATTATCTTTAATTTCTTTTAAATTTCAATGGTTGTTAATGTAACACCCCCTTTTATACCCCCAAATATATCAATTAACCATTTAGGCACGTATTCAAAATTTCATCAGAGTATAATCATAACATGGTATAAAAGAGATATGCCACAACATACATGAAATTAAAACACATACAACACCTGCTCATAAGATATGCAACAGTGGTGTAACTTATCAATCAAGGAATCTACGTCCTTACACCCACATTTCAATATTTAGCATAAAAGCGGAACAACTAAACATTGAATAACAACCATATATATAAACATCATATATATACATATATCAACCAGTATGATTCATCAACATCAGTCATGGTATATACATAAACTCGTCAACCAGATACATATGCAAATGTATCACAAAAAGGAAATCAAAAGTATCCTAGCTACCCGGTGCTACATATCAGAGCCAACCGACTAACACGGACGTGAAGCCACGCTTCACAAAAAGACCGCCAGCAAGCCTACTCTGCAATGCCTCGTAGAGCATTATAAAACAGCAGAAGGGTGAGAAATATTATCATAATAACGTTGCATATAATTATATATCTCAACATATAATACACATATACCACATTCTCACCACAACTCATCACTATGCATGTATATATACACATAACACCAAGCATATACCATAAATCAAATACACGGCATAACAATCCGTAATTAACGCATCCTTCACATAGGCATATTCATTCATGCTCAAATACATGTATCACCAATACATCTCAATTCATCACCATTCATTCAACATAAACACACATACATGTTTATTCACCAATGTATCATTACAAAGATACAACTCTTATCGTCATTCATCACCTCTTACTCAATATACATCGCAGGGCATATATATATATATATACAAAACCAAGCATATTCATCACAATGCTTATCATTCAACATAAATACATATATTCATGTTCATTCATCAATGCACATATACAAAGATGACCAATGCAAATCATAGAGACCGACTCACGACTCTATGCAAATGCAATGCGGTACCGACTCATTTCATCTCAAGTTCAATTGAAGAACTTATTGGAACCATCGCTCGTTACTTAGTGTAACTCCCCGTCGGGCATACGATGTTCACCCATTGCTACCACCTCTCAAAAGGCTTACAATGTTTATGGATTGCCCCCACCTCTCAAAAGGCTTACAATCCGATTGCTCCCACCTCTCAAAAGGCTTACAATCGTTTGTAATCATCGCCCCCACCTCTCAAAAGGCTTACGACGTTACAACGGATTCATCTTAGAACCCCACAATGCAAGAATGCACATCATGATGCTTCACATACAACATGACTCATGACACTCTGGACATGCATACATATTCACAATATAGTCATGCATTCATCACACACAATCCACATACATTCACATCAATTGTGCCAAACGGCAACCGAACGTTTTCCCAAATAACCAAACAATTCGATTTACGGTTTACCGGAAAAGTCGGTTAAAAGTCGGCTAAAAATAATATTTTTCTTCACCAAATCATAGAACATATTTTTAGCTTCACATCCATATAAAGAACACCTCAATCGGATAAACAACGCAAAAGATATGGATATTTCAAAATAACGCAAAAACATAAACCGGAGGCCGGACACAACGAAACGTTTCGAAAATACTGTTCCGATTGGACCAGGTTCAGACCTCAAAACCATTTTTCCTAGAAAGAACATCTCATTAGCTTTCCAACGCTTCGAACGGGGGTCAAAACCGACTTACGGTTCAAGAGATATGAATTTCCGAAGTTTCCCCGAAAACCAGAAAATGCCCAGCGGGCTGCTACGGGTTTCGGCTATTTTGCCCGAAAATCCGACCGATTCAATTATTTTCTTCGAAACAAACACATACGCGCAACCACCAAATACATAAGAACAATTTAGAACACATAAACGAAATTTCTACGACGTTCGATTTTTCGATTAAATTTCAACCTTTCAAAAACCAAAATTTTCAAACATCACCAAATCGAATAAAAAACACGCTATACGACGACCTAACCTTCCTCGATACAACTACGTAATTTATTTCGAATTCTAACCGTGAAAACATCGGTTTTTACCGACTTTATTCATTTCGACCTAAAATAAAAAATATATGAAAACAATCCAAAACAACCAAAACGAAACCATACATAATGGTATACAAAGTTAAGATAACGATATTTCACACCCTTACCCGTTCGATTCGAATCCTAACCGTTGATTTTGATGATTTCTAGCCTTTTTCCCACTTTTCTCCTCTTGTTCTTCTTTTCTCTTCTTTCTCACTTTTCTCTCTTTATGTTTTTCTTACTAGCTTTCTTTTCTATTTCTTTCTTATACTTTCTTTTCTTAAAATATCTCAAATACAATATCATATTCTATTTCTATTACTATTCACTCAAAATATCTAACAATTCATATTCTCACAAATACCCTTAAATCATTCCTCACTTAAATTCTAACTTAACAATAATTATGAAATGTCTAAAATACCCTCCAATCTAATTTCCCCCAAAAACTCTCAAAAACGGTAAAATAATATAACACGCCAACATATCAGATTAAAACACCAATTTCACAATAACATTATTATCACCCAAATTAAATAAAAGACTCAACAAAATAATACAATTAACACAAAATGGAGATAATTAAAATCGGGTCGTTACAACTCTCCCCCACTTAGACATTTTCGTCCTCGAAAATATGCTAAGCACGAACAACCCCGGATACGACTCTAGTATCCGACCAACCAACTATCATGCCAACAAAAGGCACACCACGAATAACACAAACAACAAAGCAGCACACTAACAGCAACAACAATGACAAGACAACGACCACGACAACCAAGACAAGATGCAATGCCCATACAATGCACTTGACGACCAACTCAAAGGATAACCAAGATACAAACACCCAAGTTCACTCTTGAACTGGAACACAACAAGATCGTTACCAACACCATAGGTAACACTCTCCTAATCCCCCAAACAGAGGAATTAGCTACTCGCACTCGCACCATCACCATGGAAACGAGGCAACAACACAGGCAAGAACATAAAGTTCCAAGACACAACATTACCTCAACAACATCCACAAAACCAGAATACCTGCATCCTTGTCTCACAACAACCAATACAACAATTTCACACTTCCGTTGCGCACTCTGATTACTCACAACTAACAAACCACCAATTTCATAATCAACATTTGACTCTTGTACTATACACCAGAAAATCATAGTTTACTTTTTATATACACCACTTCTCTCTATGCGGTATTAGCTTACACACCAAACACACTCCTCTGAATAATCCAATTCAAATTCATAACTCGTTTGGAATTCCAACCATCATTGTTGTCTCATACTCTATTCCTTTGGACCAAACAGGTACTCTATCCTCTTGCGATTACTAAACACTCCGAACTTAGAACCATAAAAATAATACTTCCATATTTTCAACACAAAATCACTGTAACCAATTCCAAATCCTGAATAGTATAGATCCTTGTATGAATTCCTCAAACGGTTTATTAAGATCAGGTAAAATCAAAGCTGGAGCCGTAGTCAACTCATACTTTAGCCCTCTAAAACTCATTCGCAATGAACATCCAAAACAAATGACTCGCCCTTTGCAGGTCAACTGAGATAACATAAGTGCTAACTTAGCAAAGCCCTCCATAACCTGTGATAACAACCAACCAAAAACTAGAGCTTCTAATCTCATAAACCAACTTCGGAGTCTCCCATCACAGGACTGCATCTACCTCCGATTGATCCACAAAAGTATTCTCATATGAAATATCATGACCAAGAAACTCATCTTTATCAACCAAAATCCACACTTTGATAACTTATCTTAAAGCTTCATCTCTTTTCAACACTTGCTACTCACACATAATGGTTTCCTTAAAACTCCTACATTGATACCTTAAGCTCAAAACTCCTTAACTCATTATAACTCTGTGTTTTGCTTTCCATAGCATCCATACAAGTATACACCACATACTGGCTATACAAATCAATCATCCATCCTCTTCATCTTCAGATATACGAATCTGTACCAAATCATCAAAACAACTATAAGCACCTGGTTTAGCTCCAAACCATTCACCAAACATACCATCAAGCTGGAAAGACACGTCCACTCCATCCAACATAATTTCCGTCTGCTATCAACAAGAGATTAAAGGTGATCAGTTCCTCAATTTGTCAATAGACAGCCGACAATCATGAGGGGGCATAGACCATCTTTACCAAGCTATAATAACATTCCTTGCATCTTGTGCACAAAACCACACAATGCACAAATCCTTAATTGACATAAACCTTACCTCCGCATTCCCTTCGGAATCGGGAACAACACTGTCCAAGCAACACATACAATCGTGCAACCAACGGCACACTGAGCCAACGCTCTACACCTGAAGTCACTTGGAGAAGTACCAGCTTCTCCCCCACTTATCTCATTCTCAATCCTAAAGATAAAGGATTAGAAAAACCAGAGAGCACTGGTAGTGTTCCACACACCTATCACGTACTAAGGAATAAACAACATCGACAAACACACAACAACGACGTAGTTACCGACCCCGAAGCAGTCATAAACAAATTCAAACACTTAGCGTACTCATGGAAAATAAACGAATGAGTCGCTCCCATATCAATAATAACAGCTAAAGGCGTACTATTAATAAAACATGTACCTTTAATCACACGGTCTGCACTAGTAGTGTCTGACCCTGCCAATGTAAACACCTTTCCGCCCGCTTGAACTTGTTTCGGGTTTCGGCTTAGTACACTTAGTACTAATGTGACCTACTTCTCCACAGTTAAAACACTTCACCATATTCCTCCTACACTCAGCAGTAGAATACCCAATACCTCCACAGTTAGAACATCTCCCAACGGCCTTCCTACACTCAGTTGCTTTATGACCCATTCCACCACAATTGAAACACTTAATGAACCCATAACTTCCTCCTCCAGATCTCTTATCAAAGTTTCCCTTATATTTACCCTTATCAGCGGGAGTCACATAAGGTCCACTTCTAGCTTGTTGTTTCCCTCTCCCCTCATTCACACTCTTGTAATGTGTAGAACGAGCTTTGCTATCTTCCTCGAAGATTCTACAACATTCGGTCAAATCCGAAAACCTCCTAATCCTTTGATATCCCACAGCTTGCTTAATCTCAGGACGCAAACCATTCTCATATTTAATACACTTTGAGAACTCAGCAGTAATCGCAGCATAATGAGAATGAAATTGAACCAATTCCACAAACTTAGCATTATAGTCCACCACTGACATACCACCTTGTTTCAATTCCAGGAATTCCATCTCTTTCTTCCCTTTCACACTTTCAGGGTAATACTTCAGCAAAAACTCGGTACGAAACAATTCCCAAGTTACCTCTTCATTATCCACCTCAAGAATTTCACGCATACCGACCCACCAATCGTCGGCTTCTTCCCTCAGCATGTGAGATCCAAGCCTCACCTTATTCTCTTCCGTACAGTCCATGACTCTGAAGATTCTTTCAATCTCTTTCAGCCAAAGTTGAGCACCATCGGGATCAAATCTTCCTTTGAAGACCGGTGGTTGATTCTTCCTGAACTCTTCATTAGCACTTACATTCGGCGCACCCTACACCACCCTAGCCATTGCTTCCATAGCAGCAGCCATCGCATTATCGTTTCTACCAGCCATATTCTGATCATTCCCAAAAATAACAACAAAGGTTAAACAACAGTTCAACCAACACAACAACGAGACAGACACGACTGACTCAACCTTGGCTCTGATACCACTTTTGTAACACCCCCTTTTATACCCCCAAATATATCAATTAATCATTTAGGCACGTATTCAAAATTTCATCAGAGTATAATCATAACATGGTATAAAAGAGATATGCCACAACATACATGAAATTAAAACACATACAACACCTGCTCATAAGATATGCAACAGTGGGGTAACTTATCAATCAAGGAATCTACGTCCTTACACCCACATTTCAATATTTAGCATAAAAGCGGAACAACTAAACATTGAATAACAACCACATATATAAACATCATATATATACATATATCAACCAGTATGATTCATCAACATCAGTCATGGTATATACATAAACTCATCAACCAGATACATATGCAAATGTATCACAAAAAGGAAATCAAAAGTATCCTAGCTACCCGGTGCTACATATCAGAGCCAACCGACTAACACGGACGTGAAGCCACGCTTCACAAAAAGACCGCCAGCAAGCCTACTCTGCAATGCCTCGTAGAGCATTATAAAACAGCAGAAGGGTGAGAAATATTATCATAATAACGTTGCATATAATTATATATCTCAACATATAATACACATATACCACATTCTCACCACAACTCATCACTATGCATGTATATATACACATAACACCAAGCATATACCATAAATCAAATACACGGCATAACAATCCGTAATTAACGCATCCTTCACATAGGCATATTCATTCATGCTCAAATACATGTATCACCAATACATCTCAATTCATCACCATTCATTCAACATAAACACACATACATGTTTATTCACCAATGTATCATTACAAAGATACAACTCTTATCGTCATTCATCACCTCTTACTCAATATACATCGCAGGGCATATATATATATATACAAAACCAAGCATATTCATCACAATGCTTATCATTCAACATAAATACATATATTCATGTTCATTCATCAATGCACATATACAAAGATGACCAATGCAAATCATAGAGACCGACTCACGACTCTATGCAAATGCAATGCGGTACCGACTCATTTCATCTCAAGTTCAATTGAAGAACTTATTGGAACCATCGCTCGTTACTTAGTGTAACTCCCCGTCGGGCATACGATGTTCACCCATTGCTACCACCTCTCAAAAGGCTTACAATGTTTATGGATTGCCCCCACCTCTCAAAAGGCTTACAATCCGATTGCTCCTACCTCTCAAAAGGCTTACAATCGTTTGTAATCATCGCCCCCACCCCTCAAAAGGCTTACGACGTTACAACGGATTCATCTTAGAACCCCACAATGCAAGAATGCACATCATGATGCTTCACATACAACATGACTCATGACACTCTGGACATGCATACATATTCACAATATAGTCATGCATTCATCACACACAATCCACATACATTCACATCAATTGTGCCAAACGGCAACCGAACGTTTTCCCAAATAACCAAACAATTCGATTTACGGTTTACCGGAAAAGTCGGTTAAAAGTCGGCTAAAAATAATATTTTTCTTCACCAAATCATAGAACATATTTTTAGCTTCACATCCATATAAAGAACACCTCAATCGGATAAACAACGCAAAAGATATGGATATTTCAAAATAACGCAAAAACATAAACCGGAGGCCGGACACAACGAAACGTTTCGAAAATACTGTTCCGATTGGACCAGGTTCAGACCTCAAAACCATTTTTCCTAGAAAGAACATCTCATTAGCTTTCCAACGCTTCGAACGGGGGTCAAAACCGACTTACGGTTCAAGAGATATGAATTTCCGAAGTTTCCCCGAAAACCAGAAAATGCCCAGCGGGCTGCTACGGGTTTCGGCTATTTTGCCCGAAAATCCGACCGATTCAATTATTTTCTTCGAAACAAACACATACGCGCAACCACCAAATACATAAGAACAATTTAGAACACATAAACGAAATTTCTACGACGTTCGATTTTTCGATTAAATTTCAACCTTTCAAAAACCAAAATTTTCAAACATCACCAAATCGAATAAAAAACACGCTATACGACGACCTAACCTTCCTCGATACAACTACGTAATTTATTTCGAATTCTAACCGTGAAAACATCGGTTTTTACCGACTTTATTCATTTCGACCTAAAATAAAAAATATATGAAAACAATCCAAAACAACCAAAACGAAACCATACATAATCGTATACAAAGTTAAGATAACGATATTTCACACCCTTACCCGTTCGATTCGAATCCTAACCGTTGATTTTGATGATTTCTAGCCTTTTTCCCACTTTTCTCCTCTTGTTCTTCTTTTCTCTTCTTTCTCACTTTTCTCTCTTTATGTTTTTCTTACTAGCTTTCTTTTCTATTTCTTTCTTATACTTTCTTTTCTTAAAATATCTCAAATACAATATCATATTCTATTTCTATTACTATTCACTCAAAATATCTAACAATTCATATTCTCACAAATACCCTTAAATCATTCCTCACTTAAATTCTAACTTAACAATAATTATGAAATGTCTAAAATACCCTCCAATCTAATTTCCCCCAAAAACTCTCAAAAACGGTAAAATAATATAACACGCCAACATATCAGATTAAAACACCAATTTCACAATAACATTATTATCACCCAAATTAAATAAAAGACTCAACAAAATAATACAATTAACACAAAATGGAGATAATTAAAATCGGGTCGTTACAACTCTCCCCCACTTAGACATTTTCGTCCTCGAAAATATGCTAAGCACGAACAACCCCGGATACGACTCTAGTATCCGACCAACCAACTATCATGCCAACAAAAGGCACACCACGAATAACACAAACAACAAAGCAGCACACTAACAGCAACAACAATGACAAGACAACGACCACGACAACCAAGACAAGATGCAATGCCCATACAATGCACTTGACGACCAACTCAAAGGATAACCAAGATACAAACACCCAAGTTCACTCTTGAACTGGAACACAACAAGATCGTTACCAACACCATAGGTAACACTCTCCTAATCCCCCAAACAGAGGAATTAGCTACTCGCACTCGCACCATCACCATGGAAACGAGGCAACAACACAGGCAAGAACATAAAGTTCCAAGACACAACATTACCTCAACAACATCCACAAAACCAGAATACCTGCATCCTTGTCTCACAACAACCAATACAACAATTTCACACTTCCGTTGCGCACTCTGATTACTCACAACTAACAAACCACCAATTTCATAATCAACATTTGACTCTTGTACTATACACCAGAAAATCATAGTTTACTTTTTATATACACCACTTCTCTCTATGCGGTATTAGCTTACACACCAAACACACTCCTCTGAATAATCCAATTCAAATTCATAACTCGTTTGGAATTCCAACCATCATTGTTGTCTCATACTCTATTCCTTTGGACCAAACAGGTACTCTATCCTCTTGCGATTACTAAACACTCCGAACTTAGAACCATAAAAATAATACTTCCATATTTTCAACACAAAATCACTGTAACCAATTCCAAATCCTGAATAGTATAGATCCTTGTATGAATTCCTCAAACGGTTTATTAAGATCAGGTAAAATCAAAGCTGGAGCCGTAGTCAACTCCTACTTTAGCCCTCTAAAACTCATTCGCAATGAACATCCAAAACAAATGACTCGCCCTTTGCAGGTCAACTGAGATAACATAAGTGCTAACTTAGCAAAGCCCTCCATAACCTGTGATAACAACCAACCAAAAACTAGAGCTTCTAATCTCATAAACCAACTTCGGAGTCTCCCATCACAGGACTGCATCTACCTCCGATTGATCCACAAAAGTATTCTCATATGAAATATCATGACCAAGAAACTCATCTTTATCAACCAAAATCCACACTTTGATAACTTATCTTAAAGCTTCATCTCTTTTCAACACTTGCTACTCACACATAATGGTTTCCTTAAAACTCCTACATTGATACCTTAAGCTCAAAACTCCTTAACTCATTATAACTCTGTGTTTTGCTTTCCATAGCATCCATACAAGTATACACCACATACTGGCTATACAAATCAATCATCCATCCTCTTCATCTTCAGATATACGAATCTGTACCAAATCATCAAAACAACTATAAGCACCTGGTTTAGCTCCAAACCATTCACCAAACATACCATCAAGCTGGAAAGACACGTCCACTCCATCCAACATAATTTCCGTCTGCTATCAACAAGAGATTAAAGGTGATCAGTTCCTCAATTTGTCAATAGACAGCCGACAATCATGAGGGGGCATAGACCATCTTTACCAAGCTATAATAACATTCCTTGCATCTTGTGCACAAAACCACACAATGCACAAATCCTTAATTGACATAAACCTTACCTCCGCATTCCCTTCGGAATCGGGAACAACACTGTCCAAGCAACACATACAATCGTGCAACCAACGGCACACTGAGCCAACGCTCTACACCTGAAGTCACTTGGAGAAGTACCAGCTTCTCCCCCACTTATCTCATTCTCAATCCTAAAGATAAAGGATTAGAAAAACCAGAGAGCACTGGTAGTGTTCCACACACCTATCACGTACTAAGGAATAAACAACATCGACAAACACACAACAACGACGTAGTTACCGACCCCGAAGCAGTCATAAACAAATTCAAACACTTAGCGTACTCATGGAAAATAAACGAATGAGTCGCTCCCATATCAATAATAACAGCTAAAGGCGTACTATTAATAAAACATGTACCTTTAATCACACGGTCTGCACTAGTAGTGTCTGACCCTGCCAATGTAAACACCTTTCCGCCCGCTTGAACTTGTTTCGGCTTAGTACACTTAGTACTAATGTGACCTACTTCTCCACAGTTAAAACACTTCACCATATTCCTCCTACACTCAGCAGTAGAATACCCAATACCTCCACAGTTAGAACATCTCCCAACGGCCTTCCTACACTCAGTTGCTTTATGACCCATTCCACCACAATTGAAACACTTAATGAACCCATAACTTCCTCCTCCAGATCTCTTATCAAAGTTTCCCTTATATTTACCCTTATCAGCGGGAGTCACATAAGGTCCACTTCTAGCTTGTTGTTTCCCTCTCCCCTCATTCACACTCTTGTAATGTGTAGAACGAGCTTTGCTATCTTCCTCGAAGATTCTACAACATTCGGTCAAATCCGAAAACCTCCTAATCCTTTGATATCCCACAGCTTGCTTAATCTCAGGACGCAAACCATTCTCATATTTAATACACTTTGAGAACTCAGCAGTAATCGCAGCATAATGAGAATGAAATTGAACCAATTCCACAAACTTAGCATTATAGTCCACCACTGACATACCACCTTGTTTCAATTCCAGGAATTCCATCTCTTTCTTCCCTTTCACACTTTCAGGGTAATACTTCAGCAAAAACTCGGTACGAAACAATTCCCAAGTTACCTCTTCATTATCCACCTCAAGAATTTCACGCATACCGACCCACCAATCGTCGGCTTCTTCCCTCAGCATGTGAGATCCAAGCCTCACCTTATTCTCTTCCGCACAGTCCATGACTCTGAAGATTCTTTCAATCTCTTTCAGCCAAAGTTGAGCACCATCGGGATCAAATCTTCCTTTGAAGACCGGTGGTTGATTCTTCCTGAACTCTTCATTAGCACTTACATTCGGCGCACCCTACACCACCCTAGCCATTGCTTCCATAGCAGCAGCCATCGCATTATCGTTTCTACCAGCCATATTCTGATCATTCCCAAAAATAACAACAAAGGTTAAACAACAGTTCAACCAACACAACAACGAGACAGACACGACTGACTCAACCTTGGCTCTGATACCACTTTTGTAACACCCCCTTTTATACCCCCAAATATATCAATTAATCATTTAGGCACGTATTCAAAATTTCATCAGAGTATAATCATAACATGGTATAAAAGAGATATGCCACAACATACATGAAATTAAAACACATACAACACCTGCTCATAAGATATGCAACAGTGGGGTAACTTATCAATCAAGGAATCTACGTCCTTACACCCACATTTCAATATTTAGCATAAAAGCGGAACAACTAAACATTGAATAACAACCACATATATAAACATCATATATATACATATATCAACCAGTATGATTCATCAACATCAGTCATGGTATATACATAAACTCATCAACCAGATACATATGTAAATGTATCACAAAAAGGAAATCAAAAGCATCCTAGCTACCCGGTGCTACATATCAGAGCAAACCGACTAACACGGACGTGAAGCCACGCTTCACAAAAAGACCGCCAGCAAGCCTACTCTGCAATGCCTCGTAGAGCATTATAAAACAGCAGAAGGGTGAGAAATATTATCATAATAACGTTGCATATAATTATATATCTCAACATATAATACACATATACCACATTCTCACCACAACTCATCACTATGCATGTATATATACACATAACACCAAGCATATACCATAAATCAAATACACGGCATAACAATCCGTAATTAACGTATCCTTCACATAGGCATATTCATTCATGCTCAAATACATGTATCACCAATACATCTCAATTCATCACCATTCATTCAACATAAACACACATACATGTTTATTCACCAATGTATCATTACAAAGATACAACTCTTATCGCCATTCATCACCTCTTACTCAATATACATCGCAGGGCATATATATATATATATATATATATATATATATATATATATATATATATATATATATATATATATACAAAACCAAGCATATTCATCACAATGCTTATCATTCAACATAAATACATATATTCATGTTCATTCATCAATGCACATATACAAAGATGACCAATGCAAATCATAGAGACCGACTCACGACTCTATGCAAATGCAATGCGGTACCGACTCATTTCATCTCAAGTTCAATTGAAGAACTTATTGGAACCATCGCTCGTTACTTAGTGTAACTCCCCGTCGGGCATACGATGTTCACCCATTGCTACCACCTCTCAAAAGGCTTACAATGTTTATGGATTGCCCCCACCTCTCAAAAGGCTTACAATCCGATTGCTCCTACCTCTCAAAAGGCTTACAATCGTTTGTAATCATCGCCCCCACCCCTCAAAAGGCTTACGACGTTACAACGGATTCATCTTAGAACCCCACAATGCAAGAATGCACATCATGATGCTTCACATACAACATGACTCATGACACTCTGGATATGCATACATATGCACAATATAGTCATGCATTCATCACACACAATCCACATACATTCACATCAATTGTGCCAAACGGCAACCGAACATTTTCCCAAATAACCAAACAATTCGATTTACGGTTTACCGGAAAAGTCGGTTAAAAGTCGGCTAAAAATAATATTTTTCTTCACCAAATCATAGAACATATTTTTAGCTTCACATCCATATAAAGAACACCTCAATCGGATAAACAACGCAAAAGATATGGATATTTCAAAATAACGCAACAACATAAACCGGAGGCCGGACACAACGAAACGTTTCGAAAATACTGTTCTGATTGGACCAGGTTCAGACCTCAAAACCATTTTTCCTAGAAAGAACATCTCATTAGCTTTCCAACGCTTCGAACACGGGTCAAAACCGACTTACGGTTCAAAAGATATGAATTTCCGAAGTTTCTCCGAAAACCAGAAAATGCCCTGCGGGCTGCTACGGGTTTCGGCTATTTTGCCCGAAAATCCGACCGATTCAATTATTTTCTTCGAAACAAACACATACACGCAACCACCAAATACATAAGAACAATTTAGAACACATAAACGAAATTTCTACGGCGTTCGATTTTTCGATTAAATTTCAACCTTTCAAAAACCAAAATTTTCAAACATCACCAAATCGAATAAAAAGCACGCTATACGACGACCTAACCTTCCTCGATACAACTACGTAATTTATTTCAAATTCTAACCGTGAAAACATCGGTTTTTACCGACTTTATTCATTTCGACCTAAAATGAAAAATATATGAAAACGATCCAAAACAACCAAAACGAAACCATACATAATCGTATACAAAGTTAAGATAACGATATTTCACACCCTTACCCGTTCGACGAATCCTAACCGTTGATTTTGATGATTTCTAGCCTTTTTCCCACTTTTCTCCTCTTCTTCTTTTCTCTTCTTTCTCACTTTTCTCTCTTTATGTTTTTCTTACTAACTTTCTTTTCTATTTCTTTCTTATACTTTCTTTTCTTAAAATATCTCAAATACAATATCATATTCTATTTCTATTACTATTCACTCAAAATATCTAACAATTCATATTCTCACAAATACCCTTAAATCATTCCTCACTTAAATTCTAACTTAACAATAATTATGAAATGTCTAAAATACCCTCCAATCTAATTTCCCCCGAAAACTCTAAAAAACGGTAAAATAATATAACACGCCAACATATCAGATTAAAACACCAATTTCACAATAACATTATTATCACCCAAATTTAATAAAAGACTCAACAAAATAATACAATTAACACAAAATGGAGATAATTAAAATCGGGTCGTTACAGTTAATGAGAAATTGTACCAATTTTAATTCAGAGGAACACAAATTAGGACGGCATAAAGTTCAAAATCACAATCCCAATGTCAAAGACGCTGCTAATTATGCTGTGAAATCCATTACACGGAGGTCCAACTCTCTGTATCCGTATAAACTCCAGGACATTGTTCAAGCCAAAACCAAGGTGAGCAGTTATATTTGTTAACTTTTATTATGGCTGGCCTCTGTATCTCTTGTGGTTGCACACCCCTGCCCCTTTCTTTCGTTACTTTTCTTTCTTTAACAGACCTGTTTATATTCCTTTTTATGTATGGACCATACTCGGTCGACATTTTTCTGCTAAAAATGCAGGTCATTAAAGACCATATCAAATTTGACTTGCTTCTGAAGGTAAGCAGGGGAGTCAAAGAAGAAAGGTTAAGGGTTGAGGTAGATAAAAAACAAGGAGGAAGGTTTTATGTGAACTGGATGGAACAAGATCACTCCTGAATGAATTGGCCGTCTTTATATGTATTGATGTAAGTGGAGTGATGTTACAGTTACTGTTATGAAAAACTTGTTGTTCTATGAACGTGTTCTGTGCATAATTGTATAGATGTAAATGATTACAATATAAATACATATACAGACAAATTGAGATGCATATATGTAATAATGTAACTTGCCTTTCATATTTTATCAATAATTAGATATTAATCTATAGTCAATATCATATAGCAAAATCTGATAAAATTATGCATACACTACAGAAACATTAATCCAAAATCTGAAGGGGACAAAGCCAAATATAGTTGGAATTTATTTATTTTTTAGTTAGAATATAGAGTTGTATAAATACAATATGATATATATGTTTAGTTGAATGAAGAATATGTGATTTTTTGTCCCATTCTGTTCATATTTCTACAATTAATTTTTTTTTTAATTTTAAAAATAAATTACCTGCGGATTTACCTGTGGAAAGGATATTTCCTACGAATTTACCTGCAGATGTACCTGTGGAACAGAAAGTTGCGACGGTTTGAACCGTCGTAATCAACAAAAAAAATGGAAATTTACGACGGTTAATAACCGTTGTAATATGTAGATTACGTCAGTTCCCTACCCGTCGCGAAAGATAACGACGGTTTGCGTGACGGTTTTGATAACCGTCGCAAAACGGCCTTGCGACACACGTTTCTGCGACAGTGCTACAACAGCCGTGCGTTGCAAATTACGACGGTTTTAACCGTCGTAACCTGCCAAAAAAAACCGCCGCAATCTGCCAATTTTCTTGTAGTGTTTAGACAATTTAGAATATAACTTATTTTCTTGCAAAATCTCTTATACCAACCTCAGATGATCTGCATGATCTTCACCTGTCTTAGAATAAATCACGATGTTGTCGATGAACACAACCACAAACTTGTCTAAATACTGACGAAATATCCTTTTCATACACTCCATGAACACACCTGGAGCATTAGACACACCAAATGACATCCCTGAATACTCGTAATGACCATATCTCGTTCTAAAAATAGTCTTTGGAATATCTTCAACCTTTACACGAATTTAATGATAGCCGGATCACAAATCAATCTTGCTGAAAACACAGGAACCTACTAACTGGTCCATCAAATAATCAATCCTCAGAAGAGGATACTTGTTCTTAATAGTTACTTTGTTCAACTGTCGGTAGTTGACAAACAACCTCATACTACCACCCTTATTCTCAACTAACAATATTGGCGCACCCCATGCCGAAACACTCGGACGAATAAACTTCTTCTCAAGCAAATCCTATGATTTCTTCTTCAGCCCACTCAACTCTGAAGCAGACATTCAATAAGGAGCCATTGACACCGGACTCATGCCTAGTACAAAATCTATACAAACTCAACCTCGCGCTCTGGCAAAAAATCGATGATGTCTTTAGGAACCACTTCTGGGAAGTCATAAACAATTGGAAGATCACTAACCACTCCTTGCCTTTGGCTTCTAACAAGGCTAATATCACCAACAGTTGCGCACCATCCCATAAGGAATCTCTTACTTGCTTAGCAGGCACAACCATATCTTCATCTTCAATCAACTATGAGAACATCGATGTCTTATCCAACAACCTGCACTCTTGCAATAACGACACGATGAACACACTCTCCACACCCGAAACATCTCATAGAAGAATAATTTTCTCCCCCACTTGTTTCATTCCCGCTTCTGCTAACAAGCGGTTAGAAAAATAAATGAGTATCGACAGTGTTTCACATACATGTTGCATACCATGAAATAAACATCATGACAAAAAGCTAGCCGACTGGACCGACCTACTCTGATACCATTATTGTAACACCCTATTTCCCAAACGTATAATTATAATTAAATTAGAGATTTTTCACAACATTCACACACATGATGTTACACATCACGAAATACACATCTGCCGATCATGTAACGCTTAATTTAAATAAACATGCATCACCTGTCGTCGCATGCTTACCTTCAGTTAGGGTATCAACGCAGTGAAAATAATCAATTAAAACACACCAATTTAAATCTCATAATAAATTTCATATCATAATTAAAAAGCATTAACTCATAAGTCTTCTCCAAATGCTTATCACACCAAAACATAAAATACGAGAGTATACATTGTCTATCAGAAATCTCATCATAAAACAAAGAAATTGCTCCCCAGTGTTACATATCAGAGCATAACCAGAGATAAAACCAAGAAATTTAAAATAAATAGCTCTAGGAACGAGCTTTCTCTCACAACAGAGACTCTACTTTTGAGTATCTGAACGATACCCATGAAAAAGAAATATTCTAACAGAAGAGGTGAGAAATCACATTCAATAATAACAGGCATATACTGAAATGTATGATATCAACACATATCATAATCTACGCAATCACAAATCACATTATATCAATTACATTTTCACATCAACTCATCTATCATAACTCATTCACATACTAATCACACACCAATTACACACAATATCATTATCATATGCATTTATATCATTATGCATCTCATATTAAAAATGCAACTCGATGCAAATATATTTATGTGGTACCAACTCAACAATGGTTCACTTAGGAACCAGGTCCCCTCTCTGAACCCCATGAGCCCCCACTCTGAGCTCCAAGCCCCCTCTCTGAGCTTGGGACAAACCACTAGTCCCCTTTCTGAACTAGCAACCAACCTCTTGACACAACTCAACATGAATGCATGAACATGTTAACAAAATTTTAATGTGTTAAGACCCCTTTTATGATCTTAACATAAAGTCACTAAAAACACAAGCAATCCCCTCTCTGGATTACAACCCACCAAAATCACAAAATGAGCATTATCAATCAATAGTGCAACAGAAACATGCTAATAATTCATCTCAATAGAATTACGTTTCAAACATACAAAAATACAACCACATAACTCAAAGTAATTCTTAATCACAACATTCTCGTATTTCATAATTATTCTCAACGCTTAACATCTTGTTATAACACATATTCAAACATTTCAACAACTCCCGAAACATATTACTCAAAACTTGCACAACTCAACATTTACTCGATCAATCAATCTTTTAATAATCCTTCTCGTCAATTACTCATGTTATCCCAACACAATCAACCTTTAAAATTATCACTAATCGATGGTAATTCGTGTTAGCATCCCAACGCTTCGAACCGCGCCTCAATTTGAGTCCTGAAACTCAAGTTAAGACAATTTGAGTCGAAACAGATCCTTTATCCTGTCATGCTCACCCGATGAGATCGTTGCGAGCTCTAGAGAGATAAGTCAATAGCAAAACACCCTGTTCTTGCCTAGAAAAGACCCAACGAGACCAATTTGCCTGGGGCTCGCCTGGTGAAGATGACAGAACCCAAAAACGTGATTTTTGCACTACATAACCTCCAAACCTTCCCAAATTCAATCCTAAACATCCAAAAACTTATAGCACATGAATACCATACAATAACATGTTAATTCCTATTAATCTAACATGTTATTACACTGATTTTACTCAAAGAAAATCCAGAATTGTCCATTCTTTAAAAACCCCAATCTCGTAACAAAACTCATATTTATGAACACATAACATACAAAAAAATTACCCCAAATATAGTACACGAATTTGCAAGGAATCATAGCATAAAAACATAATTGAAATCATATTATTCATCACATTCATCATAACTCAAAGGAAAAACAAACCATATGAGAGGTTAAGGGTTCCTCCACTCCACCCTTCATACATATGCCTATTATAGAAAACAATTCCCTCCCTATGTTTATTCTTAGCAGAAAATGTTGGTTTTGTTGATACGTTTTCCCCTCCTAAAGCCTCGAGTGCCAACTTTTGCCCTTGTCTCTTATTTCTCTTTTCCCAAGTTTGTACAATCTGACAAAAACTATAACCTAGACTATTTTTAACTTAAATAGATAGGTTTCCATCTTTCTAAAATTACAACTTAATCCCACCACTAATTCCCGCTTACTCCTTGCCCCCTCTTATTCCTTTAAATTTCTATTGTTGGCCCAAAGTCTTTATTTTTCTCATTTAATTAAATAATCAAATAAATCACTATTATTGTAATTATCTAAAATAACTCTAAATTATTCTAGGTTAATCCTATGGCCACCTGTTGCACCCCAAAATTTACCCTCCTATTTTTGGCTTATGTTTCATTCATTAGGTCACAATCATTCATACATTGCATTGGGTCTAAGACATGGGATCAAGGTATCTTGGTTTTCCTCAAGAGGAAGAGGTGGTTTTCAAAGCAATGAGAGAGGAAATGTCCTCAACATCATGGTATTCTTAAGCTTCAAGGGTTTCACACTCATCAAAGTATTCTCAACAAGTTCACCTAATCATCTGAGGATTAGGGTTTCAAGAGTTTCAAGGAATTGATCATTCTCCTATCTTTTGGTCTTGAGGCTAGGGTTTTGGTCAAAGGCGACTTGTGATTATTTTCTTGAGCAAGACAAGATTTTATGGTTCAACATACATCTCAAGGGTTCCATATATGCCCCATAGTTCATCACAAAGCATTTCAAGGGTTTCGTAAATGATAGAGGATGAAATTGGATTCATTTGATCAAAAAGTCAATTGATGCCCTACAAAAGTCAACTCTTGAGTTTTTGGGTCATATTTGGACATTTTAAGTCATCATCCATGTTATTATGAGGTTTGATCAATAATAATAAAGAGAAATCATAAAATCGGGGAAAATTGCTAAATTAGGGTTTTTGGAAATTTTCTAAGTATGGAGAAATCATGTTCATGGTGCCATCTTGCAAGATTCATATCTCTCTCATCCTTGATCCAAATGGTGCAAACCAATACTCAAATTGAAGATGATATCACATACTACAAGTTTGTAGAAGAAATGATCTTCAAAAGATGCATAGATAAAAAGTTATGATGGCCTGAAGTTGAGAAAAATTAAGATTCAAGTTTTCAATACTTAGAATTTTTCTAAGGGTTGAAATTCAACTTGGAGGGTGTGTTTTCAAGGCCAAATTTCACAAGGTTCCAAGCTACATTTCAATTTTCCTCCAACATGAAAGTTGTTAAGCATCTTCTAAAATTTCTTTTGATACCAATAACTCTCCATTTGGATCCCTAGAACTCAAGTTATGGTGCTTCAAAGACAAGGTGTCCAAGTTGTCAAATTTGGTAACTTAGTGAACTTTTCTAAGTGTTTCTAGCCAGATTTTTGGTACCAACTTCAAAGGCTATTTTCACATTGATCTAAGGTTTGTTTCATCTTTACATCAACATGAAAGTTGTTGATCATCATGCAGACTTTCATTTGAGCTCAAATTTTCATCAGTTGCATCAAAAGTAATCAAGTTGTGATCAAGTAAAGAGGGCCATATGAACATGTTCTTTATGTACCATTATGTTGCTAATCTTGCATATAATTTGAGTCTTCTTGCAGCACACATTTGGTACCATCATACTACATGCATTGCACCTCATTTTTCTTGCCAAAACAAGCCAAACAAGTCACATATCTCATCCACACCACATTTAAAATGTTGCTAAAATAAGGAAAGATGGAAATGCACCCAAACTTTTCTTTCACTCTCTCTCACGTGCCAGCATTATTCCATTCTCTCACCCTTCATGCTTGCCCACAATAGCAACCCACAAAACCTCAGGTAATGCAAAGCTCGTGCCACATTTTTCTCACTCTCCAAATTTGCAAACCAAGTCATAACAACTTTTGAACCATGGTTAAGCTTTAACCACACTCTAAACCTCACTATAAAACCTTAAAAACCCTAAAAAGCTCATACACAAGTCCATTTACATCATTCTCAGATCAAAATTTCTCACTCTCTCTCAAGAACACAAGAACACGTTTCCTTCATTTCTCCAAGAATCCTTCCATTTTTTTGATCCATTACCACTCTTTGAAGTTTCTATAGTCAAGAAGAGGGGTTTTCTGAAGTTATTTGAGCAAGAACAAGGTGCAGTGGACACTCCCCACTAGGTATTTTTCTTCAACTTATTTCTCTCATTTTAGAAGTGTTTTAGGTTCATTCTTGGTGCATCTGAAGTCCTACATCAATGTAGGCCATGTTTGCATAGTCGTTGTTTTGATTTTAGCAACTTTCAGTATGTGTATGCAATTTTCGTGCTCATTTTTAAGGATGTTTGAGTGGTTTTTTAATGGAAACCAATGCCAGATTCGCGTTCTCCATGAAAAATCCTTTGGAATAGTGTCTTGTTTCTTTAATTTTGGTACGTTTTTGTGATGAGCTCCGGCGAGGGCCACCAGAGAAGACGACCAAAGCTCTAGCTCCGATGTCTGATGCGTGTGCATGTTTAAATCTGTTGACTGATGATGTGGCGCCATGTAGGTCTGAGGTGGATTAATGAATTGCCACGCGTGCTTTCCACTTTCCTTTTTTTTTTGTTTGTTTCTGAACATTGATGTTGGGTCTGGCTCCTTTTTATTTTCCACACCCCACCTTTTCTAGCCCAGACGCGCATTAACCTATTTGTAGTTCATTTCATAATTATGTTTGGCACCCTTCCTTGTTTATTTGTTTATTTATTATTTTTTCATTTTGATTTTATTTTTAACATTTCGTCCATCACAAAAATTATTAAAAATATGTTTTAGACATTTTGACATCTTTAGAATTTTACAATACTTTTTATTTTTTATTTTTATTTTTCAATTATTTTTCTATTTTATTTTGAATTAATTTTGAAGGGTGTTTTACATGTTTGTCCTTAAATTAGGGTTTATTTTTTGATGCACATTTGAAACCACTTCTTGGGTCAATCTTTTTACCATGTTTTGACACAAATGCTTAATATTTGAGTGATATTGTGGTGCTTTGATGATGTATTTTTAACCACTTTCTAATGGATTTTATTGAGCCTCGGTTCATGTTTATTGATGAAGCATCCTTGTGACTTGTTGAATTGTTTTGATGATACACTAGTGCAATTCTCTTTGGGAGCTTTTCCTCACTTGATCTTGATTGTTTTGTTATGAGTTAGAGCCTTGGTTTCATATTTGTTTAATCATTGAGATGCCTTGAATTGATGTCTTTTGTGATGTTGTTTTGACATGATAATTGCCTAATCTTTGACCTAGTCTTAGGACTTGTTTCTTGTGTGAATTTTCTTGAGGTTCATGAATCCTTGTATGATTTGAATGCCTTGTTTAATCTACTGCCCTTCCATGTTTCAATGTCCCTTTTCTTGATCATGTGCTCTTTTATTTTCCTTGGATACTTGGTTCCTTTTATGGATGATATTGAGTGATGAATACCTAGTTGCTTAAGCATGTTCTGAATATGATACTTGGTGATTCTTCTTGCCATCTTGAAGTTTGTTTTGAATTGAAATGTTTGGTTATTCTACTGCCTCATTATGATTCCATACCCTAATCTTACATGCTTAATCATTTATGGCTTGTGTGTTATGAGTTAGTTGTTGACAATTGTTTGGCTATTGATGTAGTTCTTGTTTGATCCTCTTGTGTTCCTTTCTCAATATTTGAAGTGTGTTGAATATGTTATGATGTAGCTACTGACCTATATTGATTCTCATCTTACTTGGTTCACTTTGTCTTTGTGTGATAATTAGTGATATTTGGTTGATGTTTCAAGTCATGAATGCTTGTGCACTACTTGTTTGTCATTGCTTAATTTCCTTAACCCTAGTGTTTGGATTCTTTTAAGCATGACTTGTAATGTTTGAAATGTGTGCTAAGTGTTTACTTTACACATCTTGGTTGCCTTGATTCAAGTTTGAAACATGACTTGATTGATGTTTGCCACTTGTTGATTGATTGTTGAATCCTCTTACTTTGTTGTGTACTTGATATCATGATCTTTCATCTTTGAATCTTCTCTCTTTATCTTTACTTGGGTTGTGTTTAGTACTTGATGTTGTTTGTGATTGAGTTGTGTAATGTTTACTTGTGCTTTGTTCACATGCTCCCTTAAGGTTCCTAGTCCAACTTAATTTCTGATTAAGCTTAGAGTAGGATAAACATTAGGCTCTCAATCCTTTGCATGAAAACATTAGGATAACTACCTATTAACCTCAACCTTAGGTTCATCCTTTACATGATAACATTAGGGTAGAATTCCCTTTCTCATATCAACTATAGGAACATTTGACATGACAACATTTAGGGTGGAGATCCCTTAGTTTTTTTCTTTGGCCCTTTGAGTATCTCTCTTCTCTCTCTTAAATCAAGTCAAAATACATAATAAATGCAATGAGTATTGTACGTCACGAGCCTTGAGTACATAGGAATTGATGAGTGTGAGCCTCTCCTTACTTCTTCTAGAGTGCTTTGTATACGCCCCATTTGGGGGAGATCTTGCAAAGTATTCGATCCTATGTCATAGACTTTAGTGCAATACACATCTCAAACAAAGTCAATTCACTTCTTTAAAACACTTGAACAAATGCAAATCATTTTTCCCTTCGGGATTTTCTTTCAAAACCTTTTCAAAAAGGGCATGCTACTTTCGTTCTACCGCAAACAGGCATCGTCCCTAACTGCTAGAATGCGAACATAGCATCGCTCATAAAAGACACTAATCAACCCGTAGTCCCATGAACTACGAACGCTCTAATTTCTTCATTCTCGTCCGAATGAAGATACGTAGGCACAAGACGACAAAGTCTTGGCGAGCACCATTCCCTTTCACCCGTAGTCCTCCGAACTATGTTGACTCTGACTTTCCCATTGCACGAGGGAATACGTAGGCATAGGACCGCGAAGTCCTATCGAGTCTCCTTTTTTCCCCTTTTCGTTTGTGTTAGCAAGTAGGCTTTAGATAAACACACCCTTTGATTAGAACAACAATAGTAGATCCCATTGAGTACAACAGACACGAGGGGTGCTAACACCTTCGTGTAATCGGCTCTCAAACCCGAAATTTGGTTGTGAGACCATGTTCTTTCTCTTTTGAGGTTTCTTCGATCGTTTCCTTTCCCCCGCCAGGATAAATAACGTTCGGTGGCGACTCTGTTTTTCCACCGGTTGTTCTTCGCATTGCGACACCACCACCCCTTAATTACTCTCCCATCTCAAGGACACATACCCTATAATCCATTTATTTTAATTAAACAAAATACTCAATAATTACACAAACATACAAAGAATTATAATAATTAATTAATTCAGACAAAATAAAAATTGGGGTGTTACACTACATACCTAAAAAAACACTTTTTGTACTGTTTTTTTACTGCGGAGCATCACAATCCTTTATTTCAACCAAATGTATGTGGATACTAGGTTTGTAAGTGGTTGCACTACCTCCCCCATCGGTAATCACCACGACCACATATAGCAATGTAGAAACTAGTTGGGTGTGTAATGACTGTTCTATTACAATTAAAGATATAACATTCTCAATCGACTTTATATGTCTGTCATTCAAAAAGATAGATGTAGTGTTAGGGATGGATTTGATTTCTTCCAACTTAGTATAGATTTATTTCAAAGAGAAGACCATATTCATACTCCTAGCCACCATGTCAGAGAGTGAGGTAATATATACACTCTTAGAAAACACTGTTTAGATTATTCATTCTCTATTTGGCGAGGACACCATCCATATCCTTATGATCACTTCGAAAACCAAAAGAGGGAGAATTTTCTCCATCTCTCTGGTAAGGGATTTCCTAGGTGTATTTCCAAAAGATATGACTTCCACCTCTTGAGCAAGGAATGGAATTTATAATATACATAGTTCTAGGAGCCAAACTAGTCTTTATTTCCCCATATAGAATGTCCCCGTCAATTTAGAGGAATTGAAGATACAGTTAGAAGAATTATGGGGAAACATTTCATGTAACCAAGTGTTCCCCCTTGAATGCCCAGATGCTATCAGTAAAAAAGAAGGATGGTGGGATGAGACTATGCATCAACTGTCTCCAACTCAAAAATGTCATCATCAAGCATAAATACCCTTTACCCCGAATCAACGATTTGCTAAACCAACTGAAAGAAGCAATGATATTATATAAGATTGATTTGTAATCGGGATACCACCAAATCTGGGTGAAAAATTTTGATTTGCAAAAGACCACCTTCCGGACCAGTTATAGACATTACGAGTTCCTAGTGATGTTATTCGGTGTGACGAATGCCCTAATTGTCTTCATGGACTATATGAATCGGGTGTTTTAGCCTTATCTTGATAGATTTTTTTGTAGTTTTTGTTGATGACATTGTGATTTACTCTAGAACTCCATAAGAGCACGAGGAGCGTCTATGAACCGTATCATCAATCCTCCGAGTAAAGAGGCTTTTTGCAAAGTTCAGTAAATGTGAGTTTTGGATGTCATAAGTAAATTTTCTCAGACACGTAATCTCATAAGGAGGAGTAATTATCGACTCCTCTAATGTATAAGAATTATTAAATTGGGAGACACCACATAATGCTTTCGAAGTTAGGATATTTTTAGGACTCGCCAGATATTACAAGAGGTTTATCATGGGTTTTTATCAACTAGCACTACCTTTAAACTAGTTGACGTGCAAGGACGCCTAATTTAAGTGGGGTGCAAATTGTGAACAAAGTTTCCAGAAACAAAAGAAGTTAACTACTACTTTTGTCATGATTATCCCAGGCCCATATAAGAAGTATGAAGTTTATTGCGACACTTAAAAGAAAGGATTAAGGTGTGTCCTAATGCAAAATGGACAAGTAGTGGCTTATGCATCCCGACAATTGAAACCACATGAAGAAAATTATCCAAGTCGTGACTTAGAGTTGGTCACGATCATCTTTTCACTAAAGGTGTGGAGACACTACCTCCATGGAGTAAAATTTGATATTTTCAGTGATCAAAAGAGCTTGAAGTACCGCCCTTGGAAAGCCAAAAGAGTGGAAGATGCTTTGAACCGGAAGGAGTTACACGTTGAAAAATCGATGATGTTAGAGCATTGCTTGCTAGAGAAAGTTAGAGACCTTGATTTGAACTTCACTTAGACGCGAGAAGGATTTTTGTTGGGTCAAATGACCATTATATGCGATTTGAGAGAGAGAAATCGTCAGTTTGACTAAGGGATGTGAACCTGCAAAATGAGTTTAGAAAACCAAGATTCATACAATTATCTGATGTATTTTTTGTTTGTTTGAGGGGAGGATGTGTATCTTGAATGATATCGGTTTGAAGAAGGAAATCTTGGGAGAAGCCCATAAGAGTTACTTCGATAAAGAATTAATTTTGGTGGGCAGACATGAAGAAGAAATAGAAGATTTTATAGCCTAATATACGATATATCAACAAGTGAAAATAGAACATCAAAGACCCAACAAAATGTTGCAACCCCTAGAAATACCGAGGTGGAAATAGTAGAACATTTCCATGGAATTTATAGTTGGGATACCTCGTACAGTGGGGGGTATAACTCAATTTGGGTGATAGTGGACTGATTGACAAAGTCAACTCACTTTTTGACGATTAAAACTACTTACAAGGTTCTCTAATTAGCTCGACTTTTTTGTACAGAGATATTAAGACTGCACGGTATACCACTAACTATTGTCTCTAACCATGACCCAAATTTCACATCGAAATTTTGGAGAGCTTTCTTTTAGGCCATAGGAACGAGTTTAAATCTTAGTTAAACAAACCACCCATAATCTGACGGACATGCAGAAAGAACAATTCAAAGAGTGTAAGATATGTTACGATCTTACATCTTGGAAGACAAGGGAAGTTAGAACCAAAACTTACCATTAATTTAGTTTGCATACAACAATGGCTACCATTCCGGTATCAGAATGACATTCTATGAGGCTCTGTACGGTAGGAAGTGTAGAAAATTATTTTGCTAGGAAAAAATGGGATACAAAGGAATTTTGGGACCTGATGTAATTCAAGAAACGATAGAGAAGATAAAGGAAAAACATGAAAGAATGGAAAAGGCTTAGAGTCGACAGAAGAGCTATGCAGATCGGTGTAGGAGGCCACTGCAATTTGAAGAAGGAGGCCATCTATACTTAAGAGTCACTCCTAATTTAAGGTTACAATGGTTGTTCAAGATGAAGAAACTGAGCCCACGATACATTGGATCTTTTCAACTCAATAGTCGGGTAGGAAAGGTTGTGTATCGGCTGGCATTATTACTAGGCATGACAACAGACAAATCAGGGAGAATTTTTATTTCCCCTAAACCCAAACCCGAATCCCTAAATAATCTCTATTCCCAACCCCGATCAACAAGGGTTGAGAATTAAAACTCAAACTCGTCCCAAACAGGTTAGGGTATCCCCGCCATACCACCATCCATTTAGCGAAATAAATTTTTTTAATAAAAAAAATTATTTTTTCCAAAATCAAATTATATTACAAATAATAAAATAAAACAATCTTAAAAATTCTGTACATATATTTAAAATATTTAAAATAATAAATACAAATCAAAATATCAAAATATTGACCACATATTTAATATTCTAAATTATCAAAATAACATAATAAAATACATAATAAAATAAACAGGGCAGGTTCGAGGTGGGTACTATTGTCCCCATTACCCGATCTGTCCCTATATTTTGTAATGGGGAAAACACAAACCCAGTCAAAGCAGATTTTCCCCGTCAAATTCGAGGTGGGTTTAGGTGGATACACGTGGGTACGGGTTATGTTGCACTGCCTAATTGTTACACCCTCTATCCAGCCTTCATGATGTACTTCGTGTGTCCCAAAATCGGAAGTTTGTACAGGGAACCCTGTAATCCATTCTACCTAAATCGATAGAAGTTTCCCTAGACCTTACCTTTTAACCCTAATAAATTCAAGTGGTGATTTATGTAGTGAAAACTCTAATAAATAAGGAAATTGTAGCAAACGCGATTTTATTCTTTCGACGAAGGTCACCCTCTTTACATGTGAACTTTTAATTTATCCCAAAAAAGGAGGGAAGGGGAAAAAATCTTAATAAACCCGTGAGTGTGCAAAGTGTAAATCAATGCAATAAGATATCTGGAATCAGAGGTTGGTTATACTAAGGGAAGGTACTAGCACCCTAAGTATCTATAGTATCCTATAGGAACCTCTTACGTATATTTGTGTTACTATTAATTAAGTCATTTGCTATGTATTGCAGATTTGTTGACATGTTTTGAGTGAATGATAAGAGTGGGAAATATTTTTGGATGTTTTTGTAAGATAAATTTGAGATAAACTAAGACGAAATTGTAGGAACCTAAAGGTTTTACTTATTACTGTGCTCGCTAAGATCTCACAATTTTATACCTACGTATTCTCAAAAGGAAGTTGAGAAATCAGAGCATTCATAGTTCCACCTACTAATGGGTGGAATTAGGTTTCTTGGGTTTGAGAGAAGAGACAAATTATCATCTAAAGGGAGATATCTCACCTATTAACCACAAACATTTTGAGAAAGAAGATAATAAGGGAAGAAGCTTTAAACTTGGATGTAGAAAATCCAGAGTAATGCCACCACTTCCTTTAAATGAGTCTTTGCATATTAAGAGAAGAACCTTGATTTGGATATAGAATCAACAAGTGTGTCACTTATATCACTTAAATGAAAGAAGTGTTTTAGTACCATAATAAGAGAAGGACTTCAGCTTGTATTTTGAATCAACAAGTGTGCCACTTACATCACTTAAATGGGAAAAAGGTTTAAAATGTTTGATTTATGTTGCGAGGAATAGAAGAGACATCTCTTCTACAGAGATGACTCATGTATCATCTCTGGGGAGTTTTGAATTTGAAGGTTTGAAGCCACAAAGGGGCTAGGGTTTGACTTGAAGTTTGAGGTTTGAAGCCACTAGGGGCTAGGGTTTGACTTTTTTTTATTGAAGTTGAAAACTTTAAGAGGAATCCTAATGTTTTATTGAAGTTGAGAACCTCAAAGGGGATCCCTAGGGTTTAGACTAGGTTGTAGTTTGAATCCCGGAGTTTGAACTAAGTCTAAACTAAGGATGAGTATTAAAATGCAACAGTTGTATGAATGCAAGTGTTATAAACATAAATGTCAAGAGAAAATTAACAAGACAAGATTGATTAAGCTTTTAAACAAAATGTAGTCATCAAGGATGAAATGAACATGGTATTGACCAAGCATGGTATATCAACATGTGAATGAGTATCAGACAAGTAGATATGTTCATCATGGCAAGAGTTTATGAAGGAAATACTTGAATATGTGAGCAAAGATTTGATCAATTAAAGCAATCACAAAGAAGTTCAAGTAAGCCAAATATTCAAGATGTATCGAGGATTAGATGAATATGGCAAAAGGGTAAACGAAACCCTAATGGGAGTTTATGGAGATAAGCACATGAACAAGACATTCAAGCATGGTTGAATCAAGGGCTTTGGGGAATCCAAACTCAGGTGGAAGCTCTAGTCATGTATCAATATGTTTTCATAAGATTAGTTGAACAAAACCCTAAGGTTTCACCTATACATCCAATAATCGAAGTATTTTTCGGAAGAAATAACATTTAATCATGGTATATACAAGTCAAGACAACATGTTATGTACACTAAACAGGACTTAAACAAAGTATATTTTGACCATACAAACAAACATGTACAATTAGGTCAAGAGAATAATGAAAAGGAATCATGAAAAGGTATGAAAAAATACTTAAAAAGTACTAGTTTTCAACCTAATAAAAAAGTCAAAAATAAATATTATTTTTGGGATTTTTTTATGGATTCTCAAAATATACAAGATAAATGAGAAGTTTGCAAAAAAAATGGCTCAAATAATTAATTTTGCTTGGTGAAATAATAATATAGTAAAACTGCATTTAATATTGGAAAATGGCGCCATGGCCATTGTCTTATTCTTCCTCGAGCTTCATCTTCTTCCTCAAATTTGAATTTCACAACTCTCTGAATACTCAACCAAATGGCATGATGTAAAAATGAAAGTTGTTGGAAATTTTTCCAGGAATTAAATGGTATTAGCCAATTTTATTTATATTCATTGTAATTTAAAATAACACTCAAGAACACATAAACCCTAAAATTGAAAAATTCAATATGAAATCTTGTATGATATAGTTTATGTACAATTAACATAGGGAAATCATTCACTACATTATGACAAACAAATTGGTAACTTAAATGATCAGATATGATGCATGAATCACAGAGATCAGTTTTTGAGAAAACTTACCTTACAAGTGAGAATCGAATTCTTTGATAGATGTGTTCCAGATGGAATTTCTTGATGCTAACAACTTCCTTGACCTCCAAGAAGTGTGTTGATATGCTCAAATTGGTTTGAAACCTTCTAGAACTCTCTGGCCAAATCAATCTGTAGCTTGGTGCAAGTGGGATATAGATTTGGTGATTCTGGTGTTACAGAAGCAATATGAGTTTTTGGATCACTTCTACTTAGTGTATGTGAAGTTTCTTGATCACTGGTTTGAGTGGAAATTGCTTATAAGTTAGAATTCAAGTTTTCACTTCTTTGAAACTTGGAATTTTGGAAAAGAGATGGATTGTGAGAAAACTAGCTTCTTGCTATGTTTTGGTGTGTTTTGAATGATCAAATTGAACCCTATTTATAGGAGAATGTTTCAGATATTTGTGAATTTGCATGGATTAGGATACATGCTATTACCCAATGGGTGATGTCATGTACCTATTACTTGAGTGCCAAGGTACACATAGCCATTTCCTCACATGGATCAAATTCTGATCTTTTGAGATTGTATTCCTCATATTGCATCTCATCCCTTGGTGTTTTGATCACTCTTGGACATATTGGAGTGGTTTTTGGCAAATTCACTATTGCACTTTAATGCTAGAGGACAAAACTCAACTTCATGGTTTTGGAATGATTTTCTTCACATTCCAAGGGAGAGAATCTTGAAAATTTGTTATGATTTTGCAGAGCACATGGTGTCTCATGATTTTGGTGTTGATCTTATAACGAGATCAGGCTTGCAAAGTCATCCAAACTGACCTAAAAATCGTGTGGCACAAGTATGCCCTTGAGAGTTCAGCTTCAACCATGGCCTATTGTGAAAATCATATCTCCTTTCTCAAGTAAAAGTTTGCTCTTTACAGCCTTGTTGGAGTTATAGTAATCCATGTAGTCATCTACATGCTCTCCATGTTCATATGGATATCCACTCCCGTTGTAGCTCTATAGCTTCGGCGGCTTCTGTAGTGACTTTTGTATTCTTTTATTCAATATGCGAGGTGATATGGGTTTTTCTTTCGCGTCTGGAAGGGATCATATTCGTCATATCTTTTCCTCCTCCTAGGATGGAAAACCTTGGGAGGAGTATGGCTACCCCTTCCTACTTCAGGACTGGAGGAAGGAGTACGATTCTTATTTTGTCAGTGGCTTGGTGACTTTTGGGTCTTTTCTGGATCCCTTATTGATTCAGGGATGGAAATCTTGTGTGAATCCGCCTATTGTGCATATATGTTCTTCGGATTAGTATTGTGTAACCTTTCTTCTATCCAAATCATCCTCTTTGCCAAGGATCGAGAGTTCTGCTCCTGCACTATTTGGTAGATAGTTTTTAGTAGGTTTTTGGCTTCTTACAAACCAAGATTAACCTACAATAGTTGAAAGTCAAAAAGCATTTTACGTCTAGAAACTCCAGACGGTAGCAGAGGTCTGAATGAAGGTTTCCCTAGGTGAAACTGCGGTGCATATCCAAGGAATGTGGGAGTTTAAAACTTTCTCTGATCTTGCAACAAGAGAACAGATAGAGCAGTTGTTAAGACTTGATCGTTCGTCCCTTGAGGAAGAGGTGGAGGATTCTTAGTTGCTTCACCGACGTTAGCGATTTCTCATTGGACGACATAGAAAGTAAATTTGGAAGCCACCATTATTGACGAATCTAACCGAGTATTTGAAAGAGGAGAATCTAACAGATGCAGTCGAGAAATGGAGACCGGTGCTTCGTTCAAAGAAAATATAGATTTCAAACGAAGGTGATTCGATTGAATCAAGAGAAGTTTGATCGTGGAGAATCGCAGGAATTAGAATTCGATTCCCATAGACGACGCCAATATTTCCTGCTAGAATTGAAGTTAATTAGAAATAGTGGATTCATAGCTTGTTGTGGTGGTTCGGGGCTTCTGATTGGTGGATGGGACTAACCTGCAAGGTTAACACTCTAATGCTCAAATCAGTAATAGAGAAAAAGTGAAATTTTAACGGGAAATGATCTCCTCCACGATCGTTCTCGATTCTCTCTCTCCTCCACCGGAGCAACGTTTTGTACAACAAAGGTTACAAAGAAAAAACATGGCTAGTTTGGGATCAATATATTCCAGTAGTAGTTCGAGACAACTTATGGATTCCTTTAAGGAGATTGGAGCATTTTCCCACTCATATATGGCTACTTCCGGGACGGAAGTAGGAAAGCGTTGTCAGTCGTACAATGATCCGGGAAGTTTAGATATTGATGCTCACGGCATCACAGCTGTCTCAATTGATACTGAGGGAAAACATATTGCTTCTGCAACATTAGAAGGATGCATCACAGTCCATAAATTTGAGGAATTATATTCAGCCTCTCAAAAATTTACTTCTGTGACTGAAGATGTAGAAGATCAATCCAAACATCTTATGCACATTAATGTTGGGTATAAGGTAGTTTCACGTATCAAGTGGAACCCTCAAAACTCTGAACAGATGGCTTGTACATGGAGACAATTGTTGGTGTATGATCTTAACGATGTGCATCATCCTACTGAATATATGTTAGGTGATGAAATGCCATATGAGCCTCGATTTCAGGATCTTTCTTTTGCACCAACAAGCTCCTTGATCTCAGCATGTTATAGCAATTTGGTCATAATTTGGGATCCGAGGGAAAGCAACACGCCCACGATGGGATTATTTCCCAAGCATGAGATCATGGCCTGTCAGTTTGGTAAAGATGACCAGACTATATTTGCTGCTGGGGAAGGTGGCAAAGTCTATGGCTGGGATTTACGTTGCTACGATTTAATCTGTCGTCACAAATTAAGCCCACCTATTTGGGAGCTGCCACGATCAAAGTTGAAGATACGTGATGATCAAGCATTTAGTATTTCCTCCCTTCTCTTCAATCCCTCAAATCACTCTCAGGTAGCCTTCAACACCGAAAACGGCTGGTGTGGGGTCTTAGACACTGCCGATTTTCAAATAAAATTGACTCATGCCCATCCGCTTGAGTACCCGCCTAAACCATCGTCATGGTTGGGAGAAAGTTCGATATATGCAACACCAGATGGTGAAAATACTTTGCGTCTAATGGACTTTCATCAAAGTAGCGAGTCACCTTGTTACATGGATTCTAGTGCGGAGGCGGTGGCAGCCAACCCGAATCTGACTCATCGCGATATTCTTTGTTCACAACCTACCACATCAGACAATATATGGCATGAACATGTGTTTATAAGTGGGGGTAATCCTCACTCTACCAACCGGTTTTGTAGAGTTGAGTTAGGCCCAACCACATTTCTTAACATGGTATCAGAGCCTGGTTCAAGATCCGGTGGGCCACCTTCTATGGTTTCCGCTATCGGGCCACCCACCATTTATTTCCACGCTTCAGTTGTCTAGTCCTGAGCGTGAGGGGTGTGTTAAGAGTCCCACATCGGACAATATATGGCATGAACATGTGTTGTCTAGTCCTGAGCGTGACGGGGTGTGTTAAGAGTCCCACATCGGACAATATATGGCATGAACATGTGTTTATAAGTGGGGGCAGTCCTCACTCTACCAGCCGGTTTTGTAGGGTTGAGTTAGGCTCAATCACATTTATTAACATGGTATCATCAGTTGTCTAGTCCTGAGCGTGAGGGGGTGTGTTAAGAGTCCCACATCGGACAATATATGGCATGAACATGTGTTTATAAGTGGGGGTAATCCTCATTCTACCAACCGGTTTTGTAGAGTTGAGTTAGACCCAACCACATTTCTTAACATGATTTGAATGCATGTGAAGTGGCGCGTTTTTCTCTTTAAATAAAAAAATTGGTTGACAACTGAACTCGTGTGGTGAGGTTTGAGATGCGTTTAAACAAAAAATCGATATGGGTGGTAAGGCGAACACGTGCGTGAGCGATTACCTACTCCTTCGAAGAAGATAGTCCGCCTATTTCGTGCTACTGAATGCCAAACGTAGCTTCGAATCATTAATTGATTTCGCTTCTTTAAGCCTCATGGTCGACCTGAAACACATATCTTTGAAATTAATTTTAATCACCCAGCATTCAACAATAGTCTTTTGATTTTGAAAGGGATAAGAATGAAAAATGTTTGTTTCATCATGGATTAACTTGATATGCATGAAAATTATAACGAATTTAAATGACTAGAAATAGCTTTTAAGTCCATAGGGGAGCTTTGTACTAATAGTATTGCATGCTTTGATTTGAAATATCAACCTCGAAAGAAAAATAATTCAATAAGAAACAGGATAAGAGTTGAAAAACTCCCAAAATCGAATGGTCCTAGGATTCTCTAGCTATCCTAATACATGCAAATCTATCATATGAGAAAAATAATGGTTGTGGAAATTACCAATTTGCCCTTGTTGCTCATACATGCTGCCATGTGGCTCTCTTCACAATCTTCCACTCTTTCTCACTCTTCCTCATCTATCTCTACTCTCACTCTCATTCATTTCACTTGAACTATTTAATTTATTTAAAGAAATTATTACATGAAAGAATTGAAAATGTTAACTTTAATTATATTTTATTCAAATTAAAAATTAATTCAACAACTTTAATTTTCACTCAATTCAAAAAATATTAAAGAGTATATAAAAGAAAATAAAATAAATATCTTTTCTAAATTAACCATACTTGATTTTTATCTTTATTTTTACCAACTATTTTTTTTATAAATTCTTTCATAAAAAATATTATTCTTCTGATTTATCTCATACATTATCATAAAAAAAAGTTCTTATTCTTATAATTTACCATTATTGTTTTTGGCATCTATGATAAGAACTAAACCAATTTCACCACCAGATTTACCATTATTATTTTTACCAACTATTTAATTATATTATTAAAACAAATTTAGATAAATTTATCAAAGCAAAGAAAAAATGTAATTAATTAAAATTGGCGAATAAATATGTTAACAGTGTAAAAACTAACAATACAAGCATTGACAAAAAGTAATAGTGAAAAAAAATTAAAATATATAGATTAAATTTAGATAATGTTTAAAACTCAATTAATATTTTTTTTTATATTATAGACACCATTACGACTATAATGATTCAATGATATAATATGAACTTTTATTATGAAATATTATAAAAAAAATTGTACCAAATTAAAGTTATTTAAATCTTATTTAAAATCAATTATGTCTCAATAATGATAAAATCAACAGTTTCACGGGTACCAGATATTTTTCTAATTATACATTCAATTATTATTTTTTCACGGGTACCAGATATTTTTCTAATTATATATTCAATTATTATTTTTTCATGGGTACCAAATATTTTTCTATTAAAAAATATACATTTGAAACAAATGCGCGTTTCGTATCAGAACCCGTGCGAACACACAAATTTGTTATTGGAAATTGAACACATCAAATTTCTTAGGAACAAAATACTTAGTTTTTTTTATAAATATTATTTTGTAATAAAATGCGCGTCACCGACGGGTACCCGTGTATCGATGATCCAAATACTTTTATTAATGTTACTAATATTTATTTATACAATTAAATTAATATTTACAAATACTATGTTATTATTTCATCTTTTGTAAAATTAAATTATTACAAAAATATTTTTATAACAAATATCACCCGATGTCCGCGGGTATTGATTTTTTTTTTTAAATATAAATTATATTTACTAATTTTTATTAATTATATTTTTTGACAAAATTTTAAATGTATCCAAATGCGCGTCACCGACGGGTTTCGCACGGGTATCATACTAGTTATATTTTGAAAAAAGATAGTTTGACACTGTTTTTTAACATCTACACCGTAATGTTATAGGTATAATATACTAATTTTCTTTTTTTAATAATTTATCTTACATTAATTTCTGTGCAAAGAATTCTTTATATTGTTGTTCCATACGGTGTAAGATAAGGTGTAGGGTAATGCAGTGTCAAAATAACACATCTCTTATATTTTCACCAAGTTAGATTATCAGAAATGCTACCTTGACACCACCCTTTACACTACACCGTATGTCCGTACGGTACGGTCGACACTATTCACCGTCCGTGCCGTACGGACAGGTACTGTTCGTGTACAGAAATATATCACAGTTCATGTACGGACGACACTGTTCATTGTACGGCCGGGTAATGGTCATCGTCAGTACTGTACGGACGGCACTGTTCACCGTCCGTACATACGGTGTAGGGTGTAAAGTGGGTGTCAAAATATCATTTTTGTTAGATTATTGGTTACACCTTCCTCCTATACTGAATATCATTTTCTGATAAACCCTCCACTTTCTTTGACAACTCCCTTGCTGAGTTGAAATCTCTTACCACAAACATCCCAACTCCAAATCCTCTCTTTGACATCAAAGATACTTTTCCAAATATTACATTTAGCCTGAGGGGCACACTTGGAATTAACACTAAACACTAGGGGTGTTCAAAACCGAACCAAACCGATAAAAAACTGCAAATTAAAATAAACCAAATCGAAACTGTAAAAAACCCCATTTGGTTTGAATTTGTTCGGGTCATCTTTTAACAAAACCGCATGGTTCGGTTTGGTTTGCGGTTTGAATTTTGCAAACCGAACTAAACAAAACCAAGTCGCATTATGTTACAACTCACACTTCACTAATCTCATATCTAACCCAAAACTCAAACCCATTATGCCTTAACCTTACAATTACGAAATATTTTCTCTTACTCACACTTAACTTTTCAGTTTTAATCTTCTCAAATCTTTCCCAATAGTATTGTGCATTCTTCTCATCTTCTTTGTCATGTACGTCTCGCATCTTCTACACTAATCTCTCATCTCACATGTTTTTTCTTTTTCATCTTCTCATTTTTATGTTACTATTTTCTCTTCTAATTATATTTTTATCGCACATTTCTTCTCTAATCTCACATCTGTTATGTTCTTTCTTTTTCATCTTCTCTAATTTCCCTTCTCTTATATTTTTTATTTTATTATAATATTTTGATATTGTTTTATGCTATTATTTTTTTTTCACTTTTGTTTAAATTGATTTTTGTATATTGAATGAGAACCTTTTGTCTAAATATGATGAGTTTTGTTGTTATTTGGCAATGTATGAATGACTAAACACAAAGTTATATTATTCTCTATATATGTAAATATTACTCAATAAAAATCTTGTAAAAAACCGAACCAACCGAACCAATCCAAACCGCATTGGTTTGGTTTGGTTTGGTACGGATTTTTTTAAAAGCCAACCAAGCCAAACCAAACCGCATGCTTTTTTTCCTTGCGGTTCAGATGATTTATACCGTCAAAATCGCGCAAACCGCACCGCGAACACCCCTACTAAACACAAATCTTTGTTTTTGTCACAGATGGAGTAATTTAAGATACATAGGAATTAATCAGTACTCTCAATTGTACTATAAATAAACACTTAATAATGTTAATGTTTGGAACCACATATCAAAATGCCAAAAAAAACGCAAGTTTATCTTAATACTACAAATTGTAAATGATTAACCTCAACAAAACATTACTCATACATTTTGGAAAACACCAAAAAAACAAATTAAATAAAATAATTTCTTCATTTGTGATCTTAAATAAATTTTAACTTTCATAGACTCGTGTATATCCTATAAAACTATCTTCTTTTGAATTATTCAAAAGACAATCCAATATTACAGTAACTATACACCATTAATCTTAGAATGACTGAAAAATGGAACGATTCTGCACCTGTATTTGAACTATAGCAATGGCGGTTCTTAAGAAAGTGGAAATACATGATAAAGGAAGGAAGATAAATATAAGAGAAGTTTCAGTTCTCACTTTATTTAATTAAAAAGCAATACAACATTACTTATAAATAGAAACTAGTATAGGTTGCAAGCAAATGTACATTGAGCACAATTATTCATAATCAAAATTGCTAACCAAATTCACTAAGTAAACTAAACACTGTAACACGTGTTAACAGCGAGACACTTCAGTTTCTTAACAACACTGCATCAAACTGAATACACTTCTCTTTTTAAAAATGACCTTAGAAATTTAGTTTAGCTGTGTCTAACACCTGAAATTCAAATAAAAAAGAAACCTGTTATTACCTTTACATTTTAGTATAAGATGATAAAAAGAATTTATAACTCCATAAACAATATTAATGAGTTATTTATGATTCAACTTGAGCATAAAAATTTTCAATTATCTCACCAGTGAAAAAAGCCTTTCTGATTATGCTAAGCTCTCTAGTGACTTCCACAATACTCATTCTTTCATTTGGTGATTCAATTGAGCAAATAAGTCCAATCCTAAAAAGTGAAACTAAGCACCCATCTAAAGTTAGAAGGAGATTGTCACGATTTCGATCCTGTATTTCTACTTCTGCATCTCTTGGCACACGATTTATATCCAAAATCTTTATAAGATTATCAGGAAATGAAATTGCAACAAATTCATGCAGATTTTGACCATCTTCCAAAACTTCATCAGTGGGTCTTCTACCCGTAAGCATCTCCAGCACAAGAATTCCAAAGCTATACATGTCACCACATGTGGACGTTTCTGAACCCATACCATACTCTATAACATGTAGCAAAATATGTTAATACCATACCACTAGTAAAGTATTTAGTCTACACCAAAACATAGGAGAATTTAAAGAAACAATGGAAGATTCAAGGATTTAAAACATACCTGGAGGAGCATAGCCAACAGTTCCTTTTATTCCAATTGTGCTAGTATTTGAATGAGATTTACCATCAATGGTTAAGACAAATCTTGCTATGCCATGTCATCATCAAGAAGGACATTGCTTGGCTTTAAATCACAATGAATGACCGATTGCTCACATTCTTGATGAAGATAATGTAATGCAGAAGCAACATCGATAATGATGTTTAATCTATTACCAAGGTCCAATGTTATCGGATGCTCTGCATTCAAAATCTCGGGATGCAACCACTGTTCTAAACTTCCATTTTTCACGTAATCAAAAACTAGAGCTTCAAATTCTTGATTGTTGTAATCTGTACCAGAACAGCATGTTAAAATCTTAACTAAGTTCCGGTGTCGAATATTTTTGAGTACATTACATTCAACAATGAAACTCTTGGGTGCTCCTTTCTTTTGGAGGTTCAAGACCTTTACAGCAACAACATTATCTTCTGACACAAGATTCTCTTTGTACACAGAACCAAAACTTCCTGATCCAATCAAGTTTCTAGTCGAGAATCCATCGGTTCCTTGATATAATTCTTGGTACGAAACCTTAGCCAGGTGGTCAATTGTTGGTGAATCAAATGATTGTTTTTTGTTTCTTTTCTTCATGAAGTAGATAGTTATAATAAATGACAGTATAAGAAAAAAAACCGCACCAACTATCACTGCTACCAACCTGAATTTATGGTGTTTTGTGTGCTTCATACTCTTGATAGGGCATGGTGGTAGATGCAGTTTTGAAATACCTCCACAAAGTTTATTGTTTCCAATCAATGCTATTTGGGTTGCATTTCCAAAGACACTGTCTGTTGGCACCTCACCTTCCAACATGTTAAAAGAAACATTCAAGTATTCTAAGCCGGAGATATTCTGCTCAACCTCAGGAATTGGTCCATACAATTGATTACTTGAAATGTCTAAGTATCGAAGACCTTTGAGAGAAGCCAAAGAAGATGGTATTGTTCCATTGAAGGAGTTTCCTTGCAATTGAAGTTTTTCTAAGGTTAAACATTCACCAATAGTTTCAGGAATGTCACCGGACAAATGATTATTAGAGACATCTAGGTCATTGATATTTATTAGAATACCAACTTCTTTTGGTAAGCTACCACTCAGTAAGTCTTTTGACAAATCCAAAAAATTTGTCAAAGACGAAATACTAAAAATCTCTAATGGTATGACTCCTGTCAGGTTGTTTTGTAAAAGGGCTAAAAGTTGCAACATTTGACAATTTCCAATATTTGGAGGAATATATCCTTGTAACAAATTGTCATCTAGTGCCAAAGCATACAGCTGACTGAGATTGCCTATGGATGCTGGTATATCTCCTGATAACCTGTTTCCACCCAAATCTAGCATTTGTATCTTTTGAAACTTCCCAAAAGTAGTTGGAATTGTTCCTTCCAAATAGTTATCTTCCATGCCTAAGAGACTCAAGCTAATTAGATTTCCTAATTCTACAGGAATTTTTCCATATATTTGGTTATCTCCAATACAAAATTGACCAAGTATGGTGGATAAATTTCCTATATAATTTCCCAAACTACCTCCAAGATTATTAGAGCTTGCACAGAGAAATTGCAAATTACTAGAGTTTTTCAATGATTTTAAAAATTCCAAATCATTTGTTGAATTGTCGCCAATATTGTTGAAAGCCAAATTCAGCCTCCAAAGACTTTGTATCTTCCCTAGACTTGGAACTCGTCCAACAAAATGGTTTTTACTTATATCATATAATGTCAAAGTAGAAGCATTTGAAATGGAAATAGGGATTAAACCTGAGATTTGATTCCCTCCAATGCCAAAATTTTGAAGATTGATGAGGGTGTGAAACATATTGGATGGAAGAGAGCCAGTAGAGTTATTCTCTGCAACTGAGATCAGAACAAGAGATGAGATATTATAAAGACAAGAAGGAAGTGTACCAGACAATTTGTTGGCATGCATTGATAAACTCTTCAACTGTTTTAGGTAGCACATTTCTCATGGAAGATTTCCCTTCAAGTTATTATAGCCGGTCGCAAAACTAATAAGGGATGACAGATTCCTTACGGATGGTGGGACTTTTCCAGAAAAATTGTTTCTATCAATAAAAATAGTTTGAAGCTTTCGAAGAGAACCAATTTGACTAGGTATTTTTCCAATAAGATTGTTTCCTCCTAAATCTATTTCTTTGAGCTCAGAGCACTTTGTCAAGTTCATAGGAAATTCTCCATCCAACGAGTTGTTGACTAGAAGGAGAAACCTTAATTGTGACAAACGACCGAATTCTTGTGGAATATTTCCGTTGAAGCTGTTGTTTCCAAAGTTGAGGAATCTCATGAGAGAGATTGCCAATATACGGAGATATGGATCCATGGAAATTGTATCCTTGCAACATCAAGTTTGTGACTCTTTGATGCTTGGGACTACATATGATTCCATTCCATTTGCAAAAGTGGGTTGAACTGTTCCAAGAATCTAAGATACCATATGGATCACTAGATATCAACTGCTTGAATTGGAGTAATGCGAAATGATCGGTTTGGTTTCCTAGAGCCATTGTCACAGTTGTGTTTGGGTCTAAGAACATTAAGGTTGAGGTAAAGAGATGAAGGTATAAATACCAAGACATAGGTAACAAGAAAATATAAGGCTTCATTTGGTTCAAGAGAAAGAGGGTGTTTGATAATTAGGTTTGGGGAATACAGAAGCATGGTCCTTTCCTCTCTTTCAATATGGATTTAAATACTAGATGCAACATGCTACATCAGAAAAATAAAAAATACAAAATGTCATCAAAAGTCAAGTTAATTGATTAAACAAAATAAAGTAGCACAGCATATGGGAGAAAAAGTGAAGTGATAGTGCTGTGTGATAATTATGTGGAAATTTTGCAACCAAACTTTATAGATGAAACATGTAGTGGGAAATGTAAATTCTATCAAAAGTAAAGTCAATTAATTGAAAAAAATATTGTAGATAACCACCTCTTAATGTAGTCATATGATGGCACAAATGCTACATGATGTAATGCAGTCTCACTGTCACTCAGGCATCTAAATTTATTTTCTGTAATTTGTACCATCATATGAATGTTTTATTGCCTGTTCGGTAATTATTGATCCTATTTTGCATAACAGCATTGCCTACTTGAACACTTATGCAGCCCGAAAATTGCAAGTGACCGACCTACACCTAAAGTTTATCAGTATAACACCAATACAAAGCCCAATGTAGTCCCAATGATATTATCAAAACACTAGTCAATAAATAAAATTGAGTTAAATGTCCTCAATTTTCAATGCTATAAGCAAAACTTACCAAAGAGAACTCTAGCAAAATTTTGCTGCCTTTCAGGATCCTTTGGGAAAACTATCCTCTGGCATTGTTTGAAACATACTGAATGCTTCATTTCCATTACCATGTACGGCTAACCATTAATCATGCTAGTCCAGATCACCACATCTTTTTCGAAACTATAAAAAATCTTTTGTGCACTTCATAAATGTCCAAAAGAGTAGTTGTCAGGGCGATATCTGTCGTAATGTTGCTTTTCATACAATTGCTCCGTATCCAAAGCACACTCAAAAAGGAAGTCTTATCAGGACAGAAACCCGTTAGGCATCAAATCCAAAAAGAGATCAAGGACCTCGTTATGCATCTCATACTGTTTATAAGCATTAATCATAATCCATACATCTCCAAGCAGCAATGTTTCTCTTCGGCATTTTGTCGAACATTTCTCATGCTACTAAATTTTGCATATAATTCAATAATGGAAGTTGCGGACACAAAAGATCTTAGGCAGCCTTACGGATTGTCCCAATATCAATGTCTCTACTACGATCACAAGCAATCAAAGCACTCAGCATGGTATCCTCATTGCAAACTACACCCCAATTGTCCATGTCTTTTAACACCTTCAAAGCTTCGCGTGGTTGTTTATTGTTGACGTACCAGCAATCAACCAACTTCATTTCACTTAGACCATGTTTGGATAAGTTAGAAGCAATTGAAATAATTTAAATGAAATTTATTTATTTTTAAATTTTTTTGTTTGCACATAGTATTAAGATAAACCATTAATATATTTTTGGGGTCATTTATAAATTTTATAGTTTTAAGGCCAAATTTTAAATAGGCTTAAATGCAGTTTTGGTCCTCCTTCTTTTTTTTTTTCTAAATTTTTAATCCCCTTTAAAAAAAACCTGGGTTTTAGGTCCCCTATTTTGAATATTCTTGGATTTTCTTTGGTCCCCTGTTCAAATTGGCTATGTGACATGTTCAGGTATGAGGTGATTAGAAAAATGTTGACCAATTTTGAAAAAACAATGCCACCTCATTTAAAAACATTTTATTTTTTTATTTTTTTAATATAAATAAAATATAAAATGTTTTTAAATTATTAGTTTTGAAACAATAAATAATTAGTTTTTATTCTAATCTTCATCATTTCTCATTCATCTTTATCATTTCTCATTCATCTTCATCCCTTTCAATAGATACTTTAATCTAAATTCTGAAATTTCAATTATCCCAACTCAAGAAAAATTCAACACTTGTCAACAACAACCATTCCAAACTCTAAACTCTACCAAATCTGTTTACGTTTTCCATTTTCCCCCAAATCAATAAAATCAATTTTTTCAAATAAGTATATAAACTCTAAGCCATAACCATAGTTACTCTAAGCTTCAACAACCCATAAAATACAACCTACAAAAACTCTAAATTGCAGAAACACACTTTGTAGCAACAACAACCCAGAAAAAATTGAAAAAAACTCAACTCTACAAACTCAATTTTTTCAAAAACAACAACCCAAAAAAATTGAATAAAACTCAACTCTAAAATCTCAATTTTTTCAATAACAATAATCCAGAAAAAAATTGAAAAAGAAAATGAAGAGTCAACTAAAGGAACTAGTTATTTTGACCCCAAAATTGCAGATCTAAAACAGTTAACACGTATAATTTGCAAATAAAGTTATACGAAAAAAATATGTAAGCCATAAAATTGCAGATCTTGAAAAAATGCATCTTCAAAATCAATGAGTCTAACTGACACACCCTTAAGCCAAACATTCAAAGAAGAATATGTAAGCCAAAAATTACAAAGATTCTTGCAATAATGATCTGAAAATGGCAGATAATTTTCTTTAGGGTTTATGAAAGAAGGGGAGAAAGACGATGGGTAGGAAGAAGAAGGCAATGTTTAAATTTCCTTTTCTGATTTAATAATTAATAATAAATATAAATTATAATTAAGTAAAATGTTAATAATAATAAATAATGTTTTTTACGAAATGATTTAAATGACATGGTATTGTTTTTTTAAAATTGGTCAACATTTTACTTGCCACCTCATATTTGAACATGTCACATAGCCAATTTTGAATAGGGGACCAAAGAAAACTCAAGAATATTCAAAATAGGGGACCTAAAACCCAGGTTTTTTTAAAGGGGATTAAAAGTTTAGAAAAATGAAAGAAGGGGGACAAAAACTGCATTTAAGCCTTTTAAATATTAAAATTAGAAAATATTTTTAACTTTGAAAATTATATATCTCGTTGTCTTTCTTGGTCTAATATAATCATGGTACAAGAATTCATGACTTTGAATTTGTTCAAGAGTTGAACCACCTTCTTCTCCATTAGATTCTCTATCCAAGACAGGGGAAGGTGAAAGTCGTTATCTATCCCAGTTGTGACCATGTGGGGCAACATATCGCCCTCTAATTTTCACAAACCTATCTTTTCAATTATTGTAATGATTATAGTGGGGTTTGAACAATGCTCTTTAAAATGAGGTGTTCAAAGTCATTCAGCCATTTTTTGTACCAGTCTTGGTACCGTAAAAGGAGAAGAACATTTATATGGTAGAATAAACTTCCAGCCACGGAGATATGATTTCAAACGCCCTGATCAGTCTCCAGCCATTAGACGAAATCTAGGAGGGAGCTAAGCAGGCAATTACTATAATCCTCACTTCAAATAGGGTGAAGAGGGTTAAAACCCCCAAATAAGGAATAAAATAGAGGTGTAGGTAGAAGCAGGGGCCATGAGAGTCATCTAAGGCAGGCGACATCTTAACCCTCTCTTTCTCAAAACACAACTCCAAAATAAAACTTCTTCGTTGCCAGAATTGGAAAAACCAATTTGTCGCTGAAAGGCATCAACCCCCTCCTCAGTGGTATACAGGATCATGAGATCTTCAACACTTGAGTATTTATCGTTCGTATCTGCCATCAGTTGCTTCGAGTTTTCTGATAAATAACATGAAAGAAGATAGTCATTATTAGAGCTACTAATGCTCTCATAACTCTCGAAAACACCTAAATCTAAGATCTTGTAATTAAAGGTTTCCTCCACCCATTTGGTATTTATCGCGCATTAAAAGTACATTTCAGAATATTCTCTCATATTCGAGGACGCTATCACCTTATCCCTCTCATCAAAATCCCTAATAAACGCCATTAAGATGGGAAATAAGGGAAAATGAGAAGGTATATACCTGCAAGTAGAGGATTGTGAGTTAAACTTAGTTAAGGGACTATGAAATGTTTTACAAAAGCTCTGAATAAGAAGATACGCAGAAAAAACAAATAGTGATGATTGAACCCCTTTTATATGGATTTGAAATCTAGCCCTAGGGATAATCAACAACCCTCACTAGGTAATCCAACCGTTGCAAATGATTCTTAAAATTTAGACACTTGTGAGGGATTAAGATTTGACTTCCAAAGATACATTCATCACTATTCACATTTAATGGTACACATGCATTCCCCTCAACTGACGTTTGAGGCTTCCCCTCAACTGACGTGTGGAGATTCATTTTAAATGAAAATATGGAGATTTATCCCAAGCCATGCTCGAGAAATTCGTCTAGATGTTAAGGTAAGAGGCGATCAAACTAAATCACCTTGTTGTTTACAAGCCTTCGTACTTGAGGGACTGTGTATTTATATAAGTGTAAAGGGCTCAGAGGAGGTAATATAGAGTTCAGTAAGGATGGTCGTTACCAAATATCACCCGAATGAGGCCTTCTAATCGCCCCTTGATCAAATCACTCACCTATTGGGTAGTACACTCGCCCTTTGGTCGCATCACTCGCCTTTTGCTGGGCTTGGGTAAACCACCTAACATCCACACATGAAAAGTATGGATTGACTAACAGTATGAGAGTTCAATCAAAAGGAAAACCACATTCTTCTAAAGAATATGGGAAAATAACAGCTCCTAATATGGATATAATAACTACCCATGGATCCAAGAATCCAGACCCAATCAACCTCTATAAACACCTCACCCAATATATTGAGAATAGACATTTAATTCACTTAAAAAATCACCTAAATATAGACATTTTCACCATCTATGTGTGAGCTTACTCTAACATCAACAACAATTAGGTGTTGTCCCTCATTATACTTTTAACAAGTATACTTTATTTATGTAAAAATATTTTTAATATATATATATATATATATATAATTTTAATTTTATAAATTTTAAGTAACAATACATATTTTAGGGTAAATTCATTTTTCTTACAGAAAAATGACTTTTTTTTCATATTTAAATCAATAGCATAGTTTTTACCGTGTATCTTCTAATGCTTGTATCAATTACACAAAAATAATAATATAATTTCTATTATAAAATAAGGAGAAAGAATATAAAATAGAAGAGAGAAAGATTAGAATGATTATGTATTATTTCATTGGTCTATCGTATACAATGAGATTGGTCGTATTTATAGGACATCATATAAACATTATAATAAATACAAATTGATTAAATAAGGAAAGAAGTTATTGGGAGACAAGTCATCCAATTATTCATAATACTCCCCCTTGGATGTTTGTTTTGGATATGCCTCGTTAAAACCTTACTAGAAAAAACCCAGTGGAAAAAAAATCTAGTGAAGAAAAATGAGTACAATATCCTTTTAAAGTAAATTCATTTCTCCCCTCAGTTGAACGATCATTTCTTCGAAGTTGAAGACCAAACTTTTGTACTAGTTGATTAAAACTTCTACTTGGGAGTGACTTTGTGAAAAGGTCTCATGTAATGCTAAAAGTTCTGCATGATTATATGATGTTGTTGCTATGGTTTGTTTCACCGATCTCCATAAAATTGTTGTACCCCCCACATGTAAACAAATAACTTGTTTGTGATCTACCATTATGAGGATCTGACAGGTAATCTTCATCTGCATAACCTGTTAATTTGAATCTAGATACTTTAGTATAAAACAAATTCATGCCTATTGTACCTCTAAGGTAACGAAGTATATGTTTGACTTCGTTCCAATGTCTTCGTGTAGGTGAAGAAGTGTATCTTGCTAATAGATTGACAATAATTGATATATCAAGACGTGTATAATTAGCAAGGTACATTAGTGCTCCAATTGCACTGAGATATGGTACTTCACGATCAAGCAACTCTTCATCCTTTTCTCGAGGTCTGAAAGGGTCTTTCTCCACATCTAATGATCTAACAACCATTGGAGTAGACAACGGGTGACATTTGTCCATATAGAAGCATTTTAACACTTTTTCTATATAGCCTTCTTGATTTACAAATATTCCTTTGGCCAAATGTTCAATTTGCAAACCTAGACATAATTTTGTCTTTCCTAGGTCCTTCATCTCAAACTCTTTATTTAAGCAATTCATAGCTTTTGGAAGCTCTTCAGGAGTTCCAATAATATTTATGTCATCCACATAGACAACTATTATTGCAAATTTCTTTCCTGATCTTTTTATAAAAATACAAGGACAAATAGAGTTGAGACGATTATACCACATTCGTCCATATTGTTTCAGCCTATAGAGAGACTTGTTCAATCTTATGGAGTAGCTTTCTCGAGATTTAGAGTTGTGTGCATCTGATATATTGAACCCTTCAAGGAGTTTCATGTAAATTTCACTATCAAGTGAACCATATAGATAAGCTCTTACAACATCCATCATGTGCAAATTAAGCCCTTCATGTGCTACAGCCTTAATTAAATATCAAGAATTGAATTGCATCCACTGCGGGTGGATATGTTTCATCAAAATAAATCTTAGGTCTTTGTGAAGATTATTGAATAACAACTCAAGCTTTGTATCTCATAATTTCACCATTTATTTTACTTTTTCACAAACAAAGTCATTTATATCCAATTGGTTTTACACACTACAAGAAAAATGGCCTACGGCCACGCTAAATTTTTCCACAACTCAAAAACTATGGCCACATACAAGCTTTGGCCAGAGTTTTCAAATCGTAGACATATGTTTAGAAATATTGAATCCGGAGTGTGAAACTGTGGCCTTTTCTTCAATTGCCACAGTTACAAAATCACACTTATATTTAAGCCATGGTCAGAAAACTGTTGATATTTTAAGCCACAAAGAAAAATCGCGGAATTATAATTTGCACTTCAAAATGTAGCCCAAGCCCAAAAAAATACACCCCGCCAAGATTTCCCTTTCGTTTTTTATTTCCCTCTAGTTAATTATTTTCTTTTCTAATTTTTTTTAAATTAAAAAAAAATTGAAAAAGTAAATTAGGTTAGACTCTTCAAGTATCTTTTTCTCAGATTCTCTTCACTGCGCTTCCTTGATCCCGTCTTTCTTCTTCTCTTTCACGATCTCGCTTCACCTTTCTTCTGCCTTCCCTTCCTTGCTCTGTCTCAACAACGGAGACGAAAATGGAGGTTTATGGAGGGTTCGTCAATGGTGGCGGCAATCGGGAACACGATCGTGGCCGTCGAGATGGAATCGCGATAATCAATACAACGGCTGGAGCGTCCGGGACACGATGTCGAGGGCACTGGGTTGAAACGGTTGTCACGGCGGCAAAGTGTTGGTGAGTTGCTGGAAGCTTTCCTTCGAAGGGTTTGTCGTTTGACGATGAAAGAATAAGGGTGAGTTTTTCATAAACTTCTTCGAACTCTCTTCTAATTCCTCACTGTATATGAGTGTGTTGTTTGTATCTGATCTGGTCCCTGCTATACGTGATTTCTGTTTCTGAATGCGAACTTTTGTGTGTGGGTTTGTGAACTCTTGCTGCTTCTGATGTGTGTGTGAATTCTGAATCTTTGTGGTTTTTCACTGCTGCTGTTGATGCTTGTTTATGGTGTGAATGTGTTTGTTGTGTATGCTTTGGACTGTAATCTTTGAATTTTGGAGATGTGTTTTTGCGTTGGTGTGGTTTTATGTGTATGATGTTATGCTTTTTCTTGGTGTGATAATCCTCTCTGCAATTTGGCTTTTGAATGTATGTGCTGCAGTGTCTGTATTCTCTCCTGTCAACTCTGCTCATGTAATTTATAGGCATGTGAATTAAGTTCCAATTTTTGAATTCAATGTTGTGAGATCATACTGTCGGAGCATGTTTTAGGAAGGAAATTAATATGTTGGAACAAGATTTCATGTTTTCAACTTGATTGCAGTTATAGTAGCAGTTTATCTCTTGGTTTTTGATATCTCTGGACCTCATAAACATATTGTTTCATTGGTTTTTACAATAGGACTTTTGGTCCTATTAGCCATGCCACTTTTTGTTCATTTATATTTGGTTTTCAACAAAACTAGACCTGGTTTTGATAAAGAAAAACAAACTCATGAACCACTTTTGGCACAAAAGATTGAAAAACATACTATCATAGTTAGGGGAAGAGCATACTATCATAGAAATGGTGAAAACTATTGATTTTTGGGTTTTGTTTTTATCATTTCTATGTGGTGTGGGAATAGGACTGTGTGTTATGAATAACATGGGACAAATGGGATTAGCACTTGGTTACCGAGATGTTTCTTTGTTCATTTCTTTCATTAGCATTTGGGGCTTCTTCGGACGTATTCTTTTCGGTTCACTCTCTGAATACTACATCAGGTTTGTTTACTAGTCATTAATATTTCTTCAATTCACATGTATATGACTTCATTTGTTATTTATGATTAGAGTTTTTAAATTTTGATATTTCAGAAAATCAGGAACGCCAAGGCTAGTTTGGAATGCAGCTGCTCAAATTCTGATGGCTTTTATGGCCTTACCATTGCATTGACTTCATTGGCTTTTGGTTACATTATTTATAAAGGCCAGAAATAAAGGGTCTTCTTGTAAGTATGAATTGATATTTGACTTTTTTTTTCACTGTATAGTCTGCCAGTTTTGCATGTATGTGATAGTGATAATTGCTTTAATGATGATCTAAGTATATCTAGTTTTTTTCTCTCTTTCCATTTGCTTAGAAAACTCTTGCAGTACATGAAAGGGTACTTGTTAAATATTTTGAACCTAGAAACCATGTTAAAGTTGTTTCTGGTGCTCAAGAAAGTGTGACTGGCATGGTTGTAAAGGTGGAGCAGCATGTTCTGATCTTCATATCCGATACCACAAAGGTGCATGTGAGTTTTATAGTCCTTTGATTGACTTGCTTGAAGACTTCTAAATTTCTACTTACATTTAGTGCAGAAATGACAACAAATATTCTCTCTTTAGATCCGTGTGTTTGCAGATGATGTTGTAGAGAGTTCGGAAGTAACCACCGGTGTGACTAAAATTGTAACTATTGCTTCAAGAAATATCTCCTTATTGTTAATCTATTGCCTTCATTTTCTTAAAAGACTATTCTGGAAATATGTCTGATTGACAGTAATTTTCCAAGCAAGTCTTGAGGTGGTTGCTGGTTGTAAAGGCATCAATGACATGGATAATCTTAGTAGAATATTGTACCACAACACTTGCAGGTAACATAGCTTGTCTCTGGACTTGGTCCATTACTGAATGAACTGATCACTTATAGAATCATTGGTCCTATTTGTTTGTTTGGAAATCTAAATTACTAGTGGGTTGTCCTGATGTATATACATTTAGCTGGTGCACTGCTCGGTTCTACTGTTGTCATTTTATGCTCTATAGGTTTCATGCTACTGCGTTAGGTGCAAACTCTACTCAATACCTTACTATTTCCTGTCATTCATAGTCTATTTTTTCCTCTAGGATATATTTTAGTGTTGCCCTTTTCTTGATCAAATTGTATTCAATCTTGATTGATATAGCATACTATTTGCTCCTATAATGTGATGCAGCTTTGTGATATATGATTGTGTTTGGATAACATGTATGTTTGGGGTTTTTTTATGTGACTAGTTTGCTGCATGTTGTTTTATATAGATGGTTTGCAAATACTTGATTTTCTGCTGTGTCTTGGTTTTAGAGGATGCTATAAGCCCAATGCATAGAGTGCTTGAAACTATCAACCCCTGAATTATCTGTTTTTTATATTTTCTGGCTTCTGTGGTCATTTAAGTATGTTTACCTTTTGTTTATGAAGAAATTATTTTGACCAGAAAATTGTGTTTATGGCTGAACACAGGTGCTTAATATGAGTCAGGGTGACATGTTTCAAGGTCATCCAGTTGGTGAAAGGAAGCTAAAGGAACATATTGGTCACACTCTACCTCAAGTCTTTGTTGGTGCTCTGCTTGGTTGTATAGAAGTAGCCATTTTATGCTTTGCCTTATTGTGTGTTAGGTGATTCTGTTATGTTGCCTCTTTTTTTGGATCAAACTGTATTCAATACTGATTCATAGCATACTAATTGCTCTTGTAATGTGATTGATATTTGGATTCTCTTTGATCGGAAAGTAATGCAGTCACGCTGTCAATGTATTGGAAACATTTTGAATGAAATCGGTTCACATGGAAAGCTATTTAGTATCTTTGCAACAAAATTCTAAAGGGTCATCTTGTATACCTGAATTCAGAATTCTCAAGAATTCATCTGGCATCTGCCTATTGTCTCTTCTCTTGAGTTAACTGCAACACTAATGGTGTCACTCTTGGTTGTCCTAACTAATTCCTTTTCTACTTTGAACATGTTTGAATGTTGTTTTAGAAATATTCTGAATTGTGTCTGATTGGTTTTGTGATATTTGATCATGCGCTTCAGCTTGTATTTGTTTGGAGAAAGTTGAAGTTCTTACTACTGCTGCTCTTGTTCAGGTCGATAGATAAACTCGAGGGTCTTGAATTCTTCAAGGAATACTTATCGCAGCTAATGTTGCACAACAGGAGATCAAGAAATACATCAAGATATTTAGGGAAGCTTTTCAACTTATTAGCAACAATTCCAACTCAATTCATGTGTCAAGATTTCGAAATGAAAACACCTCTTGATATCACCCTTTTTTTCACTGATTTGATCTTTATGCACTTGTTATTTGTAGGTGGAGGACTTGGTGAATTCTTGGTCGTGGCGTGAAGACGAATTGTGGATGATGGCTTGATGGATAAGGCGAAGGAACTTGCACATGATCATAATGGAGCTTATGTTCAAACTTATGATCTCAATTCAAAGTTTCTTTAGGCCATGAGAACTATGTAATGACTACCGTTTTCACTTATAAAAACATTTTTTTTTGTTTTTAAAGTGTATGGACATAAACAATAAAACAGATACTCATTGATCCAAATAATTGCAAATGCATCGTATGGGACCAACAAACTTTGCAAGGATTCGTGCAAAATTGGTAGGGTGTTTATACATTATATTGATCTAAAATGGTTCTTTATGCCATGTCATGAAGAACAACATGGTTACAACTATGCGGCACAAAAAGAAACTGTGGCCTACTTAAATGGTGTAAAACCATGAGCAAAATGTAGCCGCGGTTTTAATTAGTGGCCATAAATTAAAACCCTATACATTAAATAAGAGCCGTGGCAAGATTCGGCCACTGTTAAGAAGCGCGGCGCATGATAAACCGCGACCTTAACCTAAATACCTAAACTATGGCCTATTCAATCCACAGATGTATATAAAACGTGGCACAAACACAAAAACCGCGACTTATTCTTTAGGCCACGGCTACATATCCCACAGTCGCTTATTCGTGGCCAAACTGTGGCGAAAGCTTTCAACCACGGTTATTTTACATATAACCGCGGTTTTCTGTCCGTCGCGGATGACCTTTTTTTTTGTAGTGACACTTTGAGGTGTTCAAACTACAAGTCCAAAATTGAGTCACTTGTAAAGTGATTTTAATTCGTCTTCAATTGAATATATTCATTTTGGCCAATTCTCACTTTGTCTACAATTTTTTATGGACTTTGACTCATGATCCTCATTATTATTTATTATCTTTAGCGCTATATTATATACAAAAACATTGTCAACATTGACTTTATTTTGGTTTCATCATATTCCATTCATGACATAATTTATCGACATCTCTTAATTTTTATAAATTTCAGGTACCTGGTTAGTTCTTTCGGAACTCAAAATTAAATTATGTCAAAGTGCTCTTAGAGTTTTCATATCCTCATTTGGGTCATTTTTAATTTTAGTTTCTTTTCTTGGTAGATGACTTTTAACATTGGAACCGACTTTTCTACCTCGCTTCAGGCGTAACTATAACTCATTTGCAATATTATATTGTCCAATATGAGAATCCACTTTGAGTGGAATATTAGAAGCTAATAATTTGTTTCATAAACTTTGCAAATGAATTGTGTTTTGAACTTCGAGGATCAAAATGATATAATAATATTTTATTTCAAATTATTCATGTGAACTTCAGGTTCACACTTTCAGCTGCTTATTCTCTCCCCCTAATATTGAGAAAATTAATTTATAAAGTGATAATCAGCCTACTGGACTTCAAGCAAGTATCCAATTATTGGACCAAGATAAAACCTCAAATACGAGATTCATATAAAATGCATTTTCTCAACATTCTTTCAAAACTCATCTTAGCGTACTATATTGGAGCAATTGAATAATTACAACACATCCAAAAGTTTACTTAGATGAGAAGTATTAGATTATGAACCTAAAATAATTTGTAAGTTAAGGGGAGAATTATCATGCACTAACTTGTTGGCTTAATGCGAATAAATATCTTAATACCATACTTTGTGTGTTTCAAATATCTAATTTAGAATTGATGATCTCACAAGTATCAACTATATAACTAACTTTAGATGTATAAAGAATGGATCTTCAAGTCCATATTTTATGAGCATGTTCTTCAAGATGTTCAATATTAATTTTAGTAATATATGTGATACTTATCAAGGAATTTATGAAAAATCCAGAAAACAGGATCTTAGTCTAATTAGTTGAGAAAATAATTTCACAAACTTCTGGTTGTGAATAGACATATGCACGATCTTTTAGTCGATGCAACAATTAATGTCATAAAAACTCAATTTCTCAAATTTTCCTTTAGGAACACACAAATTTTATTGGATTGAAGAAACTTCTAGTTTTTCAAAACTAGTTCTCACATTATAATACATCTGAGATGACCCAACCGATTTAGCCAACAACACACTTAAGTGTGATTTGTAAACATCTGCTTTACCATGATACATATGATTCTATTCTTCTAATTTGTTTCAATCTCTAGTAAATATAAAATAATTTGTATAAAATATATATTTTTCAATCTTAATAAATTTACAATTATTAATATTATTCATGCAATCCTTCTGTGATTGTCAATTTTTCTAAGATCCATGAAAATCGTCACTGATACTTTTTTAATCAATGGTGACAGAATAATTATTTTCTTATCAATCCTCAAAGGTAAGGCTGGAAATGAGTCGAGTCGAGTCGAACTTGCCTCAGCTCGGCTCGACTCGTTAAGAATTGGTTCAGCTCAAATCTCGTTTCGAGTTCGACACGAACTTTTTTTTAAGCTCAAACTCGACTCGTTATAAGTTCACGAACAGTTTGGTTCAACTCGTTAGGTTCATCTCATTAGGTTCAACTCGCTTGCTTCACGGACTTAAAATCCATTTTTAAATCGATTTTTTTTAATTATTTGACATTTTAAATTAATTATTTTTTAAAATAAAATAAAAGTTATCAAATTAAGATTTAACTGTCTAAAAAATCTACTAATTCAAAAACTACACAACTTTCAAGAGATACATTTGAAAGTCTAATTCAAAAACTACTCAATTAGAATTTAAATTTGTCTAAAAAATCCATAACTTCATCTAAATATTTAAGAACCTTACAAATTTAATGAAATAGTACACCAAAAATTACTAAAAATTGATACATTATCATCACAGAATGATTACAACACTTGCAGGTTAAGATTTGGATTAAATCTTTAAACTAACTCTGAAAGACAATATTATTCTTCATATATATAATCGAGTTGACTCATGAACCTAACGATTTGAACTATGTATAGTTCAAGTTCAGCTCATTTAGTTAACGAACTTAGTTTTTCGCTCATATTCAGCTCATTTGGTTCATGAACCTAGTTCAACGATTTAATTGTCGAACTGAGTTCTGAACTATTTTCGAGTTGGTTCGGTTCATTGCCAGCCCTACTCAAGGGATAACCATTCTTTGATGAATGAATAAAAGTAATTCATGCTTTGAACAATCCTCTAGGGATCCTTTATAAATATATAATTTTTTCGAGAGGTAGATCATAGATCTTCAAACAATAATAAAGATAAATAGTTTTAGTGCAATCCTTCGGGGATGCATTATAAGTTCTTCAAGAACTGTATACATTATTATTTTTCAATCATTCATGAATCTTGATTAGTTGTTCAGGAACTATATAATAAATTATTATTTTGCTATCCTTCAAGGATATTTGTTAAGTTCTTCAGGAACTATATAACAGACACATTATTTTATAGTCTTTCAGAGATATTTTAATATTATTTATCCAATCTTTCTGGGATGCATGAAAATCATTGTTGATTTTTTTCTTCTAATCAACATATCAATACAAAATAGGCAGAATTAGAAATATATGTTACGAAACAAAAAATAATGATATTACCTTCTAAATCTTGGAGCTTCATATCGTTAGACCTTCATTATCAAACTATTTGTATCACTTCTTAGACAATTAGTTAACATTCATATGATAGAGTTTCGTGCTGATAACGTATTATAAAATAAGGAGAAAGAATATAAAATAGAAAAGAGAAAGATTAGAATGATTATGTATTATTTCATTGGTCTATCGTATACAATGAGATTGGTCCTATTTATAGGACATCATATAAACATTATAATAAATACAAATTGATTAAATAAGAAAAGAAGTTATTGGGAGACAAATCATCCAATTATTCATAACAATTTCATTAATAATGGACAAACTATTGAATCTCATACATGTATATAAATGTTTTCCCTTATTCACATCAATGTCATACATTTTCGCAACCTTATTTTATATAATTTAATTAGTAGCATACTACATTATAGTGTAAATATATTTAGTTAATTGAAAAATAACTCTAATATATATATATATATATATATATATATATATATATATATATATATATATATATATATATATATATATATATATATATATATATATATATATACGATTTTTCTCGTATAACTTAACTTCTAGGATCAGTCCTAACCTTTTAGAAGTCCGGACAAATAATAAAAATTGAGTCATAATAAAATACTGAATAACTAACCTTGAATTTTTATTTTTTATTTTTGGGTTTTATTTTTTCCTTTTATTTCAAAGAGAGAGAGAGAGGAGAAGGTCATTGTGTAAGACTCAAAGGAAAGGGCGGTGGTTGTGGTTGTCACAGGAGGTGGCGGCGGTGCGGTGCGGTGGCATTGGAATGGCTGGCGCATGGGAGGAAAATGTTCGACATTGAAGAGTTAAAAAGGAGATACATACGTGAAAATGTGAAAACATATTGAGGAATGAGATGTGAATTTTATATTAACATCGATGCAATTAAATTAAATCAATCTATTGAGTTAGAGAATGTTACACAAAAATAGTTATTGAAGATCCACTTCTACAAATGATAATGAATTATATTTAATCATAAAAATTTGATAATACAATTTGTTATAATCACACGAATGACTTTGCAAATTAAGTTTCTTCCTTAGTTTTGTCAAATTTATCTAGTCTTTGTCTCTCTATTAATTTATCCAAACACTAAATATATGAAATACACATAACTAGAATGATATCCTTTCATTCTTTTCTAGAGTCATATCAAACATAATCTTCGTTTGAATTTAAAAAAAATTATCTTCTAATATAAAGAAAATAAATTTAAAAATATTTAATATACTTAAATTATTAAAAATATTAAAAGCTAAAAAATAGTTAGCTTCAAATTTTAAGACATAACGGTAATAGCTTCACCATTTTATTAAAATTGATATATGACCATAAGAAAAAGTTAAACTAGTTAAACAAATTATAAAATCTTATAAATACTACATCAAATTAAATTAACTCTAATTAAGTTGTTCAAAAAAATTATCATTTTAATAATTTAATTTGTTATCTATTTAATTATGTTATCTTAATAAGAAAATAATATTGATTTCTTAAATTTTAATTTATTATTATAAAATAAAATTTAATAATATATTTTTCTTTAAATTAAAATATACAGTAATAAAACTAACCATAAATAATAATGTATTATATTTTATCATATAAATTTAATAATAAATAATTTATTATAAGATGAATTTTTTAAATATAAATTAAATATAATTTTTATATATTATTCAAAATTTATTTTTAAAATATTGAAAAGGTCCATGAAATGTACATATGAATTTTTTTTTATATTGATACAAGTTTCCTTTTCAGTAAAATATAAATATGAATTGAAAAGATCCATGGGATGATGTTTTTTTAGATAGATTCATACAAGTTGCTTTTACAGTAAAATAGAAATATCAACTTCCTAACTAAGGTTGGAAGGTGCTTAAGCTTTCCCTAAACTACCATTCCTTCATTTTGAATTTACACTATCAAATGCCCTTTTTCGTAATTGACTAACTCAATATTCATTCACCAATCACACTACTCCTTTTGTACACATGGCATCCTATTATCAATTTTACTCACAAAAGGTTGAAGAAATGCTTTTTCGAGTTTCATTTTCCCTCTAAAGTTGTACCATACTTCATTTGGTACATATCATATCACTTCTCTCTCACTCCTCTCTCATTTCTCGTCTTCTTCTTCACTACTGTTCATCGTCATTCACCCCTTCCGATCAGAACCACCGCTGGTTTTGTTGTTCAACTTTCTTTCCAGTTTCAACGTTTCATCAACCATGGTATCCACGGTATGTTAGCTTCAATCACTGCATGTTGTAGTTTTATTTCGTATATGCTTCTGATTGTTACATCTTAATGTTTTATTTAGTTATTGGTGGGAATCTGAACTTGTAAGTCAAAAGTACGTATTTTTAAGTGTTCATCCTAACGTTCATCAAACTTTTGTTCGTTAGTTTTGATTTCTGCTTTTCAAGTTCAAGTTTGTTTAATATAACTATTTTTTTTTGTAGTGAGCCCTGTGTTCTTAACACCCATTTTATATCTTAAGTTCATATTGAGACATCTCTTCTTGCATTATTTTATTTTTGGAGTGACTTATTTGTTATTAACACCCACTTTATAGTATTGAACTTTTGGTAAACACTGAAAATGAAGAACAACATGATAAAATATTTTTCTTTGGTGAACAATGTTAATAATATCTGTTTTGGTAAATCTCAACTTTTAAGTGTTGGACAAAGTATTTTGTTGTCCATGTTACTGCGTTCATGTAAAAGTACAGATTTGTTTTTAATCCTATTTTCTTTCAGTTCACTATAATATCATGTCAAGGCCACCCATTTTGATCATAGACTTGAAGCCTGACCATAACGTGTGGAAACTTGATGTACGTGTGGTCGATATATGGTGCGTTAAAGAGCGTAACAGCCAACAGCATCTTGAAGTTGTCATTCAAGATGTAAAGGTGATGATTTTGCCTTAATGTTGTTTTATCATTCAAGTATGCATTTCATATTTTTTTATCTAATATTGTTATGTATTTTTTATATCAACATAGGGTGACCAGATACACGTGGTAACCCGCTCCCGTGAATTTGAAATTTGGGACAAGGCCATACAGGAAGACCATACCTATTTGGTTTACAATGGTGAACCTTTTATCAGTGACCTACCTTTGAAAGTTTGTGAAAATGAATACAAGCTGTTTTGGAATCGTTCCACCACTGTTACTACCGTAGATATCCCAGACATTCCACAACTCACTTTCAAGTTCAAATCCTTGAAGGATTTTCTTAATGGTGATTTTGTTGTCGATCGATTGTACAGTATGTTATGTTTATCCCATTTGTGCATACTTCCTTTTTTTTCTCTTTCAAACATAATTTGTTTTACATCGCTATGCAAATGAGATTGGTGTTGTCCAGCAGGTTGTTAGGACTCAACAACCAGGAGCTGGAAAAAAGGCTTTCGTAAACTTAAATTTAGCAGATGAAAGGTTTAATACACTACATTTGCTGTCTATATTTCCTCCTACCTTTGTGTAATAGTTAGATGTCATTTTAATTATTATGTTTTTGTCTTCATAGTGGATCAAAGATGGATGTTACGCTGTGGGAGTCATATGCGACACAATTTATGTCGTACAACGTTGATGATGGATAGATGGTCCTTATACTCACGCATGCCTGGTGCCGTCAAAGTTCATGTAATGACAAAGCTAATGTTTTTTTTACCCCAACTGACATACTTTTATATTTTCTCTGACGTGTTTTCCTTTCTCTCTAATGCAGCCACTGGAAAACTAAATCTTTCAAACGCGTGGAATGAGTCGAAACTGCTCCTGAATTTTGACAATCCTCAAGTTGTCGAGTTCAAGACAAAGTATTTATATATTTGCATTATTTTCATTTTTAGACATATTATTGTTTAAGTGACATATATATTACACTATTAATCTCGAATATACGAAATTATGCTTTTTTAGATACATTGATGGAAGCGCTTCAATGGATGTCACTCAAAGTAGATCACTCAATTCTTGCTCGCAGGGGACTTTTGATGATAGGGCTTTTTCCTTTACAAAGGATATCCGCAGTATCAGAGAGATGCTAACTCTCCGCGGTGTATGTTTCCTTTGTTGCAATCGTTTTAAGTCACTCATATTTTTTTACTATCTTATTATTTTGCGTCATCCAATAATTTTCACAATGAGCCTTTTTGTTTGATGTAGGAAACATTCTGCAATACAGTTGGCACAACCGTTAGGTTCAAGTCCAATCCATTTGGTTGGTACTATGAAGTATGTCCAACATGTAACAAGACTAACCAATGAGTTTGTGCTGGCAACAAGTCAACTCCAAACACTAAGTAACAATATTTTATTGCATATTTCATAGTTGATTCCAGGAATGCACATATATTGTGGTTGTTGTTATATTTATTTCATTATCTACTTCCTAAGACTTTAAATAATTTATCTTTTCAGATACAAAATTGAAATTGAGGTTGAACATGACAATGTCATTTCTAATTTTGTTTTCTGGGACAAAGAGTATATACCAATTGTTGGTATGTCTGCTCATGCCTTAAGACAACTCATGAGACAGGTTTGTATCTAAATTGCTTTCTTTGGTATTGTTGTCTATTTCAGTTTATAAATAATAAATAACATCTAATATGTTTTCAATCTCCAGCTTTCAATAACTCATACACCATGGCAATTTTCTTGGATGTCTCATCATTACTAACATTTTGAATTACAATACAAGTTTATACAATATCAAATGATTATTAAAAATACTGAATATTCATGAGATTTGTCTCAAACATATTACAACACATTTTACCTTGATTAATTGTTATGATATACAATTTTCTTATTCCAGTTATAATATTCATCTTATACCTCATAGACCAATGAAGACCATCCATTGATTTATCCTGCACACCTTGACAACTTGCTGGAAAAGCCTTTTTCTTTTCGCGTTAAATATCAGCCTTTCTACAAACAGACCTCTGTTGTTAGACTCACTCGAGATAAAGAAGTCAGAAAACAAATAGAAGATGCCATGTATCCTCCAGAGGTATATTTTGTCTTACATTTTAGTAAACTCAGCGAAACAACACATTATATACCAATAACACAATTCCAACTTATTATTTATATTAGGATACTGCACTCACTCCCCCAAAGAATTATGCTATCAAGGGTAAAGCCCCTGTCATTGATGAAGAACTCAACCATAACAATATGCTTACTCAAACCTCAAATCCCACCGTAATTTTTTTCCTATATATATTCACCTTGATAAAAATAGCCTTGATATTTTTCTTACAATTACATTTTTCTATTTCAGAGTAGTACGTCTGCCGCACAAAACTGGAGTCCCGAACCCAACTCTAACAATACGCCTTCTAAGAGGTTTTCCCAAGATCTTCAGAGTCAAGAGCCAGAACTCTCAGAGATGTTAGCACCAAAACAATCCGCCACAAAGGGTGCAAGAGCTAAACGTGCAAGAATGAACAAGACTAAATGAATGTCTTTTATCTACTTCCTGCTACTATGCTTTCTCAATTTAACTTCAACTTTTATATGTAATGTCTAACTATGTTTAACATTATTTTGGATCTCTCTTTTGACCACTGGTGTAATGGTAGTTTCAAACTTGTGTTTTCCTATATTTTGTAACCATCCTTCCAAGCACATGGAAACAAATATTGATGGCTAAGACAGTATTTTTATTTTGAGACTAATGTTTATTATTCTATCATTGGGTGTTTCTCAATTTTCCTCCTGGAATATTATATCACACAAATCCCATTATATATCATTTAGATCTTTACTTTAATTTTCTCTCATAATTCCTATATAAGACATGCTGGGTTTTTTCAAAATATTATTAATTCATTGTCGATTCCATTACAAAATTATTTCTTACAAAATATCAAGAAAGCATTACCACACACTGAAGTTACAATATATTGTAAGCATTTCAATAAAGCAATATTCATATTTGATAACCATTACCACACACTACACTAAACCGCTCAAATACATTCTTTTTTTAATTAACTGAAATATCAAACTCAACATGTTTTGCTTTATCCAATGTTAGCTTTATAAAATATATTATACCTGCATCTCATTAATTGGTGTCAATTATAGCCTCTAATATTGTGATGCTGACCCTACAAGCAACCAATGCTTTTTTCATTGTATGTATAAATATCATTTGAATTATTACTTTATTAGCTGCACTCCTATAAAGGATGTACATCATCACAAGTTAAGCAATTTTAAAAGTATTCTTTATCCCTTATTATCTGTGCAAATCATGATATGTTGTAATTTTTTAATTTTTTATTCACCTATACACTAAATGCTAGCTGCACTATGGATAGAAATCCAATTTCTTTGATGACAGTGGAAACAAATTCGTATATTCTGCAGGTACGATGTTTACATTTTCAATGAATGTTGCACTTCAAACCTAACACATATAAAATAAGCCCTTTTGTTAGGTACTCATATTTTCAGCAAGACACATTTTACCTTTTGAAAAGTACACTCTATAGTTACTTTTTCCTTTTTGCTCACAAATTTTGGTTGAATTTGGATTGAATACAACTATACTATCGAAACCTAAAGTATATACTTACAACATACATTTTGGTTTACTTCCTGAATATATTTATTATATTTAATATTGTTCTGGACCGGGCAAGGCTTCCTGCCCTTAAGGGCCAGGCCCAATCCATCATAACTGACGAACAGGCCCAATAGGCACAATATAGCCATTGGGCACAATATGACCGTTGGGCACAATATAGCCGTTGGGCACAACATAGCCGTTGGACACAATATGACCGTTGGGCGTGTGCCCTTCACGCGCAGAATAGTTCACGCGTCCAGCTGCCTCACCGGATATTGCGGGAACAGTTAGAAGACCACGCGCTTTGTTCGCCACCCATCTATCTATAAAATACCCCTCACTTGAGAGGGGCAGGTATCACGAATCATATACTTGACTTCTCTTACTTGCTTTCCCTTTTCTTTGACCAAATACTTACTTTGGCATCAGAGTATCTTGCAGGTACCTCCACCTCCTTTTCTCTCCAAGAAGCAGCTGCACTTGCCCTACACGAAGGCCGCGACGATCTCCTTCTGGTCATCTCCGATCAGTGGCGCCGCCTGTGGGAAGCTCAGCTCCCCCGTCTTTTCGAATCAAGATCCCTCATCTTTTCACCCAAAAGACCAAAGCTTTCATCTCTCCAAAATCCCAGATCATTATGGCTTTCGTTAAGAGTGACGTCCAAGAACCTCTGACCACCGCTGCTCGTACCGACGCTGTCGTCGGGAACATCCCCTGCAAAAACGTCCAGCGCAACGGTGGACCGGCTTCCCCAAAGCCCGACGAACAAAGACCACGAGCGCAAGCCGTGGAACTTTCCTTCGAACCCATTCCGGTTCCTCAAGGCGCTGATCCGACCACCGCGTCGCTCATCGCCTCTCTGAACAATTCCAATCGTTTCATCATCCAGCAGAGAGAAAAGATCAGCGCCCTCAAGCACGCCCTTCAAGAGCACCACGCTTCGGAGACGCTGGACCTCTCCCCGCCTCCGCGAGATCACTCAAAGCGGAGACGTGATAGCTCCTCCCCGGTCGTGGAACGATCAAGATCAAGGGGTCCAACACCCGACCGTGCTCGCCGACATCGTCGTTTTCCTAGGACAACTAGGCACTCCCTTGCTTCCAAGAGACATCGACGCTCGGACAAGAACGAGCGCAGGCATATCCGCGGACACTCTCCTCGCCGCAGCCAAAGCCGCGACCACAGTCGTTCTCCGTCATTCTCTCACAGCTCTAGCAGTGACGATGAGGTTCAAGGCCCGTTCACGAGGAACATCGTAGACACCCGGATTCCCCGCGGGTTAGAGAAACCTCCCACGCTGGCAACGTACGATGGTACATCAGATCCTCACGAGCACCTAGAGAACATCGAAGCTATGCTCCAGTACCATGGTGTCTCCGGAGCCATCCGGTGCAAGATATTTCCCATCACCTTGAGGAAAGGTGCAATGGCATGGTTCAAAAGACTCCCTCAAGGATCCATCTCATCCTGGCGCGACCTCAAAGGCCAGTTCACCCGCCATTTCACAGCCTCCCAACGACATCCGAAGACGGAGGCCACATTAGAAGCCATTATACAAGGCCGAGAAGAACCTCTGCGGGAGTACATCGAGAGATTCAATAAGGAGGCAGTGGAAGTCAGAACTTCCGACCATATGAAGAAATACCTCCTCGAGAAAGGACTCCGACCGAAGAGCGACTTCCGCAAAGCTGTTGGGATTGAAGCTCCTCGAACGCTGACCGAGCTTCTCCACATGGCCAAAGATTACATCCGGTACGAGGAGAAAGAAGCCGCCTATCGCGCCCGGGATGCCAGAGATCGGGAGGCACCCCGAGCACCCAAAAAAGAGGAATCAGAGCCATCCCGTAAAGGCAAGGAGAAGCGACGGGAGGAGCGGCCTCGTGAAGGCAAAGGGCCAGCTGGCCGATTTAATGAATACACTGTGCTCACTACCTCACGCGAGCGTATTCTCTCCGACTGTATCAACACCGAGTTCAAACAAGGAGGTGTCCGGTTCCCTAAACCGACCTCAGCCAAAGGGAACGTCGACAAGAGCAAGTATTGTCGTTTCCATCGTAGCCACGGGCACGTACCAGAGGACTGCGTGCACCTTAAAGACGCTATAGAAATCCTCATCAAAGAGGGACATCTGAAATAGTACGTGAAGAAGGGGGAATCCTCCTGACGTGACGCGACTGATAAAAAGAAAGAAACAGAGTCAACACCCTCCAGTCCTCCCCCACAGGTCGCAATGTCCATCAGCCGACCAGAGGACTTTTTCATCCCAAGTCACATCGACCCGACTTCCCAGGCATTCCTGCACAGCGCCTGGGAAGCCTTTCCTACGACCATGGTTATCTCATGTGGGGGGGGTACCATGAGCTCACGATAGGATCCATCAAACAAAAGTTTGAACAGTTAATCGATAGCAGCCCCGACCAGTTATGCACGGTCGACAAGGGAAAAGGACGGTTACAGCCCATCGCGTTCTACAGAGAGGAACTCCCCGGAGGGTCGCCGAACTCCCACATCCCTCTCTTGATCAGGGCCAGATTATCATCTACCGATGTGCGGAGAATCCTGGTCGACCAGGGCAGCTCCGTGGACATCATGTACTCCAGCCTGCTCCGCGCGCTGAAGCTAAATAAATCTAATCTATCCCCGTACGTAGGATCTGATCTCCAGGGATTCAATGGAGCAACTGCCCGACCCTGGGGTTACGTAGAAATTCCAGTCACGCTTGGCGAGGAAGAAACATCGCGGACAATCAAAACGCAATTCCTAGTTATCGATTGCCCGTCGCTATATCAGTGCATTCTCGGCAGACCAGCTCTTGCCGAGCTCGTCGCTGTCACCTCGATAGTCCATCTCAAGCTAAAGTACTACACAGAGAAGGGACACGTCGCAACTTTACACGGCAATATTGAAGCTGCTCGCAGGTGCTTCGAGGCCGCGACCAAAGGTCAGAACCAGATAGCGACAACAGCGACGTTGGCAAAGCGCACCAGAGAAGACGAAGGTCCAGCCGAGGAGGGCCAGCCAGAGAAGAAGCCCACGCTTCCCGTACACGCCATCGATCTCGACAGCAGGCTCACTGAAGGACACGAAGATCAGGACGAGGATAATAACTCGGGAGCAACGCGCTCCCCCTCGCCTGCACCTTTGCGACCAGTCCCAGATGGAGAGTTCGAGGTCATCACCTTCAGTAATAACCCCAACAGGGGAGTAATGATCGGCGCTGGCCTCCCCGAAGAGGTCAAGGGGGAGTTGAAAGCATGTCTCGACGACAACGCCGACCTGTTCACCTGGAGTGCAGCAGACATGCCCGGTTTGGATCCAGAAACTGCCTGTCACCACTTGACAATCGATCCAGCTGCCCGCGCCATCGCCCAGCGAAGAAGGAAACAGTCTGAGGAAAAGGCACAGGCTGCCGAAAAACTTGTACAAGACCTCTTAGAGGCAAATTTTATTTCCGAGGCCAGGTATACAACCTGGCTCTCAAATATTGTACTTGTTAAAAAAAAGTAATGGAAAGTGGCGTATGTGCATTGACTACACCGATCTCAACCGGGCTTGCCCAAAAGACGCATATCCACTACCGAGCATAGATAAGCTTGTAGACAATTCTGCCGATTTCAAGCTCTTGTCCTTCATGGACGCATATTCGGGATACAACCAAATCCCAATGGCGGACGAGGACAAGAGATATACGGCATTCATGACCTCCTCGGGGAATTATTACTATAACGTAATGCCCTTTGGACTAAAGAACGCTGGGGCCACATACCAGCGCATGATGAACAAAGTCTTCCGATCAGAAATCGGTGACATGCTCGAAGTATACATGGACGACATGATCGTCAAGTCCCAAGAGGAATCCTACCACACCACCCACTTGCGCAAGGTGTTCGACCAAGCTCGAAAGTGCAAAATGCGTTTTAATCCAGAAAAATGCACCTTCGGCGTACGAGCAGGAAAATTCCTCGGATTTTACCTCACCGAAAGAGGAATAGACGCAAACTCGGACAAGTGCCGAGCACTCGTGGAATTCCCCACGCCGCGGTCGAAGAAGGCAATACAGTCCCTCAACGGGATGCTCGCGTCCCTCGCTCGCTTCGTAAGCAAATCCGCCCAGCACGCCCTGCCTTTCTTTAAATTACTTAGGAAGGAGGCTAATTTCGAATGGACGGACGAATGCGAGCAGGTCCTTGCCCATTTCAAACAAGCTCTATCCGAACCACCAGTATTGTCCCGACCAGAGCGCGGGGAAACCATATACCTATACCTCTCCGTGGCCAACGAAGCAGTAAGTGCAACACTTATTCGCGAAACTACTGACGGGCAGAAACCCATCTACTTCACCAGTAAGGCCCTACAAGGGCCCGAAGTTAGATACACACAGATAGAACGGGTAGCCCTTGCCCTCATAATCACCGCGAGGAGACTCAAATATTACTTCCTGGCACACACTGTCGTCGTCAGAACCGACCAGCCTATTAGACAGCTGTTAACCCGACCAGATATGGCGGGCAGGATGCTAAAATGGTCCCTCGAACTGGCCGAGTTCGACATTCAATACGAAGGGAGGAAAGCCCTCAAGGCGCAGGTCCTGGCCGACTTCGTGGCAGAGATGACCCCAGAACCATCCCCCCCGGGAGGAACACAGAGGTGGATCATCTATGTGGATGGTGCATCAAGCCCCTCGGGCAGTGGAGCAGGAATAATCCTCAAAAACGAAGAAGGGACCCTGATCGAAGTGTCCCTGGTCCTCTCATTCAATACATCCAACAATCAAGCCGAATATGAGGCCTTCCTCGCAGGATTACGACTAGCCAAAGACGTCGGCGCGAAGAAAATAAAAATCTGCGCTGATTCCCAACTCGTGGCGTCTCAAGTGCGAGGAGAATTCCAGGCGAAGAACGACCAACTAGCCGAATACTTGGCCGTGGTAAAAGACACAATGGCGGAGTTTGAAGCATGGGAAGTCCAGCACGTCCCGCGCGAACAGAATACCCGAGTAGACATCCTCTCCAAATTAGCCAGCACCAGAAAAAAAGGTGGAAACAAATCCGTCATACAAGAAACACTGGTCAGCCCGAGCATTACAAAGTCCAACCTGGTAGATGTTAACGTCATCGGAGACCCCCATTGCTGGATGACCCCGATATACAATTACCTCACCAGTGGGGAACTTCCCGGAGACAGTAAGGAAGCCAGTGTAATTAAACGACGAGCCTGCTCGTACGTACTGGTCGAGGACAAGTTATACCGACGAGGGTTCTCCATTCCCCTATTAAAATGTGTCGACGAGGCCCAGGTCCCCGAAATCCTACAAGAAATCCACGAGGGCATCAACGCACAACACTTAGGGGGAAGATCCTTGGCTCGAAAAGCTTTGCGTGCAGGATATTACTGGCCGACCATGCAGCAAGACGCCAAAGAACACGTGCAAAAATGTGACCGTTGCCAGCGCCACGGGGACATGCACTTGGCACCCCCCAACGAGTTGAAGACCCTCTCCTCGCCGTGGCCCTTCGCCTGGTGGGGGATGGACATCCTAGGCCCCTTTACAATGGGATCTTATCAAAACAAATTCCTAATCGTGGCCGTAGACTACTTCACAAAATGGATTGAAGCCGAAGCGCTCGCCAAGATCACAGCCTTCAACATACTGCGTTTCTATAAAAGAAACGTCCTCGCCAGATTCGGGGTACCGCAGGCCCTCGTGACCGACAACGGAACCCAATTCACGGACAGAAAATTCCAAGACTTCGTCGCCAAATTGGGAACGAAACAACACTTTACTTCGGTTGAGCATCCTCAGACCAACGGGCAAGCGGAGGCCGCGAACAGAGTAATCCTACGCGGATTGAAGCGAAGACTAGGCGAGACCAAGAAGAGGTGGGTCGAGGAGCTCCACAGCGTCCTTTGGGCGTACAGGACAACACCTCACTCCACCACCGGGGAAACCCCTTTTCGACTAGCATATGGAACAGAGGCGGTAATACCGGTGGAGATAAGGGAACCCTCGAGAAGGACAGAAGCTCCCCTCGACGAAGAAATGAACAACGAGGCTCTACGCGAGGAGCTCGATCTGGTCGAAGAAATAAGATCAGGGGCTTCCCTCCGCGAGGCCACGTTGAAACAACAAATAACGTTGCGACATGACGCCAAAGTCATAAAACGCGACTTCCCCGTAGGCAGTCTGGTCCTGCGCAAAAACCAGAAGGATTCTCGCGAAGGGAAACTAGCAGCGAACTGGGAAGGACCTTATAGGATCAAGTCCAAAACGGGCACGGGAGCGTATTACTTGGAAACACTGGACGAAAAACAACTTGCTCGACCATGGAACGCTGAAAAACTCAAGAAATACTATAGCTAAGTCCTCAACCACGAGGACAGACAAGTCGCTGTCATAATCTACCCAAAACGGGAAGAATCGCGCGACCATCGTACCGTGCCCTGGTGAAGTACGACACGCATTACAACGCCGGCCAGCTTCTGCTCTTTGTGCGAGCAGATCCTGCGCACAACGGGGATACCTCGACCGAGCTCCACAGTTGCCGCACCATTCAGGCAGGACACCCAGCTCGCGATGGGAACAGTCCAAGCCTATGAGACTAGTACATCAAACGAAGTCCTAGCCTCATCGCGGGCGGAACCACTCTGCCCTCCTCGGTAGGTTTTACGCCTAGCCGAGGACACACGCACACATAAACAAAAAGAGAAAAGTTCATATAAAACGTCCACAAAATCCAAATATATTAAAGTACTGGCCACGACCAAAGAATGTCGTAAATACAAAAGGGGCAGCGCCCATACACAGTAATAAATACAAATCGATAAGGGCACGCAGGCCCACAAAAACATGCTAAAAATAACAAGTCCTACCCTGCGACTTCACTCTCCTCCTCCGCGGGTACAACTTTACCGTCCACTACCGAGCTGAACAGACCCATTCCATCCGTCAGGAGCTGCACGTCGGAGTTGAGGGCCACCATCTGCTCCTTTGTTGCGTTAAAGCCGAACTCAGCCGCTCTCAGGTTGTCCTCACCAAGGATCCTGATTCTCCCGATCAGATCAGCCCGCGACTTCAAGGATTGTTCGTCATCTGTTTCGTCCTGAACGACGGAGGTCAAGCCTTCCAACTCGGCGATCCTCGCCTGCAATTTCTTCCTCTCCTCATCAGCATTGAGCGCGGCCAGCTTAAGCTGAGTCACCTCCGCCTGGAGCATCACTCTGTCCTCCTAATGACCTTTGAACTGCTTCAAATCATTGAACAGTTTGTTGTTTTCTACCTCTAGCTCGGCCACTCTGTTCTGGGATGTCACAAGGCTCGGCCGAGTAGCGGCTTCGTCGTCTGCGAGTACCAGGGCAGCTTCAAGTACCCTAAACATACCCGCCGCGTCCTGACACAGCTGCTTCCTCCTCACTTTGGAATTAGCATTCAGGATAGCCACGCCTTCAGACTCATGGACTTCAATCGAATCCCCTTCAGCGAACAGGTCCCGGCGAGTATAGCAGGCGGGCAGGACAAGATGACCGACGCCAGAACCGCCCGGACCAGCGGCCACAGAAGCCCCCGCGGCATCTCTCTTCCGTTTATGGGAACCCTCCGGAGTCAGCGGCGTTGAGGCTCTCTCCGGGTCAGGGGAAGGTCCAGCGGTAAAACTCTCTATCACCGTCTGCTTGGATACACCGGTCTTGACACCTGCGGTCGCTTTCCTATGGACTTTAGCCGTCTGCGACCTCATCAAAAATTCTCGCATATCAGCCATCATACCTGCGAAGACACACAACAAGTCAGGACGAGAAGAACTTAAAGAGATAAAACAAAATAGTGAAGCATACCAAGCAAGGTCATAGCATCTTCATCGTTATCACACTCAAGGAGAGCTTTGACATTAATATATCTAGCTGCTCGGACAGGGCCATCCTCCCCGACCAGCTGATTCCCATCCCGATCGACGACATAGGCCAGAGAGAAGCTCTCCACGTAGGCGTGAAGGATCCTGTACGACTCCTTATCAGCCGGGCAATGCTGCTCATGCTTCACTAAGAACTGATCTGTCCGGCGTTTAAAATGGGTGTAGACCCATTCCAAAGGAAAGATGGAGACCACACTGTCCCTCTCCCGACCATCCAACATCATCTTCTCAACGGTCAAGATGCTCCTCTTCGCCTCCTCAGTCACAGGCCTCACGACCAGAAACCTGTCCTTGAAGTTGTGGATCGAGTCAGAGTACGGCCAGAACAACCTAGTCTGCTGCTTAAACGATACCCAACTCTATTTCGACCCCGTCGTGCTCCGCTGAATCTGGAAGAGGCAGAAGAAGAGGTCCGTGGTCGCTCCGATATTGAGATAACGACATACCAACTCAAAGGCCCTTATAAAAGCTAAGGCGTTTGGATGAAGCTGGGACGGGCACAAAGCCAAATAGACAAACAGGGAAGATTGGAAATCAGTGAAAGGAAGACGCATCTTAGCCTCCGCGAACGCGAACTCATACATGGGAAAACGAAGCCCAGGGTACGAGGAACAGATTCTATCGTGTTCCCTAGGACGAAAAGCTTTCCAGGCCCGCGGAGCACCCTCGTCGCGCCTCTCCAACATGTCGAAGTCCCGTATCTCCTCCTCGGAGAGAGTTGATCAAAAAGACAAAGGTTCATGCCCAAGTCAGTCAAGGTCCCCTCCTGCGACCTTGATATTCGAATAGTCTGCGGGCACACCTGTGTCCTCGGGTCCTTCCTGAGAGTCGGGCACAACGTCATCGCGGGGTTCAGCCATTTTCACCTGAAAAGCAGAGGAAGAGAAGTGAATTAGACATCCATGATCAAATCCACCCTTCCACCACTAATCAAGTGAAAGGGCGTTAACGAGTCCGAGTACAACTGCATGTTCGCCTAAACTGCCTACAAATAGCTAAGAGAGGAAGTCTCCGCGACCAGGACTCACAGAAGCCCACGCGAGGACGCGTGTTCGCCCCAAACTCACACTAAAGTCCGAACAGGCCTAGTGCCCGACTACAAACTAAAATCTACACCTAACCAGGTTCTACAAAGATCTACGCTAACAATTCCTACAAATTTCTGGAAATTCATAAAGTTCATCATGTTCTTCATAAAATTTCCTAGAATTCATGTGTTCATCAAAGAACACATGAACTTCAACCGGAAAACTTATGAAACTATCCAGAAAAGAAGAGGGAACTTACAAGTAGAAGAAGAAGTTGACGGCGGCGAAGAGAAGCTCCGGCGAAGACTAATTGCAGAGCAAACAAGAGCAAAGAGTGAAAAACTTGTGAAATTATAAAAGTAAAACTTTTCCCCACCTTTTTAAAGCCATTTGATCGTGGGGAATCGTGAAGGTCATCATAACCTATACGCCCCTAGGACTGACAAAGGCTATAAATGCACACCATGTGTCACAAAAATTCTTCGCCTGGTTCAACGCAGAAAATACACTAACACTTGGCCCATGCGAGCAAGCCTCTCCGTCAAAGTGAACACGTCCGAGCAGAAATGCTCGCCAAAAAACTCTTTTCTCCGAGGACGTTACAAACCTTGATCAACATTACGCGCTAGTAACTAACGACCACATCTGGTAGGGGCACGAATGGAACACTCTACGCGAGTAACCACTTCCCCGACAACAAGTTCGAGGTCACAACAGTGTAAAGTCATTACTCTTCGACAGAGCAACGACTTGGGGGGCTCCTGTTCTGGACCGGGCAAGGCTTCCTACCCTTAAGGGCCAGGCCCAATCCATCATAACTGAGGAACAGGCCCAATAGGCACAATATAGCCGTTGGGCACAATATGACCGTTGGGCACAATATAGCCGTTGGGCACAACATAGCCGTTGGACACTGTAACAGCCCGATTTTGATATTTCCATTTTTGTGTTGATTGATTCTATTTGGTGGAGTCTTTTATTTAATTGGGCAATAATTATGTTATTTGTGATATTGGTGTGTGAATATGTTATGTTTGCATATTATGTGATTTTACCGTTTTTGAGAGTTTGCGGGGAATATTAAATTGGAGGGTATTTTAGATATTTCACATTTAATGATAGTTAGTTAGTTAGTATATATTTTGAGAAAATATAAAGAAATAGAAAGAAAGAAAAGTATAAGAAAGAAAAAGAATAGAAATAGAAAGTTAGAGGTGAGAAAGAGAGAAAAACAGAATTTTGAGAGAAAAAGGAGAAAAGAGAAGAGCAAAGAGAAAAGTGTGGAAAATCACCAAGATCAATCTTTTGGAGTCGATTTAATCGGGTAAGGGTGTGAAATATTGTTATCCTAACTTTGTGTATGATTATGTATGTGTTTTGTGTGGATGTTTTGGTTGGTTTTCCATATGTTTCCGTTTATGCCGTATTTGACGAAATCGATAGAAACCGATGTTTTTACGGTCGAAAAGTCGTATAAATACATGTGTTGGTTGGATATATGTATGTGAGCTGCTGTTTAAAGTTTCATGAAGTTTGGTTATGTTTTGGTTAGTTTTCGGTATGTTTCCGTTGTTGTTTCCGTTTAGGTCGAATTGTAGGAAATCGATAGAAACCGATGTTTTCACGGATGAATTTCGAAATAAATTACGTAGTTGTATCGAGTAAGGTTAGGTCATCGTATAGCATGCTTTTTATTCAATTTGGTGATGTTTGAAAATTCTGGTTTTTAAAAGGTTGAAATTTAATCGAAAAATCGAACGTCGTAGAAATTTCGTTTATGTGTTCTAAATTGTTCTTATGTATTTGGTGGTTGCGCGTATATGTTTGTTTCGGTGAAAATGTTCGATTTAGTCGAGTTTCGGGCATTTCGGAAAAGTTACAGCAAGTGTGTAAATTGAGAAATCTGATTTTTGAGAAAAACAGGGCTATGAATCGATACATAACAGCTATGTATCGATACGAAATGATTTATGTATCGATACATAACCCTTATGCATCGATACATACTGAAGAAATTTGAGAAAACAACATTTTCACTACAGCATGCGTCTATACATGCGTGCTATGTATCGATACATGTGGCCTCTATGCGTCGATACATAAGCCTATGTATCGATACATACTGTGCTGAATCAGAAAATTCTGGTTTGTCGGGGAAACTTCGGAAATTCATATCTCTTGAACCGTAAGTCGGTTTTGACCCCCGTTCGAAGCGTTGGGAAGCTAACGAGATGTTCTTTCTAGGAAAAATATTTTTGAGGTCTAAACCTGGTCCAATTGGAACAGTATTTTCGAACCGTTTCGTAGTGTCGGGCCTCCGGTTTATGTTTTCGCGTTATTTTGAAATATACATATCTTCTTCGTTGTTTATCGGATTTAAGTGTTCTTTATATCGAATCGAAGCTGTGGGTGAGTAATTTTTGTTGATGATGGAAAATATTAGTTTTAGCCGACTTTTAACCGACTTTTCTGGTAAACCGTAAATCGAATTGTTTGGTTATTTGTGAAAACGTTCGGTTGCCGTTTGGCACAATGGATGTGAATGTATGTGGGTTGTGTGTGATGAATGCATGACTATATTGTGAATATGTATGCATGTCAAGAGTGTCAAGAGTCATGTTGTATGTGAAGCATCATGATTGCATTCTTGCATTGTGGGGTTCTAAGATGAATCCGTTGTAACGTCGTAAGCGTTTTGAGAGGTGGGGGCGATGATTACAAAAGATTGTAAGCCTTTTGAGAGGTGGGAGCAATCGGATTGTAAGCCTTTTGAGAGGTGGGGGCAATCCATAAACATTGTAAGCCTTTTGAGAGGTGGTAGCAATGGGTGAACATCGTATGCCCGACGGGGAGTTACACTAAGTAACGAGCGATGGTTCCAATAAGTTCTTCAATTGAACTTGAGATGAAATGAGTCGGTACCGCATTGCATTTGCATAGAGTCGTGAGTCGGTCTCTATGATTTGCATTGGTCATCCTTGTATTTGTGCATGGGTGAATGAACATGAATATATGTGTTTATGTTGAATGATAAGCATTGTGATGAATATGCTTGGTTTTGTATATAATATATATATATATATATATATATATATATATATATATATATATATATATATATATATATGCCTTGCGATGTATATTGAATGGGATGTGATGAATTGTGATAAGAATTGTATCATTGTAATGATGCATTGAAGAATGAATATAATATGTATGTTTATGTGGAATGGTAGAATGGTGAGAATGTGTTATGTGTATACTTTTGTGTTGAGATATATGATTATATGCATTGTTATTATGATAATATTTCTCACCCTTCTGCTGTTTTATGATGCTCTACGAGGCATTGCAGATTAGGTATCTGGTGGTCTTTTGTGAAGTGTGTCTTCATACCTTTTTGGTCGGTTGGCTCTGATATGTAGCACCGGGTAGCTAGGACGTTTTGATCTTATTGTGATACATTTGCATATGTATCTTACTGATGAATTTGTGTATATAAATATAATGTATATATATGTATATGTTGATGTATATATGTGGTTGTTATTCAATATTTTAGATGTTTCCGCTTTTATTCTAAATATTGAGATGTGGGTATAAGGACTGAGATCCTTTGTTGTTTGAAAGTTACCCCACTGTTGCATATCTTTGTGAGCAGGTGTTGTATGTGTTTAATTTCAAGCATAATGTGACATACCTTTTTATGCCGTGTTTACAATTAAACTCTGATGAAATTTCCAATACGTGCCTAAATGATTTATTTGATTATTTGGGGGTATAGAAAGGGGGTGTTACAGACACAATATGACCGTTGGACGTGTGCCCCTCACGCGCAGAATAGTTCACGCGTCTAACTGCCTCACCGGATATTGCGGGAACAGTTAGAAGACCACGCGCTTTGTTCGCCACCCATCTATCTATAAAATACCCCTCACTTGAGAGGGGCAGGTATCACGAATCATATACTTGACTTCTCTTACTTGCTTTCCCTTTTCTTTGACCAAATACTTACTTTGGCATCGGAGTACCTTGCAGGTACCTCCACCTCCTTTTCTCTCCAATAAGCAGCTGCACTTGCCCTACACGAAGGCCGCGACGATCTCCTTCTGGTAATCTCCGATCAAATATCATCATATTTAATTAGTTTCATTTGAATATTTAAATTTCTTAAAGTTTTTTCAAACTACTGTGATACAACTAATAAAACCTGCTTGTACTACAACATGAGATAATTGTAACTAATTTTTGTTCCAACATTGTTTAAGATTGTAAGTTTGTAGTAATTATGTAATAACTCAGTTGCACATATTGAGCATAACCATTCATTAATTTGCATTTCTACTGTTGCACCCTTTGGTTGTGTTGTTGCTAGAATTGTTTGTTACTACTACATTCATGCTATTTTCTTTCACTACATTGCATTCAACATTGCTTCATTACTGATATTTTGATTTTATAGGTTAAACATCATAGTAGATTCTCATCAATACCTTCATGAATCAAGTCTTGAAAAAAAGGTACATAAGCAATTAATGTTTTTGTCATATACTTATTGTATTGATGGCACTACATATTGTTTTATAAAATTTTTACAATTACTTTTATGAAATTCATTTTTTTGCTAAACACTTTATTTCCATAATGCATTTATGTTTACCTTATCAATGTAGGGAAAACAACTTCAACTCTGTAATTAATGATGTTACATTGTGTAGACAACATTCATCCAAGCGTGCTAGATTCCGTAGATTTCAAATTCTTAAACAGAGAAAATTTATACGCTTTAAACATAACAACCCGACTACAACAAGTACCCTTCAACCGGTAGAATCCCCATATCTGAAATTTCACTAGGAACTTTCAATTCTACCTATCCACATACTCAACCTACTCCATCAATACGTGATATTAAACCTCCTCCAAAATTATCCAGCACGAAACACACTGGCACAAACCTACTCTCTAAGTTCTCCAGCATTGTAAACAATGTACATGATGAAAATCATAATTCATCCAATCTGCCTCAAACACAACTCACAACTTAACTCCAACTTTGTACATGCTTTTACAACTCCTAATATGTAAGTAATACAATTTACGCTTCAAATTATATATGTTTTACTACATTTATAACTCAAAGAATGTAAGGTTTCGGTCGCTATATAAATAGCACGACAACATGTACTGCACAACTAAAATGTGTTGGAGGTCGTCCAAATAAGGGACTTCATTTGCCGGTAAGAGCACAGAGCCTTATGCAACATGATCAAAAGAACATCCTCTCACCTCAACCTATATTGCAGAGCCATCAATTGAATCATCATGTGTAAGCATTTAGGATTATATATATACTTTACAATAAATTGCTATAAGAATTATGAATCACAACTTTTTTTTCTCTAATTTTTGAAAACAGAACTGCTAATCAGAGTTCCCCCGTAGGAAGCATCAGTTCAAGCAAAACCTCTGACCAAGTAAAACGTGGCAGAGGCCGTCCCAAGAAGGATCTTCATCATAATGTGTTCAATGACAGTCCTTTCAATGTCATCGCACCTAAACCATCGTATCCGGCTCAACATACAACTCCCCCTCCGTAAGTTAATTAATTTTCTAGTTATTGTTTTGCACATATGCTTTAATCTTTAGATAACATTTACTTGTGGGAAGCAGCCCTCCACGTATTCATTCTGCTACTGTCGACATTCAATCAAATAAGAAATCTTCCACATCCACTTACACCTCCACCATTTTTAGTCCTATTGTTAACTTGGACTTCGAAAGTGATGATGATGAAGATTCAGACTACGATCCATTCTTAAGTATGTATCACTATCTAAATTTTTGTTATGAATTTTAGTTTCTACTTAAATGTTTATGCCATTAATCTAAATTAATAAATGTAATAGGCCAACATTCTGATGATGAATCCAACTTTGAAAATGAAGACATGTATCCACTGTTTTCAACCGCCAACCAACCAGACTTAAACAACCAAGGTATACCTTATATTAGACAATCATGCAAATTTAACTTTAGCTCTTTCAAATAATTATTTCTTATTCTATTGCAACCATGCAACAGAGTACTATGACTTGGGTGATGCTATGCTTGAGTGTCAGCATTGTCAAGCCTTAATGTGGTACCCAGAAAGAATGGATAAACATAAACATTCAGCAAATCCAAAATTCAGCTTGTGTTGTGGAAATGGTAAAGTCGAACTTCCATACTTAAAAGAGCCCCCACAGATATTATTACATTTTCTATTTGATAAAGATGCAAAAGAGAGTAAACATTTCCAGGACAACATACGAACTTATAACATGATGTTTGCGTTCACATCACCTGGGGTAAAACTGGATAACAAATTTAATAACGGACATGGACCACCAACAATACGCATTCAAGGTCAGACTTGTCATCGTATTGGGAGTTTATTTCCACCTGAAGGACATCCACCTAAATTTGCCCAGCTTTACATATTTGACACAGAAAAAGAAATCAACAATAGAATGGACGGACTACGGTACATTTCTTTTATAAACTCCTCTTCATAGGCATAATAATATTTCACTTGGATGATATAGGGACATTTATTCAATTGTTCAATTTATTCAGTTTGATGGCATACGGTACCATTTATTATATTGTTCTAACATCCCATTTTTTTATGTCTGCTTTGTTGAATGATATAGGGACAAACAAAAATTTGATCCCCTGGTTGTCAAATCACTGTCTGATATGTTGTACAAGCATAATACCCATGCAAAGAGTTTTCTCATGGCAAGACAAAGATTAAATGAAGGAAATGTGCATAATTTGCCACTCCGATTAATTGCAAATTGAACTACAGATGGACGAGTCTACAACCAACCTACTGTTTCTGAGGTGGCTGCATTAACTGTTGGTGACATTGACACAGGTGAAGAAATAGACATAATAATGCAAAAGCAAGGAGGAAAATAAAATGCATACATCAGTTTCATACAAGCTATATGGCTTTACAATATCCGTTGATCTTTCCATATGGAGAAGATGGTTACAGACCTAACGTGGCTCACCGAGAGCTTGGCATTTTTTATGATAATCCAAGGAATAGGCTTACTATTCGAGAATGGCTTGCATTTCATATTCAAAAAAGGTCCCACGAGGGTAAGACACTCTTATCATCAAGGAGATTGTTTCAACAGTTTTTGGTAGGTGGTTACTCAATGCTTAAAGGAGAAAGATTGAGATGGCTAAGAAACAATCAATCCAAACTTAGGGTGTCAAAGTATAAGAACCTTGATCAAGATGGAACCCAAGGTAATACACCTGGTTCAAGCACAGGAAAAAGAGTTATTTTACCATCATCTTATATTGGAAGTCGGAGATTTATGGATCAGTTGTACTATGATGGAATGACAATTTGTAGTAAGGTTGGATTTCCAGACCTATTTATTACATTCACTTGCAACCCTAACTGGCATGAGATTCAGAGAGCATTACTTCCTCTAAACTTGAAGCCACACGATAGACCCGACATAATTACTAGGGTTTTCAAAATGAAGTTTGATAGTCTACTAGCAGACGTTACAAAAAAAGGTGTCCTTGGGAAGGTTCTTGCATGTAAGTTAATTCATAGTTATAAAATTTTAATACATATTTCTTATTTTATATGTTTCTTATTCCAAGTCATTTTAACATTGTTCAAATTCATTTCAGATATGTACACCATTGAATTTCAAAAAAGAGGTTTGCCACATGCCTACATTCTTATATTTTTGCATCCATCAAATAAATATCCAGCACCAGATGATATTGATAAAATTATATCTACTGAGGTACCAGATCCCATTAAAAATCCAAAATTGTATACTTTGGTGAAAAATCACATGGTTCATGGGCCTTGTGGTTTGGCAAACCCAAAATGTCCATGCATGAATGATGGAAGGTGTTCCAAGTATTATCCAAAGAAGTTTCAAAATGTCACCATAGTTGATCAAGATGGTTATCCGGTGTATAGAAGAAGAGATAATGGATTTACCATCGAAAAGAATGGCTTAAAGCTAAACAGCGGTTATGTTGTTCCTCACAACCCAAGTTTATTAATGAACTATGAGGCACACATCAATATGGAGTGGTGCAATCAAAGTACTTCTGTTGTGAAAAACGATGTCTATAAGCAAAGTATAAATGGTTTCTTGGTGATCAAGAACCAAAAACAAGGGTTAAGGTTTAACGGGAAAAGAAACCAAGAAGAAGAAAAAGAAGAGAACAACAAGGATTGGGCACATATAATTCTGTTTACTATTCACTTTCTCATTAAAGTTTACAAATGATTACAAGTGAATATCACAATTTGCCACACTCAACAAGCTGAGTGTACTAGCCTATTTATAGACTAACTAGGTAACTTGCAGCCCAAGAAACCTAAACAATTCAGACCTTAACACAAGGCCCAATTCGACAGGATAACATTTCGACACTACAAACTAGAACAGACTTCGACTACAGTTTGTAACCATCAGGCATCAGCATGTGAACAGGCTTCGACAGCATGCTTGCCTCCTGTCGAAAACATGAAAGCTTCTCCTTCGACACAGCATGAGTTCGACCCAAATCTCACAAATCTCCACCTTGGATCTAACTCAGCAACGAGGGAATCAACATGCTTTCATCATGCAACTTTATCAACTGCATATAGTGGAAGAACTTGCAACTTGGCAACGTCTTGGTGATCATATCAGCAGCATTATCTTCAGTCAAAACCTTCAGCACCTGGACTTCACCATGCTCGATTATCTCTCTAACAAAATGCAGTCTCACATCAATGTGCTTAGTTCGCTCATGATAGGCTGAATTCTTCGACAGGTGTATTGCACTTTGACTATCACATTTAACAGTGATACTTCGACCTTGAAGTTTCAGTTCCTTTGCAAAACCTTCAAGCCACAATGCTTCCTTCACAACTTCAGTGAGGGCAATATATTCAGCTTCAGTGGTTGATAAGGCAACAACCTTCTGAAGCGTCGCTTTCCAACTGATTGTTGTGCCAAACATTGTGAAAACATATCCAGAAATAGACTTTCTGGAATCTATACAACCTGCATAATCAGAGTCAACAAATCCTTCGATTTCGACTATGCTATCACCATCACAGGCTCCACCATAAATCAAGACTCTTTTCAGAGACCCATTTATGTACCTGAGAATCCACTTTACAGCTTGCCAGTGCACCTTTCCAGGATTGGCCATATACCTGCTCACAAGGCTCACTCCATATGCTATATCTGGCCTCGTACAGACCATATCATACATCAAAGAACCCACTACACTAGCATATGGAATGCTATTCATATAGATTCTTTCAGCTTCAGTACTCGGACTTTGAGTAGTACTGAGCTTAAACTGAGGATTAGTAGGTGTCACAACAGGCTTTGAATTCGACATACCAAACTTGCCTAGAAGCTTCCGTAGGTATGTCTCTTGAGATAAGCACAACTTTGACTGATTTCTATCTCTCTGGATATCAATCCCAAGAATCCTGGTTGCAGCTCCCAGATCCTTCATTTCGAACTCCTTACTGAGTTCGGCCTTCACCTTCGTTACATCCTCAACACTGTTGCTAGCTATGAGAATATCATCCACAAACAGTAGCAACATAACAAGTGAGTTTCCAGGTCAAAATCTGAAGTAAACACAGTGATCTAACTGACTTCTAGTGAAACCAATGTGTGTCATGAACTTGTCGAATCTCCTGTTCCACTGTCGAGGAGATTGTTTCAGGCCATACAAAGACCTATTCAGCTTGCACTCATAATCTTCTTTACCATTTTCTGCATACCCTTCAGGTTGACGCATCATGATCGTTTCATCTAAATCACCATACAGAAATGCTGTCTTCACATCCATTTGCTTAAGTTCCAAGTCGAACTTTGCCACCATGGCCAACAGCATTCGAATGGATCTATGCTTTACAACAGGTGAGAACACATCATTGAAGTCGAATCCTTCTTTCTGAGTGAACCCCCTAGCAACCAGCCTCGCCTTAAAGCGCTTCGACGTCACTCCTTCGATTCCTTCCTTGACCTTGAAAATCCACTTACAGCTGACTAACCTTGCTCCTGCAGGTTTCTCAATCAACTCCCAAGTGTTATTATCATGAAGAGATTTCATCTCGTCATTCATGGTTTTTCGCCATTCAGTCTTGTTTCGACTCCTTATAGCTTCCTTATAATCTCTAGGTTCTTCGTTAAGTACCTCACTTGCAGAGATTAAGGTAAAAGCTATAAGATCTGCATAACCAAGTCTCTGAGGTGGCTTGATGACTCTTCTCGACCTATCTCTTGCTAGTAAGTAACCATCAACAGTTTCCTCAGCCTCTTCAGCATCTTGCTCTTCGACTTCATCAGGGCTATGCACTTCAGCATCATTATGCTCCACCTCAACAGGCATCTCTACCTGTTCCAGCTCCTCTTCAGAGATTTCTGCACTTCGACCAACATCACCAGTTTTCTTGAAAGCCATTTCGACCTCATTGAAAACTACATCACGACTTGTGATACATCTTCTGTGACCTGGTTCTAGGCACCACAGCCTATAACCCTTGACTCCCTCAGGATATCCAAGGAACATGCATCTCAGAGCTCTAGGTTCGACCTTGTCTTGCCTAATGTGAGCATAGGCTAAACAACTAAATACTCTCAGTTTGTCGAGATCTGGTGGATGACCTGACCAAACTTCTTCAGGTGTCTTCATTCCCAGCGCAGTCGAGGGACATCTATTTATCAGATAAGCTGCTGTTGAAACAGCCTCTGCCCAAAACACCTTCTTCAATCCAGCACTAACCAACATGCATCTAACCCTTTCAAGGATTGTTCGATTGAATCTCTCAGCTAAGCCATTTTGTTGAGGAGTACCCGCTACAGTCTTATGCCTTGCAATCCCAGACTCAACACAGTAACTGTCGAATGCTTCGTTGCAGAACTCAAGGCCATTGTCGGTTCTCAACCTCTTAACCTTTCTGCCAGTTTGAGTTTCGACCAGAACCTTCTAGCTTTTGAAATTCTCAAAAGTTTCATCCTTCGTCTTCTGAATGAATACCCATAGCTTTCTGGAATAGTCATCAACAATGGATAGAAAATACCTTGCACCTGAGTGTGAAGGATTCCTTGCAGGCCCCCAAAGATCAGCATGAATGTAATCAAGGGATCCATGTGTTCTTTGCTTGCCTTTGTTAAACTTCGCCCTACAGGATTTACCAAATACACAAGATTCACAAAACTCCAGCTTTTCGACTTTGTCACCTCCTAGCAGGTTCTGCTTCCCTAATTCGACCAGGCCTCTTTCGCTGACATGGCCCAATCTCATGTTCCATAATTCTGTCTTCGACACAGGTTTCATGGATACAACATTTGTCGAACCACTTACAACCTCAGCCTCAAGGGTATACAAGCCTTGTTTCTTCACGCCTCTCAAGACTTCCTTCGACCCCTTCATGACTTTCAGGATACCTTGCTCTCCTTGGAAAACATACCCCTTTCTGTCGAATTCACCAAAAGAAATTAAATTCCTCTTAAGATCAGGTACATACCTAACCTCAATCAATAGCTTTATTGACTCATCATGGAGCTTGAATCTAACAGATCCAATACCTGCAATCTTGCAAGCTTTATTGTTCCCCAGCAGCACTGATCCATCATCTTGACCACACAATTCTTCAAACACATTCTTGTTTGGAGTCATATGCCAAGTACATCCAGAATCCATAATCTACTCTTTGCAAGAGTTGTTGCTCGACACCACAAGGACATCAGATGATTCATAACCATCTTGCACTATAGCTGCATTCCCATTGTCCTTACCTCCATGATTATTCAGGCGCTCAGGGCACACCTTTCTTGTGTAACCCTCCTTCTTATAATGATAACATTTGATACCAGACATATCACCACCATAAGACTTCTGCTGAACCTTTCCTTTCTTCTTATCAAACCTACCATCTTTCTTTGACGATCTTCCTTTCACGGATAACCCTTCTCCAACTGATGAAGGTTTCTGCTCCTTTCTTTCGTTCAAATCCTTCGAATACAAGGCTGCTTGAACTTCTTCAAAGGTCAGGGACTCTCTTCCATACAAGAGAGTTTCTTTGAAGTGAGCATGCGATCTTGGCAAAGCACATAACAACAACAGCGCTTGATCTTCGTCATCGATCTTCACATCAATATTTTCAAGATCAAGAATCAGCTTGTTGAACATATCCAACTGCTCAGCCAAAGCTTTGTCTTCACTAATCTTGAATGAATACAAAGCTTGCTTCAGGTACAAATGATTTACCAACGATGGTCATGTACAAGCTTTCAAGCTTCACCCATAATCCCGACGTCGTCGTCTCCTTTGATACCTGCCGAAGAACCTTATCACCAAGGCTCAACAATATTGTTCTGTGTGCTTTCTCGATCATTGCCGTCTTTTCTCTTTTCGCCAGCGCATCATCCATGGTTGCCATTCCCTTCAACGCTTCCAAACAACCCTTCTGCACCAATAGGGCTTTCATCTTCAAACTCCATAGACCGAAATCGTTCACTCCGGTGAACTTTTCAATCTCATACTTTGTTGAAGCCATCTTCTCCACGCTCACCGCACCAATTTGTTGTGAAAAACGATGTCTATAAGCAAAGTATAAATGGTTTCTTGGTGATCAAGAACCAAAAACAAGGGTTAGGGTTTAACGGGAAAAGAAACCAAGAAGATGAAGAAGAAGAGAACAACAAGGATTGGGCACATATAATTCTATTTACTATTCACTTTCTCATTAAAGTTTACAAATGATTACAAGTGAATATCACAATTTGCCACACTCAACAAACTGAGTGTACTAGCCTATTTATAGACTAACTAGGTAACTTGCAGCCCAAGAAACCTAAACAATTGGATCCTTAACATAAGGCCCAATTCGACCGGATAACATTTCGACACTACAAACTAGAACAGACTTCAACTACAGTTTGTAACCATCAGGCATCAGTATGTGAATAGGCTTCGACAACATGCTTGCCTCTTGTCAAAAACATGAAAGCTTCTCCTTAGACACAGCATGAGTTCGACCCAAATCTCACAACTTCAATAAAGTACCTCTTCATGTACATCAACAAGGGTTCTGATAGAATTTCAGCAGTTTTAGTTCCAACCAATTATCGGGATAGCGATGCTGATGAAATCAAATAATATCTCGATTACAGATACATATCCCCGAGCGAATCGTGTTGGTGAATATTCTCTTATTCTATTCATGGCAGGAAACCCGCTGTAGAAAGATTGTTTTTTCACTTGGAAGGCGAGAATTCTGTTTACTATAAAGACTTTGAACAAATTGGAAATGTCCTGCTTAAGGCAAGTGTAACTGAGTCAATGTTTAGTTCATGGTTTGTGGCAAATACAGAATATGCAGAAGCCAAATTATTGACATATGGACAGTTTGTGTCCAAATTTGTTTATGTGAAGAAAACAAGAACTTGGAAACCAAGGAAACAAGGTTACACTATTGGTCGTTTAATTTGGGTGCCTCCAACAACTGGTGAATTGTACTATATAAGGTTGTTGTTAACTGTGAAAAAAGGTCCTACATGTTATGATGTTCTCAAAACTGTTGACGGTTTTAAACATGCAAGTTTTAGAGAAGCATGTTTTGCCAAGGGTTTTTTGCAAGATGACAAAGAATTCATTGAGGGTATAAAGGAAGCTTATAACTGGGGTTCAAGTATATTTCTGCGGAAGCTTTTTGTTACTATGTTATTGTCTGCTTCTATGAATCGTCCAGACCATGTTTGGCGTAACACATGGAAATACCTATCCGACGAAACACTTTATGATCAGAGACAACTGTCAATGAATCCATGTAATATTAACATTTGCTTAATATTATAGTTGGACTATCTACAATAAGATAATCCAATTTGTTGTTTAACTACTTTCACTTTCCATTTGTAGAGTTGTTACTGACTGATCAAGAAATTCAACAATTAACTTTGGTAGAGATTGAGAAGCAACTACAAAAAAACATAAGGAGTTTGAATGAGTTTAAACCAATGTCATATCCCAATGATTACGTGCTGGATTTCCTTGGAAATAGATTGATATACAATGAACGACAATATGATATTTCTGAGCAAACTACTAAATACCAAGACATGTATCAATCTTTGACAGGTAATTCATACTCCTTTTTAAACATTTTCGTATACCTTAATATTCATATACTTATGGGATCCTTAACAGTTTTGTATACTATTCAATAAGTCATTTTCAAACATGCTTAATATGTAATTTTCAATAAGTTGCTACTGCTACTCTACTTTAACATCCTGCTGCATCTAAAATGAAAATGCGTTCCAGCCATGTATCACTATAAATATCTTCAAAAAATTGATTAAATCTTAATATTATATTTAATATCATCATCCAAATAACCTTGTCTTCAACACACATATTATATCATTACAAAGCCAACAACATTCCTTCATGAAACTTATATCAAACAAACAACATAATAAATATTTAGAGAAACATGACACCCTGCTGCAACAAACAAAACACACATTGACAAAGAAAATTACAGCCTTCTTCACAAGACATCTTTATTTCATGGTTTCTTCACTACTTTGACATACAACCGTTCTGGAAGATTCATGAGAGTGAAATATACTGTGTCACCCCTCTTAAGTCTTCTTGCTCGTGCTAAACTGTACCAAGCCGTGCCAATGTATTTCTCAAAAACATTACGTTCCGCACTAATTACCTTGCAATCATAACGGGTTCCAACATCCAAGTCAACCATTTCAATGTATGTTTGATCCCATAAAAGACATTCCTCTGACCATTTCCTTGGAAAATGCTGAAAAATGTGAATAAAATTTTTAACCTTACTCACTTGAATGACAACAAAGGTTAGAAATAGATTTTAATACTTGCATGAAAATTTATATTAAAATATAATTCATAAAACACTAACCAACACGTTTTTCTTAGCGATTATCACAGATTTGATTTTAACCATCCATGTGTAGTTTCCAGTAGAGTTATAACCATCGTCACTATCAGAACTAAAATACCCATCAATGCTTGAAGAACTATCCAAATCCGATCCAGACAAACTATAAAAGATAAACAAACATAAGTAGTTACCTCTGACATATACATATTTACTACAAAAATTTGAAAAAGATAAAACATGCAGCACCTGCTAGCACTGGAAATTTCAATCAGCAAGCAAGACATTGTGATGTTTAGTGAAAATCCTTTGGGTAGGAATGAACTGCTATTTATATGAGAAGCAACACCTTTGTTTTTATATAAATGATATACTTCACATGTGTTTCTTAAGTCTTTCTATATAACTGGTGTGTAGGTGTAGTTAATAAATGCATGTATTTATGAATTAAGAAGGGGTAGTTGGTTTTTTAGATGTAACACGATTTGCTTCTTTGTTTTCTTTACAACCAAAAACAAACCACTCTCTATGTAAGAATTTAATGCCAGTACTATTACATGCAGATGACAAAGATTTTGCAAAACTTATTTAGTGATGAATAAGTATTTATTGTGAATCATGTACATACTTGAATATATATACAAAAACTAATTTAATACAAATTTGTTTATATTACACAATGTGTAATTTATTTAAATTCTAACTTTACGATTGTTCAACATAAATGAGCAATTCCAAATTTTTTCAGAGATTATGGAAGTTTTAAATGAACAAAAAGGCGAGGTATTTTTTTATATGGTTACGGTGGAACTGGAAAAACTTTCATGTGGAACACCCTGTCAGCAGCATTGCGTTCAAAACGTGATATTGTGTTGAATGTTGCTTCAAGTGGAATCGCAAGTTTACTCTTACCAGGAGGAAGAACGACACACTTAAGATTCAAAATTCCAGTTCCATGTTTGGAATCATCCATTTGTAACATTGAAAAAAAATCCGACCTTGCGGGTCTTTTGCAAGTCACAAAGCTGATCATTTGGGATGAGGCTCCAATGGCAAACAAATTTTGTTTTGAGGCTCTAGACAAATCCATGAAAGATATAATGGGTAATGGAAAAGATCCACGCAAAGAAATTTTTAGAGGAAAGGTTGTTGTGTTTGGTGGTGATTTTAGGCAAATTCTACCTGTTATACCAAGGGGCACTAGGTCTGATATAGTACATTCAACAATTAATGCTTCATACATTTGGGAACATTGCAAGGTTCTAACACTTACAAAAAACATGTGTTTGGAATTTGGTTATACTTCAAACAATGCAAGAGAAATTGAGACATTCTCTAAATGGATTTTACAAGTTGGGAATGGACAAATTAATGAACCAAATGATGGATATGCAGACATAACTTTTCTACCAGAGTTACTTATAACAGATTTTATGGATCCTATTGAACACATTGTTACAAGCACCTACCCCAATTTCTTGGAAAACTACACAGATTCTAATTTTCTTAGGAGTAGAGCAATTTTGGCTTCAACTATTGATATAGTTGATGAAATCAATGATTACATTACAAATCTCATTCCAGGTACTATTCTTTATAAAATACTATTCTTTTTTACATTATTGAAATGATTATCTCATTACCATGTTTTTACTTTTAGGTGATGCAAAAAACTTTTTGAGTAGTGATTCCATTGATAGATCCGAAGCAAATGACAACGATGCTTTCGAGCATTTGACACCAGAATTCTTAAACTGTTTAAAAACTTCGGGATTGCCTAACCATTCTTTGAGGTTAAAGATTAAAACAATTGTTATGTTGATCAGAAATTTAGATCAATCAGAAGGACTTTGCAATGGCACCAGATTGACAGTCACAAGGCTTGCAAATCATGTTATTGAAGCCAAGATTATTTCTGGTACACATTTAGGTAACACTATTTACATACCCCAAATTTATTTGTCTCTTTCACAATCTCCGTGGCCATTCAAATTGATTCGAAGGCAATTCCCCCATATTGTTTCCTTTGCAATGACAATAAATATATCTCAAGGGCAATCGTTAGACTACGCCGGTCTCTATTTGCCAAAAGACGTTTTCAGTCACGGACAACTATATATTGCTATATCAAGAATCAAAAGTAAGGCTGGATTGAGAATCTTAATTCACGACAAGGACAATCTTCCATGCAATCATACAACGATTGTTATATTCAAAGAAGTTTTTCACAATGTAGTGTAGGTATGCAAATTGCTCACTGTCAAAGAAGTTTTCAAAGAATTTCTGAACATAAATATTTTTTTCCCATTGACCATCTTACATTTTTTTCATGCTTTCTATTTGTTTCAAGTTCTGGTTCTGTATCATTTTATTGCAAAAGCTTTGCCAGCTTGTTGTACATGGCTATGAATCAAGTTTTCCAATATTAACTAAGATTTTTTCAGCTTTTCCTGCCTTGCCAGCACGTTATGTCTTAAGAATACAATTAATTTGTTTCTATGTATTACTTTTATAAGTAGCTCTGTACCTTGGAGAACTATTATTTTAATGTCAACTGTTTTTATTACTTTACTATTTATAGTGTTAATCTTATTACTTCAAGAATTCTCATTCGTCAATACTTCAAGAAACTTATTACTTTTATAAGTTTCTATGTATTACTTTGTTTCTATGCACAAATGTTTCTTTTCACTTCTATGTATTAATTTGTTTCTACAAGAATTCCCACAAGATCATTACTACAAACACAATTCTACATTAACAAAATAACATTTCCCACAAGATCATTACACAATCCTGAAATTTTTTGTTCCAAAAAGGCAAATTTTCCATAACTTCATTACAATTATTGATAGAGGCTTCTAAGACACAACATCAGATCAATATTAAACTTCAAAAGATTGTTTCAAAAAACATCCAAACATTCCAACCTAGGACATTGTCTTCATAATTACTACACATTAAACATTGTCTTCATAATAACTAAACATTAAACATTTTGGATATAGATACTAAACAGAACCATACAGTAATAACCACCTTCTTAGGATCTAATTCATACATTAGACATTCAATTTTCTCACAACAATTTTGTCTCCAGAAGGAACCCGAAGACAAAATCCAAGGGTATCGCCATTTCTTAGACGTCTGTTTTTCACATACTCGTACCAGCCACGCCCAAGAAACATTTCAGTATGGTACTTTCTTTCTGCCCTGTGGAGCTCACATTTATACCTTCGTCTGAGATCTCCATCAACCAACTGCATTTCCCCATTCCCGTTTAACAAGCATTCTCGAATTACTTTCTGAGGCATTTTCTATAAATATAAAAAAAATTGTAATTATATAACACACAAAATATATATATAAAATTAGGAAACTACAATAAATATATAATATCATTATATAGTACCAAAACATTTTTCCTGGCTGTTTTCACATAATGAATCTTCCTTTTCCATATATAATACCTTCTGCGGCTACCCAGTACTTTTTCACAAGCCTCTTCATCAGAACTGAAATTGAAAAAAAAATCATATCAATAACCATTTATATGATTTTAGAATTTTAAATTTATTGTAAGCATACCAGGATCATACATAATTATTACAATTTAATACCTCTCGCTATCAGATGATATTGATATGTGAGACGATACAGGAACTTCACTTGCAGGCTTCTTTCCCTTCTAACTAACTTGGTCTTCGTTTCCAGGCTTCTTCCCTTCTGATTAAGTCATTCTTGGTTTGCAGCATTCTGACCCGTAACATTTACATGGTGTTCAGATCCAGCCTTCTTTCCCTTAACGTCTTTCATTCTAGCAGATGATGATCCACTTTTCCCTTCTGTCTTCCAACCACCAACAACACTTGAACCTCAAGTAGTGGAGACTTTAGCTTTTCCTTTACCTTGCTTTGAAACAACACCAGCTTGCTCTGCCTCAATGTGTGCATTGTCCATCGACAAACGTCTGCAAGCATCTTCTACACCCAGTTTCTCAATTCCTCTACGCATTTAACAAAACAACATACAGTAGAGTCACTATATTATTTAACCAATTATGTTACAATCAACATATATAGATTAAAATAACGGAACTGACCTTCCTTCACATTTTGAGCTCTCTCCCATCTCTTTAAGATTCCTGAATTCTTGAAAAGACATCACCTTTTCCTTTCCATTTCTGCAATCAGACTGATCTTGATAATCCAAATACAATAAATGCAGCTTCATCTCTCTCCTCTTTTCATCCCTAGCCTGCTGATGCGCTGAGGCGCTTCGATCACAAAAGGAAATAATATATTTCCAAAAATTAGGTTACCAAACAGTCACAATTTAACATACAAAACCATAATACTAAACTAACACATATTTTAGACGAAGACTATGATCATAACAATAAAATAACAGCTTATAACTCCAAAGAAACAACACTTCTATGGACCTTCACATCCAACCTTATAAAAAACCGATCCTGAACATGCACATATAATACACAAAAACATTTTAGATAAAAAACATTATAACTCATTTAGAACTATCAAAACGATTCTCCGAACACATTTACTCTAGAATCGGTTAAACCCACACATATAAAGTACAACATTACACAGACCACCACAAAAACTCCTTTTCCATATGATTCTACAATGACATACCTCTTCAGATGAGATGACTGTATACTGTTTGACATTCTTCCCCTTCGCAAACCCTTCCACACCCTTCACCCACTACGCCAAAAATATGATTAGACAGCACCAAAAAGCAAGCGCTTTTATGCAAAAGCGCTGCTAAAAAGAATAAAAAAATTTCGCTAAAAAAAAGCGCCTTAAAAGAAAGGCTTTAGAAAGCGCTTTCCAAAAAGCGCTGCTATAGGTGTCACTTTAGAGAGCGCTTCTAAAAAGTGCTCTCTAAAGGCCACCTGAGAAAGCGCTTTTAAAAAGCGCTCTCTAAAGGCCACCTTAGAAAGCGCTCTTATAGGCCTCTAATTATTTTCACTTTAGAAAGCGCTTTCTAAGGAAAAGCGCCCTCTAAAGTCCTTTACTAATTAAAATATAAAACAATTCTAAACATTTTCAGAGACACTTTTATTCATTTTCTCTCTCTCTCTCTCTCTCTCTCGACCGTTTCTCTAAACCCTCGCCGTCGTTCTTGCCATTGCCATTGCCATTGCCGTTCATGAAAACGTTGTTGTTGTTGTTCTTATTCTCTTATCATTCATTTCTCAAATCGTTCTGAAAACGAAAACGAATAAGGTACTCTTTTATTATTCATTTCTCTTTTATTATTCATTTCTCTTTTACTATTCATTTCTCTGAAAACGAAAACGAAAAAGTTTTCACGATGAGGATAAAAGCTTCCTCTTTTATTGTTGCAGAATCTTTTTTCTTTTATTTTTCATGTATATTTTTACGAAAAAGTATTTTTTTTTGGGTTAAATAGTGTTTACCCCCTTGCCATATAGGCGTGTTTTGGTTTACCCCCCCTTAAGAATTTTTTTTTTTATTCCCCCCTCAACTTTCCCAGATTCCATTTACATACACCCTCATACACCCATTGGTCAAAGATTCTGCTGACTGGGCACTTGGTCTTGCTGACTGGGACGTGTGATAAGTGAATTATATTAACTTCTTAAGGGTTTTCAAAAATCGTTTCTGCTTCTACCATCTAGAATAATTAGGGTTTACTCAGTCCCAGAATTAGGAAGGTAAGAAGACGAAGAGCCGATGAAGAAGAAGAACCGTAAGCAACGGAAACAAGGGAAACAATCAAAGAAAAGCCGTGAACCGAGTGAAGCCACCGTCGTCAACCAATGTGTGGAACCTGAGAAGCACAAGGAAGGCGATGGTGTTTCTCATGCTAAAGCTGACAAGGTTCGTATTTTTTCAAACCTTTCAATGTCGTGTCTGATATCTTATGGTTTTGTTAGGGTATTTATCTCGTTTGTTTTGATTTTCAGAACATGCAAGTTTTCAAAGCCGTATTTCACCATGGAGGTGAATTTGTAAAGTTAAGTGATGGTGTTACCATTTATAGGGGAGGTGTATCCACATTAGTGTCTGGGTTAGAAATTGATAAATGGAGAATGGATTGTGTTCATAGGTTGGTGACCGGGTGGGGTTATGTTTTAGGGAGTTATAGAACATGGACAAAGATTATTGAAATTGATGAAAACTTTTTCCAGCTCAAGAATGATGATGACTGCTACGATTTTGCAGCATATGCTTGTGCAACCCAAGTAGAAGGGGAAACGTTTATTGAGCATGATGTAGTTGATATAAGCGACTCAGTAAGGTCTCCTAGGTGTGTCAATGAGATTGTCGAACTGGAGGTTTGTGATGAAGAGGCAGTGGAAAGACTAGATGATAGTGAGGATGAACGTGCAACTGCAAATCTGGATGGCTTTGAATGTATTGATGTCACTGTACCTATTAATGCATCACCCTCAATTGGTGGATTTATTAGTGCCTCCAATAAGAAGAAATGCGAGGAGGATGATGAGTATGTGAGTGATGAGCTTGATAGCTCTGATCCTGATATAAGTGATGATGAGAAAGGGCCAAGGTTTGAAAAGTTTAGGAAGGAGCATTTGAATAAGAATTTTAAATTTGAGTGGGGTATGGAATTTAATACCCTTGATACCCATGATTCCATGTAGGCATGCTATAACAGCTCTTGGGTTTAGGCAACAAGACCCAGAGGAATTTGTGGATGAGTGTTATTCAAGGGAGAAGTATGCAATGTGTTATGGTTTTGCTGTCAGTCCAATTAATGGCCAGGAAATGTGGCCAGAAGTTCAGGATGAGGAACTGTTACCACCTAAATACAAGAAAGGACCAGGTAGGCCTAAAAAGTTGAGGATTAGAGAGAGTGGTGAAGATGGTGCTAGAAGGAGGTTGCCTGGTGTGTCCTACAGGTGTACAAGGTGTGACAAGTTTGGTCACAATGTTCAAACATGTAAGAGCCCAACACAAGATCCAAAAGGGCTGAAAAGAAAGGTATGACATGCTGTCTGATATGGTATCTGTCTTGGTATATGTCTTGGTATGGTATATGTCTGATATGGTATATGTCTTGTTTTGCAGAAAAAGGTCAAGGCATCTAATGCTGCAACAGAGCAAAATGATGCTCCCACTGTACCAGATAATGCTCCAGGTGATGCTCCCACTGTACCAGAAAATGAAACAGATGCAGGTGCTGCAGATCAAACAGGTGACTATTTTGGTGACATTTCTGATGAGCTTATTTCAAGCATACCTGATGTAACTCAGACACACCCACCTGCTGCAAGTCAAAGTGAGGTGATTCAAGGAAATGCACCTGCTGCCAAGGGTAAAGTTAAGAAGAAGGGGAAAGAGATCATGTCAATCAAGAAGAGGTCAAGTGAAAGAATCAAGCTGAAGTGGTTTCAGAAACCAATCATAGGACCTGGTTCAAATTCTAACCAGCCTATCTGTGTACCAGAACAAGAGGGAGGGGTTTTAACACAAGAAGAAGGTGGTTCTTCTAGAGCCAAGAAGAAATTGAGGAAATAGTTTCAGGGCTGTTTTGATGGTTGCAATCTAGGACTTAGTTATTAGTTATCTTGGAACCTTTAAGTTAGGACAATGCCACTTTGTTATGGCCTTTTTATGTAATGACAACATTATTTTGTTATGGCTAGTGCCTTTTTGTATTGACAATGCCATTTTGTTATGGCCTATTTTGAAAGACATGAAATGCAATGTTTTGAGAAAACAATTTGTACACATTGTGCTGCATGACTTTGAAAATGAAGCTTTACTAATTTAACTCAAGAATTCATTACATAAAATAAAGCTTCTTAGTACATGGCTGCAACCAATTCATACACTGATACAAACAACTAAAATCCTATAGCACAATAGCATAAAATCAGACCAATACAGGAACAACTACAAATACATGGCCTTGTAAACTGCTGCGAACATAATCAAAGACACCCAAATGGCCAATTTCAGTTGCCAATTTTTCCTCTTCAAGACAGCTATCTTCAACTTGGCTTTTTGAAGCTTATTTGCAGTCATATCCAACTTCAAATGTACCACATCACAGTTTTTGCAACAGCTACCATTATTTGACAAGCCATTCATGGAGTTGTCTATTTCATCATCCCAAATGAAAAGCTCGCAGCTACCACCCATCTGCAACTACCAACAACATTAATGAAGCATTATCCAAAAAGGAGAACAAACAGTGTTTCAAGGAATTCCACTCACCTCTGTGTTTCGACACTTCCAAAATCTCCTATTGCGGTTTTGTATGGTCTTCGCCACCAACATCTTCATCGGACGACGACAGCCACACAAAGGACCGGTTGAATTTTCACAAGAATTGCTGCTATCAATGCTTTGAGTTCTATCCATTTAGGTTTACGGTTTTTTCCAGATGAACAACGAAGAAGGAGAAGAGCAACTTTCAGGAACGAAGAAGAAGAAGAAGATGGTGATGTCACGAATGAAGAAGAAGAAGAATATGGTGCTACTTAATCGAAGAAGATGATGGTGCTACTTTAACCTAATTATGAATCACACGTGGCAGTCAACCAACTGCCCAGTCAGCAAGACCAAGTGCCCAGTCAGCAGAATCTTTGACCAATGGGTGTATGAGGGTGTATGTAAATGCAATCTGGGAAAGTTGAGGGGGGAATAAAAAAAAATTACTTAAGGGGGGGTAAACCAAAACACGCCTGTATGGCAGGGGGGTAAACACTATTTAACCCTTTTTTTATAATAAGCTCATTGTGTTATGCATTCATGATGCAATCTAGTTTTGTGGAAGGTATTTTCATAAGGAAGTTAATATTAGTATAAACAACCTAGTATTGATTGAAATTGTATTTCGCTAGTTGTGTTGTGTTTGGTCTATCCATTTTTTCCAAGTTCATTTCTTTTATTTTCTAGAACTTGTGACTTTTTGTTATAAGTTTATTGTCTACTTTATACTTATGTAGGTGTTTACCTCTAATTGTTGCTTGTTTGTGATTACATGTTGCCACTTATCAAGTTATGACTCATAATTGGTCAATTAATGATATTTCATTTTATGATACGTGTATAGGGGTTACTTGTGTTCAAAGTGTGAAAGTCGGATCGTTTCCCTACAGGTATAACATTTTTTCTTTTTGTTTTTGTTTAGTTTAATTAGTATAACTATGGATAAGAAATGGATGTCTTCAAGTCGATTGTCGAAAGAGTACGACAATGGGGTATCAGAATTCGTTAAGTTTGCTGTTGCGCATGCCAAAGACCCCAGTCAAATGATATGTCCTTGCTTGGGTTACTGTTTTGGGAGTCGGGTTGACGCGGTTCAGTTGGCATCGCATTTATTGAGGAGTGGAATTAATAGAAGTTATACATGTTGGAATTTGTATGGTGAGAAAATTAACGGGAATGTTGAATCGGGGGATAATACGACCTACGCTTCATACAACAATGGCACACATACATACGATTCTGATCGAGTTGAAGAAATTGCAGAAGCACTTGAAGAAGATCTTAAGGATTGTCCCAAAATGTTTGAGAGGTTGGTAAGCGATGCAGAGAAACCGTTGTATAATGGTTGCACCAAATTTACAAGATTGTCTGCGGTATTAAAGTTGTACAACTTAAAGGCGGGCAATGGGATATAGTTCGCAGGCATGCCCCAGGGATGATCTTTCGGCATCTGATACCTAGGATCGAACTTCTCCACTATGGGCGCTGAGGTGATCTCTGAGATCACAGTCCTTTGTAGCTGAGCTTCTGCCATGGCTTGCATGTCGTTACGAAGCTTTCTCATATCCTCTCTCAGAGCGTCGATCTCTTCTTTCAACTCTTTGTTTTCTTCCTCAAGATCATCCATCTTCTTCTGACGATTAGCCCGAGTATTGTACGAATGAGACAGTTTGACTCTAGAACCGAGACACAAACGTGAGATTCGTAGGTAAGGAGAATACGCGAGGTGGGAATGATAAAATGCAATGATTATATTAATTGTTTGTTGATTTAATCAAAATAAACTTCGACAATTAGATTGCAAATATCAAACAGTGGGGAAACCCCTTTTTATTGAAATTCAAAGGATTACAGAAATGGTAATACAGTAGATTAAAGGTGCAGAAACAGAAACCTAAGCTAATGGGTCCCGAGTCCTCTCTGAAGAGAAATCGGGAGTTGAATCTGATATCTTACTTTTCTTTGACCGGGGCTCTTGAGCCGTTGTCGGGTCGTCATTCCTTTGCCAAGTGAAAGGAGCGAGCAAATTCCTTTGATCATCTTGATTTTCTACAACATGTTGCTCTAAAATTTCAATCAGAGCATCTTTCTCTTTTAGTAATTGCTGCATTTGGATACACTCTATGTTGAGAGTGCGGTACTTGTTCTTCCAAGACCTCTTCTCCTTTTGAACTTTTTTGAGAGTAACCTGAAGCTTTTCAGTTTCCGTCATGAAGTACATGACAGATTCCCTCGGCGGAAGAATTCCGTAACGAGGATAAGGCATCTTTAGCTTGAGAGCTCTAGTTTGTACCCAATGGAGATAAGGCTCCACCGAGACACAGTCCGGTTTTCCTAGAGACTCTCGTCATTTCTTATGAACGTGTTTCCACGCATGCACTATTTCCATCTTCAGTGCCCTGTCGTTTTCTCCTTCCTTGAAGAAAAGACCTTCCAGATGAACACCCAGCGGGATGTGTCTCATCGGGTATCCAAATTGACGACGAACCAATATCGGATGGTAGTTGATTCCTCCTTTAGTTCCTATGAGGGGTACGTTGGGGAAGTTTCCACAACGATCAATGATCCTCATTCCATCATAAATCCTATTACACGAATCTATATCAGAGTTGGTAAGAGACATGATCTTCTGTGACCAGCGCAAAACACTCTTGCAATCCCAAAAAGCAGCAGACTTAGGCAAATGGGAGATAAACCATTTGTAGAGCAAAGGTACACAGCATGTGACCTCCCCTCTGCTGTACAAATTTCCCAAGTGTACAGAATGATACGCATCTGCGAGCAAAGTTTGCACAGGGTTTCCAATGAGAAAAACCTTAATAGCGTTGATATCGACAAAATTATTAATGTTGGGAAACAAAAATAACCCGTAGGTGAGTAAGACAAAGATGCTTTCAAAAGCAGTCCCGTTCCCTATACTAGCGAAGTACAGAGCTTTCTTTGTTAAGAACTGGGCTGGCAAACCTTGGATGCCACCCTTGGTAGTCAGGTGAGTCTTGACTTCAGACTTGTCCAAATAAATTGCTCTTGCAATGGTCTGATTCTTTGGAATTTCTTCCAATCCAGAAAATGGAGCTCGATCAGTGATATGTAGATCCAACTGATGAGAATACTCCTTCAGCGTTGGTGCTAGCTGGTAATCCGGGAATGTAAAACAATGATAAACCGGATCGTAAAACTGAACGAGCGCGTCCATGATTCCCCCAATCACATGGACTCTTAACAGTGGTAGCAAATCACCGTGCTTGGCTCTGAAAGCCTCTGGGTCAACGATCATCCTCGCTAATCTTCTCAAATCCTCTAGCTTTGGAACCTTGAAGGTATACTGGTAAGTTCTCCTTCTACCGAAATCCATTAGTGTAATCCTTTTCTCTGATATTTGCAATCTCAGTCTTAGTTTAATTTGAAAAACAGAGAGACTAGAAGAGAAGATTTTTTGAATGTTTTAATGTTTTTTAAATGAATGCATGAATGCAGCACACAAAAACATAGAAAAAACATGGGGTCAGAGGGTCGTTGTCATGAAGTCAAGGCTCTACCCATCCCGAAAGGTTTACTAAGGTGATTTTTGTACCTGTACTCATTATCATTAGCTCCTCCCAGGAAGGCAGACAACAAGCGGATCGCCAGCGAGTTGTGTGCAATCTTAGAGTAAGTGCTATTCACTGAGAATAGATCACCAGCCTCAAATGAGGGTAGTATCGCGTAACAACTATTTTCGATAGTTTCCGCACTACGAAAGGGTTGGCTTTTCTAGGTGTATACTCCATCTTTCCACATACGGCATCACCCGCATTCCCATTAGCAGAAAAATAAACACGTATAGCAATTAGGAAAAGCAGTATATATATTTGTCCTAATCATCCTAGACTTTAAAAGCTAAGAATCTTAAGTTCCTGACAGAAATGGCTCCCCGGCGGAGTCACCATTCTGTAGTTTCTACAACCGAAGGTTTTGACCTAAGATCCTAATAGAGTCAAAAAGTTTAATATCAGCGAAGGTTTCTACCTAGGAGAAAAAAAATCAATACGATCAACGGTTTCCCCAGCAAAGTCGCCACTTTTCTGTAGCGAGCGATTTTTGGACGTGCTTGCGAGGCACAACCGCTCTTTCGGTGTTTGTTACTACTACAACTCGATTCATTTTTTATCCTATTAAAGCTGATGAAGGAAGGGAAATAGATGTCTCCAACTAACCCTGCTTGCATACTGAGTTTGAACAGCGGTCTGTTCGGTTACAGATGCTTCAAAGATTCGGGGATTTTCCTAGGTTATTTTGTTCGATGAAATGTTTATGGATGTTAGGACTGATTGCTTTTCTGATTGATGTGTGAAAGTATGGGATTTTGGGTTTTTGTTTAGTGTGCTCTCTAAGATCTTTTCTTTCGATCTTATGCCTACGTATTCCCGTTTACCGAAACAGGGAAATCAGAGCGTTCGTAGTTCCTCCTATTCTATGGGAGGAAATGGGGTTTGGTGTCTTGTTCAAAGTCCAAGACGTGAAGTGAAAGGTTGTTTGTATCTTGTTCAAAGCCCAAGATGTGAAGCTGAAGGTCTATTTGTGTCTTGTTCAAAGCCCAAGACGTGAAGCTGAAAGGTCTCGACTTTAGAGAGAATCTGTCATCTCTAAAGAGGGGTAAAGGAGAATTACTTTAACTGGGATACGCTGATCCTAGCAATGCCATAATTTCCTAAGAAAGGGTTTTAACCTGAAGGAGAAGACTTTAACTCAGTGTAGAGCAATGCCATCTTTCCTTAGGAATTCCTCATGCTAAAAGAAGGACAGTGGAATGGATATAGATGTTCCAGAGGCTTGCCGCTTACAGCGATTAGATGAAAGGGAAGGAGTTGTTGATGTTTGTTTACTGTGAACGAGGCACAGGTTTGATGCTAAAAGGTTGATGGGATCAACCAGTGGTTTTCTTATACAAAGCCTAAGAGGAGGCTAATTTCCGCTAGGGAAAATCATTATACAAAGCCTAAGAGGAGGCTAATATGTGTCTCGTACAAAGCCCGAGAGAGAGGCTAAAAGGGTTTGACCCAGTGGGGGATATCATTATACAAAGCCTAAGAGGAGGCTAAAAAGAGTTGACTCCGCTGGAGAATCTTTTGTAGCTCGTATGAAGCCCGAGATAGAGGCTGAAGAAGAGTTTGACTCTTGCTGGAGAGTATTATCTGTCTTGTACAAAGCCCAAGATTAAGGATGAAAAGAGGATTGACTCTGCTTAGGGAAGTTTGTATCTCGTACGAAGCCCGAGATGGAGGCGAAAGGGTGACTTACTCAACGAGGGAGTCTTTTATGTGTCTCATACAAAGTCTGAGAGAGAGGCTAAAAGGGTTGATTCCACAGGGGAATCTTTTATACTCAACAAGAGAGTGTTTTTATATCTCGTACAAAGCCCGAGATGGAGGCTAAAATTTGTTTGGCTCAATGAGAACCTTTTTGTATCTCATATAAAGCCCGAGATGGAGGCGAATTGACTCTACAAGAGAGTTTTTGTATCTCGTACAAAGCCCGAGATGGAGGCGAATTGTTTGTTCTGCTGGGGAGAATCATTTGTACAAAGCCCAAGAGGAGGCTAACTCATGCTGAGGATAAGAAGGATCATTATACGAAGCCTAAGAGGAGGCGAAAAAGAGACCGACTCTTTTGGGGATATCGTTATACAAAGCCTAAGAGGAGGCTATCTGCTGGCGACTATTTAGTTGAGTGACAGATCCAGTATACTGATTTTGAAAGAGAAAATCAGTTCTTATATGAGCAACACTGTACTCGAGGATTTGGTTCGAGGACCAGGGATATTTCCTGCTTCTTTAAGGAAGTGGGAAATCCAAAGGGTATTGAGACTGTCTAAGTCTATGGGTTTCCTTCCTATTTAACGGAAGGGTCACTTGAGAATGTCTTTGAGACTCAAGGAAAAGAGACTGTCCAAGTCTGGAGTTTCATCTTTTGTACTATGCATTGAGAAACAGTAGTAGACTCTGGAAATGACTGATCTATGAAGATTTCTAATTTCTGTTCCTATACCTCTAGGAGGTCGTCGGGACAATTTGTACGAAGCCCAAGAGGAGGCTGGAAGCTTTTAGGAAGCCGAGAGGTCCTTGTACGAAGCCCAAGAGGAGGCTAATATTCCCGGAGGAAGAGATCATTATACGAAGCCTAAGAGGAGGCTGTCATTCCCGGAGGAAGAGATCATTATACGAAGCCTAAGAGGAGGCTGTCAATAATTCTAAGAAGCCGACGGGTCCTTGTACTAAGCCCAAGAGGAGGCGGGGTTGCTTATAGGAAGCCTTTGGGTCCTTGTACTAAGCCCAAGAGGAGGCCGATGCTTTTAAGAAGCCCGTGGGTCCTTGTATAACGCCCAAGAGAAAGTGGGTGAATAGTTCCAAAAGGGGTTTCACAGAGAAACGATGTCCTTTTGTATAATGAACTATTCACGGGGGTAATCCTTAGATCTAGTTGTCTAAAGCTACTGTAAGGAGGCGAGACTCAAATCTAATTCTAGACGTAGTTGCCGGGGAAACTCTAAATATCTATACTATTATTACACAGTCGATATGAGTTTATGAAAGGAGACTTACAGTGAGCAGCCCCACAATACAGTTATATATATATATATATATATATATATGAGTTTGTGAAAGAAGACTTACAGTGAAACAGCCCCACAATACAGTTATATATATATATATGAAAGCAGTAAATGAAAGCGATAACCACTTACTCGGTTGTAGAGCTTCCATGTTGTTTGGTTAGTTGTTCAACAAAGAAAGATTGAAAACAACAATATATTCAAAATCAAAGGAGAAAGTGCTTTGAAAAAGAAAGGTTGTTGCTTACAGCTCAAGGAGAGGCCCAAATAGTCTTACCAGTGATTGCACTGCTGAATTTGTACAGTGGGTCTTATACAAGTGACTGTGGCCCAAAAAGGTTTTCTGTATAGAGGGATGGGTCTTACACTCTCTCAAGAGGCCCAAAAAGTTTTAAAGAAAAAGAGTGGGGCTTATAACACGAGGGTAGGCCCAGTTGACTTTTCGTTTGAAATGGCGATCGCGCCGAGGTTTTCTTTTAACGCAGAGGGACTTATACAATAAGTGAGGCCCAAAATAGTTTTGGTTAAAAGGGGGTTGGGTCTTACACTCTAATAGAGGCCCAAAAAAGTTGAATGGGTCTTATAGCTCAAGGAGAGGCCCAAAAAAGTTGAATGGGTCTTATAGCTCAAGGAGAGGCCCAGATGGTTTATTTTTAAACGGGCGACGATCGCGCCGTTTACTTGTACAGAGGGACTTATACAATGAGTGAGGCCCAAAATATTTTTGTACAAGGGGGAATGGGTCTTACACTCTCTCAAGAGGCCCAAAAAGTTTAAAGAAAAAGAAATGGGTCTTACTACACGAGGGTAGGCCCAGATGATTTTTGAAAAGGCGACGATCGCGCCGTTTGTTTTTTGACGGTATCGGGACTTATACAATAAGTGAGGCCCAAAAAGGATTTGGTCAAAAAAAGGATTGGGTCTTACACTCTATTAGAGGCCCAAAAGTGTTTTGAAAATGATTTATGAGGGTTGAATTAATCCAAAACCCTAATTTGTTTTCAAAAAATGTATTTAATTGAATAAAAATTCAATTAAAATGATCAAAATTGTTTAACACATGGAAAACAAATTGTGATCTTGGATTAATGTTTCAAAAATTAAGTATTGACATACAAAATAATTAGAAAGCATTAAAAGTTGAAAAATCAAGATGGAAATAATATTTTAAATGTTAAAAACAATTAAAACATTAATTCTTTGCAAAAATATCAATTATGTGAAATAAATAATATTTTTGGGATTTTTTGGTAGAATAAAATATTTCAACATTTTTGTGAATTATTAAAAAAAGAATCAACTCAAAACCATTAAAACTCATAGAGAAATTAATTTTTGAATCAATTAAATAAAATCATAAAATTCAAATATTTGAATTATTCAAAAATGGCGTCAAGAACACACCAAGAACACGCGCGTGTTCTGGGTTTGTCCAGATTTGCATTTTCTCCTCAATCTCACTAAATACTTGATTACAACATGCAATCCACATATCATTATGCTCGTCTCAACCTCACGATCATGTCTATGTCCATTAATTTCATTTAAATTAAACATACAACAAGAAATCATGAAAACTCCTCAAGAACCCTAATTTCTGCATGAAGGCTAGGATTTTTGATACACGATTCAAACAATGCAATTAATTGAGGGAAAACATTCCATGCATGATTATGAACATATGGCCAAATTATTGTGCAGCAAAAATTGTGTGGATCATAGAGTTAGAAGAGCTCATGCTTACCACTTGCAGCTAGTGATCGTGATTTGTGTTGGAGGTGTTACAGCTAGGTTCCAATGATCTGGATAGCTTCCCTAGGTGCCATGGAGTGTGTATGAATGCTTGGAATGGATTGAAATGGTTTGGAGTTGAAGATGGCACCTCAACTGCAAAACTGTCAAGAACTTGAGCAATTGGCTGGTGATTTTGTGAAATCTGTGTTCCAGATGTTGTTTGAGTGTTTGGATCACTTCTATATGATGTATGTGAGGTGTGTGAGTGATTGGTTTGATTGGAAAAGCTCTCAAACTCAAAACCCGATAGTGACTTGCCTTAGAAGGCAAAATTGGAGTGAAAGAAGAGATTTTGAGGAAAGCATCTGTTAGATGGCTTTGTTGTACTCAAACTGAACACAATTGAGCTCTATTTATAGTAGAGCAAGTTTGTTTTGGGATCCACAGTGAATGGCAACTGCAGCAGGTGTTCCCTCAATGTTGGCCAATGGAAATGCAAGTCTCCTCTAGCCATTGACTAGAGGTTAGGGCACAGAGCTATGGTCCCCTTGATCTTGGATAAGTCTTGACTGATTTCAGATGAGAATGGCTCAGTCCATGCCACCTTGATGGTTCCATTGAATGCTTTATTCCAAATTTGAAGCCTTGTCCCTATTTTGGCAACTCTAGGTTCAACATGCTATTTCTTGTTCCATGGACTTTGGAGGCTTGGCTCAGTGATTGTCCCATTTGGATTCAATCCTCAGAGGTTTCCAAGTGGATAGGAGCATTTGAAATTGGCTGATTTTGGCAAATTGAGCCAAAATGCAAAATCTGCCTTGCCTTGACAGATTTCAGCAAGGCAACTTGCCAATGTCATATCTCATGATGTAAGTTGAATTTGGCAATGTTCTTGATCATTTTGTAAAGCCCTTACATGATACAACAACTGTTTGAACAAGTTTGGTTTTGATCTCTTTTGATTCCAAGTGAAAAATGTCCCTACATTTGGCAAAAAGTGAAGGCAGATTCTGACTTAGTGAAAATTTCACTAAGTGTTGGAAAAAGTGACATTTTCACTTTTCAGCCACTTTGATCACTCCATAACTCAAAATCCTTAATGAATTGGAATGACTTGTAGTTGAAGTTTTTGTAGAGGATAATGAGGGCTACAAATCCATCTTTGGATGAGAAAAAATGGCCTTGTGGTTTAGGAGTTATGGTCCTCCAAAGTTGGTACCCTAGCCACTTTATTTTTAACTTAGAAAATTTTCTAAGTTTTTATGGTTACCCCTTTTACAAGTTATCTAACTTTTCTTGATTTTCTTGATGAATGATGATTCAAATCATACATTAACATCAATTTAGGGTTAAAAATCCATTTTGGTGAAAAATCTCAAAAAGTCAAAGTTAACTTTTGTGCACAATTGACTTTTTATCAGATGAATTCCAAACTGTGCAATTCTTCAGGAAATCATGTCCTTGACCTAAATCAAACTTGATGGACATGTTCCAAGGGTGTCATAGGGTATATTTATTCATGTCCTAGGGCTTGGGAGCATTTCCAGGTCAAAAGTCAAAGTTACAGTTGACTTTTCTCGCGAAACCCTAATTGTGGTGCAGATGAAGTTGAGACTTGTTACTCAAGCTTCTTGGATTAATCCATTGTTCCAAATGGATCAATATGGTTCATTAGAGACCCCCAAATCATGTCTTGAGGTCTTGGCTCATGGTTTGTCCCAAAAGTCAACTTAGGGGTGAATTAGGTCAAGAAACCCTAATTCCTGATTTTTGATGTATGCATCCCCTGAGGTCAAATTGACTTGATGCTTGGGTTCATGAGGTTCCATTAAGTATATTAGGTTATGTTTTGGATCATTGGCTTGTGCCCAGATGAAAAATTTCATCTGGAGGCCCTGGTCGACGAAAACCCTAATTTGGTGACACCGTCGATCTGGAGGCTTGATCCACCTAGAAGGGAGCAGCTTTGTGCTTAATCCTTGAAGTGGGAGTCCTTTTGATCCTTTGTGGATGTTGGAGAGGTTAGACAAGTTAAAGATCAAGTCATTTCTTGATTGATCCTTTGTCTAAGGCTCAGAGAGGGCTTGAAACCCTGTTTCTGATTGTAGTGAATGCTCAACAATTCCTTGAGGAGATTGATGAGGCATGATGATTCATCCATATTGTGATGATGATCTGCACAATGATGGGAAACTTTAGTGGTCAAAATTTGGGGTATGACAGATGCCCCTATTTAATCTTCTTGGACCCGAAGGTGTGAATGACGAAAGGATTCGGGCATTCAGGGTGCAAGAGGATTAAATATCGGAATATCCGAAATTTTGATGGCTATGAATGGCAGCTTGCGCATTCATCTTATTTTTCTAAGAAATGATGCTTAGAAAAGGTGAACTTCCCTTCGATCCTGGTTTCCTACCAAGGAACTGGTCTTAGTTTCAGATTTAAACTTCCCCTCGATCCTGGTTTCCTACCAAGGAACTGGTCTTAGTTTCAGATTTAAACTTCCCCTCGATCCTGGTTTCCTACCAAGGAACTGGTCTTAGTTTCTGATTTAAACTTCCCCTCGATCCTGGTTTCCTACCAAGGAACTGGTCTCAGTTTCAGAAATAAACTTCCCTTCGATCCTGGTTTCCTACCAAGGAACTGGTCTTCGTTTCTTTTGTCAATAAACTTTATTGACAAGGAACGCTATTTGTAGCAGTTTTCCTCAAACTTCTCGCCGAATTTTCCTGGGGAGATGCCATTTGACGGAAAAAGTTTTGGATGTCAGACTTGCTGGGGAACCCAATCGTCTGAATTGTAGAGGTACACAAACTTCTCTGTTGGAGACGCCATTTGTTTCTACTGGGGAAAGCGAGTCTCTTGAGAGATTGCTTCTGCTTGGGGATATACATCATACTTTTCTTGGGATCTTTCCGGAGAAATGCCATATGATGGGATCCAATTTTGAGGTGTCGATGACCTTTTCATCAGCGGCCTTTCGGAGAAACACTGATGTACTGCCGAATCTCCGATTAAGAGGCTTTCTCTGGGGATTTTCATTAATCCGGGAAAGCGAGGATATCATCTTCAATGGCGAAGAGTGACATCTGTTGAAGGTTTCTCTGGTCTTTCAGAGGTTCAAATTATCAAAGTGATCGAGTGCCGACTCTGATCTAAAGATACACTGGTGGCGAGATTGTCCAGACACAACACTTCCTGACGAGGGCAAGGGCTGACAACTCGATTGAGAGGACGGTTATCACGGCAGGATAAGACCGACTCAAGTGATAGTGATGCAATATGAAATGTAAATGCAAATCAAATGCATGAAGTATGTATGCTTATGCTGACAAAACAGACGCAACATACAGACTAAAAGATGAACACGACTGGATACTCAGCCACTGCTGGGGACGAAAAAGTACCGCTGGTTCAAGATAGCAATTCCACCTTGCTTAGGAGAGATAGTCCCTGCTGGGAGCTATGTTGATCGGGCTTAGGAGATGAGAACTCGGCCGAGGGTGTCAGAAGAAACAAGGTCTCTGACACAGTTGATCCTTCATTCAGGTGTTCTGGTTTAGAAGGAGTACTTTGATTCTGCACTTTGAAGCTCGAACGCCTTTGGAGACGCGATTGATGTTCTTCTGATGTTCAACAGTCAAAAGAAATGCCATCTTTAATTTAAAAGCAGAAAAGGTTTTAACAAGTAAATTCATTTTGTTTCATTTCAAGAATCGCTGATTAAGTTAAACAACGTCGTTCTGCAAAGCTAAAACAAGTAAGAATTACAAACAAAAGCACAAGGGCTCAAATTTTATTGATAAGATGGAGATCAGCCAAACGCGTGATTCCAAAGAGTATTTACAAAGTTATAAAATGGAAATTTACAGGGAAAAGGGCTACGTTGAAACATAATGACCACTATCCTTCTACCAACTTTGAATTCAGGGCATCCTGAGCTTCTGTCGAAGATGACTTTTGACGGGAGATTTCCTCCGATGGGTGATGTAACTGTTGCTAAGGGACTTGCCTCTGATGAACATAGTTACTTTCCATTATCCCTAATTTTTGCCTGGATTGTACTATGATGTTTCCAATCCACCGGGATGATTTTTTTTCATGTCTCTAACTTTTGCCTGGACAGCCCTTTCGGGTTTTCGATCCACCGAGACGTTTTTTTTAGGCGAAGTATTTCTTGACTACATCAACATTCGTGGGGTAGGCAAATTCCTCTCCATCCATGGTTGCAAGTCTCAAGGCGCCGCCTGAGAAACCCTTCGTGACCACATAGGGGCCATCATAATTCGGAGTCCATTTGCCTCGCGAATCAGTGAGAAATGATTGTATCTTCTTGAGCACGAGGTCTCCTTTTCTGAAGATGCGAGGTCTGACCTTTTTGTCAAACGCCCTCTTCATTCTTTGTTGATACAACTGACCGTGGCATAGTGCCGTAATTCGCTTTTCTTCGATCAGGTTCAATTCGTCGTGTCGATTTTGACACCATTCAGCTTCGGTGAGCTTAGCTTCCATCAATACCCGGATTGATGGGATCTCTACTTCTATGGGGAGCACTGCTTCCATGCCATACACTAGAGAGAAAGGGGTAGCCCCTGTTGAAGTGCGGACAGATGTTCGATAACCGTGGAGCGCAAAGGGTAGCATCTCGTGCCAGTCTTTGTAGGTTACAACCATCTTCTGAACGATCCTCTTGATGTTCTTGTTGGCCGCTTCTACCGCTCCGTTCATCTTGGGTCGGTAGGGAGATGAGTTATGGTGTTCAATCTTGAACTCTGTGCACAACTCTTTCATCATCTTATTGTTCAAGTTAGATCCATTATCCGTAATGATCTGGCTCGGAACACCATAACGGCAGATGATATTGTTTTTGATAAATCGGACCACCACGTGTCGAGTTACATTAGCGTACGACGCTGCTTCGACCCACTTGGTGAAGTAATCAATGGCTACTAGAATGAACCGATGTCCGTTTAAAGCCTTAGGTTCAATCATACCAATCATGTCGATTCCCCGCATGGAAAAAGGCCACGGGGAAGAGAGAACTTTGAGATGCGATGGCGGTACATGAATTTTGTCGGAGTATATCTGACACTTATAACACCTCCTCATGTACTTGTAGCAGTCGGATTCCATTGTCAACCAATAGTACCCGGCTCTGAGAATTTTTCTCGCCATCGTGTGTCCGTTGGCATGAGTTCCAAAGGATCCTTCATGAATTTCTTTCATGAGCATGTCTGCTTCTGGTCTGTCGACGCATCGGAGCAAGACCAAGTCAAAATTCCGCTTATACAGCGTGTCACCGCTCAGGAAGAAGCTTCCAGCCAATCTTCTGAGGGTCTTCTTGTCCTTTCTGAGTGCCCCAGGTGGGTACTCTTGTTTCTGAAGGAAGCATTTGATATCGTGATACCAAGGTTTGTCGTCTATGACTGCTTCAATCACGAAAATGTAGGCGGGCCGTTCAAGGCGCATTACGTCAATCTTAGGTAGGTCATTCCATCGACCTACGCTAATCATGGAAGAGAGAGTAGCTAAAGCATCAGCCATGTGATTCTCACCACGAGGGATGTGATGAAACTCAACTCTGTTGAAGAAGGGCAACAACCTTCTTGCATAGTCTTTGTAAGGAATCAATCCTGATTGGTATGTGTTCTAATCTCCTATGATCTGATTGATAACCAGGCCTGAATCGCCGTATACGTCCAAGTTCTTGATCCTTAAATCAATCGCTTCTTCGAGACCCATAATACAAGCTTTGTATTCGGCCTCGTTGTTCGTACATTTGAACACAAGTCTGGCAGTTAAAGGAATGTGGGTACCCTGAGGGGTAACAATGATTGCCCCAATTCCGTTTCCGTAATGATTAACTACTCCATCAAAGATAAGTTCCCATTGGGAACTTGGTTCTGGCCCTTCACTGGGTAACGGTTCATCGCAATCTTTCATTTTGAGATACATGACATCTTCATCTGGGAAGTCAAACCCGATTTATTCTTGATCGTCAATCGGTTGATGAGCCAAATGATCGGCTAAAATACTTCCTTTAACGACTTTCTGAGCGTGGTACTCTATGTCATATTCTGATAGCAGCATCTGCCAACGGGCAATTTTTCCCGTGAGAGCAGGTTTTTCGAAGACGTACTTGATTGGATCCATCTCGGAAACCAACCAAGTAGTATGACGAATCATGTATTGGCGAAGACGTTTGGCTACCCAAGCCAAAGCGCAACAAGTTTTCTCGAGCATCGTGTACCGAGTTTCGCAGTCGGTGAACTTCTTGCTTAGATAGTAAATGGCAGACTCTTTCCTTTTAGTTTCGTCTTACTGGCCAAGTACACATCCCATTGAGTCCTCAAGGACTGTGAGGTAAATGATCAGTGGTCTTCCTTCCACTGGAGGTGATAGAATCGTCGGATTCAACAGATATTCCTTGATACTGTCGAAGGTAGTTTGGCAGTCTTCTGACCAAACGCAATCCTGGTTCTTTTTGAGTAATTTGAAAATCGGCGCACACGTGGCGGTCATAAGGAATATGAATCTGGAGATGTAGTTCAAACGTCCCAAGAATCCTCTGACTTGTTTTTCAGTTTTCGGAGAAGGCATTTCTCGAATGGCCTTGACCTTGTTAGGATCAACCTCAATTCCTTTCTGGCTGACGATGAACCCTAGTAGTTTCCCTGAACGGACACCGAAGGTGCACTTGTTGGGATTCAAGCGAAGCTTGAATTTTCTTAGACGTTCGAACAATTTTGACAGATGTTCAACGTGCTCACTCTCTGTTTTTGATTTTGCAATCAAATCATCGACATATACCTCGATTTCTTTGTGTATCATGTCATGAAACAGAGTAGTCATGGCCCTTTGATAGGTTGCCCCGACATTCTTCAAACCGAACGGCATTACCTTGTAACAAAAGGTACCCCATGGGGTAATGAACGAAGTTTTCTCCATGTCATTCGGCGCCATTTTGATCTGGTTATAGCCCGAGAATCCATCCATGAAGGAGAAAACTTTGAACTTTGTTGTGCTGTCTACCAGCATGTCAATGTGTGGTAAATGGAAGTCGTCCTTTGGACTAGCCTTGTTCAGATCTCTGTAGTCTACACACATTCTGACCTTTCCGTCCTTTTTGGGAACAGGTACGATGTTGGCTAACCATTGAGGATATTCAGATGTAGCGAGGAAACCTGCATCGATCTGTTTCTGTACCTCCTCTTTGATTTTGATGGCCATGTCTGGGTGAGTCCGTCTCAACCTTTTCTTTACTGGCGGACATTCCGATCTCAATGATAAGTGATGTTCCACGATGCTGGTATCCAACCCAGGCATGTCCTGATAGGACCAAGCGAACACATCGGGAAATTCTCGGAGAAGCTTTATTAAACCCTCTCTGGCAGTTGGACTGAGCAGTGCTCCAATCCTGGCTTCTTTTCTCTCTTTTTCTGAACCCAAGTTTGCCGTTTCCAACGGCTCTTTGTGAGGTTCAATGGACCTTTCCTCTTGTCTGAGTAATCGGGAGATCTCTTCTGGAATTTCGTTGTCATTTTCTTCTTCAGTTCCGAATACCGGGAACCCAAAGTCGGGAGAAGGCATCGGATCGTATGTTTCAACGGGGTGTAAAACAAGCAATCTGCATGACGGTATGATTTGTGTTTAGAAGAGATAGAGAAAATGCAAGTGTGTGCAGTGTTTTGATTTTACTGCTTGTTTTTATTATGGATTGTTTTTTAGGATTACCATTTTCTGAAAGAAAGCAAAAAGAGAAAACAGCAATAAATGCGGAAATTACAGAACGACGTTATTTTATTAATGGACAAGTCGGTTCTTGAAACTACGACCCTATAAAACAAAACTCTGTCGCTTTGGGCAAAGCGAAGAGGGAAATTTACATAAAGCGAGCCCTATCAAAACATCCGTTTCACCTAGGCAGGGTGAAAGGTTTAAAGATGGCAATTACTTTGACTGGTGAACGACCTTCGAAACATCTACAGCAACCCACTGGCGGCGAACTCCTCGGTGAATCACAAAGTCTGGTACCTTCCTTGATTTGTCTTCAGAAATGACGCTGATTTCTGGTGGAGCAGGATCATTGGAATCTGTCTCCCAGGCAGAATTGTCGTAGGAGGATTCCTCTGTTGCATTTTGCAAAGTGTTTGTGCTCTCAGGTAGATCTCCCCATCCATTTGGCTGTATATCTTCGAGCCTGAAACGAGAGCTTTCGGGAGCGGTGTACTTGACCATATAGTCGTATTTTCCACTTGGTTCTCCCAGAGTGTCCCAAACTTCTTTGGAACTGGAGGAGTCATCTCTCTCGATGACGTTGACCTCTGGAAAAGCATAATTGATGAATTCAAGTCCTGCAAACGTTGCAAATTCATCGTCATGTTGAGTAGTTTCCGAATGACCTGAGTGTTGATCCCATGACATGGTGGGGACACAGGTATTCTGTTTAATGACAATCAGCTGATTTTCATTGTTCGGCTGACTCTCTTGCCCCAAGTCTCCTGGATAAGGTTACCACATTGGCAGACCATCCATCGGGCCATAGTAGGTGTAGTCAAAATTGTCTTTCATCGGAGTGTCTTCCTCTAATGAATTTGGTGGAGCACGACATCCTTCCGGATCACAATCTCCGTAGATCATTTCAATGTCTGATCTGGGTATAAATCTCAGACTCTGTGCGGGATAGCAAAATGGAGTTTGCGTTTCGTCCTGCGACACATAACCGTCCTTGTTAAGATAGGACTTCCATTCCTCATCTGTGTCAAAAGGATCCTCTTCATTGATAGCATGGACTACTTGAGTCACTGGTTGGAGGAAACCTCTACTATGGAAGAAGTTTTGAAGGGGATGAAGACTTTCATCACCGGCAGCTGTCTGGGTACAGGTTGCAGAAAAACCAAGACCCTTCTTTGTTTTATTGTCAGTGGGAATGACAAGCTGTCCCCATCCTTTTGTATCGGTACTCTCGACCGCTTTGATAGCATCCTTGTATGAGGAAATCAAGGTTCCTCCTTCGTATTGATTATTCTTGCTCATCGATAGTGCTTGGAACTGTGTTCCAATAACCTCCTCAGGTTCTATACCAGCAGATGATGACAAGTTATTCACGAGCAAAGCCTGTTCCCCACAGACTGTGACAAGTTGATCGTTCTGAATAAACTTTAGCTTTTGGTGGAGGGTCGAAGTAACCGTTCCAGCCTGATGTATCCAAGGTCTTCCTAATAAGAAACTGTATGTTGCCCGGATGTCCATGACCTGGAAAGTGACTTGGAAAGTGTGAGGACCAATAGTTATGGGAAGATCAACTTCGCTGATAACTGTTTTTCTGAATCCGTCGAATGCTTTGACGACGACCTCGCTGACTCTCATCGGAGGGCCTTTGAATGATAATTGCATCAAAGTGGACTTCGGCATAACATTCAGGGTTGAGCCTGTGTCTACCAGTACGCTGGCCAATGCATCGTCCTGGAAGTTAACTGTGATATTGAGCGCCATGTTATGACGGCGACCCTCTTCGGGTAATTCCTCATCACTAAATCCCAAATTGTTGCAGGAAGTGATGTTAGAGACAATATTACCAAACTGTCTGATTGTTACATCCTGTTCTACGAAGGCTTGCTCCAAGACTTTCTGCAGAGCCTCTCTATGCGCTTCTGAACTGAGTAACAGTGATAATACTGAGATCTTTGAAGGAGTCTGTAACAGTTGATCAACAATGTTGTATTCACTCCTTTGGATGAGCCTTAGCATCTCATCATTATTTTTCGAAAGGTCGGGATTACTGGATTGACCGACTGGTGGATCGGGAGCTTCTGTCTAAAGTTCCTTTTCTTTGTTGGACTCTCCAACTCCTCGGTTGAAGATTCGACCACTCCGTGTTACACGACTGACGTCTGCAATATTCACGACGGAGGGTAATGGAATTTCCTTTCCATTTTCAATTGTTGTTGCACCGTATTTGTAAGGGATCGCCTTAGCTGATTCATACGGTAATGGTCCCGGTAGATAGATGATTATGGGAACCTTCTGATTTTTCTGACCATCATACGTAATCTCGATCCGTTCCTGGTTGGGAACTTTTGATTTGTCAAGTAGAGGAATAATGGCAAAAACATCCCTGGTCCTGTGATGACCAGAGATCGTGACAACATCCTCAACTTGCTCGGCAAGGTAGTTCGGCGACCAATTGATGGGTCCAGAACCTGGATATGGACGAATTTCTCCACGATTGACCTGGCCCTGAAGAGCTGCTCTCACGAGGTAACACCCTTGGTTACTTTCCAAACAGATGCCACAACTGTCATAGTTGTGTGGCGGCACCTGGCCACGCCCACTTTGAATACAATGTAACCTCACTAGGTTAGCCTCCACTGATCGGACATCCTGACTTTGACGCCGAGTGGGATTTCTGTTACTAATACTAATTTGCTGAGTATCTTCATCCATATAGATGGGCATCCACCAGTGATTTAACAAGTGCTGAAGTGCCTCCTGGACAAGGGTATAACCCCGATCGTTTTCGCAACCCGCTTTACAGCTTTGATAGTCATGTGAGATCAGGAATCCGAGTCGGACCTGCTCAGTATGCAACTCCACCAGGTTGGTATTCATCACACGAATATTAAAGATCTGAACCATGTTGATTTGATAGAGATTCCTATCATGGTAGTCTTGGATCCATCCAAGATCCATCTGACGCTGGAGGGCCTCTTGTATGAAAGAGCATCTCTGTTTGTTTACCGAGCAAGTCAGACAGGAACTGTAATCATGTCGCGGTAGATTATGATACTGGCTTTTCCTTGAGTGCATCGCCACCAAGTTGACATTCATTGCACGGACGTCGTGGTTCTGAATGACGTTGGAATTCGTGTAGACCATGTTAACTTCACGAACTCGGTGCTCTTGGATCCATCCGAGATCCATCTGTTCCTGTAGGGCTGCTTGCACTACCGAACATCCCTGATTGTCTTTAGAGCAGATATCACACTGGTGATAATTATGAGGTGGCACATGGCCATATCCACTCTGTCTACAATGCATCTTGACCAGATTGGTCCTCAATAAGAGTACATCGTGAATTTGATAGACGTTGTTAGTCTCTTCCTCAATCAAACTGACTGCAGCCTTCTCGTGTTGAGGCAGCGGGTTCGTGAGAACATTAGGATTCGTATCTTTGAAAGATAAGAGCCCGCTCCTAACAAGCTTTTGCACGTCGGACTTGAAATTTAGACAAGTCTCAATGTTATGCCCCGATCCTCCTTGATGATAAGGGCATGTCTGATCCGCTTTAAACCAGAAAGGCGGATTTTCTGGTACTGTAAGAGGAGACTTAGTCTGAATATGCCCCTTAGCCAGTAGTAACGGAAATAGTTCTGTGTACGTCACGGGTATAGGATCAAACCCTGACGATCTTGTTGTACGATTGTTATTGTACGGAGAACGAGCCTGCTGAAGAGGCTGTTGAGTCCTTTGCTGATTAGGTTGGCTCTGCGCAACCTGAGGTTGATACGTAGGAACAGGCGCGGGGCCGATAGCAGGAGTTACCGCTGCTACTGGTTGATAACGACGCCTTTGCTTTCTGAGAGAGATATTCCCAATATCTTGCTCTTTTTTCTTAGGGAGAGCACTACCGTATTTTTTAGTACCGCTCGTCGATCCAGTGTCTTTTACCAAACGTCCTTCTCGGATGGCTTCCTCAAGACGTACACCCATACCGACCATTTCGGTGAAGTCACTGGGCGCACTGCCGACCATTCGGCCGTAGTAAAATGAGCTCAAGGTCTTTAAAAAGATCTTTGTCATCTCTTTTTCCTCAAGAGGTGGACAAATCTGAGCGGCAATTTCGCACCATCTCTGAGCGTATTCCTTGAAGGTTTCTTTGTCCTTTTGTGACATTGATCTGAGTTGATCTCTGTCAGGTGCCATGTCCAAATTATATTTGTAATGTTGAACGAAGGCTTTGCCAAGATCTCTGAATGTGCTGATCGAGGCACGGTTTAAACCCATGTACCATTTGAAGGCGGGTACCGGTTAAACTATCCTGAAAATAATGAATCAGCAGGTCCTGATTTTCCATTTGAGCTGACATTCGTCGAGCGTACATTGTCAAGTGACTTTGAGGGCAAGAGTTACCCTTGTACTTTTCAAAGTCAGGCACTTGGAATTTTTGCGAAACTTTCACATTGGGGACCAGACAAAGGTCTGCGGCGTCCTTTCCAAAAAGATCCTGACCGCGAATGGCCTGCAGTTCCTTCTACATTTCCAGGAACTGTTCCTGGAATTCATCCATTCGGTCAAACATAGTCTCCTTCTTACCAGAAGGTATCTGTGGAATTTTTCCTTCCGGGACAGAGTGCACCACAGGGGGTGGTACCGTAACTACGGCGTTGAATCTTGACGTCTCCCGAAGTTTGTAACCTTCAGGAGTTTTTAGTATGCCTCTGGCATCTTCGCTTTCCCGAAGTCTGTAACCTTCAGGACCAGCGGTATCTGTTGTGATTCCCTGATCTTCAACGATCGGCGGAACATATCCTTCTGGGATATAGATCGCAGGCATGCCCTAGGGACGATCTTTCGGCATCTGATACCTAGGATCGAACTTCTCCACTATGGGCGCTGAGGTGATCTCTGAGATCACAGTCCTTTGTAGCAGAGCTTCTGCCATGGCTTGCATGTCGTTACGAAGCTTTCTCATATCCTCTCTCAGAGCGTCGATCTCTTCTTTCAACTCTTTGTTTTCTTCCTCAAGATTATCCATCTTCTTCTGACGATTAGCCGGAGTATTGTACGAATGAGACAGTTTGACTCTAGAACCGAGACACAAACGTGAGATTCGTAGGTAAGGAGAATACGCGGGGTGGGAATGATAAAATGCAATGATTATATTAATTGTTTGTTGATTTAATCAAAATAAACTTCGACAATTAGATTGCAAATATCAAACAGTGGGGAAACCCTTTTTTATTGAAATTCAAAGGATTACAGAAATGGTAATATAGTAGATTAAAGGTGCAGAAACAGAAACCTAAGCTAATGGGTCCCGAGTCCTCTCTGAAGAGAAATCGGGAGCTGATTCTGATATCTTCCTTTTCTTTGACCGGGGCTCTTGAGCCATTGTCGGGTCGTCATTCCTTTGCCAAGTGAAAGGAGCGAGCAAATTCCTTTGATCATCTTGATTTTCTACAGCATGTTGCTCTAAAATTTCAATCAGAGCATCTTTCACTTTTAGTAATTGCTGCATTTGGATACACTCTATGTTGAGAGTGCGGTACTTGTTCTTCCAAGACCTCCTCTCCTTTTGAACTTTGTTGAGAGTAACCTGAAGCTTTTCAGTTTCCGTCATGAAGTACATGACAGATTCCCTCGGCGGAAGAATTTCGTAACGAGGATAAGGCATCTTTAGCTTGAGAGCTCTAGTTTGTACCCAATGGAGATAAGGCTCCACCGAGACACAGTCCGGTTTTCCTAGAGTCTCTCGTCCTTTCTTATGAACGTGCTTCCACGCATGCACTATTTCCATCTTCAGTGCCCTGTCGTTTTCTCCTTCCTTGAAGAAAAGACCTTCCAGATGAACACCCAACGGGATGTGTCTCATCGGGTATCCAAATTGACGACGAACCAATACCAGATGGTAGTTGATTCCTCCTTTAGTTCCTATGAGGGGTGCGTTGGGGAAGTTTCCACAATAATCAATGATCCTCATTCCATCATAAATCCTATTACACCAATCTATATCAGAGTTGGTAAGAGACATGATCTTCTGCGACCAGCGCAAGACACTCTTGCAATCCCAAAAAGCAGCAGACTTAGGCAAATGGGAGATAAACCATTTGTAGAGCAAAGGTACACAACATGTGATCTCCCCTCCGCTGTACAAATTTCCCAAGTGTACAGAATGATACGCATCTGCGAGCAAAGTCGGCACAGGGTTTCCAATGAGAAAAACCTTAATAGCATTGATATCGACGAAATTATTAATGTTGGGAAACAAAAATAACCCGTAGGTGAGTAAGACAAAGATGCTTTCAAAAGCAGTCCCGTTCCCTATACTAGCGAAGTACAGAGCTTTCTTTGTTAAGAACTGGGCTGGGGAACCTTGGATGCCACCCTTGGTAGTCAGGTGAGTCTTGACTTCAGACTCGTCCAAATAAATTGCTCTTGCAATGGTCTGATTCTTTGGAATTTCTTCCAATCCAGAAAATGGAGCTCGATCAGTGATATGTAGATCTAACTGATGAGAATACTCCTCCAGCGTTGGTGCTAGCTGGTAATCCGAGAATGTAAAACAATGATAAACCGGATCGTAAAACTGAACGAGCGCGTCCATGATTCCCCCAATCACATGGACTCTTAACAGTGGTAGCAAATCACCGTGCTTGGCTCTGAAAGCCTCTGGGTCAACGATCATCCTCGCTAACCTTCTCAAATCCTCTAGCTTTGGAACCTTGAAGGTATACTGGTAAGTTCTCCTTCTACCAAAATCCATTAGTGCAATCCTTTTCTCTGATATTTGCAATCTCAGTCTTAGTTTAATTTGAAAAACAGAGAGACTATAAGAGAAGATTTTTTGAATGTTTTAATGTTTTTTAAATGAATGCATGAATGCAGCACACAAAAACATAGAAAAAACATGGGGTCAGAGGGTCGTTGTCATGAAGTCAAGGCTCTACCCATCCCCAAAGGTTTACTAAGGTGATTTTTGTACCTGTACTCATTATCATTAGCTCCTCCCAGGAAGTCAGATAACAAGCGGATCGCCAGCGAGTTGTGTGCAATCTTATAGTAAGTGCTATTCACCGAGAATAGATCACCAGCCTCAAATGAGGGTAGTATCGCGTAACAACTATTTCCGATAGTTTCCGCACTACGAAAGGGTTGGCTTTTCTAGGTGTATACTCCATCTTTCCACATACGGCATCACCCGCATTCCCATTAGCAGAAAAATAAACACGTATAGCAATTAGGAAAAGCAGTATATATATTTGTCCTAATCATCCTAGACTTTAAAAGCTAAGAATCTTAAGTTCCTGTCAGAAATGGCTCCCCGGCGGAGTCACCATTCTGTAGTTTCTACAACCGAAGGTTTTGACCTAAGATCCTAATAGAGTCAAAAAGTTTAATATCAGCGAAGGTTGCTACCTAGGAGAAAAAAAATCAATACGATCAACGGTTTCCCCAGCAGAGTCGCCACTTTTGTGTAGCGAGCGATTTTTGGACGTGCTTGCGAGGCACAACTGCTCTTTCGGTGTTTGTTACTACTACAGCTCGATTCATTTTTTATCCTATTAAAGCTGATGAAGGAAGGGAAATAGATGTCTCCAACTAACCCTGCTTGCATACTGAGTTTGAACAGCGGTCTGTTCGGTTACAGATGCTTCAAAGATTCGGGGATTTTCCTAGGTTATTTTGTTCGATGAGATGTTTATGGATGTTAGGACTGATTGCTTTTCTGATTGATGTGTGAAAGTATGGGATTTTGGGTTTTTGTTTAGTGTGCTCGCTAAGATCTTTTCTATCGATCTTATGCCTACGTATTCCCGTTTACCGAAACAGGGAAATCAGAGCGTTCGTAGTTCCTCCTATTCTATGGGAGGAAATGGGGTTTGGTGTCTTGTTCAAAGCCCAAGACGTGAAGCGAAAGGTTGTTTGTATCTTGTTCAAAGCCCAAGATGTGAAGATGAAGGTCTATGTGTGTCTTGTTCAAAGCCCAAGACGTGAAGCTGAAAGGTCTCGACTTTAGAGAGAATCTGTCATCTCTAAAGAGGGGTAAAGGAGAATTACTTTAACCGGGATACGCTGATCCTAGCAATGCCATAATTTCCTAAGAAAGGGTTTTAACCTGAAGGAGAAGACTTTAACTCAGTGTAGAGCAATGCCATCTTTCCTTAGGAATTCCTCATGCTAAAAGAAGGACAGTGGCATGGATATAGATGATCCAGAGGCTTGCCGCTTACAGTGATTAGATGAAAGGGAAGGAGTTGTTGATGTTTGTTTACTGTGAACGAGGCACAGGTTTGATGCTAAAAGGTTAATGGGATCAACCAGTGGTTTTCTTATACAAAGCCTAAGAGGAGGCTAATTTCCGCTAGGGAAAATCATTATACAAAGCCTAAGAGGAGGCTAATATGTGTCTCGTACAAAGCCCGAGAGAGAGGCTAAAAGGGTTTGACCCAGTGGGGGATATCATTATACAAAGCCTAAGAGGAGGCTAAAAAGAGTTGACTCCGCTGGAGAATCTTTTGTAGCTCGTATGAAGCCCGAGATAGAGGCTAAAGAAGAGTTTGACTCTTGCTGGAGTGTATTATCTGTCTTGTACAAAGCCCAAGATTAAGGCTGAAAAGAGGATTGACTCTGCTTAAGGAAGTTTGTATCTCGTAGAAGCCCGGGATAGAGCCGAAAGGGTGACTTACTCAACGAGGGAGTCTTTTATGTGTCTCATACAAAGCCTGAGAGAGAGGCTAAAAGGGTTGATTCCACAGGGGAATCTTTTATACTCAACAAGAGTGTTTTTATATCTCGTACAAAGCCCGAGATGGAGGCTAAAATTTGTTTGGCTCAATGAGAACCTTTTTGTATCTCGTATAAAGCCCGAGATGGAGGCGAATTGACTCTACAAGAGAGTTTTTGTATCTCGTACAAAGCCCGAGATGGAGGCGAATTGTTTGTTCCGCTGGGGAGAATCATTTGTATAAAGCCCAAGAGGAGGCTAACTCATGCTGAGGATAAGAATGATCATTATACGAAGCCTAAGAGGAGGCGAAAAAGAGACCGACTCTTTTGGGGATATCGTTATACAAAGCCTAATAGGAGGCTATCTGCTGGCGACTGTTTAGTTGAGTGACAGATCCAGTATACTGATTTTGAAAGAGAAAATAAGTTCTTATATGAGCAACACTGTACTCGAGGATTTGGTTCGAGGACCAGGGATATTTCCTGCTTCTTTAAGGAAGTGGGAAATCCAAAGGGTATTGAGACTGTCCGAGTCTACGGGTTTCCTTCCTATTTAACGGAAGGGTCACTTGAGAATGTCTTTGAGACTCAAGGAAAAGAGACTGTCCAAGTCTGGAGTTTCATCTTTTGTACTATGCATTGAGAAACAGTAGTAGACTCTGGAAAGGACTGATCTATGAAGATTACTAATTTCTGTTCCTATACCTCTAGGAGGTCGTCGGGACAATTTGCACAAATCCGAAGAGAAGGCTGGAAGCTTTTAGGAAGCCGAGAGGTCCTTGTACGAAGCCCAAGAGGAGGCTATCATTCCCGGAGGAAGAGATCATTATACGAAGCCTAAGAGGAGGCTGTCATTCCCGGAGGAAGAGATCATTATACGAAGCCTAAGAGGAGGCTGTCAATACTTCTAAGAAGCCGACGGGTCCTTGTACTAAGCCCAAGAGGAGGCGGGGTTGTTTATAGGAAGCCTTTGGGTCCTTGTACTAAGCCCAAGAGGAGGCCGATGCTTTTAAGAAGCCCGTGGGTCCTTGTAAAACGCCCAAGAGAAAGCGGGTGAATAGTTCCAAAAGGGGTTTCACAGAGAAACGATGTCCTTTTGTATAATGAACTATTCACGGGGGTAATCCTTAGATCTAGTTGTCTAAAGCTACTGTAAGGAGGCGAGACTCAAATCTAATTCTAGACGTAGTTGCCGGGGAAACTCTAAATATCTATACTATTATTACACAGTCGATATGAGTTTATGAAAGGAGACTTACAGTGAGCAGCCCCACAATACAGTTATATATATATGAGTTTGTGAAAGAAGACTTACAGTGAAACAGCCCCACAATACAGTTATATATATATATATATATGAAAGCAGTAAATGAAACCGATAACCACTTACTCGGTTGTAGAGCTTCCATGCTGTTTGGTTAGTTGTTCAACAAAGAAAGATTGAAAAAACCAATATATTCAAAATCAAAGGAGAAAGTGCTTTGAAAAAGAAAGGTTTGGGGCTTACAGCTCAAGGAGAGGCCCAAATAGTCTTACTAGTGATTGCACTGCTGAATTTGTACAGCGGGTCTTATACAAGTGACTGTGGCCCAAAAAGGTTTTCTGTACAGAGGGATGGGTCTTACACTCTCTCAAGAGGCCCAAAAAGTTTTAAAGAAAAGGGTGGGGCTTATAACACGAGGGTAGGCCCAGTTGACTTTTCGTTTGAAATGGCGATCGCGCCGAGGTTTTCTTTTAACGTAGAAGGACTTATACAATAAGTGAAGCCCAAAATAGTTTTGGTTAAAAGGGGGTTGGGTCTTACACTCTAATAGAGGCCCAAAAAAGTTGAATGGGTCTTATAGCTCAAGGAGAGGCCCAAAAAAGTTGAATGGGTCTTATAGCTCAAGGGGAGGCCCAGATGGTTTATTTTTAAACGGGCAACGATCGCGCCGTTTACTTGTACAGAGGGACTTATACAATGAGTGAGGCCCAAAATATTTATGTACAAGGGGGAATGGGTCTTACACTCTCTCAAGAGGCCCAAAAAGTTTAAAGAAAAAGAAATGGGTCTTACTACACGAGGGTAGGCCCAGATGATTTTTGAAAAGGCGACGATCGCGCCGTTTGTTTTTTGACGGTATCGGGACTTATACAATAAGTGAGGCCCAAAAAGGATTTGGTCAAAAAAAGGATTGGGTCTTACACTCTATTAGAGGCTCAAAAGTGTTTTGAAAATGATTTATGAGGGTTGAATTAATCCAAAACCCTAATTTGTTTTCAAAAAAATGTATTTAATTGAATAAAAATTCAATTAAAATGATCAAAATTGTTTAACACATGGAAAACAAATTGTGATCTTGGATTAATGTTTCAAAAATTAAGTATTGACATACAAAATAATTAGAAAGCATTAAAAGTTGAAAAATCAAGATGGAAATAATATTTTAAATGTTAAAAACAATTAAAACATTAATTCTTTGCAAAAATATCAATTATGTGAAATAAATAATATTTTTGGGATTTTTTGGTAGAATAAAATATTTCAACATTTTTGTGAATTATTAAAAAAAGATTCAACTCAAAACCATTAAAACTCAGAGAGAAATTAATTTTTGAATCAATTAAATAAAATCATAAAATTCAAATATTTGAATTATTCAAAAATGGAGCCAAGAACACACCAAGAACACGCGCGTGTTCTGGGTTTGCCCAGATTTGCATTTTCTCCTCAATCTCACTGAATACTTGATTACAACATGCAATCCACATATCATTATGCTCGTCTCAACCTCGCGATCATGTCTATGTCCATTAATTTCATTTAAATTAAACATACAACAAGAAATCATGAAAAATCCTCAAGAACACTAATTTCTGCATGAAGGCTAGGATTTTTGATACACGATTCAAACAATGCAATTAATTGAGGGAAAACATTCCATGCATGATTATGAACATATGGCCAAATTATTGTGCAGCAAAAATTGTGTGGATCATAGAGTTAGAAGAGCTCATGCTTACCACTTGCAGCTGGTGATCGTGATTTGTGTTTGAGGTGTTACATCTAGGTTCCAATGATCTGGATAGCTTCCCTAGGTGCCATGGAGTGTGTATGAATGCTTGGAATGGATTGAAATGGTTTGGAGCTGAAGATGGCACCTCAACTGCAAAACTGTCAAGAACTTGAGCAATTGGCTGGTGATTTTGTGAAACCTGTGTTCCAGATGTTGTTTGAGTGTTTGGATCACTTTTATATGATGTATGTGAGGTGTGTGAGTGATTGGTTTGATTGGAAAAGCTCTCAAACTCAAAACCCGATAGTGACTTGCCTTAGAAGGCAAAATTGGAGTGAAAGAAGAGATTTTGAGGAAAGCATCTGTTAGATGGCTTTGTTGTACTCAAACTGAACACAATTGAGCTCTATTTATAGTAGAGCAAGTTTGTTTTGGTATCCACAGTGAATGGCAACTGCAGCAGGTGTTCCCTCAATGTTGGCCAATGGAAATGCAAGTCTCCTCTAGCCATTGACTAGAGGTTAGGGTACAGAGTTATGGTCCCCTTGGTTTTGGATAAGTCTTGACTGATTTCAGATGAGAATGGCTCAGTCCATGCCACCTTGATGGTTCCATTGAATGCTTCATTCCAAATTTGAAGTCTTGTCCCTATTTTGGCAACTCTAGGTTCAACATGCTATTTCTTGTTCCATGGACTTTGGAGGCTTGGCTCAGTGATTGTCCCCTTTGGATTCAATCCTCAGAGGTGTCCAAGTGGATAGGAGCATTTGAAATTGGCTGATTTTGGCAAATCGAGCCAAAATGCAAAATCTGCCTTGCCTTGACAGATTTCAGCAAGGCAACTGGCCAATGTCATATCTCATGATGTAAGTTGAATTTGGCAATGTTCTTGATCATTTTGGAAAGCCCTTACATGATACAACAACTGTTTGAACAAGTTTGGTTTTGATCTCTTTTGATTCCAAGTGAAAAATGTTCCTACATTTGGCAAAAAGTGAAGGCAGATTCTGACTTAGTGAAAATTTCACTAAGTGTTGGAAAAAGTGACATTTTCACTTTTCAGCCACTTTGATCACTCCATAACTCAAAATCCTTAATGAATTGGAATGACTTGTAGTTGATGTTTTTGTATAGGATAATGAGGGATACAAATCCATCTTTGGATGAGAAAAAATGGCCTTGTGGTTTAGGAGTTATGGTCCTCCAAAGTTGGTACCCTAGCCACTTTATTTTTAACTTAGAAAATTTTCTAAGTTTTTATGGTTACCCCTTTTACAAGTTATCTAACTTTTCTTGATTTTTCTTGATGAATGATGATTCAAATCATACATTAACATCAATTTAGGGTTAAAAATCCATTTTGGTGAAAAATCTCAAAAAGTCAAAGTTGACTTTTGTGCACAATTGACTTTTTATCAGATGAATTCCAAACTGTGCAATTCTTCAGGAAATCATGTCCTTGACCTAAATCAAACTTGATGGACATGTTCCAAGGGTGTCATAGGGTATATTTATTCATGTCCTAGGGCTTGGGAGCATGTCCAGGTCAAAAGTCAAAGTTACAGTTGACTTTTCTCGCGAAACCCTAATTGTGGTGCAGATGAAGTTGAGACTTGTTACTCAAGCTTCTTGGATTAATCCATTGTTTCAAATGGATCAATATGGTTCATTAGAGACCCCCAAATCATGTCTTGAGGTCTTGGCTCATGGTTTGTCCCAAAAGTCAACTTAGGGGTGAATTAGGTCAAGAAACCCTAATTCCTGATTTTTGATGTATGCATCCCCTGAGGTCAAATTGACTTAATGCTTGGGTTCATGAGGTTCCATGAAGTATATTAGGTTATGTTTTTTATCATTGGCTTGTGCCCAGATGAAAAATTTCATCTGGAGGCCCTGGTCGACCAAAACCCTAATTTGGTGACACCGTCGATCTGGAGGCTTGATCCACCTAGAAGGGAGCAGCTTTGTGCTTAATCCTTGAAGTGGGAGTCCTTTTGATCCTTTGTGGATGTTAGAGAGGTTAGACAAGTTGAAGATCAAGTCATTTCTTGATTGATCCTTTGTCTAAGGCTCAGAGAGGGCTTGAAACCTTGTTTCTGATTGTAGTGAATGCTCAACAATTCCTTGAAGAGATTGATGAGGCATGATGATTCATCCATATTGTGACGATGATCTGCACAATGATGGGAAACTTTAGTGGTCAAAATTTGGGGTATGACACCTTGAAGAAAGGAAAACGAACATATCTACCACCTGCTGCGTATACTCTATCTAGAAAGGAGAAAAAAGTATTGTGTAAGTTTCTAAGTGAAGTTAACGTTCCAGAAGGATACTCTTCAGATATTAGAAGACTTGTGTCTATGAAAGACCTCAAGTTAAAGAGTTTAAAGACGCATGACTGCCATGTTATAATGGAACATTTTCTACCAATAGGTATACGTTCTATTCTGCCAGAAAAAGTAAGAAGCGCAATAACTAAATTGTGTTTTTTCTTCAAGTCAATTTGCAGTAAGGTGATCGATCCTGCGATCTTACCAACATTGCAAAAAGAACTAGTTATTACTTTATGTGATCTTGAAATGTATTTTCCTCCCTCGTTTTTTGACATAATGGTTCATCTAGTTGTTCATCTAGTGAAAGAGACACAATTGTGTGGACCGACTTATATGAGATGGATGTACCCTGCTGAACGTTATATGAAAATATTAAAAGGGTATGTGAAAAACCGAAGTCGACCAGAGGGTTGTATTACCGAACGATACATTGTTGAAGAAGCGGTTGAGTTTTGTACTGAATATCTATCCAATGTACAATCAATTGGACTCCCCAAATCTCATATTGTCGAAAAAAAAGAAGGAAAAAAGTTAATTGGAAATGAAGTTGTGACAGTATCAAGGGTCGAACGGGGTCAAGTGCATTTGTATATTCTGCACAATGAGAATGAGGTTGAGCCATATGTTGAAATGCACAAGGATGTTCTCCGAGGTTTAAATCCGAATAGAAATGAGAATTGGATAGTACGAGAGCACAATCGAAGTTTCATACCTTGGTTTAAGGATCATATTTATTCAAAGTATTATTCAGACCGCGATTCAATAACAGAAAGGTTGAGATGTTTAGCATATGGTCCAAGTATGGTCGTGTTTTCTTATAGCGCATACGCAATTAATGGATACACATTTTATACCAAAGAACAAGATGATAAAAGTACTATGCAAAATAGTGGTGTCACCGTGGTAGCTGAAGCAATGCACATTTCAAGTGTGAAAGACTTAAATCCCAAATTTGCAAATCTATCATATTTTGGGGTTATCGAGTGCATTTGGGTGTTTGATTATGAGAAGTTTCAGATTCCTATATTTCATTGCAAGTGGGTTGAAAATAATAATGGCGTACGAATGGATAAGTCAGGATTTTTGCAAGTGGATCTTAATAGGGTGGGGTACAAAGATGAGCCTTTTATTCTAGCCTCTCAAGCTAAACAAGTGTTCTATGTCACTGATCCGACAAGTACAAAATGGTCTATAGTGTTTTTATCTAACAAAGTAATTGATGAAAACGTTGGAGATCAAGGTGATATTGATGTTGATATTGAATCATTTACTAGAAATGATCAAGATGAAAATATTATAGCGAATGAATCATATACTAGAAATGATCATAATGAGGGTATTTGGATCAATCCAACCGTCCGTGTTGTTAAGAGACGGGTAGAACATACTCCAAACAAGAAAAGAAAGAGACGTTAGTGAAAAAGGTACTAGTTGTAAAATTATAGCTTATATCATTCAATATAGCTTATATCATTCAATAGATTAGGATTATGGATTTTTATATTTGTCATTTAATTTCTGTTTTTTTCTTTCTTACAGGTCAAATGTCTAGTAACCAAGAAGATACGCACGAGTAGCACGGGCTAGAGCAACCAATATTACATGGGTCAAAGTGGAGATTCCTTCAAATGGGACAATTGGTGATTTCTATCACGGTATGCATGGTTTTATAACTTAGGATTTATTTTAATATTTATCGGATATGTCATATATATAATTGATTACTTTTAACTAAATAATGCGTATTTTGTTTTGTTATATAGTATTTCGATGATATGGCGTGTCCTTATTACACGAGGAAACAATTGCAAGATACTGAGGAGGAATTGTGCAAATTTTTTATTGTAAGAAGAATTCTTTCTTGATTGTATAGTTTGGTGAATGTAAATTCTAGTTTATTGAAATGTAAATTCTATACAGGTTTGAAACCATACAATAGAAATGTATATCCATACTAGTTTGTGCGAATTCTGCATGTAAATTCTAATTTATTGAAATGTACAAATTCTAGGTTATAGAATTTGTGCGAATTCGGCATTAATGTAAATTCTAGTTTTGAAATAGAATTTGTTGATGGAAATGCATATCCATACTGGTTTATTGAAATGTGAATTATACAGGTTTATGGAAATGTGAATTATACAGGTTTCTGCATAAAAAAATGGTTAAAATGGGATTATTTTAAAAAATCTTCAAAATTTTACGTAGACAAAAGACATCGCTTTTAATAAAAAAGCGCTGTCTAAGGTTATACATTAGACAGCGCTTTCAAAAGCGCTGTCTAAAGTCCAGCTTTAGAGAGCGCTTTTAATGAAAAAGCGCTCTCTAAAAGTATATAAAAAAATCAATATACGTATACATTAGACAGCGCTTTCTCTAAAGCGCTGTCTAAAAGCACCTTTAGAGAGCGCTTTTGAATGAAAAAGCGCTTTCTAAAGTTTATAAAAAAAAATTTAAATTTTTAACGTATACTTTAGACAGCGCTTTTAAAAGCGCTGTCTAAAGCCCCCTTTTAGAAAGCGCTTTTTCATAAATAAAAAAGCGTTGTCTTTACCTACGACAGCGCTGGCTTAGACAGCGCTTTTAAGCGTTGTCATAGCCCAAAAAAAGCGCCCTCTTTTCTCTTGTTTGGCGTAGTGATCAATGTTGTTGTCTTCAGCCTCTTCAACACACTCACGTTTCGTGTTCTCTATTGGTAGAATAATGACTTTTACCCCCACAAACCCTAAGTTATTAACTCAATCTTGGGTCCAAAGTTTCTGCATCAATTTGGCCCACAACAAGACACTATAAGCCATTTTTCTATTTTTATTCTTACCCTTATTTTTTTTAAGTCAACTCTAGTATCTATGATAAATTTATACAACTATTGCCTAATTTACTTATCAAACTACTTTTTATTCTTAATGAACATATTTGAACAAAAACTACTTTTACCCGTGCGAACGCACGGGTCATCTACTAGTGAATTTGTAAAAACTACCCACAACTATAAGAATGAATAAACTCCACCTGTTACCACTAGGCTATAGATGCAATGTATCATAATTTTAGCAAATTTTATATTTTTTACTTATTATTTACTATATTTTTTAAACTTTTCTTTTAATTTTGAAACTTCTCAATTTTTTGAGACTCGGTTGCCTTGCCCCAAGGTCGACCTCTTAATTTCTATAATAATATGTAAAAAATTTTATTATAAACTGTATTACCTTTAACTCACAACAGCTAATTAAAAAAAACAATTCATACGTTATTATGAAAAGATTTTTATTAATTTATAAGTAATACATTTTTTTGGTATTTGAATTAATGACACATTTTCTCTTGAATTTATATCTATTACTTACGTTTCTGCTGTTATTATATTAATTATATTATTTCAATTAGTAATATATATTATAAAATACATGGGTTTATCTAAATTAAAAATTGATACACTTTTTTTCATATTAGTATCAATAGTTCACTTTTTCCATATATTTTATTTTATTTGCACCAAATATATAAAAACTTATAATACAATATTAATAATGAGAGACAACAAAATTATTAAAGTACAAAATATATGAAACAATTTTGATGATGATGTATTTTCTACATTTTTAAAAGTTTTCGAGCCAGTGGATCTGATTCTACTAGAAACCATTATTATAATCTATAAGTTAGATGTCTTTGTTGGATGAACAAAAACTTCTTGAAATCTCCTTGGATGAAGCTTAAATTTTAAGAGAAAGAAGATCTCGTGTATTTATGTGCAAATTAATTATTGCAAGTTGATTTTGTGAAAAGGTGATATGTTTTAAAAAGAACAATAATTTTTAATGATAACAACTATTGTTTGAAGGGACGTAGTCAGAAATTATGAATATATATATATATATATATATATATATATATATATATATATATATATATATATATATATATATATATATATATTAAAATTATTATTTTTTAAAAGATCAACAAAAGGGTCGGCGTAATGCAAGTGTATTATAGGTTACAATATTAGGTCACAAATTCAAGAAAATTTATTTATTTATTTTTAATTATTAAAATAAAACATTTTATTATTGATATTTTTTAAAACAGATGTAAAATCAGAATTTATTTTCAAATTATAATTGTATACCGAATTTTTCAAAAACTCAATATAAAATTTATTTTTGTAGACCTATTTTTTAAATTAGCACAGGGTTTCGAATTTATTGGACTGATCCTAAAAAAGAGAGTAGAAATTAAAAGATATTTTGTGGTGAGAGAAAGAGAAATACATGTGTGTGGTTTGTTTATGCTTGGAAAGAGTGAAATAGAATAGAATAGAAATAAAGGAATAAAAATGGATTGTTTTCATTTTATTAAATGCATTTATTTTATTAAATAAAATAATTTTCAAAAAATTAAATAAACAGGACAAGCAAAAAGTATCAGTTAAAGTTTTAATTTTAATGGAATATTAAGAATAAAAAGTAACATTATTCAAAATTTATTTTAAAAAAAGGGGTCGCTGTAGAAGTTTTTTTTAGTTTATAGTATATTTAGTATATAATTATTATTTATAATACTAAAAACTAGTATTATAATTATGATAGTGGGGGCATAGGCCCACTCTTTCTATCACATAGGATTATAATTATGATAGTATTATAATTATTTATAATACTAAAAACTGAATAATAACAATTGATGAAAGTCAAACATAAACGATTAAAGATGCAAATCTAAGTATTAAGGGTTTGATGTATTTGACTAATATGATGATGACAATTAAATGGAGCCTAACTCAAAGCCTTATCTCAAGAAAACTCAAGCAAATGTCTACAAAAAAAAATATCTAAAGTCTTTAAGTGCAAAAAAGCCCTACCTTGATTAGTCTGAGTGAATACTTAATAAGGCATAAGGAAATTCTCGTAAAAGTACATAGTTAAAGCGCACACACACATATAAACTTGTTTTCAAACTTATTTCTCTCAAGAAAATATTTTAAGAAACACCTTAAGTTGTAACAGATGAGCTAGGAACTGTCAGAAAAAGTTATGGAATTTTTTGTCTCTGTCAATTGATTAACACATCAACCTAATTGATTGGTTAAATTCAAAATTTAGGACAACACCTTAATGAGGTGCAACAGATAAATATATTTTATTTCCTTTTTGAACTTATAATCAATTTATTTTGAGGTATCTAATCGATTGGCATTAGGTGTTAATCAATTAGCAAGTCTTAAAATGCATTAAAATCAATTTCTTTTTTTAGTCAACCTCTAGCCTATAAATAGAGGTTCATTCCCTCATTTCAAATTATATAGAATCGTATTTCAGACTCCTCACTCACTCACACACACACACTCTCTCTCTCTCTCTCTCTCTCTCAAACTTTTCTTTTATGTTCTCTCACTAATATTTTAACCTAAGCACTATTTTGAGAAAGTTCTTTTGTGAATGAGGATAAGTTGTAATTCTGGAAGGGTAGATTTGTAAGTTCACCAAGGATCTTTTATTTGTACCTTGGTTGAACGTTATATCCATTTAGGGATTATTTTTTCAGTTTAAAAGATAAACCCGTAAAAATTTTGGTTTGGGGATTGTGTGAACAAGCCCTTGTTTTAGGTTCGAGATCACCCCGTGATAAAATCTCTAAGGTTTTTGGTCAGCATGTGGTAAAGCCAAGGATAGGTTTAAAGCTTAGCCCGGTATTAAAATCTTGATAAGGTTCGAGATTAGTTCGATATTAAAATCTCTTAGGCTATTGGTTAGCTCATGATAAACTAAGGTTGGTGAGCTCAGCTCGTGTTAAAAGTTCACAAAGTTTGTTTATAAGCTTAAAGATAACCGCTCAAAGAATCTCGTGGAAATGAGACTAACCACTTCGATCTGTCATTTGGAAGGAAGACTCACCGCTTCACTCTGTCGTCTATTGTTCTGTAGGAAGTCAACATTAAACTTCAATTTTCCTTGTATAAAGAGGGTTCGTGAGTATAACTTTCTAAAAGCTCTCAAGTTTATTGGATACCCTCAAGATCTATTCTTGGGGAGATTAGTATGTCTTTTCTTGTTTGAACGAACCTCAATAATTCTTGGTGTTCTCTCTTTCCCTCAACTCTTTACTTTCTGAAAATTATATTTTGCAATTTATTTTCCGTTGCTTAATATTTAAACTATTTTTCCAGAATGATTTTAAACTCTGATTTTAATCCACAAAACTTTTCAAACCCATGTTTTTTTGAACCACACAATTCACCCTCCCCCCTCTTGTGTGTGAAGTCACAAGTCTAACAAGTGGTATCAGAGCCTAACTTCTGTTTAAGGACTAACCGTTTCAGGAGGAAGATGATTTCCAATAAAATATCTTTCCTAAACACACCAGCACTCTTCAATGATAATATGTTTGATATTTGGCAAGTTAGGTTTATAATCTTTCTTCAAAGTATAAATCATGAATTGTGGAAAATGATAATCAATGGTCAATTTATCCCTATTCGTAAAGTAAATGATGGCGTACTAGATTAACCTGTTTCCCTTTGGACCAAAGAGGAAAACAAAAGGTTTGAAATAGGTTTCAAAACAAAGAGCTTTATAACAAGGTTTCCAAAGAGCATTATAACAATGTCTCTAGATGATAGAAAATTTTACTATGTTCATCAATGCAATACCACCAAGGAAATATGTGATACTCTTGAAATGATATATGGAGTCTCTCCAATTATCGAACAAGAGAAGATGAACACACGAGACAAAGAAGATACTATCAGAACAAGATTTGTTCATGACATATTTTCTTTGGGTTTTGATGATAACAAAGTATTGAAAGAACAATGGTTTATTTGATGTGTGTTACAAGTGTGCAGGTTCTTATACTTTGAAATATTATTATATGAATCTGTTCTACATTAAGCACTCTTTGAGAGTTGTTGCATTGCTAGCTTTTGGTGGCAGAATCTGAAGAACATTTGCTAAGTGATGTCTGGCGAAGACTCTGAAGCTGAAGGCCACATCATCAGAAGAAGCAAAGTTATTGTCTCTACACTTAGTGAATGCAAATTGGCTTCTGGTACCATTCAGAGTTGGTGATAAAGTTGAAGTTGTCTGTACTGCAGAAAGCAAGTTGTATTGTCAAATCAGTTTGTCAGCTAGAGTCTGCAGATTACAAGGCTCAAGAAAGGTTGAGATGCTTTATGGATATCTACTCTCAACGGCTCTAATAGTACAGAATCTCTTGAAGGCTCAAAGGTTAAACATTTTACACATTTGATTAAGATCTTCTGGTGTATCTATCTTCAACGGATTTTGTACTATGGAGTAACAACAAAGACTCTTGATCAAGTTACCTCCTCAACGTCTAGTTTCCGAAAAGGCTATAAATAAGAGATATGGGGACTTACCTTCTGAGAAGAAGCCTAAGTGTATTGTGATCTATTGTATTGACTACAACTACATGCTTGATTAGGGTTTCAAGAAATTGAATAAAGTTTTGAGGAAACTTTGAATTTGAATTTGAGTTAAAAGAAGTTTGCTTAAAAGAAGAATGTTTGGGGCTTATAACTCAAAGAGAGGCCCAAGTGACTTATTTGAAAACATTGATGCACTGCGATACCGAAAGACGTTGTGGGACTTATACTATAGCAGAGGCTCAAAAAATGTTTTTGTACAAAGAGGGGTTGGGTCTTACACTCTAATAGATGCCTAAAAGTGTTTGTGAAAAAAGAATAATGGGGCTTATACTCAAGGAGAGGCCCAAATGATTTATTTTAAAAGGTGACGATTGCGCCGTAATTTTGAAAACCACAGAGGGACTTATACAATGACTGAGGCCCAAAATTATTTATGTACAAGAAATAATGGTTCTTACACTCTAATAGAGGCCCAAAAGATTATTTTTATACAAGAGATGAGGCTTACAGCTCAAAGAGATGCCCAGATGAAAAACAACGACCACACCGTTATTTTTAAAATTGTATCGGGACTTATACAATGACTGAGGCCGAAAATGGTTTATTTACAAAGGGGATGGGTCTTACACTCTATTAGAGGCCCAAAAGTGTTTCAAATGAAGTTTGAAAAAATCAAAATTAAGAAAAACCCTAATTTTAATTTAAAAATATAATTTTCAAAGGAAATTAAATAAAAAATTATATAAAATATCAAATATATTCAAAAACAAGTTGTCAACTTTGAAAAATATTTTGAAAAATCATGTTTAATCACATGAAAACTTGGAATTCGTTTGAGTTTGAAAAACCAAGGTGAAAATTTCATTTAAAAATGTTTAAAAACAAATAAAATGAAATTATTTACAAAAATTCAAAATATATTAAATAAATAATATAAATTAAATATTTTAACATTTTTGTGAATTAAAAAAAAAAAAACTAATAAAAAATGATAAAAATTGAGAGAAATTAATTTTTGAAATCAATTAAGAAAATGACCTAAAATTCAAAAATTCAAATTATGGCGCCAACAGTCATCTTCTTCCTCACGACCTCCCTCCATTGCCGTTTTGCAAAACCTCACATATCTCTCTCAATATGTAATGGTTTTGACTTTTGTAAACACGAAAGTTGTGTATTTTTGAACAAGGATTTCAATGATATAAATTAATTGCATTTATATTAAGTGTGGAGTGAGAAATCAAAAGATGAACATAAGAACCCTAATTTCTGCAAGAACACTATGAAATCCTATACATGATAGCTACAAAGCAATTGATTAAGGGGAAATACTCTACATAAGTGCAGAAACATGTTTGTAACTTGAAAACACATTTATGATGCATGGATCATAGAGTTTGAGAGTGTCAGGCTTACCTCCGCAAGAGGAAATCGAATCCTCAATTGTAGGTGTTACAGATGTTGTGTGATGATCTGGATAGATTCCGTGGACCTCAAGTAGTGTGTTAGAAAGCTTGGAAGGGATTGAAACAACCTGGAACTTGTTGTGGTACCCCAACTGCAAATAGGCCAAAAAGCTTGAGCAAATGGATGATGACTTTGTGATTCTGGTGTTCCAGATGTGTTTTGAGGTAATGGATCACTTGTATATGACATATGTGAGGTGTTAGGATGGTTGATTTGGATGGAATATCTCTTTATTTGAAAATTCTAACGTGACTTGTAAGATAAGCAAATTCTGGTTTTTTAGAGTGATTGGAAGGAAAACATGAGTTGTTATGCTTTGGTGTACTTGAATTGATCAGAAAAACCTCTATTTATAGTGGAGCAACTTTATTTTGGGAGCAATAGTGATTGGAGGCTGGATTACTCCATTATCCATTGAACTTTGTCATGTAGCCAAAGTTTCCTCTAGCCATTGACTTGAGTCAATCTTGCAGACTATGAGTCTTATGTTGCATGGATAAGGCTTGACTCCTTTAGTGATTAATGACTCAGTCAATTCCACCTCAATGTATCTCTTGAATGCCTTGAAACAAAATTGAAGTTTTTGGATTTGCAACATTGAATTTCACATGCCAAGGAATAGGATTTTTGACTTGGTGGCTTGGTGATCAAATCCCTCATCATTCAAGTTGATTTTTGACAGAAATGAAATGATGCAAGTGTCCAAAATTGGCTCAAGAAATCGTGGGAACCAAGTCATGCTTTCATGCCTTTGTGTGGGCAGGGTGAAAAATGCCATTTTTGGAGGCTTATAACTCATTGCTCAAGTTGAACCATGAGAGGCTCTTGTACTTTTTGGAAAGCCCCAATAACATACTTCAACTTTAATGTCCAACTTTGGTCTTGAATCATCTTGGTTCATAATGAAAAATGGCCTCAAAGTTGGTGAAAATGCAAAACAGATTATGTCCAAAATTTCCAAAATTTCACTAAGTGTTGGAAAAATGGCCATTTTCATATTTTTGTGATTTTGATCAAATATATAACTCAAAATTCATGAGGATTTGGAATCTGTTGTAGTTGACAATCTTGAAGTATGTAATGAGAGCTTTCATTTAAGCTTTGAATGGAAGAAAAAGGCTTTGTGGTTTGGAAGTTATGACCTTGCAAAGTTGGGTATAAATCAATTTTTTTATAACTTAGTGAAATTTCAAGTTTCTTAAGGTTGCCCCTTTTGTAAGTAACCCCACTTTTCTTGATTTTTCTTGATGGATGATGATCCAAACCATAAGTTATCATCTTTTTTTGACTTAGGGAAGCCTTGTTTGTCAAGAAATTCAAAAAGTCAAACTTGATTTTTGGCACAGTTGACTTTTAGTCAGATGAATTTCAAACTTTGTGATCCTCTATGAAATCAAGTTCTTAAACTATTTCAAACCTAATGGATGGATTCCATAGGTGTTTTAGAGTGTATTGAATCATGCCCCAAGGTTTGGGATCATGTCTTGGTCAAAAGTCAAAGTTACAGTTGACTTTTTCATCAGAAGCCCTAATTGGTCCAGATGAAATTGAATCCTTGTGTTGCTTATGAACCAAGTTCTTTGAATGAATCCAATCTTGTAAATGTATAAATATGATGTATTAGAGGTCTTCAAAACTCTTCTTGAGGTCTTGGCTCATGCCTTGCTTCAAAAGTCAACTTAGGGGTGAATTAGGTCAAGAAACCTTAATTCCTGATTTTTGATGAATGCATCCCCTGAGGCTATTTTGAACTTTTGATTGGGTCCATGAGTTCCCTTTGAGCTTCTTGGATCATGTTTTGAAGTATTGGATCATGCCCAGATGAAAATTTCTCTCTAGATGCCTTGGTCGACCAAAACTCTAATTTGGTGACACTGATGATCTTGAGGCTTGATCCACTTGAAATGTTGCACTCTTGTGCTTGATTATTGATGTGGGAGACCTTTTGATCCTTCACAGATGTTTTAGAGACTTGACAAGTTGAGGATCATGTCCTTTCTTGATTGATCCTTGGTCTGAGTGCTCTGAGGGGGCTCAAAACTCTAATTCTTGATTGTAGTGAATGCTCAACAATCTTTGAGATGAGTGGTGAGGAATGAAGGTACATCCATATTGTGGTGATGATTAGCACAATGATGGGAAATCTTGTGGTCAAAATTTGGGGTATGACAGATGCCCCTATTTAATCTTCTTGGACCTGAAGGTGTGAATGGCGAAGATGTTCGGACATTCAAGGTAAAAGAGGATTAAATATCGGAATACCCGGAATTTTGAATGTGGTTATGAATGGTAACGGTTTGCTCATCCATCTTCTTTTACTAAGTAATGTTACTTAGAAAAGGGTAAAACTTCCCCTCGATCCTAGTTTTCAGCCATGGAACTGGTCTTAGTTTCTTGAAATAAACTTCACCTCGATCTGGTCTACTGCCAGAGAATTGGTCTTAGTTTCTTTGGAAATAAACTTCCCCTCGATCCTAGTTTTATGCCATGGAACTGGTCTCAGTTTCTTCTTGTCGGGTTCTTTTCTTGATAAGGAATGTTATCCGTTGTAGCAGTCTTCATCAAACTTCTCGCCGAGTTTTACTGGGGAGACGCCATTTGATGGAAAAATATTTGATGTCAGACTTGCTGGGGAAACCCATTTGTCTGAACTGCGGAGGTGTGCAAACTTCTCTGTGGGAGGTGCCATTTGTCGACCTTACTGGGGAAAGCAAGTCTCCTGAGAGATTGCTTGTTGCTTGGTGATATTACATCATACTTCCCTTTGAGACCTTTTCGGAGAGACGCCATGTGATGTAATCCAATTTTGAGGTGCTGATGACTCCATTGAAAGCAAAATTTTTGGAGAGAAATTGCCGTATTTTCAATAGTCTTCTGTTGAGAGGCTTTCTCTGGGGATTTTCTTTAATCCGGGAAAGAAAAATATCATCTTCAATTGTGAAGAGTGATGTTTCAAAAAACGCGCCTATCCAAATGGTCTTTTGCCCTTCAGAGGTTCAAGTTATCAAAGTGGTTGAAGACCGATTTCAATCCAGGAATGCACTGGAGAGAGATTGTGTAGACGGTATTTCCTGATAAGGAAAGAACTTACCGGGATTTTGTCCTATCTGACGCAGAAAGGAAGACTGACAACTCTATCGAAGAGAAGACATTTATCACTTGGGGATAAAAATGACCAGAGTGATATTAATGCAACATGTGTATGAATATGAATCAATTATGCATGATGTATGTATGTTTATGCTGACAAAACAGACACAACATACAGACTAGTGAGGAATACAACTGGATACTCATCCACTCTGGGAGATGGGGGGGCTATTTCCGAAAGTTGTACTTTTACTCGGGAATAGGGATTCCTACATTCATTCTGATTTCCAGAGACACAAACTTGCTAGGGATGGACATTCGTCCTTGTTTTTCAGAGGTGGACCCTACTGGGGAGAAAAAACCATCAATTATTTTTCAGAGGTAAGAACTTCGCCGGGGATGATAGATGAATCATTTCGTCTGAAATAGTTGATCCTTCATTCAGGAAGTACTTTGATTCTGCATTTTGAGTTTAGATCACTATCGGAGAGGCAGTCGAGTACTTTGATTCTGCATTTTGAGTAAAAGTAGAAGTAAATTTGACAAGTAAAAATTCATTTTTGTTTCAAGAATCGTTGATCATATGAAAATGTCATTTGGCGATGCAGAATAAATAAGAGTTGTAAATAAAAGGCACACAGGCTCAAATTTTATTGATAGAATGGTAATCAGCCGAACGCGTGATCCCATGGAGCATTACAAAGTTTAGAAAATGGTAATTTAAAAGGAAAGGGGCTACATTGAAACATAACGACCACTATCCTCCCACCAACTTTGAATTATGGACATTTTGGGCTTCTGTCGAAGATGACCTTGACTGAAGTTTTCCTGACGGATGATATTACCATTGAGGAGTCAATCTTGTTGGATATAGTTACTTACCATGAATCCCTAATTTTTGCCTAGATTGCCCTTTCAGATTTTCAATATATCGGGATGATCATTGGTTATGTCTCTAATTTTTTCCTGGACCGCCCTTTCGGGTTTTAAGTCCAATGAGACGTTTTTTTATTTAGGCAAAGTATTTCTTGGCTACATCAACATTTGTGGGGTAGGTAAACTCCTCTCCATCCATGGTTGCGACTCTCAAGGCGCCACCTGAGAAGGCTTTCTTAACAACATAGGGGCCATCGTAATTCGGAGTCCATTTGCCCCTGGAATCAGTAGGGAATGATTGTATCTTCTTGAGCACGAGGTCTCCTTCTCTGAAGACGCGGGGTTGGACCTTTTTGTCAAACGCTTTCTTCATTCTTTGCTGATACAACTAACCATGGCATAAAGCCGTCATTCTCTTTTCTTCAATCAGGTACAGTTCATCATATCCGTTTTGCACCATTCAACTTCTGTTAGCTTGGCTTCCATCAATACCCTGATTGATGGTATCTATACTTCTATGGGGAGCACTGCTTCCATGCCATATACTAGAGAGAAAAGGGTTGCCCCTATTGAGGTGCGGACAGACGTGCGATAACAGTGAAGAGCAAAGGGTAGCATCTCGTGCCAATCTTTGTAGGTTACAACCATCTCCTGAATGATCTTCTTGATATTCTTGTTAGCCGCTTCTACCGCTCCATTCATTTTAGGTCGGTAGGGAGATGAGTTATGGTGTTCGATCTTGAACTCAACACATAACTCTTTCATCATCTTGTTTTTCAAGTTAGATCCATTATCCATAATGATCTGGCTTGGAACACCATAACGACAGATGAGATTGTTCTTGATAAATTGGACCACCACTTGTTGGGTTACATTGGTATATAACATTGCTTCGACCCACTTGGTGAAGTAATCAATGGCTACCAAGATGAACCGATGTCCGTTTGAAGCTTTGGGTTCAATCATGCCAATCATGTCGATTCCCCATATAGAAAAAGGCCATGGAGAAGAAAGAACTTTGAGATGCGTTGGTGGTACATGGATTTTGTTTGCGTATATTTGACACTTGTTACACCTCCTCATGTACTGGTAGTAATCAGATTCCATTGTCAGCCAATAATATCCTGCTCTCAGAATTTTTCTTGCCATTGTATGTCCATTGGCGTGAGTGCCAAAGGAGCCTTCGTGGATTTCTTTCATCAGCATGTTTGCTTCTCGTCTATCTACGCATCTGAGCAATACCATGTCAAAGTTTCTCTTATAGAGTGTATCATTCTTTAGGAAGAAGTTGCCAGCCAGTCTTTTGAGAGTCTTCCTATCTTTTCTTGAAGCCTCAGGAGGGTATTCTTGTCTTTGAAGGAAGCACTTAATATCATGATACCATGGTTTGTTATCTATGACTGCTTTAATTATGAAGATGTAAGCGGGCCTTTCAAGGCGCATTATGTCAATCTTAGGTACGTCATTCCATTGACTTACACTAATCATGGAGGATAGAGTGGCTAATGCATCAGCCATGTGATTTTCTTCACGAGGGATATGATGAAACTTGATTATGTTAAAGAATGGTAACAACCTTCTCGCATAGTCTTTGTAAGGAATCAATCCTGATTGATATGTATTCCACTCTCCTTTGATCTGATTTACAACCAGGGCCGAGTCTCCATACACATCTAAATTCTTTATCCTTAGGTCAATAGCTTCTTCGAGCCCCATGATACAAGCTTCGTATTCGGCCTCATTGTTTGTGCATTTGAACATCAATCTGACAGTGAAAGGAATATGGGTACCCTGAGGTGTTACGATGATTTCCCCAATTCCATTTCCATAAGTGTTGACAACTTTGTCGAATATTAGTCCCCACTGGGAACCTGGTTCTGGCCCTTCGCTGGGTAGCGGTTCATCGCAATCATTCATTTTCAAGTACATGACATCTTCGTCTAGGAAGTCAAATCCAACTGATTCCTGATCGTCAATCGGTTGATGAGCCAAATGATTGGCTAAAATACTTCCTTTGACAGCTTTCTGAGCATGATACTCGATGTCGTATTCCGATAACAACATATGCCAACGGGCAATCCTTCCCATGAGAGAAGCATTTTCAAAGACGTACTTGATTGGATCCATTTCGGAGATTAACCAATTAGTGTGACAAATCATGTACTGGCGAAGACGTTTGACTGCTCAAGCTAGAGCGCAACAAGTTTTCTCGAGCATAGTGTATCGAGTTTCACAGTTCGTGAACTTCTTGCTTAAGTAATAAATGGCAGATTCTTTTCTTTTCGTCTCGTCTTGTTGGCCAAGCACACAACCCATGAAGTCTTCCAAGACTGTTAAGTAGATGATCAGTGGTATTCCTTCCACTGGAGGAGACAAAATAGGTGGATTCAACAGATATTCCTTGATGCTGTCGAATGCTCTTTGGCAATCTTCTGTCCATATACAGTTTTGGTTGTTTCTGAGTAGTTTGAAGATCGGCACGCATGTCGCTGTCATGAGGGATATGAATCTTGAGATGTAATTTAGACGTCTTAAAAATCCTCTGACCTATTTTTCAGTCTTTGGTGAAGGCATTTCTTGAATGGCCTTGACTTTGTCGGGATCAACCTCAATTCCTTTCTGACTGACGATGAATCCTAAGAGGTTTCCTGAACAAACACCGAATGTGCATTTATTAGGATTCAGGCGGAGTTTGTATTTTCTCACACGCTCGAATAACTTTGATAGCTCTGTCATATTCTCTTCTTCTATTTTAGATTTGGCAATCATGTCATCGACATACACTTCAATCTCTTTGTGCATCATGTCGTGAAACAGAGTTGTCATGGCCCTTTCATAGGTTGCCCCTGCGTTCTTTAGACCAAATGACATTACCTTATAACAAAAGGTGCCCCATGGGGTGATGAATGAAGTTTTTTCCATATCTTTCGGCGCCATTTGATTTGATTATAGCCCGAGAATCCATCCATTAAGGAGAAGACTTTGAATTTGGTTGTACTGTCTACCAGCATGTCTATGTGTGGTAGGGGAAGTCATCCTTTGGACTTGCTTTGTTCAGATCCCAGTAGTCTACACATAATCTGAATTTTTCGTCCTTTTTCAGAACTGGCACGATGTTGGCTAACCATTGAGGATATTCTGAGGTGGCGAGGAAACCTGCGCCAATCTGTTTTTGCACTTCCTCCTTAATTTTGATGGCCATATTTGGATGAGTCATTCTCAATCTTTGTTTTACGGGAGGACATTTTGTTTTCAGTGGTAAGTGGTGTTCCACGATGTTGGTATCCAACCCTGGTATGTCCTGATAGGACCAAGCAAATACATCTAGAAACTTTTTGAGAAGTTTTATCAAGTCTTCTCTGACAGTTGGACTGAGCAGTGCCCCAATCTTAACTTCTTTCTTTACTTCTTCTGAACCTAAATTGATTGTTTCCAACGGCTCTTTATGAGACTCAATAGACCTTTCCTCTTGCCTGAGTAGTCGGGAGATCTCTTCTGGAATTTCTTCGTCCTCTTCTTCTTCAGCTTCAAATACCGAGAATTCAAAGTTGGGAGAAAACATTGGATTGTATGTTTCAACGGGGTTTAAAACAAATAATCTGCATGACGTGATGATTCCTTTTTTTTATAAAAGATAGAGAGAATGCAAAAGTGTCTGCAGTGTATTTTTTGAAAATGCTTGTTTTTATCTTGGGTTGTTTTTTTAGGATTACCATTTTATGAAAAAATGAAAAGTGAAAACAACAATAAATGCGGGAATTCAGAATGACTTTATTTATTCATGATTTTTCGTTTCTTGAAACACAACCCTATAAAACAAAACTTTACCGCTTTGGGCGAAGTGGAGAGGGGAATTTACAGAAAAGTTAGCCCTATAAAACATCCATTTCACTCGGGCAAGGTGAAAGGTCATAACAAAGATGGTAATTACTTCGACTTATGGACGACTTTCGGGACATTGACAGCAACCCAATGGCGGCGAACTACTCTGTGGATCACAAAGTCTGGTACTTCCTTTCTTGGTTTTTCTTCACAAATGGCATTGATTTCTGGCGAAGTAGGATTGTTGAAGTCTTCTTCCCATGCAGAGTTATCATAAGAGGACTCTTCTGTCACATCTTCCATAGTGTTTTCACTCTCAAGAGGATATCCCCATCCAGTTAGCTGGATGTCCTCTTATCTGATGCGATAGCTTTCGGGAGCAGTGTATTTGACTAAAATGTCGTACTTGCCGCTTGGCTGTCCCAAGGTATCCCAGGTTTCCGTGGGAATAGAGGAGTCATCTTCCTCAATGACGTTAACCTCAGGAAATGCATAGTTAATGAATTCTTGTCCTACAATTTTTTTAGATTCATCACCGTGGTGTCGGCCATTTTTTAAATGTTCTGAGTAAGGATTCCATGACTCTGTGGGAACATGGGTATTCTTTTCAGGATTACTCAGTTGATAGGCATTGTCCGGTTGACTCTTTTGCCTCGAGTCTTCCATGTATGGCTTCCAGATAGGCAAGTCATCCAGGGGATCATAATAACCGTAGTCATAGTTGTCTTTCATTGAATTGTCTTCCTCTAATGAGTTGGGTGGAGCACGAAATCCTTCGGGATCACAATCTCCATAGATCATTCTAATGTCTGATTTGGGTATATATCTTTGGCTCTTCTGTGGAAAATAGAATGGCATGTGCGTTTCTCTGTGAGATATATAACCTTCATCATCGAGATAAGACTTCCACTCCTCATCCGTATCGGAGGGGTCGTTCTCATCGATGGTGTTGACTTCTTGAGATACTGGGAGGAGGAAACCTCCGCTATGGAAGAAATCTTGAATGGGACGAAACATTTCGTCCTTCTTTGTAGTCTGGGTACAGGTTGAAGAGAAACCAAGACCTTTCCTTGTCTTGTTATCAATAGGAATTACAACCTGTCCCCATCTCTTTATGTCATCACTCCCTAGTACTTTGAGAGCGTCCTTGTATGAGGAAATCGATATTCCTCTTTCTTGGTGATTCTCATTGCTCATCGTGAGTGCTTGGAATTAAGTTCCAATGACCTCCTCTGGTTCTACACAGGAGAACGATGATAAGTTGCTCACGATTAAGGCTTGTTCTCCGCATACCGTGACTAATTTGTCATTCTTGACAAACTTCAACTTTTGGTGAAGTGTCGAAGTGACTGCCCCAGCTTCGTGTATCCAAGGTCTTCCTAATAAACAGTTGTACGCTGCTCGGATATCCATGACCTGGAAAGTGACTTGGAAAGTGTGAGGACCAATGGTTATGGGAAGATCGACTTCACCGATAACTGTTTTTCTGGATCCGTCAAAGGCTTTGACAATCATCTCATTGTCTCTCATGGGAGTTCCTTGAAAAGAAAGTCGAACCAAAGTTGACCTTGGCATGACATTTAAAGATGAACATGTGTCTACCAGTACGCTGGCTAGAGCATTGTCTTGGCAATTGACTGTGATATTGAGTGCCATATTATGGTTTTTGCCTTCCTCTGGAAGTTCTTCATCACTGAATCCCAAGTTATTGCAGGAAGTGATGTTGGAGATGATGCTGTCAAATTGACCGACTGTCACATCTTGTTCCACGAATGCTTTCTCTAAGACTCTCTGTAGAGCTTCTCTGTGAGCTTCTGAGCTAGGCAGGAGAGATAATATAGAAATTCGAGACGGAGTTTGCAACAATTGATCCACAATGTTGTACTCGCTTTTCTAGATGAGCTTCATCATCTCATCATTGTTCTTTACAGGTTCTGTATTGCTGGATTGACCGACTTTTTGATTAGGAACTTCTATTTGAGGTTCCTTTTCTTTGGTAGGCTCTCCAACTCCTTTGTTGAAGATCCGACCGCTCCGAGTAACTCGACTGATGTCGGCAATGTTCACAATAGAGTGTAACAGATTTCTTTTCCATTTTCTACAGTCGTTGCACCGTACTTGTACGGGATAACTTTTTCTTACTGGTACGGTGTCGGACCTAACAAGTAGACGACCACAGGGGCTTTTTGGGCCTTTTGACTGTCGTAGTCTACCTCAATCAACTCTAAGTTTGAAATCCTTCTATTGCCAAGAGAGACTTTTGACTCATCGAGCATAGGAATTATGGCACAAACATCCTTGGTCATTCCATGATTGGAGATTATGACAGTGTTTTTTCTTTGAAAAGGGATATAATCTTGTATCATGTTGATTGACTCAGAATTTGAACATGGTTGAATCTCCTTTCGGTCTAGCTGGCGCTGGAGAGCTGCTCGCACTAGATAGCATCCTTGGTTATTTTCCGAGCATACTTTATAACGTTCATAGTTGTGAAGTGGTACCTGACCATATCCGTTTTGTATGAAGTGCATCCTTACTAGATTTGTTTCCATTGAGCGGACATCATGACTTTGATGTCTACTAGGATTCCCATCAGTCATGCTAATTTGTTGTGTGTCTTCATCCATGTAGATCGGAAGCCACCAGTGGTCCAACAGATGTTGAAGAGTCCTTTGCACAAGCGCACACCCTTGGTCGTTCTCGCATCATTCTTTACAATCTTGATAATCATGTGAGGCCAGAAAACCAAGTCTGACCTGCTTGGTATGCAATTCCACTAGACTGGTATTCATTAAGCGTATGTCAAAGATTTGGGCCATATTGACTTGATGATCACTTCTTCCATGGTAGTCTTGGATCCATCCGAGATCCATTTGACGTTGGAGGGCCTTTTATACAAAAGAGAATCCTTGATTGTCTTTCGAGCAGATCGAGCAAGTGCTATAATCGTGCCACGACAAATTGTAATACTGACTTTGTCTTGAATGCATTGCCACTAGATTGACGTTCATTGCACGGATGTCGTGGTTCTAAACAATGTTGGGATGTGCATGGGCCATGTTTACTTCATGAATCCTGTGATCCTGAATCCAGCCCAGATCCATTTATTTTTGTAGAGCTGCTTGTACTATGGCACACCCTTGATTGTCCTTGGAGCAGATATCACACTGATGATAGTTGTGAGATGGCACATGGTCGTACCCGCTCTGTTTGCAATGCATCTTTACCAGATTGGTTCCCAATAAGCGTACATTGTGAATTTGATAACTGTTGACAAGCTCTCCTTCTATCAAATTCACTGTAGTCTTTTCATGTTGGGGCAACGGGTTCGTCTGGACATTTGGATTAGTATCTTTAAAAGATAAAACCCTGTTCCCGATGAGTTTCTGTATATTCGACTTGAAGTTGAGATAATTCTCAATGTTATGTCCCGATCCTCCTTGATGGTAAGGGCAAGTTTGATCTGCTTTGAACCAGAAAGGTGTATTTTTTGGTACCGTAAGAAGAGTCCTGGTTTGGACGTTCCCCTTGGTCAGTAGAAGTGGAAATAGTTCTGCGTACAACATCGGTATATGGTCGAACCCTGATGGTCATGTAGAACGATTGTTGTTATTGTACTGCGGGCGAGCCTGCTGAAGAGGATATTGCGGCCTTTGCTGATACTGTTATTGATTTGGTTAGCTCTGAGCAACCTGAGGTTGATATGTCGGAGCTGGTGTTGGGTTGATAGCGAGAGTTACTGCTGCTACCGGTTGATACCTTTGCCTTTGCTTTCCTAGAGAGATATTACTGATATCTTGCTCTTTCTTCTTTTAGAAAGCATGGCCATATCTTTTGGTACTGCTGGATGGCTCTGCATCTTTGACCAATTGTCCTTCTCGGATTGCTTCTTCAAGGCGTACTCCCATGTTCACCATTTCAGTGAAGTCGTTGGGCGCACTGGCAACCATTCGTTCGTAATAAAACGAGCTCAATGTTTTCAAGAAGATCTTTGTCATTTCCTTTTCCTCGAGAGGGGGACAGATCTGGGCGGCAATTTCACGCCACCTCTGAGCATATTCCTTCAAAGTTTCTTTATCTTTTTGTGACATTGCTCTGAGCTGGTTCCTATCTGGTGCCATGTCTAGGTTGTATTTATACTACTGAACGAAGGCTGCCCCGAGATCTCTGAAAATACTAATATTGGTGTGATTTAAACCCATGTACCATTTGAGTGCGGCACCGGTTAAACTGTCTTGGAAGTAATGGATTAGTAGTTGTTGATTGTCTGTTTGGGTAGACATTTTCCAAGCGTACATCACCAAATGTATTTGAGGGCAAGAGCTGCCTTTGTATTTTTCAAAGTCGGACACCTTAAATTTATGCGCTATCTTTACATTAGGGACCAAACAGAGGTCTACGGCGTCTTTCCTGAATAAGTCTTGACCGCGAATGGCATGCATTTTCTTCTGCATTTCCAAGAATTGTTCCTGGATTTCATTCATTCTTTCGTATACGTCTTCGTTTCCACCAGAAATTGCTTGCGGAATCTGTCCTTCCGGGATAGTGTGTACCACTAGCTGTGGTATAGTCATTACGGCGGTAACTCTTGGCGCTTCAGTGACCTGAAGTTTGTAAAATTCAGGAGTTTCTGTTGTAAACCTTGCATCTTCATTTCCTTGAAGTTTGTAACCTTCAGGTCTGGCTGTTCCTGCTACGACTTCCGGGTCTTCAGTGACCGGTGGGAGGTATCCTTCAGGTATAAAGTTGAGAGGCATGCCCCAGGGAAATCCTTTAGGCATGTTGTACTGAGGATGACTGCCAGGTGTCTCAAATTCTGATGTAGACGTACTCTCCGAGATTACAGCCATTTGATGTTGTTGTTCCTGGGCTGCTGCCAGGGATTGTATGTCATGGTGGAGTTTCTCCAAACTCTCCCTCAGAGCGTTGATTTCTTCTCTTAGCTCTCTATTCTCTTCCTCGAGGTCATCCATTTTCTTTTGTCGATTGACCCGAGTATTGTACGAATGAGACAGTTTGACTCTAGAGTGCGACACATATGTGAAACTCAAAGACAAAGATGTGTTATGTGAGAATGATGAATGATATGTAAAGAATGATATATTTTTTAGTTTTTCTTTCCAAAAGAGCTTTTAACAATTATATTGCAAATATCACACAGCGGGGGAGACCCTTTTTATTGAACTTGAAATATTGTAGTATTTTACAAGGAAAAATAGAGTATTTTACAAAGCGCGAGAAGGAAAATTAGAGCTATGGATCCTGAGTTCTCTCTGAGGAGAGCTCAGATGCTTGTTCCTAAACTTTTCTTTTCTTTGATTGGGCTCCTTCAGCCGTTGTCGGGTCGACGATCCTTTACCAAGTGAAAGGAGTGAGCAAATTTCTCCGCTCCTCATGACTTTCCATAACATGCTGCTCTAATATCTCAATCAGAGCATCCTTTTCCTTTAGCAGTTCCTCAATCTTGGTACATTCAAAATTGAGAATCTGGTATTTGTTCTTCCAAGAGTTTCGCTCATGTTGGACTTTGTTGAGAGCGACCTGGAGTTTTTTCGCATCAGACATAAAATAAAGGACAGGTTCCTTCAAGGGAAAAACTTCTTGACGAGGGTAAGGAATTCTTAGTTTGATAGTTCTAGTTTGTACCTAGTGGAGATAAGGTTCTGCAAAGGAAAAATTTGGTCTTCCCATGGATTCTCTCCATTTCCTATGAATATGTTGCCAGGCATGCACTATTTCTATCTTTAGTGCCCTGTCATTTTCTCCTTCCTTGAAGAAAAGACCTTCCAGATGAGCATTATGTGGGATATTCTTCATCGGGTATCCAAGTTGACGGTGAGCTAAAATTGGATGATAGTTGATCCCTCCTTTAGTACCAATGAGGGGTACATTGGGGAAATTTCCGCATCTATCGATGATTTTTATCCCTTCGTAGATCCGATTGTACCAATCTATGTCTGAATTGGTAAGAGACATAATCTTCTGCGACCATCGTAGATTACTCTTGTGATCCCAAAAAGCAGCAGACTTGGGCAAGTGGGAAATAAACCATTTGTAGAGTAATGGTACACAGCATGTGATCATCCCTCCACTGTACAAATTCCTTAAGTGTACAGAATGATAAGCATCCGTGAGCAAGGTTGGTTAGGAATATCTTAACAGCATTGGTGTCGACGAAGTTGTCGATGTTGGGAAAGAGGAATAACCCATATGTGAGCAAAACAAAGATATCCTCGAAAGCAGTTATATTTCCTATACTAGCAAAGTATAAAGCTTTCTCCATCAGGAATTTAGCTGGTAAACCTTGGATTCCTCCTTTGGTGGTCATGTGAGTCCTGACTTCTGACTCATCCAAAGAGATTGCTCTTGCAATGGCTTGATCTTTTGGAATTTCTTCCAGTCCGGAAAATGGATCTTGATCAGTGATAGGTAAGTCAATCAGGTGGGAGTACTCTTCCAGTTTTAGTGAGAGCTGATAATCCAGTAAAGTGAAGCAGTGGTATACCGGATCGTAGAATTGAACCAGTGTAGACAGGATCCCTTCAACCATGTTGACCTTCAGAAGAGATAACAGTCCTTCGTGTTTAGATCTAAAAGCTTCGGGATTAGTAATCATACTTTCCAATTTCCTTAAGTCCTCCAGTTTTGGAACCTTGAAGGTGTACTTGTGCATTTTTCTTCTTCCGAAATCCATAACGCAACCTCTCTCTCTGATATTTACAATTATTGTTTTAGTTCTTTTAGGAAAAGATTTTTTCTTGTTTTGAAAAAGGTTTTTTTAATGAATGCATGGATGCATGAATGCAGCAAACAAAAACACTTGAAAACATGGGCTTAGGGGTTCATCGTCACGAGCATGGAGCCATGGATCTACCCATCCCCACAGGTGTGTACTAATTGGTCAATTTTTGTACCTCCAGAACGGGTTCTAACAGAGGTTCCCAAAATCATTGACCCCTCTAAGGGATATTAACAACAAACTGATTGACTCTGTAGAGCTGTAATATCATAGGATGAATCTCCTTTGAGTGTAATATCGCGTATCAACTATTCCCGATAGTCACCGCACTACCTAATGGTTTAATGGTTAAATGTCTACTAAATCCTCAGTGTCATGGGTACCGCACTGGGAAAACTATGCTTTCACGACGTGGTCGTTCAACATTAGCAAGTCCACACGGGTACCTCAACTGATTCGGTGGACTTCCAGGTTAACTTGGTCGGGAATCACTCCCTATAAGCCTTCCTGGAGACGCCACCACTTATCTTAATGTTCTCTCAGACTTTCCACATGTGTATTAATCGCATTCCCAGATAACGGTAATTTAAACACAGGTATCAAGTAAGGTGACAGATATGATATATATATATATATATATATATATACATATAGTAGAAAACAGAGAAATCAAGTAAATAAACAGATAAATAAATGCAAAGCAAAGCCTAGACCTCTTAGGAACTCTAATCCTAAAACTCTCCAGCAGAGTCGCCATTTTTCTGTAGCGTGTGATTTTTGTCGGTGACGCGACCACCTTACCGCAATTTTGGAATTTGGGTGCTACTTTCTGATTTCTTATTTATCCTATGAAGCTGGAAAAGAAAGGGAATATATCTAAAACTAACCTTGCACTCAAATATTTTCTTTAACAAATGCTAAGTGATCGAGGAACGGGGTCTGGTTATACAAAGGGAAGCTATTAACACCCAATGTATCTATGGTAATCCATAGGAACTTTTTATTGCATGTACTCTGTTAACTTAAAATGCTTTCTTGTGTTTATCTGTTTTGGCTTGGGAAAGTTTCTCCTTTGGGAGAATTGAGAGAGTGTTTTTGTTGTTTTCGGGTTTTCTGTTGTTTTTGGGAAGGTGTTGGACCTAAAGTTTTTGATTTGTGTGCTCGCTAAGATTTCTCAATCTTATGCCTACGTATTCCCGTAGAGAAATCTAGGAAATCAGAGCAATCGTAGTTCCTTCTATTTCTATGGGAGGAAAAATGTTTGGTGTCTTGTTCAAAGCCCAAGATTGATGCTGTTTGAGTATTTGTGTCTTGTTCAAAGCCTAAGATTGAAGCTAAAGGGGGTGAATAAGAGAGAATTTGTCATCTCTAAAAGGAGAATATCTCACCTATTCATCACAAATGTTGAGTAATTGATTATAAATGAGAATTACTTTAACTAGGATATGTAGAATCCAACAATGCCATAATTTCCTTTATAAGAGAGGTATAATGAAGGAAGAAAGCTTTAACTCAGTGTAGAGCAATGCCACTTTTTCCTTATGAATCTTTCATGCTAAGAGAGGGACATTGGCTTGGATGTTAGAGATCCAGAGGCTTGCCACTTACAGCTGTTAGATGGAAGATGAATTTTAGCCAGGATAAGAGAAGGACTCCAGTTGGATTTTGAATCAACAAGTGTGCCACTTATAGCAATTATCTGAAAAAAGGTTTTGATTATTTGTTTTGATATGTGATGTATAGAGGAAATATCCTCCTGCAGAGGGGACCCCTGGTCTCATCTGAGTGGATGTTTGATTTTTGTGTGCCTTGATCAAAGCCCAAGGTTGAAGCTAAAAGAAACTGACTCCACTGGGGAGGGTTTTGTCTGTCTTGTACAAAGCCCAAGATTGAGGCTGACTTGGGAAATTCTTATATGAAGCCTAAGAGGAGGCTATCTCTTGTTGAGGATTTATGGAAATCCAGGAGCAGGTCCGAATTGTATTGGGGAATCCAAAAGTTTTACTCTTTCTGGGGATCAGGGAAGAGTTGAGATATCAGGTGCCATGAGGTTCTGATCTCTTGGGGATTTGTTGATGGTTAATTGACCCTGGTTGGGGATTTTTAAGGTAAAAGCTTAGCCTTGTTGGGGGTCAGAGGGGTTTAAAGTTGAGTTTGAAAACCTTGGAGGTTTCAGCTCTGCTAGAGATTAGTATATTGATGAAATGATCAGGGGTCTTCCTGTGCTTTTAGGAAACTTGAGGGTCTCTATGTGAGATTAAAGAGGGGATGACACTTTCCAAGTCTACTTGAATGAAGCCTAAGAGGAGGCTGAGACTGTCAGGGTTTCTCAAGAAGTGGTAGGCTCTGGTGTAGAGAGGGGTCTTTGTATGATGCCCAAGAGGAGGTTGAGGGTTTAAGGGATGAAGATCAACCCTAAAATGGTATGATGTTTTGGAATTCTTGACTCTTCTGAGGATTGTACTAGTAGAGATGACTAATTTCTATCATATGCCTTTAGGAGACCTTTGGGTCCTTGTACTAAGCCCAAGAGGAGGCTGGGGAACTTTTAAGAAGCCAGTGGGTCCTTGTACTAAGCCCAAGAGGAGGCTGGGGATACTTTTAGGAAGCATGTGGGTCTAAACCTAAGAAGAGTTCAAGAAAGGTTTCACCGGGAATTAGTCCTTTCTTTGTTGGACAATTCTAGGGTTTGAAGAAATTCAAAAGAGGTTTCACCAGGAATTAATCCTCTTTGGGGAGATGAATTTTTTGTATACACATATATTTCTAAGTTTGACAGTCTTGAGAAAAGTTTCACCGGGAATAATGTCTTTCTCTGTTCCATATGTATAAGCCCAAGAGGAGGCATACTGTATAGGGAATTTCCTTTGAGGGAACAAGTTTTGACTATGTTGTAAGTAACCTCTGGTTTGACCTAAGCATAGACCTAACTGCTGGGGGAAACTCTAAGCAAGATATGCTTAAGTATATACAGACAATTATATTGACAAATATATAAACAGATATGCATTGAAGAGATATGGGGACTTACCTTCTGAGAAGAAGCCTAAGTGTATTGTGATCTGTTGTATTGACTACAACTGCATGCTTGATTAGGGTTTCAAGAAATTGAAGAAAGTTTTAAGGAAACTTTGAATTTGAATTTAAATTAAAAGAAGTTTGTTTAAAAGAAGAATGTTTGGGGCTTATAACTTAAAGAGAGGCCCAAGTGACTTATTTGAAAACATTGATTGCACTGCGATACCGAAAGACGTTGTGGGACTTATACTATAGTAGAGGCCCAAAAAATGTTTTTTTACAAAGAGGGGTTGGGTCTTACACTCTAATAGAGGCCCAAAAGTGTTTGTGAAAAAAGAATAATGGGGCTTATACTCAAGGAGAGACCCAAATGATTTATTTGAAAAGGTGACGATCGCACCGTGATTTTGAAAACCACATAGGGACTTATACAATGACTGAGACCCAAAATTATTTTGGTACAAGAAAGAATGGGTCTTACACTCTAATAGAGGACCAACAGATTATTTTTATACAAGATATGGGGCTTACAGCTCAAGGAGATGCACAGATGAAAAACAGCGATGACATCGTTATTTTGAAATTCATATCGGGACTTATACAATGACTGAGGGCCAAAATGGTTTATTTACAAAGGGGATGGGTCTTACACTCTATTAGAGGCCCAAAAGTGTTTCAAATGAAGTTTGAAAAAATCAAAATTAAGAAAAACCCTAATTTTAATTTAAAAATATAATTTTCAAAGGAAATTAAATAAAAAATGATATAAAATATCAAATATATTCAAAAACAAGTTGTCAACTTTGAAAAATGTTTTGAAAAATCATGTTTAATCACATGACAACTTGGAATTCATTTGAATTTGAAAAACCAAGGTGAAAATTTCATTTAAAAATGTTTAAAAACAAATAAAATGAAATTATTTACAAAAATTCAAACTATATTAAATAAATAATATAAATTTGTTTTTTTTGTAGAATAAAATATTTTAACATTTTTGTGAATTTAAAAAAAAAAGAACCAATAAAAAATGATAAAAATTGAGAGAGAAATTAATTTTTTAAATCAATTTAGAAAATGACCTAAAATTCAAAAATTCAAATTATGGCGCCAACGGTCATCTTCTTCCTCACGACCTCCCTCCATTGCTGTTTTGCAAAACCTCACATATCTCTCTCAATACGTAATGGTTTTGACTTTTGTAAACATGAAAGTTGTGTATTTTTGAACAAGGATTTCAAAGATATAAATGAATTGCATTTATATTAAGTGTGGAGTGAGAAATCAAAAGATGAACATAAGAACCCTAATTTCTGCAAGAACACTATGAAATCCTATACACGATAGCTACAAAGCAATTGATGGAGGGGAAAAACTCTACATAAGTGCAGAAACATGTTTGTAACTTGAAAACACATTTATGATGCATGAATCATAGAGTTTGAGAGTGTTAGGCTTACCTCCACAAGAGGAAATCGAATCCTCAGTTGTAGGTGTTACAGATGTTGTGTGATGATCTGGATAGCTTCCTTGGACCTCAAGTAGTGTGTTAGAAGGCTTGGAATGTATTGAAACAACCTGGAACTTGTTGTGGTACCCCAATTGTAAATAGGCCAAAAAGCTTGAGCAAATGGACGGTGACTTTGTGATTCTGGTGTTCCAGATGTGTTTTGAGGTTATGGATCACTTGTATATGACATATGTGAGGTGTTAGGAGGGTTGGTTTGGATGGAATTTCTCTCTATTTGAAAATTCGAATGTGACTTGTACGAGAAGCAAATACTGGTTTTTTAGAGTGATTGGAAGGAAAGCATGAGTTTTTATGATTTAGTGTACTTGAATTAATCAGAAAGAACCTCTATTTATAGTAGAGCAACTTTGTTTTGGGAGCAATAGTGGTTGGAGGCTGGATCACTCCATTATCCATTGAAGTTTGTCATGTAGCCAAAGTTTCATCTAGCCATTAACTTGAGTCAATCTTGCAGGATATGGGTCTTCTATTGCAGGGATAAGGCTTGACTTCTTTAGTGATCAATGACTCAATCCATGCCACCTTAATGTATCTCTTGAATTCCTTGAAACAAAATTGAAGTTTTTGGATTTGCAATATATAATTATACATGCCAAGGAATAGGATTTTTGACTTGGTGGCTTGGTGATCAGATCCCTCATCATTCAAGTTGATTTTGGACAGAAATGAAATGATGCAAGTGTCCAAAATTGGCTCAAGAAATCGTGGGAACCAAGTCATGCTTTCATGCCTTTGTGTGGGCAGGGTGAAAAATGCCATTTCTAGAGGCTTATAACTCCTTGCTCAAGTTGAACCATGGGAGGTTCTTGTACTTTTTGGAAAGCCCCAATAACATACTTCAACTTTGATGTCCAACTTTGGTCTTGAATCATCTTGGATCATAATGAAAAATGGCCTCAAAGTTGGTGAAAATGCAAAACAAATTATGTCCAAAATTTCACTATGTGTTGGAAAAATTGCCATTTTCATATTTTTGTGATTTTGATCAATCTATAACTCAAAATTCATGAGGATTTGGAATCAGTTGTAGTTGACAATCTTGAAGTATGTAATGAGAGCTTTCATTTGAGCTTTGAATGGAAGAAAAAGGCTTTGTGGTTTGAAAGTTATGACCTTGCAAAGTTGGGTATAAATCACTTTTTTTTATAACTTAGTGAAATTTCAAGTATCTTATGGTTGCCCCTTTTGCAAGTAACCCCACTTTTCTTGATTTTTCTTGATGGATGATGATCTAAACCATAAGTTACCATTGTTTTTCACTTAGGGAAGCCTTGTTTGTCAAGAAATTCAAAAAGTCAAACTTGATTTTTGGCACAATTGACTTTTTGTCAGATGAATTTCAAACTTTGTGATCCTCTATGAAATCAAGTCCTTGACTTAATTCAAACCTAATGGATGGTTTCCATAGATGTTTTAAAGTGTATTGAATCATGCCTCAAGGTTTGGGATCATGTCTTGGTCAAAAGTCAAAGGTACAATTGACTTTTTCATCAGAAGCCCTAATTGGTCCAGATGAAATTCCTTGTGTTTCTTATGAACCAAGTTCTTTGAATGAATCCAATCTTGTAAATGGATCAATATGATGTATTGGAGGTCTTCAAAACTCTTCTTGAGGTCTTGGCTCATGCCTTGCTTCAAAAGTCAACTTAGGGGTGAATTAGGTCAAGAAACCCTAATTCCTAATTTTTGATCAATGCATTCCCTGAGGCTATTTTGAACTTGTGATTGGGTCCATTGGGTCCCTTTGAGCTTCTTGGATCATGTTTTGAAGTATTGGCTCATGCCCAGATGAAATTTCTCTTTGGAGGCCTTGGTTGACCAAAACCCTAATTTGGTGACACTGATGATCTTAAGGCTTGATCCACTTGAAATGTTGCACTCTTGTGCTTGATTCTTGATATGGGAGTGTAGCGCGAGATTTTTGTCGGTGATGCGACCACCTTATCTCGGAATTTGGGTTTTCTCCTCAATGAAGAGGAGGGGGGTGCTACTTTCTAATTTCTTATTTACCCCATGAAGTTGGAAGGGAAAGGGGAGCTATCTCAAACTAACCTTGCACGCGAATGTTTAACTGAACAAACGCTTAAAGAGATTCGGGGAGTTCGGGGTCAGGTTATACAATAGGGAGTTATCAATTACGCATCCTATATGTGGTTATCCACAGGATGTTAGCTTTAGGTTCTTCTTTGTACTTGATGGTGTTTATCCGTTAATGGGTTGGGAAAGTTTCTTGGGAAGTATGAGAGAGAGAGTGAGTTTTTGTTGATGTTCGGGTTTTTCTGATGTTTTTGGTAAGGTACTGGACCTAATGTTTGATTGATGTGTGAAGGTACTAGACCTGGAGTTTTGATTCGTATGCTCACTAAGATTTCGCAATCTTATGCCTGCGTATCCCCGCTTGAAGATAAACAGGGAAATCAAAGCAATCGTAGTTCCTCCTATTCTAAGGGAGGAAAATAAAAGATAACTGTCTTGTTTAAAGCCCAAGATTGAAGCTAAAAGGTTTATTTGTGTCTTGTTCAAAGCCCAAGATTGAAGCTAAAAGGTTTATTTGTGTCTTGTTCAAAGCCCAAGATTGAAGCTAAAAGGTTTGACTGAGAGAGAATTTGTTATCTCTAAAGGGAGACATCTCGTCTGTTTATCACAACTGTTGGGTGACTGTTTATAAAGGAGAATTACTTTAACTGGGATATGTGAATCCAGTAATGCCATAATTTCCTTTATGAGGGATTTGTCCTGAAGGAAGAAACTTTAACTCAGTGTTGATCAATGCCATTTTTCCTTAGGATTTTCTCATACTAAGAGAGGGACAGTGGCATGGATGTAAATGATCCAGAGGCTTGCCACATACAGCAGTTAGATAAAAGAGGAAGTTGGCCAGGATAAGATATGGACGACAGCTGGGATATTTGAATCAACAAGTGTGCCACTTATAGCAGTTATCTGGGATTAGGGTTTTGTTTTGAATATTTGTTTTGATATGTGATAAACAGATAAATGACTTCCTACAGAGAGATTTTGATTTCCTCTGAGGGGATGTTAATTTTTGTGTGCCTTTATCAAAGCCCAAGGTTGAAGCTAAGAGGTTGATTGACTCCACTAGGGAAGTCCTTATACAAATCCTAAGAGGAGGCTAGAAAAGACTCACTCAATAAGAGAGTGTTTATCTGCCTTATACGACACCCAAGATTGAGGCTAAAAGAGACTAACTCTTTTGGGGATATCATTATACAAAGCCTAAGAGGAGGCTAAAAGTTTGACCCCGCCGGGGAGGGTTTATATGTGTAAAGCCCAAGATTGAGGCTAAAAGGAAGACCGACTATGTGGGAAAGAAATCTTTATTTGTCTTGTACAAAGCCCAAGATTGAGGCTAAAATGAGACTCTACTGACTCGGCTGAGGATATTTTAAGTGTCTTGTACAAAGCCCAAGATTGTGGCTGAAATAAGTTTGACTCTGCTGGAGAGTATTATATGTCTTATACAAAGCCCAAGATTGAGGCTGAAAAGAGGATTGACTCTGCTTAGGAAATTTATATGGTGTCTTGTACAAAGCCAAAGATTGAGGCTGAAAAGGGTTTGACTCAACCAGAGAGTGCTTTTATCTGTCCTGTACAAAGACCAGGATTGTGGCTGAACAAGCTGGAGAAATCATTATACAAAGCCTAAGAGGAGGTTGACTTCTGCTAGGGGAAATCTTTATATCAAGCCTAAGAGGAGGCTGAGAAAGATTGTCTCAACAAGAGAATGGTTTTATCTGTCTTGTACAAAGCCCAAGATTGAGGCTAAAAAGGGTTGACTCAACAAGAGAGTGCGGAAAGGTGATTGACTCAACAAGAGAGTATGAAATTTGATTGACTCAATGAGAGAGTCTGAAAAGGTTAGCTCCGATGGGGAGAATCATTGTACAAAGCCCAAGAGGAGGCTGACTATGCCGAGGAATGGAAGGATCATTATACAAAGCCTAAGAGGAGGCTATCTTCTGCTGGGAATTATTGAGATCCCGAGGCAGGTCCAAATGGGGAATCAACTCTTGCCGAGGGTTACAACAGAGTTGAGGTATCAGATACCTTGAGGTTCTGATAGTGTTATACTGATGATAAACTGACCCTGGCTGGGGAATTTTTATGATGAAACTGGGTTTTAGAACCCATGGGTTTTAACTCTACTGGAGATTGATCCAGAATGACCAGGGTTTCTTCTATGTTTGTAAGGTGCTTGAGAATGTCTTTGAGGCTCAAGAGGGGATTAGACTGTCCAAGTCTACTGGTATGGAAGAGTTTATCCTTGTATGATGCCCAAGAGGAGGCAAATGTTTTAAGGGATGAGAATCAACCCTAAATTGGTCTGAAATTTGACACTGGAAAGACTGCTCTAGCAAAGGATGACTAAGTTCTATCTTATACCTTTAGGAGGTCTTCAAGGTCCTTTTATTAAGCCTAAGAGAAGGAATGAGAACTTCTAAGAAGCCGGAGGGTCCTTGTACAAAGCCCAAGAGGAGGCGGGGATACTTTTAGGAAGCCCGTGGGTCCCAAACCTAAGAAAAGTTCAAGAAAGGTTTCATCGAGAATTAATCCTTTAGTGAACAGCTCTAGGGTTTGAAGAAATTCAAGAGAAGTTTCTCCAAGAATAATTCATCTCTGGGGAATAGAATTTCTTTGACAATTTCTAATAGTGACAGCTTGAGAAAAGGTTCACCGGAAATACTGTCTTTCTCTTTGTTCCATATTGTTTAAGCCCAATAGAAAGCATGGTTGTATCTGGAAATCTTATGGGGATCTAGTTTTGACTGTATTTAAAGAGTGACCAACTGGCTTTACCTAGTTCTAGACCTAGTTGCCGGGGAAAACTCTAAGCATGTATACTAGTATGTATACAGTTGATATATGACAAGTAATTAAAAGGATATGAAAGAAGGACTTACACGGGAGCAACTTTCCACAATACAGTTATATATATATATATATATATATATATATATATATATATATATATATATATATATATATATATATATATATATGAAAGCAAATAAATGAAAGCTGATAAAAACTTACAGGTGAGCAAGCTTCCATGCTGTTCAAACAAATATATATACATGTATATGTGCAAGTAAGTAAAAGAAAACGGTTAAAAACTTACAGGCGAGCAAGCTCCCATAAATGTAATGTTAGTTTTAAAGAAAGTTTTGATAACAACTGTACATTTGAACCTAAATCAAAGGGAAGTTGTTTTTGAAAAGATTGTTGGGGCTTATACTCGAGGAGAGGCCCAACAGTAATTTTACTGTTGTTTGTAAACTGTATTGGGGCTTATACAATGACTGAGGCCCAAAGAAGTTTTCTGTACAAAGGTATGGGTCTTACAACTCAAGGAGAGGCCCAAAAAGATTTAAAAGAAAAGAAATGGGACTTACAACACAAGGGTAGGCCCATATAAAAATGTTTTGAAGAGCGACGATCCCTCCGAGATTTTGAAAACACAGTGGGACTTATACAATGACTGAGGTCCAAAAATTATTTATGTACAAGGGTTGGGTCTTACTCTCTATTAGAGACCCAAAGATTTATTTTTGTACAAGTGATGGGACTTATAACTCAAGGAGAGGCCCATGGAAAAACAGTGATCGCACCGTCGGTTTAAAAACTGTAGTGGGACTTATACAATGACTAAGGCCCAAATTATTTTATGTATAAAAGAGGGTTGGGTCTTACACTCTATTAGAGACCCAAAAGTATATTTTTTGTACAAGAGATGGGGCTTACAACTCAAGGAGAGGCCCATGGAAAGACAGTGATCGCACAGTCGTTTTAAAAACTGTACTGGGACTTATACAATGACTGAGGCTCAAATTATTTTATGTACACAAGAGGGTTGGGTCTTACACTCTATTAGAGGCCCAAAGAGTTTGAAAAAATTAATGGTGAGGGTGGAAATGATCAAAACCCTAATTTGCTTAAAAAAGGAATTAATTTTGATTAAGAATTAATAAAATTATGGAAGATTTAATCAAACATGTGAAAAAATGAATTGTAATCTTGGATTAATGTTTGAAAAATCATGTTTTTATCCATAGAATGATTAAAAATCATTAAAATTAGGAAAATCAAGAGAGAGGAATATTTTAAATGTTCAAAAACAAATAAAAATTAATTCTTTGAAAAAATATCAAATATATGAAATAAATAATATTTTTGGGAAGTTCTTGTAAAATAAAATATTTTAATATTTTTGTGAATTTCGAAAAAAAGAATCAACTCAAAATCATTAAAATTCAGAGAAAAATTAATTTTTGAATCAATTAAATAAAATGACAAAATTCAAATATTCAAAAATTTTATAAATGGCGCTAAGAACACACCTAGAACACACGCGTGTTCTGATTTTTGCAGATTTGCAAAATTCATGATTTCTCACTGATTACTTGATGAAATCACATGATCCAAATATCAAACTTGCTCGTTTTTTACTCACGATCATGACTATGGTACTTAATTTCATTTATTTTCAGTGTGGAGTGAGATAATCGTGATGAACACAGATGAACCCTAATTTGCACAAACCAATATGAAATTCCATACACGATTGGTTCATGGCAATTGATTGAGGGTTATTACTCTATATACATGCAGAAACAAGATGGTAACTCAAAAATTCATTTATGATGCATGGATCATGGAGTTTGAGAGTGTCAGGCTTACCTCTTGCAGCTGATGATCGAATTCTGAGTTGGAGGTGTTGTAAGTTGGATCCAATGATCTGGACAGCTTCCTTAGGTACCAAGGGTTGTGTCTGAATGCTTGGAATGGTTTGAAATGAGTTGGAACTTGAGATGGTACCTCAACTGCAACTCTGTCAAGAACTTGAGCAGTTGGCTGGTGATTTTGTGAAATTGGTGTTCCAGATGTTATGTAAGAGTTTGGATCATCTCTATATGTTATATGTGAGGTGTGTGAACCATTGGTTTGGTTGGAATCACTCTCAAATGAAAAACCCGATAGTGACTTGCAAGAGAAGGTGTTTTTGGAGTGAAAGTGGTGATTTTGAGAAACGCATCTGTTTAGGACCTTTGGTGTCCTCAAACTGAGCACAAATGAACTCTATTTATACTAGAGCATGTTTTTTTGCAAGCAATTCTGAATGACGGCTGCAGCAAGCCTTTGGCCAATGTTGAGCAAAAGGAATATCAAGTCTCCTCTAGCCATTGACTTGAGGTTAGGGCACAGGCCATTGGTCCTTTGATTCATGGTTGATCCTTGACTCATTCAGTTAGGAATGTGTCAGTCCATGCCACCTTGGTGTATCCATTAAATGCATTGCAACAAAATTGGAGTCTTGGCACATTTTTAGCCTTTTTAGGTTTGTTATGGCTAAGGTAGATTCTTGGACTTTAGAGGCTTGCGGATCATATTATTCTCCTTTTGTTTTATCCTCAGATGTGTCCAAAATGATGACAAGGCTTGGAGTTGCTCAAATTTCCCAAATCAAGCAAAACAACAAAATCTGCCTTGCTTAGGACAGTTGGAAATGGTGATCTTGAGGGATTCATATCTCCCTGCTAAGGTTGAGTTATGGGAGGCTCTTGTGCTTTTTAGAAAGCCCCCATATGATACAAAACATGTGTGATCATAGTTTGTTTTGAAACTATTTGGATCCAACTGAAAAAAACTCATGAACATTGATGTTCAAGGCTGGTAACTTAGGCAGATTTTCACAAAGTGTTGGAAAAAGTGTTATTTTCATGTTTTTGTCATTTTGGTCACTCCATAACTTAAAATCCATAAAGAATTGGAGTTTGATGTAGTTGAAGCTTTTGTAGAGTGTAGCGAGACCTACAAATCCAGCTTTGGATCACCCAAAATGGTTGCTTGGATCTCAAGTTATGGTCCTTGGAAGTTGGTACCCTAGCCACTTTGTTCCATAACTTAGAAAAATTCTAAGTTTTTTTTATGGTTACCCCTTTTACAAGTTAACTCACTTTCTTTGATTTTTCTTGATGAATGATGATTCAAATCACATATTAACATTGTTTTAGGATTAAGGAACATTGGTTGACCAAAAAATCCAAAAAGTCAAACTTGGACATTTGTACAGTTGACTTTTTTTATCAGATGAAATTTTGACTTTGTGATTCTTTTGTGAAATCAATCCTTGGGTTCAATTAAACTTCATGGATGGCCTCCAAGGGTATTTAGGAATGTCGTAGACCCCTCCCCAAGGTTTGAGATCAAGGGTAGGCCAACAGTCAAGGATAGGGTTTGACTTTTTCAATAAAAAACCCTAATTTGTGAGGTTTTGAGCTCTTGTGGCTTAGGATTTGAGCTCTTTGAGTCAATCAAATCTTGTAAACATGTCAACATGACGTATTTAAAGTCTTTGAAGTTCATTTTGAAGCTTCAAGCCATGCCTCACTTCACAAGTTAACTCAAGGGTTGAATTAGGTCAAAACCCTAATTCCTGATTCTTTGATAGATGGACTTTCAAGGTGATTTTGCCATTGTAGGTGGGCTCTTGAGATCCTTTTGAGCTTATAGGACCACACATTGAGGCATTGGCTCATGTCTAGATGGAAATTTTCATCTGGAGGCCTCAGTCGACCAAAACCCTAATTTGGTGACACTGGCGATCTTGAGGCTTGATCCACTTGGTATATTGCAACATTTTGCTTAATTCTTGATGTGGGAGACCTCTTGGTCCTCCATGGATGTTTGAGAGGCTAGCCAAGTTGAAGATCATGTCAATTCTTGATTGATCTTTTGTCTAAATGCTCTGAGAGGGGTTAAATCCCTAATCTCTGATTGTAAAGAATGCCTAACAATCCCTGAGGAGATTGATAAGGCATGAAAGTACATCCATATTGTGGTAATGATCTTCACAATGATGGGAAATCTTGGTGGTCAAAATTTGGGGTATGATAGATGCCCCTATTTAATCTTCTTGGACCCGAAGGTGTGAATGGCGAAGGTATTCGGGCATTCGGGGTGCAAGAGGATTAAATATCGGAATACCCGAAATTTTGATGGTGGTTATGAATGGCTGCTTGCTCATCCATCTTCTTTTGCTAAGCAATTATGCTTAGAAAAGGTAAAAACTTCCCCTCGATCCTGGTCTTTAGCCACGGAACTGGTCTAAGTTTCTTTTGTCCATAAACTTCCCCTCGATCCTGGTCTTCAGCCACGGAACTGGTCTCAGTTTCTGATATAAACATCCCCTCGATCCTGGTCTTCAGCCAAGGAACTGGTCTCAGTTTCTTTTGTCAATAAACTTTTTTTGACAAGGGACGCTATTTGTAGCGGTTTTCCTCAAACTTCTCTCCGGATTTTCCTAGGGAGATGTCATTTGACGGGAAAAAGTTTTGATGTCAGACTTGCTGGGGAACCCATTCGTCTGAGTTGTAGAGGTGTTCAAACTTCTCTGTTGGAGACGCCATTTGTTGACTCTATTGGGGAAAACGAGTCTCTTGAGAGACGGTTTGGAGCTTGGTATATTACATCATACTTTTCCTCGAGATCTTCTCGGAGAAATGCCATGTGATGTAATCCAATTTTGAGGTGCTGATGACTTCATTAACATTGACTTTCTAGAGAGAAAAACCAATGTGTTGCTGAGAGTCTTTAGTTGCGAGGCTTTCTCTGAGGATTTTCCTTAATCCGGGAAAGCAAATATATCATCTTTAATGGTGAAGAGTAACGTTTGTCGAATGCCTTCTGGTCTTTCAGAGGTTCAAGTTATCAAAGTGGCCGAGGACCGTCTCTGATCCAGAAATAAACTGGGGGAGAGATTGCTCAGGCGCTGTATTTCCTAACAAGTAAAGGACTGACAACTCGATTGAGAGGACTTTACCACTTGGGAACTAGACCGACTAGAGTGATAGTGATGCAATATGGATATGAGTATGAATCAATAATGCATGATGTATGTATGTTTATGCTGACAAAACTGATGCGAGATACAGACTAATGGATGAACACAATTAGATACTCGACCACTGTGGGGAATGAAAAGTATCATTGTTCCAAGATAGAAATCCTGCCTTGCTTAGGAGAGATGGTCCCTGTAGGGAGAAAGAATTGTTTAATTGGTCTTAAGAGATACGAACTCTTCCGGGGATATCATATGAGAAAATCACATCTGATATAGTTGATCCTTCATTCAGGCGTACTGGTTTTAGAAGGAGTACTTTGATTCTGCACTTTGAGGTTCAACCACCTTCGGAGAAGTGATCGATATTCTTTCGATGTTCAACAGTCAAAAGAATTGCCATCTTTATTTTAAAAGCAGAAACATCATTCTGTAAAGCTAAAACAATTAAGAATTACAAACAAAAGCACTAGGGCTCAAATTTTATTGATAGAATGGAAATCAGCCAAGTACGTGATTCCATAGAGTATTTACAAAGCTTTAGAAAATGGTAATTTTAAGGGAGAAGGGGTTACATTGAAACATAACGACCGTTATCCTTCTACCAACTTTGAATTCTGGACATCCTGAGCTTCTGTCGAAGATGACCTTGATTTGAGTTTTCTTGATGGATGGCATGAATGCTGAGGGATTTAACCTTGTCAGACGTAGTTACTTGCCATTAATCCCTAACTTTTGCCTAGTTTGTACTTTGAGATTTCCAATCCATCGGGATGATTTTTTGCTTATGTCTCTAATTTTTGCCTGGACTGCCCTTTCGGATTTTCAATCCACCGAGACGTTTTTATTTTATTTTATTTAGGCGAAGTATTTCTTGACTACATCAACGTTCGTGGGGTAGGTAAATTCTTCTCCATCCATGGTTGCAAGTCTCAAGGCGCCGCCTGAGAAAGCTTTCTTGACCACATAAGGGCCGTCATAATTCGGAGTCCACTTGCCTCGGGAGTCGGTGAGAAATGATTGTATCTTTTTTAGCACAAGGTCTCCTTTCCTGAAGACACGGAGTCGAACCTTTTTGTCAAATGCCTTCTTCATTCTTTGCTGATACAACTGACCATGGCACAGAGCTGTGATTCAGTTTTATTCGATCAGATTCAGCTCATTGTGTCGACTTTGACACCATTCATCTTCTGTTAGCTTAGCTTCCATCAATACCCGGATTGATGGGATCTCTACTTCTATGGGGAGAACTACTTCTATGCCATATACTAGAGAAAAAGGGGTTGCCCCTGTTGAAGTGCAGACAGATGTGCGATAACCGTGAAGAGCAAAGGGTAGCATCTCGTGCCAGTCTTTGTAGGTTACAACCATCTTTTGAACGATCTTTTTGATGTTTTTGTTAGCTGCTTCTACCGCTCCGTTCATCTTAGGTCGGTAGGGAGATGAGTTATGGTGTTTGATCTTGAACTCAGCGCATAACTCTTTCATCATCTTATTGTTCAAGTTAGATCCATTATCAGTAATGATCCGGCTTGGAACACCATAACGGCAATTGAGATTGTTTTTTATGAAACGGACTACCACATGTCAGGTTACATTGGCGTATGACGCTGCTTCAACCCACTTGGTGAAGTAATCAATGGCTACCAGGATGAATCGATGTCTGTTTGAAGCCTTGGGTTCAATCATGCCAATCATGTCGATTCCCCATATGGAAAAAGGCCATGGGGAAGAAAGAACTTTGAGATGTGTTGGCGATACATGGATTTTGTCAGCGTATATCTGACACTTGTGACACTTCCTCATGTACTTGTAGTAATCGGATTCCATGGTCAACCAATAGTATCCTGCTCTCATAATTTTTCTCGCCATTGTGTGTCCGTTGGCATGAGTGCCAAAGGATCCTTCGTGAATTTCTTTCATCAGTATGTTTGCTTCTGGTCTGTCTACACATCGGAGCAAGACCATGTCAAAGTTTTTCTTATAGAGTGCATCACCGCTCAGGAAGAAGCTTTCAGCCAGCTTTTTGAGGGTCTTTCTATCTTTTCTTAATGCCCCAGATGGGTGTTCTTGTTTTTGAAGGAAGCATTTGATATCATGATACCAAGGTTTGTCGTCTATGACTGCTTCGATCGCAAAAATGTAAGCGGGCCATTCAAGGCACATTATGTCAATCTTAGGTACGTTGTTCCAATGATTAACAACAATCATGGAAGAGAGAGTGGCCAGTGCATTTGCCATGTGATTCTCTTCACGAGGGATGTTATGAAACTCGATTCTGTTGAAGAATGGCAACAACCTTCTCGCATAGTCTTTGTAAGTAATCAGTCCTGATTGGTATGTGTTCCAATCTCCTTTGATCTAATTGATAACTAGGTTTGAGTCCCCATACACGTCCAAGTTCTTAATCCTTAAGTCAATCGCTTCTTCGAGACCCATGATACAAGCTTCGTATTCGGTCTCGTTGTTTGTACATTTGAACGTTAATCTAGTAGTGAAAGGAATATGGGTACCCTGAGGTAATATAATGATTGCCCTAATTCCGTTTCCATAATGATTGACAGCTCCTTCAAACATAAGTCCCCATTGGGAACACAGTTCTGGCCCTTCACTGGGTAGTGGTTCATCGCAATCTTTCATTTTCAAGTACATGACATCTTCGTTTGGGAAGTCAAATCCGACTGATTCCTGATCGTCAATCGGTTGATGAGCCAAATGATCGGCTAAAATACTTCATTTGACGGCTTTCTGAGCATGGTACTCGATGTCGTATTCTGATAACAACATCTGCCAACGGGAAATCCTTCTCGTGAGAGCAGGCTTTTCAAAGACATACTTGATTGGATCCATTTCGGATATTAACCAAGTAGTGTGACAAATCATATACTGGCGAAGACGTTTGGCTGCCCATGCCAGAGCACAGCAAGTTTTCTCAAGCATAGTATACCGAGTTTCACAGTCGGTAAATTTATTGCTCAAATAGTAGATGGCAGACTCTTTCCTTTTGGTTTCGTCTTGTTGGCCAAGTACACAACCCATTGATTCTTCCAAGACTGTTAGGTAGATGATCCGTGGTCTTCCTTGCACTAGAGGTGATAGAATCGGTGGATTCAACAGGTATTCCTTGATACTGTCGAAGGCGATTTGGCAGTCTTCTGTCCATACGCAGTCCTGATTCTTTTTGAGTAATTTGAAGATCGGCACACATGTCGCGGTCATGAGGAATATAAATCTGGAAATGTAATTCAAACGTCCTAGGAATCCCCTGACTTGTTTTTCAGTCTTTGGAGAAGGCATTTCTTGAATGGCCTTGACCTTGTCAGGATCAACCTCAATTCCCTTTTGGCTGACGATGAACCCTAAAAGTTTCCCTGAACGGACACCGAATGTGCACTTGTTGGGATTGAAGTGGAGTTTGTACTTCCGTAGACTCTCGAATAGCTTTGACAGGTGGGTCACATGCTCCTCTTCTGTCTTAGATTTGGCAATCATATCATCGACATATACCTCTATTTCTTTGTGTATCATGTCGTGAAACAGAGTAGTCATGGCCCTTTGATAGGTTGCCCCAGTTTTCTTCAAACTGAACGGCATTACCTTGTAACAAAAGGTTCCCCATGGGATAATGAATGAAGTTTTCTCCATGTCTTTCGGTGCCATTTCTATCTGATTATAGCTCGAGAATCCATCCATGAAGGAGAATACTTTGAACTTTGTTGTACTGTCTACCAGCATATCAATGTGTGGTAAGGGAAAGTCATCTTTTGGACTGGCCTTGTTCAGATCCCTGTAGTCTACACACATTCTGACCTTTCCGTCCTTTTTCGGAACTGGTACTATGTTGGCTAACCATTGAGGATATTCTGATGTGGCGAGGAAACCAACATCAATCTGTTTCTGTACTTCCTCTTTGATTTTGATGGCCATGTCTGGATGAGTCCGTCTTAGTCTCTATTTTACCGGCGGACATTCTGATCTTAACGGTAGATGATGTTCCACGATGCTAGTATCCAACCCTGGCATATCCTGATATGACCAAGCGAATACATCGGGAAATTCTTTGAGAAGCTTTATCAAACCTTCTTTGACAGTCGGACTGAGCAGTGCCCCAATCTTGACTTCTTTTCTCTCTTCTTCTGAACCCAAGTTGACCATTTCCAATGGCTCTTTGTGAGGTTCAATGGACATTTCCTCTTGTCTGAGTAATCGGGAGACCTCTTCTGGAATTTCTTCATCATTTTCTTCTTCAGCCTCAAATACCGGGAATTCAAAGTTGGGAGAAGGCATTGGATCGTATGTTTCAATGGAGTTTAAAACAAGCAATCTGCATGACGTGATGATTTGTTTTTTAGAAGAGATAGAGAGAATGCAAGAGTGTGTGCAGTCTATTTTCTGAAAAATGCTTGTTTTTATTATTTGAGTTGTTTTTAGGATTACCATTTTCTGAAAAAAGCGAAAAGAGAAAACAGAAATAAATGCGGAAATTACAGAACGACGTTATTTTATTTATGATCTTGTCGGCTCTTGAAACTACAGCCCTATAAAACAAAACTCTGTCGCTTTGGGCAAAGCAAAGAGAGACATTTACAGAAAGTGAGCCCTATAGAAACATCCGTTTCACCCGGGCAAGGTGAAAGGTTAAGACAAAGATGGCAATTACTTAGACTTATGGACGAATTTCAGAACATTGATAGCAACCCATTGGCGGCGAACTCCTCGGTGAATCACAAAGTCTGGCACCTTCTTTCTTGACTTGTCTTCAGAAATGACGCTGATTTCTGGTGGAACAGGATCGTTGGAATCTGTCTCCCAGGAAGAGTTGTCGTAGGAGGATTCTTCAGTTGTATCTTGCACAGTGTTTGTACTCTTAGGTGGATCTCCCCATCCAGTGGGCTGGATGTCCTCGAGCCTGATACGAGAGCTTTCAGGAGCGGTGTACTTGACCAAGAAGTCATACTTGCCACTAGGTTGTCCTAAGGTGTCCCACACTTCTTTGGAACTGGAGGAGTCATCCCTTTCGATGACGTTGACCTCAGGAAAAGCATAGTTGATGAACTCTTGTCCTAAAATCTTTGCAAATTCATCGTTGTGCTGGATATTTTCTGAATGCCCTGAGTAATGATCCCATGATTGGGTGGGGACGCAGGTATTCTTTTTAATGATGCTCAACTGATATGCATCATTTGGCTGACTCTTTTGCCCCAAGTCTCCTGGGTACGGCTGCCAGATAGGCAGGCCATCCATTGGGTCATAATAGTCGTAGTCAAAGTTGTCTTTCATCGGAGTGTCCTTCTATAATGAGTTTGGTGGAGCACGACATCTTTCCGGATCACAATCTTCGTATATCATTTTGACGTTTGATCTTGGTATATATCTCGGACTCTGTGCGGGATAGCAAAATGGCGTAGGCACCTCTCCCTGAGACATATAACCGTCTTCGTTAAGATAGGACTTCCATTCTTCATCTGTATTGGAGGAATCACCCTCGTTGATGGTATGTACTTCTTGAGATATTGGGTGAAGGAAACCTCCACTGTGGAAGAAGTTCTGAATGGGATGAAAACTTTCATCGTTAGTAGCAGTCTCGGTACATGTTAAGGAAAAACCAAGACCTTTCTTTGTCTTATTATCCGTAGGAATGACAAGTTGTCCCCATCCTTTTGCATTATTACTTTTGATCACTTCGAGAGCATCTTTGTACGAGGAAATCGATGTTCCTTTTTCTGATTGGTTGTCATTGCTCACCGAAAGTGCTTGGAACTGGGTTCCAACAACCTCCTCTGGTTCTACACATGTGGACGACGATAAATTGCTCACGATCAAGGCTTGTTCTCCGCAGACTGTGATCCAACAACCTCCTCTGGTGAAGTGTCAAAGTGACTGCCCCAGCCTCGTGTATCCAAGGTCTTCCTAACAAACAGCTGTATGCTGCCCGGATGTCCATGACCTGGAAAGTGACTTGGAAAGTGTGAGGACCGATAGTTATGGGAAGGTCGACTTTGCCGATAACTATTTTTCAGGATCCGTCAAATGCTTTGACGATGACCTCACTGCCTCTCATCGGAGATCCTTGAAATGATAGTCGCATTAGAGTATATTTTGGCATAACATTCAGAGCTGATCCAGTGTTTACCAATATGCTGGCTAAAGCATCGTCCTGGCAGTTGACTGTAATATTTAGCGCCATGTTGTGATTTTTGCCTTCTTCTGGCGGTTCTTCATTACTAAACCCCAAGTTGTTGCAGGAAGTGATGTTGGAGATGATGCTGTCAAATTGTCTTATTGTCACATCTTGTTCCACAAAGGCTTGCTCTAAGACTTTTTGTAGAGCCTCTATGTGGGCTTCGGAACTGAGTAAAAGAGACATCACAGAGATTTTTGAAGGAGTTTACAACAGTTGATCAACAATGTTGTACTCACTCTTCTGGGTGAGCTTCAGCATCTCATCGTTGTTCTTTGAAAGGTCGGGATCACTGAATTGACCGACTGGTTGATTGGGAACTTCTGTCTGAGGTTCCTTTTCTTTGTTGGGTTCTCCAACTCCTCTGTTGAAGATCCGACTGCTCCGTGTCACTCGATTGATGTCTGCAATATTCACGACGGAGGGTAATGGAGTTTCCTTTCCATTCTCAATTGTTGTTGCACCGTATTTGTAAGGGATAACTTTATCGGATTTGTACGATACTGGTCCTGGCAGATAGATAACTACAGGAGCCTTTTGATTTTTCTGACCATCATAGCCAGCCTCAATTGGTTCGAGGTTGAGAATCTTTCCACTATCAAGAGGAACTCTTGATTCATGGAGTAAAGGGATTATGGTGCATACATCTTTGGCCACTTCTCGTTTAGGGATTAAGACAACTTATTTGCCTCGATTGGGAAGATAGTCTGACATTATGTTAATTGGACCAGAGCTTGAACATGGTCGAATCTCTTTGTGGTCCAACTGACTTTGAAGGGCTGCTCGCACGAGGTAGAATCCTTGGTTATCCTCTGAGCAAACTCTACAGTGCTCATAGTTGTGTGGTGGCACCCGGCCACGTCCGCTTTGTATGCAGTGCAACCTCACTAGATCAATTTCCATTGATCGAACATCTTGACTTTGATGCCTAGTAGGGTTCCCGTTAATCATATTGACTTGTTGTGTGTCTTCATCTAGATAGATCGGAAGCCACCAGTTGTTCAATAAGTGTTGCAGTGTTCTTTGAACAAGTGCACATCCTTGGCAATCCTCACAACATATTTTACAGTTCTGATAATCATGTGAAGTCAGAAAACCGAGCTGGACTTGCTTAGCGTGTAATTCCACCAGACTGGTATTCATCAAATGAATATCAAAGATTTGAATCATATTAACTTGATAATGACTTCTATCACGGTAATCCTGAATCCATCCAAGATCCATCTGATGCTGGAGGGCCTCTTGTACAAAAGAGCATCCCTGATTGTTTACCGAGCAGATCAGACAGGAATCATAGTCGTGCCGTGGCAGGTCATGATGCTGGCTTTGCCTGGAGTGCATTTCCACCAAGTTGACATTCATCGCACGGATGTCGTGATTTTGAATGATGTTGGAATTTGTATAAGTCATGTTAACCTCACGGATTCGGTGATCTTGGATCCATCCGAGATTCATCTGTTCCTGTAGAGCTGATTGCACCACAGAACACCCTTGATTGTTTTTAGAGCAGATATCACACTGGTGATAATTGTGAGATGGTACATGACCGTATCTGCTCTGTCTGCAATGCATCTTGACCAGGTTGGTTCCGAATAAGAGTACATCATGAATTTGATAGCTGTGGTTAGACTCTTCCTCTATCAAATTTACTGCATCCTTATCGTGTTGAGGCAACGGGTTCGTCTGAAAATTTGGATTTGTATCCTTGAAGAATAAGCCCCCACTCCTGACAAGCTTTTGCACATCGGATTTGAAGTTGAGACAGTTTTCTATGTTATGCCCCGGTCCTCCTTGATGGTAAGGGCAAGTCTGATCCGCTTTGAACAAAAAAGGCGGATTCTTCAGTATTGTAAGAGGGGACCTGGTTTGGACGTGCCCCTAGATCAGTAGTAGTGGAAACAGTTCTGCGTACAACATCGGTATAGGGTCAAACCCTGGTGGTCGCGTTGTACGGTTGTTATTGTACGGAGGACGAGCCTGCTGAAGAGGCTGTTATGTCCTTTGCTAATATTGTTGTTGATTTGGTTGGCTTTGAGCAACCTGAGGTTGATACGTTGGAACAGGCGCAGGGTTAATAGCAGGATTTACAGCTGCTACTGGTTTGTACCGTCGCCTTTGCTTTCTGAGGGAGATATTACCAATATCTTGCTCTTTTTTCTTAGGGAAAACACTACTGTATCTTTTGGTACTTCTTGATGGTCCTGTATCTTTGACCAGACGTCCTTCTCGGACTGCTTCTTCAAGACGAACTCCTATGCTCATCATCTCACTAAAGTCGCTGGGTGCACTGGCGACCATTCGGTCGTAGTAAAATGAGCTCAAGGTTTTCAAATAGATCTTTGTCATCTCTTTTTCCTCAAGAGGTGGACAAATCTGGGCGGCAATTTCACACCATCTCTGAGCATATTCCTTAAAGGTTTCCTTGTCCTTCTGTGACATTGCTCTGAGTTGATCTCTGTCTGGTACCGTGTCCAGGTTATACTTATACTGTTGAATGAAGGCAGCGCCAAGATCTCTGAAAGTGACGATCTTGGTGCGGTTTAAACCCATGTACCATTTGAGTGCGGCACCGGTTAAACTATCTTGGAAGTAGTGGATTAGTAGCTGTTGGTTCTCTGTCTGAGTTGGCATCTTTCGAGCGTACATCACCAGATGACTTTGAGGGCAAGAGTTGCCCTTGTATTTCTCAAATTCGGGCACCTTGAATTTGTGCAGAGTTTTCACATTAGGCACCAAACAAAGGCCTGCGGCATCCTTTCCGAATAGATCCTGACCGCGAATGGCATGCAGTTCCTTCTGCATCTCCAGGAATTGTTCCTGGAACTCATTCATTCTGTCGTACATACTTTCGTTTCTGTAGCGGAAAAATCGTGAGTGTAAGCTATTGATTAACTTAACTCGAACAGCAAGAGTCACCACCACACTTTTATTTTATCCAGAAAGGAAAGGAAAAAGAGCGAACAAAACCTACACAAGCTCTAAAACAAGAACAAGTGAAGAGAGACTGGATAAGGGGGGTTGGTTACATAATGGGAAGGTGTTAGCACCCAAAACGTCTATAGTACTCTATAGGAACCCTTTGAAATATCTGCGCTTTTGGTCTGAAAAAGTTTGCTTGAAAAGAGATTGAGGAGATGAGAAGAGAAATTGTTTTTTTTAAGATTTTTGTGTTTAGAGAGACTTGTCGTCTCATGCCTACGTACCCACGAAGTGCAATGTAGGATCAAAACCTCGTAGTTCATGGTACAAAGAAAGAAATTTGTTTGTTATGGTTGTTTTTAAATGTAAAGACAAGTCTTTATTTCCAAGCGAATAATTCCGCTTAAAGAGATGAATCATGTCTAAACTTATGAAAAAGTTAAAGGAAAAAAGTACACAAGGGCACAAAAGGAGTTTGAATGAGTTTGATGTTTTTTAAAGTCTTTTGAAAAAGGTGTCAATATGCTTATGTAGTTTAGCATTTGTTAAGAAATGAAAAGGAAAGAGTAAAGTCACTTGACAAAGTCAAGGTTTGATTATGAAAGAGGTGATGGTTTGAAATCAAGAAAGTTTTGAAAAAGGGAGAGAGTTTTGAAAATTGAAGAATGGGGAGGAGAAGAAGTGACTATCCTAAAGCATAAAGTAAAAGCTAAGGATAAGAAAGATCTAACCACAAATGTAGTTGTATTCACCATAAACCAAGCAAAAACACAAGTCTTCAAAGTCTTCGAACCATAATTCCAAAGCAAAGGGAAAAGGTCCTAGTTCTAAGTCCAAGGCTCCAAGAATAGCATTGAAGTCCAAAGTCTTCGAACCATAATTCCAAAGCAAAGGGAAAAAGCCCTAGTTCTAAGTCCAAGGATCCAAGAATAGCATTGAAGTCCAAGGTCTAGGTGCAAAACTCCATGTCCATTGCAAAGGATAGTAACCATAGTCCAAGATTAGACACACAAGTTTTTTAGAGGTTTTGGCCTTTATTAATGTTTTTGGTCCAAGTGGACAAAGAGAAAAAGGCATAAGCATAAACATGTGTCCAACGGACAAAGGAAAAATTGCGGAAACATAAACATGTGTCCAACGGACAAACGAAAAAATTGCGGAAACATAAACATGATATGAAATGATAATAATGGAGCATAAAAGTAAAAAAGAGATAGGGAGCAAGAAGGAAGCATAAAAGTAAAAGTTAGAAGTTAGTGATTAGTTGTTAGTTGTTAGAGTAAGTGATCAATAATAATTGAATAATTGCACTTAGGTCAAGGTTAATGAGAACTTATTAGAGGATTGATAAGACCAAAGCCTCCTAACAACAAGTCTCATAAGTGTTGAACCAAAAGACAAATAATCAATAATTTTTTATTGTATCCGAAAAAGGGACATATGATGCGCTATGTTAAGCAATCGCCGAGTAATTTACGGAGTAATTACCCTACAATGAGGCCGGTCAATAGCTCTTTGTGCGAATGCATGCTAGATGAACGATATGTAGATCGTCATCCGAAAGCAATACCGCACGAAAAGAAAATAGGTGACGATCTCGTCTTGATCAAAAATTCAACAAAGGAATTCTAAGATCCATAAGACTTTCATCGATCAAAAGAAAAGAGAAATAGATGAAGAGAAAGCCAAATTAAACCACATAATTATGTGATCTAAGGCTAAGAACAAAAGGAAAGGGAAGAAAATAGAAAAGGAACCAAAACAGTCCCAAAAACAAGCCAAAATGTGCATTATGTTTCAAAGTAACCGGTTACTGCATATCTGCTAACCGGTTACTTAGTTAAAAATAAGCGCGATTGTTTCAAAATTAACACAGAGTAACCGGTTACTGCATATCTGCTAACTGGTTACTCTGCACCAGAACGCAGAAAATTGTGCAAAATTCAGCATGATCCACTTCCAAAAACTTTTACAAACACCTTGTGATCATGGAACTGAAATTGCACGAAATTTAAAGTAAAATAACAACAAAAACCAGCAATTAAACACAATTACAAGATCCAAAGGATCAAGTAACAAAGATCTCCAAAGATCTACATTATGGAAGATGAAGATGAAACTTCAACAATGGTGAAAGATGAATTACCACTTCAAATCTGAAAATTCCTTCAAATTGCTTCAAGATCCAAACACCAAAGCCTTGATCTATGAGAATTGATGAAGAAAACAAGTTTGGATGAAGGTTTAGCTCAAAGTTGAACAAGATTCAATGTGAATTCTTGTTAACTTTCAAAAGAAGAAAAGTGAGCTTTGGTGAATTTTGTGGTTGGGGAGAGAAATTGCAAGAGGTTTTTTGGCTATCAAAAGCTTGTGAAATGAATGAAATGAGGGCCCTTTTTAAAGAGTTTAGGCTTGGGATATTGGCGGTTTGGAAGATCAAAATTAGGCTTGGAATTTGAATTTGGAGGGAAATTCATAAAATAGTGGTGATTAGTGAAGGTGCATGGTAGGAATTAATTATGATGATGTATGGAATTAAAATGAGGTGGTCTAGAATATTCCAAATGTGATCAAAATGATGAGAATTGGTGTGAAAATTTTTGAATTTGAATTTGCTAATTTTTTCAAATTTCCTTGAGGGCAACCAGTTACAGACTATATGCTAACCGATTACTTAGTGCAAATTTTGAAAAAAATACTCCTTTTGAATGCACTGCTGTGGTTCGGCTCGATTCTTCTGCTCGTCAAAGAAGGCATGGAAATAAACACATGAACCTTGGAGTCTCTTGAATAATAATCAATTAAAACTTGGGGAGAATCCTTGACCAGATAAATTTGACATGATTGCGGATCAACTTTGACTTTTCTCAGATAAAATTCGTTCGAGCTGTGGGAGTGTTATTTTGGCATTTCGACCTGTTCTTCCCCTAAAAATGTTAGTGAAAGAAAACAAAAATATTTTTGGATTTTGGTTAAGGTTAGTAAAATATAAATAAATAAAGCAATAAAGTGAATAAGAAACACACAAATGATCAGTAAACCCTGCAAGGCATAAACCCAAAGATGAGAGGGACGAGGGAACCAATGTGTGATCTTGTTTGTGGTAAAGATGCAAATGAAAAATGTGAATGATATGTGGAATCTTAGGGGTCAAAAATTAGGGTCTTACAGCTGACCCTATTTAAGTTTCTTCTATCGGGAGATATGAAGATACTTAAATACAAAAAGCTATATTTTTTTAGCCCTAAGATGCCACAAGATGATATGAATGCAAAGGATGAAACAGACTGCAGGGAAACTTGAAACAAGAGATTTACGGTACATTGAGAGAGATGACCTGAAAAGACACGCCGGGGAACACAAGCTATTTCTGGATATCTGTCAAGGTGACAAGGAATATCCATCAATAGTTGGAAAGAGAGGGACAAGACCCTGAGAAGACGAGTAGTGACATCCAAGAATAACATTGGATGGAAACTACGAACGAGACAAAAAGGTATGTCAAAAGATGTCCAAGAATGGCATTGGACTTGGCAACAAGAAAGTGTAGCGAGCGATTTTGGACGTGGTTCTTAAGCGCTGGTCACTCTCTGCGGTTGAGCTTAAACTACAGGTCGATTCATTTTTTATCCTATTGTGAGCTGACTAAGGAAGGGAAATAGATGTCTCCAATTAACCCTGCTTGCATACTGAGTTTAAACAGCAGTCTGTTAGGTTACGAATGCTACAATGTGGTGGGCCTTTGTACTGGTTATTTTTATTTTCGCCAATACGGGTTTCTTTCTTCTTATCTAGGCAAAGGGTTTCTGACGGGGAATAAGGATTAGGATGTTAGGACGAATGTTTTTGAATTACTGCTTTTGATACGGGATTTGGGTTTTTGTGGATTGTGCTCGCTAAGATCTTTTCTTTCGATCTTATGCCTACGTATTCCCGTTTACCGAAACAGGGAAATCAGAGCGTTCGTAGTTCCTCCTATTCTATGGGAGGAAATGGGGTTTTGGTGTCTTGTTCAAAGCCCAAGACGTGAAGCAAAAGGTGATTTGTGTCTTGTTCAAAGCCCAAGACGTGAAGCTGAAAGGTCTCGACTTTAGAGAGAATCTGTCATCTCTAAAGAGGGGAGAAGGAGAATTACTTTAACTGGGATACGCGGATCCTAGCAATGCCATAATTTCAGAAGAAGGGGTTTTAACCTGAAGGAGAAGACTTTAACTCAGTATAGAGCAACGCCATCTTTCCTTAGGAATTCCTCATGCTAAAAGAGGGACAGTGGCATGGATATAGATGATCCAGAGGCTTGCCGCTTACAGCGATTAGATGAAAGGGAAGGAGTTGTTGATGTTTGTTTACTGTGAACGAGGCACATGTTTGATGCTAAAAGGTTAATTGGATTAACCAGTGGTTTTCTTATATAAAGCCTAAGAGGAGGCTAATTTCCGCTAGGGAAAATCATTATACAAAGCCTAAGAGGAGGCTATTGTGTCTCGTACAAAGCCTGAGAGAGAGGCTAAAAGGGTTGGTTCAACAAGAGAATCCATTATACTCAACAAGAGAGTGTTTTTGTATCTCGTACAAAGCCCGAGATGGAGGCTAAAATTGGTTTGGCTCCATAAGAACCTTTTTGTATCTCATATAAAGCCCGAGATGGAGGCGAAAAGGTGATTGACTCAACGAGGGAGTCTCTTTATGTGTCTCGTACAAAGCCCGAGAGAGAGGCTAAAAGTTATTTTGCTCCGCTGGGGAGAATCATTTGTACAAAGCCCAAGAGGAGGCTATTGTGCTGGTGACTGTTTTAGTTAAGTGACAGGTCCAGTATACTGATTTTGAAAGAGAAAATCAGTTCTTATATGAGCAAGACTGTACTCATGGGTTTGATCTGAGGATCGGGGTTGTTCCTTGTTCTTTAAGGAAACGGGGAAATCCAAAGGGTATTGAGACTGTCCAAGTCTACGGTTTCTTCCTATCTGACGAAAGGGTCACTTGAGAATGTCTTTGAGACTCAAGGAAAATAGACTGTCCGAGTCTAGAGCTTTATCCTTTGTACTATGCTTTGAGAAACAGTAGTAGACTCTAGAAAGGACTGATCTATGAAGATTACTAAGTTCTGTTCCTATACCTGTAGGAGGTCGTCGGGACAATTTGTACGAAGCCCAAGAGGAGGCTGAAAGCTTTTAAGAAGCCGATCGGTCCTTGTACGAAGCCCAAGAGAAGGCTATCATTCCCGGAGGAAGAGATCATTATACGAAGCCTAAGAGGAGGCTGTGAATACTTCTAAGAAGCCGACGAGTCCTTGTACTAAGCCCAAGAGGAGGCTGGGTTGTTATAGGAAGCCTGCGGGTCCTTGTACAATGCCCAAGAGGAGGCCGATGCTTTTAAGAAGCCCGTGGGTCCCCAAACCCCGAGAATTTCAAGGCAATGCTATTCACCGAGAATAGATCAAAGTCAGGAAAGTCCGAGAATTTGGAAGAAACTCAAAGATGCCATTCACGGAGAATACATTCATCTTTGGGAGTAGAGTTTCTTGACGATTCCTAAGGAGGACAACCTGAGAGAAGACTGTATCTAGTGATCCTATTTGGGGATCTAGGTGTCTATTTCTATGAATAAACGAAACGGCGTCACCTAGTTCTAGACGTAGTTGCCAGGGAAACTCTGAATATCTATACTATTATTACACAGTTGATATGAGTTTATGAAAGAAGACTTACAGTGAAACAGCCCCACAATACAGTTATATGTATATGAAAGCGGTAAATGAAAGCGGGTAAACACTTAGTCGGTTGTAGAGCTTCCATGCTGTTTTATTAGTTGTTCAACAAAGAAAGATTGAAAACAACAGTATATTCAAAATCAAAGGAGAAAGTGCTTTGAAAAAGAAAGATTTGGGGCTTACAGCTCAAGGAGAGGCCCAGGGTTTTACCAGTGAGTGCACTGTTGAATTTGTACAGAGGATCTTATACAAGTGATTGTGGCCCAAAAAGGTTTTCTGTACAAAGGGATGGGTCTTACACTCTCTCAAGAGGCCCAAAAAGTTTAAAGAAAAAGAGTGGGGCTTATAACACGAGGGTAGGCCCAGTTGACTTTTCGTTTAAAATGGCGATCGCGCCGAGGTTTTCTTTTAACGTAGAGGGACTTATACAATAAGTAAGGCCCAAAATTATTTTGGTTAAAAGGGGGTTTGGGTCTTACACTCTAATAGAGGCCCAAAAGTTTTAAATGGGTCTTATAGCTCAAGGAGAGGCCCAGATGGTTTATTTTAAACGGGCGACGATCGCGCCGTTTACTTGTATAGAGGGACTTATACAATGAGTGAGGCCCAAAAAGTGTTTGTACAAGGGGGATGGGTCTTACACTCTCTCAAGAGGCCCAAAAAGTTTAAAAGAAAAGAAATGGGTCTTACTACACGAGGGTAGGCCCAGATGATTTTTTTAAAAAGGCGACGATCGCGCCGTTTGTTTTTTGACGGTATCGGGACTTATACAATAAGTGAGGCCCAAAAATGATTTGGTCAAAAAAAGGATTGGGTCTTACACTCTAATAGAGGCCCAAAGTGTTTTGAAAATGATTTATGAGGGTTGAATTAATCCAAAAACCCTAATTTGTTTTCAAAATGTATTTAATTGAATAAAAATTCAATTAAAATGATCAAAAATTGTTTAATACATGGAAAACAAATTGTGATCTTGGATTAATGCTTCAAAAATTAAGTATTGACCTACAAAATAGTCAGAAAGCATTAAAAGTTGCAAAATCAATGTGGAAATAATATTTCAAAATGTTAAAAACAATGAAAATATTAATTCTTTGCAAAAATATCAATTATATAAAATAAATAATATTTTTGGGATTTTTTGATAAAATAAAATATTTTAACATTTTTGTGAATTATAAAAAAAAGAATCAACTCAAAATCATTAAAACTCAGAGAGAAAATAATTTTTGAATCAATTAAACAAAATCACAAAATTCAAATATTTGAATTTCTGAAAATGGCGCCAAGAACAACACCAAACACGCGCGTTTTTCAGTTTGCCCAGATTTGCATTTTCCATCCAATCTCACTGAATACGTAATTATAGCATGCAATCCACATATCATTATGCTCGTCTCAACCTCACGATCATGTCTATGTACTTTAATTTCATTTAAATTAAACATACAACAAGAAATCATGAAAAATCCTCAAGAACCCTAATTTCTGCATGAAGGCTAGGATTTTTGATACACGATTCAAACAATGCAATTAATTGAGGGAAAACATTCCATGCATGATTATGAACATATGGCCAAATTATTGTGCGAGGAAATATGCATAGATTGAGAGATGACCAAGTATGTGCTTACCTCCAAGTCGTGACAGCAAGACCAAATCAAATTTTGAGTTGGAGGTGTTACAGATGAGTTGTGATGATCTGAACAGCTTCCCTACACCCTATGGAGTGTGTTTGAATGTTTGGACTTGATGGAAATTGGCTGGATCACTCTGTGGTACCTCAGCTGCAACTTGATTGAAAATTTGAGCAACCAGCTGGTGATTTTGTGAAATCTGTGTTCCAGATGTTGTTTGAGTGTTTGGATCACTTCTATATGATGTATGTGAGGTGTGTGAGTGATTGGTTTGATTGGAATTGCTCTCAAACTCAAAACCCGATAGCTACCTTGCTAAGAAAGGCATTTTTGCCAAGAGAAAGAGATTTTGAGGAAAGCATCTGTTAGATGGCTTTGGTGTACTCAAACTGAACACAATTGAGCTCTATTTATAGTAGAGCAAGTTTGTTTTGCAAGGAATAGTGAATGGTAGCTGGTAAGTAGGTTTGGCCAATGTTGTCCAATGAGAATTCAAGTCTCCTCTAGTCAATGACTAGAGGTTATGGCACAGAGCTTTGGTCCCCTTGGTCTTGGATAAGTCTTGACTGATTTCAGATGAGAATGGCTCAGTCCATGCCACCTTGATGGTTCCATTGAATGCCTCATTCCAAAATTGGAGTCTTGTCCCTATTTTGGCAACTCTAGGTTCAACGTGCTATTTCTTGTTCCATGGACTTTGGAGGCTTGGCTCAGTGATTGTCCCCTTTAGATTCAATCCTCAGAGGTGTCCAAGTGGATAGGAGCATTTGAAATTGGCTGATTTTGGCAAATCGAGCCAAAATGCAAAATCTGCCTTTCTTTGACAGATTTCAGCAAGGCAACTTGACAATGTTGTATCTCATGGTGTAGGTTGAATTTGGCAATGTTCTTGGCCATTTTGGAAAGCTCTTACATGATACAACAACTGTTTGAACAAGTTTGGTTTTGATCTCTTTTGATTCCAAGTGAAAAATCCCCCTACATTTGGCAAAAAGTGAAGGCAGATTCTGACTTAGTGAAAATTTCACTAAGTGTTGGAAAAAGTGACATTTTCACTTTTCAGCCACTTTGATCACTCCATAACTCAAAATCCTTAATGAATTGGAATGACTTGTAGTTGAAGTTTTTGTAGATGATAATGAGGTCTACAAATCAAGCTTTGGATGGAAAAAATTGGCCTTGTGGTTTAGGAGTTATGGTCCTCCAAAGTTGGTACCCTAACCACTTTATTTTTAACTTAGAAAATTATCTAAGTTTTTATGGTTACCCCTTTTACAAGTTATCCCACTTTCTTTGATTTTTCTTGATGAATGATGATTCAAATCATACATTAACATCATTTTAGGGTTAAAAATCCATTTTGGTGAAAAATCTCAAAAAGTCAAAGTTGACTTTTTGTGCACAGTTGACTTTTTGTCAGATGAATTCCAAACTGTGCAATTCTTCAGGAAATCATGACCTTGACCTAAATCCAACTTGATGGACATGTTCCATGGGTGTCATAGGGTATATTGAGGCATGTATTAGGGTTTGGGAGCATGTCCTGGTCAAAAGTCAAAGTTACAGTTGACTTTTCTCGCGAAACCCTAATTGTGGTGCAGATGAAATTGAGACTTGTTGCTCAAGCCTCTTGGATTAATCCATTGTTCCAAATGGATCAATATGGTACATTAAAGACCCTTAAATCATGTCTTGAGGTCTTGGTTCATGATTTGTCCCAAAAGTCAACTTAGGGGTGAATTAGGTCAAGAAACCCTAATTCCTGATTTTTGATGTATGCATCCCCTGAGGCAAGATTGACTTGATGCATGGGTTCACGAGGTTTCATGAAGTAAATTAGGTTATGTTTTGGATCAATGGCTTGTGCCCAGATGAAATTTTCCATCTGGAGGCCCTGGGCGATCAAAACCCTAATTTGGTGACACTGTCGATCTTGAGACTTGATCCACCTAGAAGGGAGCATCCTTGTGCTTAATCCTTGAAGTGGGAGTCCTTTTGATCCATTGTGGATGCTTGAGAGTTTAGAAAAGTTGAAGATCAAGTCATTCCTTGATTGATCCTTTGTCTAAAGGCTCTGAGAGGGCTTGAAACCCTAATTCTGATTGCAGTCAATGCTCAACAATTCCTTGAGGAGATTGATGAGGCATGATGATTCATCCATATTGTGATGATGATTTGCACAATGATGGGAAACTTTAGTGGTCAAAATTTGGGGTATGACAGATGCCCCTATTTAATCTTGTTGGACCCGAAGGTGTGAATGACGAAGGTATTCGAGGAGCATTCGGGGTGCAAGAGGATTAAATATCGGAATAACCGAAATTTTGATGGCTATGAATGGCAACTTGCTCATTCGTCTTCTTTTGCTAAGCAATGATGCTTAGAAAAGGTAAAAACTTCCCCGCGATCCTGGTTTCCCACCAAAGAACTGGTCTTAGTTTCTTTTGTCAATAAACTTTATTGACAAGGGACGCTACTCGTAGCGGTTTTCCTCAAACTTCTCGCCGAATTTTCCTGGGGAGATGCCATTTGACGGAAAAAGTTTTGACGCCAGACTTGCTGGGGAACCCATCCGTCTGAGTTGTAGAGTTGCACAAACTTCTCTGTTGGAGACACCATTTGTCGATTCTACTGGGGGAAAGCGAGTCTCTTGAGAGACCGTTGTCGCTTGGGGATATTGCATCATACTTTTCTTGGGATCTTCCCAGAGAAACACCATATGATGGGATCCAATTTTGAGGTGCCAATGACCTTTTAATCAGCGGATTTTCGGAGAAATACGGATGTACTGCCGAATCTCTGTTTAAGTAGCTTTCTCTGGGGATTTTCCATAATCCGGGAAAGCAAGGATATCATCTTCAATGGTGAAGAGTGACATCTGTTGAAGGTTGCTCTGATGTTTCAGAGGTTCAAGTTATCAAAGTGGTCAAGTGCCGACTCTGATCTAGAGATACACTAGACACGAGATTGTTCAGACAAAGCAATTCCTGACGAGGAAAGAACCGACAAACTCGATTGAGAAGGCGGTTATCACTAGGGGACAAGACCGACTCAAGTGATAGTGATGCAATATGAAATGCGAATGCAAACAAAATGCATGGTGTATGTATGTATATGCTGAAAAAACAGACGCGACATACAGAGTAAAAGATGAACACGGTTGAATACTCGGCCATCACGGGGCGAAGAAGTACCGTTGGTTCAAAATAGCAATTCCACCTTGCCTAGGAGAGATAGTCCCTGTTGGGAGCTATGTTGATCGGGCTTAGGAGATGAGAACTCGGCCGAGCGTATCAGACGGGAAAATCGCATCTGATACAGTTGATCCTTCATTCAGGCGCACTGGCTTAGAAGGAGTACTTTGATTCTGCACTTTGAGGCTCGAACGCCTTTGGAGACGCAACCGACATTCTTTTGATGTTCAACAGTCAAAAGAAATGCCATCTTTAATTTTAAAAGCAGAAAAAGTTTTAACAAGTAAATTCATTTTGTTTCATTTCAAGAATCGCTGATTAAGTTTAAACAACGTCGTTCTGTAAAGCTAAAACAAGTAAGAATTACAAACAAAAGCACAAAGGCTCAAATTTTATTGATAAGATGAAGATCAGCCAAACGCGTGATTCCAAAGAGTATATACAAAGTTTAGAAAATGGTAATTTACAGGGAAAAGGGCTACGTTGAAACATAACGACCATTATCCTGCTACCAACTTTGAATTCGGGACATTCTGAGCTTCTGTCGAAGATGACCTTGACGGGAGATTTCCTCCGATAGGTGATGTAACTGCTGCTAAGGGACTTGCCTCTGTTGAACATAGTTACTTGCCATTATCCCTAATTTTTGCCTGGATTGTACTATGATGTTTCCAATACACCGGGATGATTTTTTTTCATGTCTCTAACTTTTGCCTGGACTGCCCTTTCGGGTTTTCAATCCACCGAGACGATTTTTTTAGTTTAGGCGAAGTATTTCTTGACTACATCAACATTCGTGGGGTAGGCAAATTCCTTTCCGTCCATGGTTGCAAGTCTCAAGGCGCCGCCTGAGAAAGCTTTCGTGACCACATAGGGGCCATCATAATTCGGAGTCCATTTGCCTCGCGAATCAGTGAGAAATGATTGTATCTTCTTGAGCACGAGGTCTCCTTTCCTGAAGATGCGAGGTCGGACCTTTTTGTCAAATGCCCTCTTCATTCTTTGTTGATACAACTGACCGTGACATAATGTCGTAATTCACTTTTCTTCGATCAGGTTCAATTCGTCGTGTCGGCTTTGACACCATTCAGCTTCGGTGAGCTTAGCTGCCATCAATACCCGGATTGACGGTATCTCTACTTCTATGAGGAGCACTGCTTCCATGCCATACACTAGAGAGAAAGGGGTAGCCCCTGTTGAAGTGCGGACAGATGTGCGATAACCGTGAAGAGCAAAGGGTAGCATCTCGTGCCAATCTTTGTAGGTTACAACCATCTTTTGAACGATCTTCTTGATGTTCTTGTTAGCCGCTTCTACCGCTCCGTTCATCTTGGGTCGGTAGGGAGATGAGTTATGGTGTTCAATCTTGAACTCTGCGCACAACTCCTTCATCATCTTATTGTTCAAGTTAGATCCATTATCAGTAATGATCTGGCTTGGAACACCATAACGGCAGATGATATTGTTTTTTATAAATCGGACCACCACTTGTCGGGTTACAATAGCGTACGACGCTGCTTCGACCCACTTGGTGAAGTAATCAATGGCTACTTGAATGAACCGATGTCCGTTTGAAGCCTTAGGTTCAATCAAGCCAATCATGTCGATTCCCCATATGGAAAAAGGCCATGGGGAAGAAAGAACTTTGAGATGTGATGGCGGTACTTGAATTTTGTCGGAGTATATCTGACGCTTGTGACACCTCCTCATGTACTTGTAGCAGTCGGATTCCACGGTCAACCAATAGTACCCGGCTCTGAGAATTTTTCTCGCCATTGTATGTCCGTTGGCATGAGTGCCAAAGGAACCTTCATGAATTTCTTTCATAAGCATGTCTCCTTCTGGTCTGTCGACGCATCAGAGCAAGACCATGTCAAAATTCCACTTATACAGCATGTCACTGCTCAGGAAGAAGCTTCCAGCTAGCCTTATGAGGTTTTTCCTGTCTTTTCTGAGTGCCCCAGGTGGGTACTCTTGTTTCTGAAGGAAGCATTTGATATCGTGATACCAAGGTTTGTCGTCTATGACTGCTTCGATCGAGAAGATGTAGGCGGGCCGTTCAAGGCGCATAACGTCAATCTTAGGCAGGTCATTCCATCAACCTACGCTAATCATGGAAGAGAGAGTGGCTAAGGCATCAGCCATGTGATTCTCACCACGAGGGATGTGATGAAACTCAACTCTGTCAAAGAAAGGTAGCAACCTTCTTGCATAGTCTTTGTAAGGAATCAATCCTGATTGGTATATGTTCCAATCTCCTGTTATCTGATTGATAACCAAGGTTGAATCGCCGTATACGTCTAAGTTCTTGATCCTTAGATCAATCGCTTCTTCGAGACCCATGATACAAGCTTCGTATTCGGCCTCGTTGTTCGTACATTTGAACATAAGTCTGGCAGTAAAAGGAATGTGGGTACCCTGAGGGGTAACAATGATTGCCCCAATTCTGTTTCCGTAATGATTAACTGCTCCGTCAAAGATTAGTCCCCACTGGGAACCTGGTTCTGGCCCTTCACAGGGTAGCGGTTCATCGCAATCTTTCATTTTGAGAAACATGACATCTTCGTCTGGGAAGTCAAACCCGGTTGATTCTTGATCGTCAATCGGTTGATGAGCCAAATGATCGGCTAAAATACTCCCCTTAACGGCTTTCTGAGCGTGGTACTCTATGTCATATTCTGATAGTAACATCTGCCAACGGGCAATCCTTCCCGTGAGAGCAGGTTTTTTGAAGACGTACTTGATTGGGTCCATCTCGGAGACCAACCAAGTAGTATGACGAATCATGTACTGGCGAAGACGTTTGGCTACCTAAGCCAAAGCGCAGCAAGTTTTCTCAAGCATCGTGTACCGAGTTTCGCAGTCGGTGAACTTCTTGCTCAAATAGTAGATGGCAGACTCTTTCCGTTTGGTTTCGTCTTGTTGGCCAAGTACACATCCCATCGAGTCCTCTAGGACTGTGAGGTAAATTATCAGTGGTCTTCCTTCCACTGGTGGTGATAGAATCGGCGGATTCAATAGATATTTCTTAATACTGTCGAAGGCAGTTTGGCAGTCTTCTGACCAAACGCAATCCTGGTTCTTTTTCAGTAATTTGAAAATCGGCGCACACGTGGCGATCATAAGGAATATGAATCTGGAGATGTAGTTCAAACGTCCCAAGAATCCTCTGACTTGTTTTTCAGTTTTCGGAGAAGGCATTTCTTGAATGGCCTTGACCTTGTCAGGATCAACCTCGATTCCTTTCTGGCTGACGATGAACCCTAGTAGTTTCCCCGAACAGACACCAAAGGTGCACTTGTCGGGATTCAAGCGGAGCTTGAATTTTCTTAAACGTTCGAACAATTTTGACAGATGTTCAACGTGCTCATCCTCTGTTCTTGATTTTGCAATCAAATCATCGACATATACCTCGATTTCCTTGTGTATCATGTCATGAAACAGAGTGGTAATGGCCCTTTGATAGGTTGCCCCGACATTCTTCAAATCGAACGACATTACCTTGTAACAAAAGGTACCCCATGGGGTAATGAACGAAGTTTTCTCCATTTCTTTCGGCGCCATTTTGATTTGGTTATAGCCCGAGAATCCATCCATGAAGGAGAAAACCTTGAACTTTGTTGTCCTGTCTACCAGCATGTCAATGTGTGGTAAAGGAAAGTCGTCCTTCGGACTAGCCTTGTTTAAGTCCCTATAGTCGACACACATTCTGACCTTTTCGTCCTTTTTAGGAACAGGTACGATGTTGGCTAACCATTGAGGATATTCAGATGTAGTGAGGAAACCCGCGTCGATCTGTTTCTGTACCTCCTCTTTGATTTTGATGGCCATGTCCGGGTGAGTGCGTCTCAACCTTTGTTTTACTGGCGGACATTCCGATCTCAATGGTAAGTGATGTTCCACGATGCTGGTATCCAACCCTGGCATATCCTGATAGGACCAAGCGAATACATCGGGGAAGTCTTTGAGAAGCTTTATCAAATCCTCTCTGGCAGTTGGACTAAGCAGTGCTCCAATCCTGATTTCTTTTCTCTCTTTTTCCAAACCAAAGTTTATCGTTTCCAACGACTCTTTGTGAGGTTCAATGGACCTTTCCTCTTGTCTGAGTAATTGGGAGATCTCTTCTAGAATTTCATTGTCATCTTCTTCTTCAGCCCCAAATACCGGGAACCCAAAGTCGGGAGAAGGCATCGGATCGTATGTTTCAACGGGGGTGTAAAACAAGCAATCTGCATGACGTGATGATTCGTGTTTTGAAGAGATAGAGAAAATGCAAGTGTGTGCAGTGTATTTATTTTACTGCTTGTTTTTATTATTGAATGTTTTTTTTTTAGGATTACCATTTTCTGAAAAAAAGCAAAAAGAGAAAACAGCAATAAATGCGTAAATTACAGAACGACGTTATTTTATTAATGCACAAGTCGGTTCTTGAAACTACAGCCCTATAAAACAAGACTCACTCGCTTTGGGCAAAGCGAAGAGGGAAATTTACAGAAAGCGAGCCCTATCAAAACATCTGTTTCACCTGGGCAGGGTGAAAGGCTTAAAGATGGCAATTACTTTGACTGGTGAATGACATTCGGAACATCGACAGCAACCCACTGGCGGTGAACTCCTCGGTGAAACACAAAGTCTGGCACTTTCCTTGATTTGTCTTCAGAAATGACGCTGATTTCTGGTGGAGCAGGATCGTTGGAATCTGTCTCCCAGGCAGAATTGTTGTAGGAGGATTCCTCTGTTGCATTTTGCATAGCATTTGTGCTCTCGGATGTATCTCCCCATCCAGTTGGCTGGATATCTTCGAGCCTGATACGAGAGCTTTCGGGAGCGGTGTACTTGACCATGAAGTCGTATTTTCCACTTGGTTGTCCCAGAGTGTCCCAAACTTCTTTGGAACTGGAGAAGTCATCCCTCTCGATGACGTTGACCTCAGGAAAAGCATATTTGATGAATTCAAGTCCTGCAAACGTTGCGAATTCATCGTCATGTTGAGTAATTTCCGAATGACCTGAGTGTTGATCCCATGACATGGCGGGGACACAGGTATTCTGTTCAATGACGGTCAGCTGATTTTCATTGTTCGGCTGACTTTCTTGCCCCAAGTCTCCTGGATAAGGTTGCCACATTGGCAGACCATCCATTGGGCCATAGTAGGTGTAGTCAAAGTTGTCTTTCATCAGAGTGTCTTCCTCTAATGAATTTTGCGGAGCACGACATCCTTCCGGATCACAATCTCTATAGATCATTTCAACATCTGATCTGGGTATAAATCTCGGACTCTGTGCGGGATAGCAAAATGGAGTTTGCGTTTTGTCCTACGACACATAACTGTCCTCGTTAAGATAGGGATTCCAATCCTCATCTATGTCAAAGGGATCCTCTTCATTGATAGCATGGACTACTTGAGTCACTGGTTGGAGGAAGCCTCCACTATGGAAGAAGTTCTGAATGGGATGAAGACTTTCATCGCTGACAGCTGTCTGGGTACAGGTTGCAGAGAAACCAAGACCCTTCTTTGTTTTATTGTTGATAGGAATGACAAGCTGTCCCCATCCTGTTGTATCGGTACTCTCGACCGCTTTGATAACATCCTTGTATGAGGAAATCAGCGTTCCTCCTTCGGATTGATTGTTCTTGCTCACTGATAGTGCTTGGAACTGCGTCCCAATAACCTCTTCAGGTTCTATATCAGCAGATGATGACAAGTTACTCACGAGCAAAGCCTGTTCTCCACAGACTGTGACGAGTTGATCGTTATGAACGAACTTTAGCTTTTGGTGGAGGGTTGAAGTAACCGCTCCAACCTGATGTATCCAAGGTCTTCCTAATAAACAACTGTACGTTGCCCGGATATCCATGACCTGAAAAGTGACTTGGAAAGTATGAGGACCAATAGTTATGAGAAGATCAACTTCGCCGATAACTGTTTTTCTGGATCCGTCAAACGCTTTGACGACGACCTCGCTGATTCTCATCAGAGGACCTTTGAATGATAATTGCATCAAAGTGGACTTCGGCATAACATTCAGGGCTGACCCTGTGTCTAACAGTACGCTGGCTAAAGCATCGTCCTGGCAGTTGATTGTGATATTGAGCACCATGTTATGACGACGACCCTCTTCGGGTAATTCCTCATCACTAAATCCCAAATTATTGCAGGAAGTGATGTTAGAGACAATACTATCGAACTGTCTGATTGTTACATCCTGTTCCACAAAGGCCTGCTCTAAGACTTTCTATAGAGCCTCCCTATGCGCTTCTGAACTGAGTAACAATGATAATACCGAGATCTTTGAAGGAGTCTGTAACAGCTGATCAACAATATTGAATTCACTCCTTTGGATGAGCTTAAGCATCTCATCTTTGTCTTTCGAAAGGTCGGGATTACTGGATTGACCGACTGGTGGATCAGGAATTTCTGTCTGAAGTTCCTTTTCTTTGTTGGATTCTCCAACTCCTCGGTTGAAGATTCGACCGCTCCGTGTTACACGACTGATGTCTGCAATATTCACGACGGAGGGTAACGGAATTTCTTTTCCATTTTCAACTGTTGTTGCACCGTATTTGTAAGGGATTGCCTTAGCTTATTCATACGGTAATGGTCCCGGTAGATAGATGACTATGGGAACCTTCTGATTTTTCTGACCATCATAAGTAATCTCGATCCGTTCCCGGTTGGGAATTTTGGATTCGTCAAGTAGAGGAATAATGGAAAAAACATCCATGGTCCTGTGATGACCAGAGATCGTGAGGACATCCTCAACTTGCTTAGCAAGGTAGTTTGGCGACCAATTGATGGGTCCAGAACCTAGATATGGACGAATTTCTCCACGATCCACTTGACCCTGAAGAGCTGTTCTCACAAGGTAACACCCTTGGTTACTTTCCGAACAGACGCTACAACTGTCATAGTTGTGTGGGGGCACCTGACCATGCCCACTTTGAATACAATGTAACCTCACTAGGTTAGCTTCCACTGATCGGACATCATGACTCTGACGCCGAGTGGGATTTCTGTTACTGATACTAATCTGCTGAGTATCTTCATCCATATAGATTGGCATCCACCAGTGATTTAACAAGTGCTGAAGTGTCTCCTGGACAAGGGTACAACCTCGATCGTTTTTGCAACCCGCTTTACAGCCTTGATAGTCATGTGAGACCAGGAATCCGAGTCGGACCTGCTCAGCATGTAACTCTACCAGGTTGGTATTCATCACACGAATATCGAAAACCTGAACCATGTTGAATTGATAGGGATTCCTATCATGGTAGTCTTGGATCCATCCAAGATCCATCTGACGCTGGAGGGCCTCTTGTATGAAAGAGCATCCCTGTTTGTTTACCGAGCAAGTCAGACAGGAACTGTAATCGTGCCGTGGCAGATTATGATATTGGCTTTGCCTTGAGTGCATCGCCACCAAGTTGACATTCATTGCACGGATGTCGTGGTTCTGAATGATGTTAGAATTCGTGTAGACCATGTTAACTCCATGAACTTGGTGCTCTTGGATCCATCCGAGATCCATCTGTTCCTGCAGAGCTGCTTGCACTACAGAACATCCTTGATTACTTTTAGAGCAGATATCACACCTGTGATAGTTATGAGGTGCCACATGGCCATATCCACTCTATCTACAATGTATCTTGACCAGATTGGTTCTCAACAAGAGTAAATCATGAATTTGATAGACATTGTTAGTCTCTTTCTCAATCAGATTGACCGTAGCTTTCTCGTGTTGAGGCAGCGGGTTCGTGAGAACATTAGGATTCGTATCTTTGAAAGATAAGAGCCCGCTCCTAACAAGCTTTTACATGTCAGATTTGAAATTGAGACAATTCTCTATGTTATACCCCGATCCTCCTTGATGATAAGGGCATGTCTGATCCGCTTTAAACCAAAAAGGCAGATTTTCCGGTACAGTAAGAGGATACTTAGTCTGAATGTGCCCCTTAGCCAGTAGTAACAGAAATAGTTCTGCGTACGACACAGGTATAGGATCAAACCCTGATGATCGTGTTGTACGGTTGTTATTGTACTGAGGACGAGCCTGCTGAAGAGGCTGTTGAGTCCTTTGCTGATTAGGTTGGCTCTGCGCAACCTGGGGTTGATACGTAGGAACAGGCGCGGGGCCGATAGCAGGAGTTACCGCTGCTACTGGTTGATAACGATGCCTTTGCTTTCCGAGAGAGATATTCCCAATATCTTGCTCTTTTTTCTTAGGGAGAGCACTACCGTATTTTTTAGTACCACTCGTTGAACCAGTGTCTTTTACCAAACGTCCTTCTCGGACGGCTTCCTCAAGACGTACACCCATACCGACCATTTCGGTGAAATCACTGGGCGCACTGGCGACCATTCGGCCGTAGTAAAATGAGCTTAAGGTTTTTAAGAAGATCTTTGTCATCTCTTTTTCCTCAAGAGGTGGACAAATTTGAGCGGCAATTTCACGCCATCTCTGGGCGTACTCCTTAAAAGTTTCCTTGTCCTTTTGAGACACCGATCTGAGTTGATCTCTGTCGGGTGCCATGTCCAAATTGTATTTATAATGTTGGACGAAGGCAGTGCCAAGATCTCTGAAAGTGCTGATCGTGGCGCGGTTTAAACCCATGTACCATTTTAAGGCGGCACCAGTTAAACTATCCTGAAAGTAGTGAATCAGCAGGTCCTGATTTTCAGTCTGAGCTGACATCCGTCGAGCGTACATTGTCAAGTGACTTTGAGGGCAAGAGTTACCCTTGTATTTTTCAAAGTCAGGCACTTGGAATTTGTGCGGAACTTTCACATTGGGGACCAGACAAAGATCTGCAGCGTCCTTTCCAAAAAGATCCTGACCGCGAATGGCTTGCAGCTCCTTCTGCATCTCCAAGAACTGTTCCTGGAATTCATCCATTCGGTCAAACATAGTTTCCTTCCTAGCAGAAGGTATCTGTGGAATCTGTCCTTCCGGGACAGAATGCACCACAGGGGGTGGTACCGTAACTACGGCGTTGAATCTTGGCATTCCCCGAAGTTTGTGACCTTCAGGGGTCTTTAATATGCCTCTGGCATCTTCGCTTTCCCGAAGTTTGTAACCTTCAGGACCAGCGGCTCCTGCAGAAGTTCCCTGATCTTCAACGATCGGCGGAACATATCCTTCCAGGATATAATTAACAGGCATGCCCCAGGGACGATCTTTCGGCATCTGATACCTAGGATCGAACTTTTCCACTATGGGCGTCGAGGTGATCTCCGAGATCATAGTCCTTTGTAGCTGAGCTTCTGCCATGGCTTGCATGTCGTTACGAAGCTTTCTCATATCCTCTCTCAGAGCGTCGAGCTCTTCCCTCAACTCTCTGTTCTCTTCCTCAAGATCATCCATCTTTTTCTGACGACTGGCCCGAGTATTGTACGAATGAGACAGTTTGACTCTAGAACCGAGACACAAACGTAAGATTCGTAGGTAAGGAGAATATGCGATGTGAGAATGATAAAATGCAATGATTATATTAATTGTTTGTTGATTTAATCAAAATAAACTTTGACAATTAGATTGCAAATATCAAACGGTGGGGAAACCCCTTTTTATTGAATTCAAAGGATTACAGAAATGAAAATACAGTAGATTACAAAGTGCAGAAACAGAAACCTAAGCTAATGGTACTTCCTCTTCTTTGACCGGGGCGCTTGAGCCGTTGTCGGGTTGTCATTCCTTTGCCAGGTGAAAGGAGCGAGCAAATTCCTTTGGTCATCTTGATTCTCTACAACATGTTGCTCTAAAATTTCAATCAGAACATCTTTCTCTTTCAGTAGTTGCTGCATTTGGTTACACTCTATGTTGAGGGTGCGGTACTTGTTCTTCCAAGACCTTCTCTCCTTTTGAACTTTGTTGAGAGTAACCTGAAGCCTTTCAGTTTCCGTCATGAAGGACATGACAGATTCCCTCGGTGGAAGAATTCCGTAACGAGGATAAGGCATTTTTAGTTTGAGAGCTCTAGTTTGTACCCAATGGAGATAAGGCTCCACCGAGACATAGTCCGGTTTTCCTAGAGACTCTCGTCCTATCTTATGAACGTGTTTCCACGCGTGCACTATTTCCATCTTCAGTGCTCTGTCGTTTTCTCCTTCTTTGAAGAAAAGACCTTCCAGATGAGCGTTCTGCGGAACGAGCCTCATCGGGTATCCAAATTGACGAAGAACCAATGTCGGATGATAGTTGATTCCTCCTTTAGTTCCTATGAGGGGTACGTTCGGGAAGTTTCCCCAACGATCAATGATTCTGATCCCATCATAAATCCTATTACACCAATCTATATCAGAGTTGGTAAGAGACATGATCTTCTGCGACCAGCGTAAGACACTCTTGCAATCCCAAAAAGCAGCAGATTTAGGCAAATGGGAAATAAACCATTTGTAAAGCAAAGGTACACAGCATGTGATCTCCCCTCCGCTGTACAAATTTCCTAAGTGTACAGAATGATATGCATCTGCGAGCAAGGTCGGCACAGGGTTTCCAATGAGAAAAACCTTAATAGCGTTGATATCGACGAAGTTATTAGTGTTGGGAAACAAAAATAACCCGTAGGTGAGCAAGACAAAGATGCTTTCGAAAGCAGTCCCGTTCCCTATACTAGCGAAGTACAGAGCTTTCTTTGTTAAGAACTGGGCCGGCAAACCTTGTATGCCACCCTTGGTAGTCAGGTGAGTCCTGACCTCAGACTCGTCCAAATGAATTGCTCTTGCAATGGTCTGATCCTTTGGAATTTCTTCCAGTCCAGAAAATGGAGCTCGATCAGTGATATGTAAATCGATTAGATGAGAATACTCCTCCAGCGTTGGTGCGAGCTGGTAATCCGGGAATGTGAAACAGTGATAAACTGGATCGTAGAATTGAACGAGCGCATCCATGATTCCCCCAATCACATGGACTCTAAACAGTGGTAGCAAACCACCGTGCTTGGCTCTGAAAGCCTCTGGATTAGTGATCATCCTCACTAACCTTCTCAAATCCTCTAGCTTTGGAACCTTGAAGGTATACTGGTGAGTTCTCCTTCTACCGAAGTCCATCGGTGCAATCCTTTTCTCTGATATTTGCAATCACAGTCTTAGTTTATTTTGAAAAATAGAGAGACTAGAAGAGAAATTTTTTTGAATGTTTTAATGTTTTTTAGATGAATGCATGAATGCAGCACACAAAAACATAGAAAAAACATGGGGTCAGAGGGTCGTTGTCATGAATTCAAGGCTCTACCCATCCCCAAAGGTTTACTAAGGTGATTTTTGTACCTGTACTCATTAACATTAGCTCCTCCCAGGAAGGCAGACAACAAGCGGATCGCCAGCGAGTTGTGTGCAATCTTAGAGTAAGTGTTATTCACCGAGAATAGATCACCAGCCTCAAATGAGGGTAGTATCGCGTAACAGCTATTTTCGATAGCTTCCGCACTACGAAAGGGTTGGTTTTCCTAGGTGTATACTCAATCTTTCCACATACGGCATCACCCGCATTCCCAGTAGCAGAAAAATAAACACGTATAGCAATTAGGAAAAGCAGTATATATATTTGTCCTAAACATCCTAGACCTAATGAAGCTAAGAAACTCAAGTTCCTGACAGAAATGGGTTCCCCGGCGGAAGCCCCAATCTGTGGTATTTCACATAAGTGAAGAGAAGGAAGACCGTGCCTAGATCTAACTTTGAATCGGCCCCACGGTGGGAGCCACTTTTCAGTGGTGGCCACCGCCATGAAAAAGATTCGTCCAAGGTTTTCACCTTAAACTTTAAGAAAGTTAGTGAAAACGGCCCCACGGTGGGCGCCACTTTTCTGTAGCGAGCGATTTTGGACGTGGTTCTTAAGCGCTGGTCGCTCTCTGCGGTTGAGCTTAAACTATAGGTCGATTCATTTTTTATCCTATTGTGAGCTGACTAAGGAAGGGAAATAGATGTCTCCAATTAACCCTGTTTGCATACTGAGTTTAAACAGCGGTCTGTTAGGTTATGAATGCTACAATGTGGGGGGCCTTTGTACTGGTTATTTGTATTTTCGCCAATACGGGTTTCTTTCTTCTTATCTAGGCAAAGGGTTTCTGACGGGGAATAAGGATTAGGATGTTAGGACGAATGTTTTTGAATTACTGCTTTTGATACGGGATTTGGGTTTTTGTGGATTGTGCTCGCTAAGATCTTTTCTTTCGATCTTATGCCTACGTATTCCCGTTTACCGAAACAGGGAAATCAGAGCGTTCGTAGTTCCTCCTATTCTATGGGAGGAAATGGGGTTTTGGTGTCTTGTTCAAAGCCCAAGACGTGAAGCAAAAGGTGATTTGTGTCTTGTTCAAAGCCCAAGACGTGAAGCTGAAAGGTCTCGACTTTAGAGAGAATCTGTCATCTCTAAAGAGGGGAGAAGGAGAATTACTTTAACTGGGATACGCGGATCCTAGCAATGCCATAATTTCAGAAGAAGGGGTTTTAACCTGAAGGAGAAGACTTTAACTCAGTATAGAGCAACGCCATATTTCCTTAGGAATTCCTCATGCTAAAAGAGGGACAGTGGCATGGATATAGATGATCCAGAGGCTTGCCGCTTACAGCGATTAGATGAAAGGGAAGGAGTTGTTGATGTTTGCTTACTGTGAACGAGGCACGGGTTTGATGCTAAAAGGTTAATTGGATTAACCAGTGGTTTTCTTATATAAAGCCTAAGAGGAGGCTAATTTTCGCTAGGGAAAATCATTATACAAAGCCTAAGAGGAGGCTATTGTGTCTCGTACAAAGCCCGAGAGAGAGGCTGAAAGGGTTGATTCAACAAGAGAATCCTTTAAACTCAACAAGAGAGTGTTTTTGTATCTCGTACAAAGCCCGAGATGAAGGCTAAAATTTGTTTGGCACCATAAGAACCTTTTTATATCTCGTATAAAGCCCGAGATGGAGGCGAAAAGGTGATTGACTCAACGAGGGAGTCTCTTTATGTGTCTCGTACAAAGCCCAAGAGAGAGGCTAAAAGTTATTTTGCTCCGCTGGGGAGAATCATTTGTACAAAGCCCAAGAGGAGGCTATTGTGCTGGTGACTGTTTTAGTTAAGTGACAGGTCCAGTATACTGATTTTGAAAGAGAAAATCAGTTCTTATATGAGCAACACTGTACTCATGGGTTTGATCTGAGGATCGGGGTTGTTCCTTGTTCTTTAAGGAAACGGGGAAATCCAAAGGGTATTGAGACTGTCCAAGTCTATGGTTTCTTCCTATCTGACGAAAGGGTCACTTGAGAATGTCTTTGAGACTCAAGGAAAATAGATTGTCCGAGTCTAGAGTTTTATCCTTTGTACTATGCTTTGAGAAACAGTAGTAGACTCTGGAAAGGACTGATCTATGAAGATTACTAAGTTCTGTTCCTATACCTGTAGGAGGTCGTCGGGACAATTTGTACGAAGCCCAAGAGGAGGCTGAAAGCTTTTAAGAAGCCGATCGGTCCTTGTACGAAGCCCAAGAGAAGGCTATCATTCCCGGAGGAAGAGATCATTATACGAAGCCTAAGAGGAGGCTGTGAATACTTCTAAGAAGCCGACGAGTCCTTGTACTAAGCCCAAGAGGAGGCTGGGTTGCATATAGGAAACCTGTGGGTCCTTGTACAATGCCCAAGAGGAGGCCGATGCTTTTAAGAAGCCCGTGGGTCCCCAAACCCCGAGAATTTCAAGGCAATGCTATTCACCGAGAATAGATCAAAGTCAGGAAAGTTCAGGAATTTGGAAGAAACTCAAAGATGCCATTCACGAAGAATACATTCATCTTTGGGAGTAGAGTTTCTTGACGATTCCTAAGGAGGACAGCCTGAGAGAAGACTGTATCTGGTGATCCTATTTGGGGATCTAGGTGTCTATTTCTATGAATAAACGAAACGGCGTCACCTAGTTCTAGACGTAGTTGCCGGGGAAACTCTGAATATCTATACTATTATTACACAGTTGATATGAGTTTATGAAAGAAGACTTACAGTGAAACAGCCCCACAATACAGTTATATGTATATGAAAGCGGTAAATGAAAGCGGGTAAACACTTACTCGGTTGTAGAGCTTCCATGCTGTTTTGTTAGTTGTTCAGCAAAGAAAGATTGAAAACAACAGTATATTCAAAATCAAAGGAGAAAGTGCTTTGAAAAAGAAAGATTTGGGGCTTACAGCTCAAGGAGAGGCCCAGGGTTTTACCAGTGAGTGCACTGTTGAATTTGTACAGAGGATCTTATACAAGTGACTGTGGCCCAAAAAGGTTTTCTGTACAAAGGGATGGGTCTTACACTCTCTCAAGAGGCCCAAAAAGTTTAAAGAAAAAGAGTGGGGCTTATAACACGAGGGTAGGCCCAGTTGACTTTTCGTTTAAAATGGCGATCGCGCCGAGGTTTTCTTTTAACGCAGAGGGACTTATACAATAAGTGAGGCCCAAAATGATTTTGGTTTAAAGGGGGTTTGGGTCTTACACTCTAATAGAGGCCCAAAAGTTTTAAATGGGTCTTATAGCTCAAGGAGAGGCCCGGATGGTTTATTTTAAACGGGCGACGATCGCGCCGTTTACTTGTACAGAGGGACTTATACAATGAGTGAGGCCCAAAAAGTTTTTGTACAAGGGGGATGGGTCTTACACTCTCTCAAGAGGCCCAAAAAGTTTAAAAGAAAAGAAATGGGTCTTACTACACGAGGGTAGGCCCAGATGATTTTTTTAAAAAGGCGACGATCGCGCCGTTTATTTTTTGACGGTATCGGGACTTATACAATAAGTGAGGCCCAAAAATGATTTGGTCAAAAAAAGGATTGGGTCTTACACTCTAATAGAGGCCCAAAGTGTTTTGAAAATGATTTATGAGGGTTGAATTAATCCAAAAACCCTAATTTGTTTTCAAAATGTATTTAATTGAATAAAAATTCAATTAAAATGATAAAAAATTATTTAATACATGGAAAACAAATTGTGATCTTGGATTAATGCTTCAAAGATTAAGTATTGACCTACAAAATAGTTAGAAAGCATTAAAAGTTGCAAAATCAATGTGGAAATAATATTTCAAAATGTTAAAAACAATGAAAATATTAATTCTTTGCAAAAATATCAATTATATAAAATAAATAATATTTTTGGGGTTTTTTGATAAAATAAAATATTTTAACATTTTTTTGAATTATCAAAAAAAGAATCAACTCAAAATCATTAAAACTCAGAGAGAAATTAATTTTTGAATCAATTAAACAAAATCACAAAATTCAAATATTTGAATTTCTGAAAATGGCGCCAAGAACACGCGCGTTTTTTAGTTTGCCCAGATTTGCATTTTCCATCCAATCTCACTGAATACGTAATTATAGCATGCAATCCACATATCATTATGCTCGTCTCAACCTCACGATCATGTCTATGTACTTTAATTTCATTTAAATTAAACATACAACAAGAAATCATGAAAAATCCTCAAGAACCCTAATTTCTGCATGAAGGCTAGGATTTTTGATACACGATTCAAACAATGCAATTAATTGAGGGAAAACATTCCATGCATGATTATGAACATATGGCCAAATTATTGTGCGAGGAAATATGCATAGATTGAGAGATGACCAAGTATGTGCTTACCTCCAAGTCGTGACAGCAAGAGCAAATCAAATTCTGAGTTGGAGGTGTTACAGATGAGTTGTGATGATCTGAACAGCTTCCCTACACCCTATGGAGTGTGTTTGAATGTTTGGACTTGATGGAAATTGGTTGGATCACTCTGTGGTACCTCAGCTGCAACTTGATTGAAAATTTGAGCAACCAGCTGGTGATTTTGTGAAATCTATGTTCAAGATGTTGTTTGAGTGTTTGGATCACTTCTATATGATGTATGTGAGGTGTGTGAGTGATTGGTTTGATTGGAATTGCTCTCAAACTCAAAACCCGATAGCTACCTTGCTAAGAAAGGCATTTTTGCCAAGAGAAAGAGATTTTGAGGAAAGCATCTGTTAGATGGCTTGGTGTACTCAAACTGAACACAATTGAGCTCTATTTATAGTAGAGCAAGTTTGTTTTGCAAGGAATAGTGAATGGCAGCTGGTAAGTAGGTTTGGCCAATGTTGTCCAATGAGAATTCAAGTCTCCTCTAGCCATTGACTAGAGGTTATGGCACAGAGCTTTGGTCCCCTTGGTCTTGGATAAGTCTTGACTGATTTCAGATGAGAATGGCTCAGTCCATGCCACCTTGATGGTTCCATTGAATGCCTCATTCCAAAATTGGAGTCTTGTCCCTATTTTGGCAACTCTAGGTTCAACATGCTATTTCTTGTTCCATGGACTTTGGAGGCTTGGATCAGTGATTGTCCCCTTTAGATTCAATCCTCAGAGGTGTCCAAGTGGATAGGAGCATTTGAAATTGGCTGATTTTGGCAAATCGAGCCAAAATGCAAAATCTGCCTTGCTTTGACAGATTTCAGCAAGGCAACTTGACAATGTTGTATCTCATGGTGTAGGTTTAATTTGGCAATGTTCTTGGCCATTTTGGAAAGCTCTTACATGATACAACAACTGTTTAAACAAGTTTGGTTTTGATCTCTTTTGATTCCAAGTGAAAAATCCCCCTACATTTGGCAAAAAGTGAAGGCAGATTCTGACTTAGTGAAAATTTCACTAAGTGTTGGAAAAAGTGACATTTTCACTTTTCAGCCACTTTGATCACTCCATAACTCAAACTCCTTAATGAATTGGAATGACTTGTAGTTGAAGTTTTTGTAGATGATAATGAGGTCTACAAATCAAGCTTTGGATGGAAAAAATTGGCCTTGTGGTTTAGGAGTTATGGTCCTCCAAAGTTGGTACCCTAACCACTTTATTTTTAACTTAGAAAATTTTCTAAGTTTTTATGGTTACCCCTTTTACAAGTTATCCCACTTTCTTTGATTTTTCTTGATGAATGATGATTCAAATCATACATTAACATCATTTTAGGGTTAAAAATCCATTTTGGTGAAAAATCTCAAAAAGTCAAAGTTGACTTTTTGTGCACAGTTGACTTTTTGTCAGATGAATTCCAAACTGTGCAATTCTTCAGGAAATCATGTCCTTGACCTAAATCCAACTTGATGGACATGTTCCATGGGTGTCATAGGGTATATTAAGGCATGTATTAGGGTTTGGGAGCATGTCCTGGTCAAAAGTCAAAGTTACAATTGACTTTTCTCGCGAAACCCTAATTGTGGTGCAGATGAAATTGAGACTTGTTGCTCAAGCCTCTTGGATTAATCCATTGTTCCAAATGGATCAATATGGTACATTAAAGACCCTCAAATCATGTCTTGAGGTCTTGGTTCATGATTTGTCCCAAAAGTCAACTTAGGGGTGAATTTGGTCAAGAAACCCTAATTCCTGATTTTTGATGTATGCATCCCCTGAGGCAAGATTGACTTGATGCATGGGTTCATGAGGTTTCATGAAGTAAATTAGGTTATGTTTTGGATCAATGGCTTGTGCCCAGATGAAATTTTCCATCTGGAGGCCCTGGGCGATCAAAACCCTAATTTGGTGACACTGTCGATCTTGAGACTTGATCCACCTAGAAGGGAGAAGCCTTGTGCTTAATCCTTGAAGTGGGAGTCCTTTTGATCCATTGTGGATGCTTGAGAGTTTAGACAAGTTAAAGATCAAGTCATTCCTTGATTGATCCTTTGTCTAAAGGCTCTGAGAGGGCTTGAAACCCTAATTCTGATTGCAGTCAATGCTCAACAATTCCTTGAGGAGATTGATGAGGCATGATGATTCATCCATATTGTGATGATGATTTGCACAATGATGGGAAACTTTAGTGGTCAAAATTTGGGGTATGACAGAAAGTTTCTGGTAAAAAATAACAGTGACATCCAAGAAAACACTTTATTGGGGATAAGATATCCAAGAATATCATTAGATGAAAGAAACTACAACATTCAAGAATGGCATTGAATGGGGGCAACAGTAAACATCAGAGTCATCCAAGAGTAGCATTGGATATAAACAAAACTTCCATTTGAAAAACTTCACTGGGGACATCCAAGAATGGCATTGGATTGCAAGGTTAAACATCAGAGATATCCAAGAATAGCATTGGACTTGGCTGGGGAAAAGGTGTCCAAGAATGGCATTGGACAAAAGAATCTCAACATCCAAGAATGGCATTGGATGAAGTGAGAAAAGTTCTGGAAAATATATTAGAAGTATCCAAGAATGGCATTGGATAAAAAGAGTAGGGACTTTCAAAAATGGCACTGAAAGATAAAGGTAAATCACTATATTCAAGAATGGCATTGAATGATAGTGAGAAAGACATCCAGGAATGGCACTGAATGCAAAGGAGAAAACTCATTCAGGAATGGCACTGAATGAACAAATAAAACTTTCAGGAATGGCACTGAAAGATATCCAAGCAAATATGATGGGGATTACAGAAGAGAGAAAAGACTTCCAGGAATAGCACTGGGAGAAACAAGAGGAGCAAGGTATCCAGGAATAGCACTGGAGATCAAAAGAGACAGACATCCAGGAATGGCACTGGAGTGAGAGAAGAACAAAGATCCAGGAATAGCACTGGAATGAAAGAAAACAAACATCTAGCAACAAGATAAGATGCACATAGAAATGACAACATCCAGAAATGGCACTGGAAAAGAAACAAGATAGGTAAACGACAACATTCAGGAATGGAACTGGATGACAAGGCAGGTAAAAGTTTTGGTAGGCGCCAAGTAAGTTGGACTTTGATCACAAGGTAAGATGTTGACAGCAACAGGACCTTGGGAAATGCATATCAGCGCGAAGCACACTTCGAGCTATGAGAATATTTCTATGTATGATATATGAATGATTTATGTATGCGATGCAGATGATTGAGACAACTGAGATAGACTCTTTTGTGAGGGAAGAAAGGAACTCTGATTCCTCAACACAGGGAACACTGCCCACTTTGCTTGGAGAGAAGATGTTGAACACATCTCTGTCACACTTATGAATTGTATCAGGCTTATGGTCTTTTGAGGAAAGACATCTTGAGGATTCTTGAAGAAGACTGCCCCAGATTGATTGACTGATGAGGATAAACTGATCATGGCTTCGGTTTGACTGCTGCAGGGGAAAAATGAACTGATCATGGCTTCAATTCTTGAAATGATTGTTGAGAATAAACTGATCATGGCTCCAGTTGCTGGGGATGAACTGATCATGGCTTCAGTTCTTGAGACCAATGTTGAAAAGGCTAAACTCAGTATGGTTTTTGAAAAAGATCTTCTGGTTAACCAATTCTGAGAATAACTTTCACTGAGAAACAAATCATGAACTGATTCATAACAGTATCTGGAGGTAATGTGCCCCTGATAGGATCACTGACCAAGTTTCTCAACTGTTTGAAATTTCTTGATGAGGAAAGTTTGCCTGCAAATAAAATTATTCAAACATGGTAATTTTAATGCAAAGCTCATGCAAATTTTGAAATAAAAAATCATTTTTGGAATGATATTATTGATGCAAAGCAAAATGAAACACTTGTCAAAACACAGTGGTTTAAACATTAAAAAATGAAAGATAAAGAAAAGGTATGACGTCAAAGCAAGTGATTGGAAACAATCTTAGGAGTCAATTTACGCAACCTTGTTGTAGTATGCTTTCAAAAGAAACATGGCTTCAATTATGTCTTTTGAAGGTTGTAACGTGGTCTGGTTCACAGTTTTCGAAACAAAGGATATAGGCTCAAATTTTATTTGTACCCAACCCATTCTTCATGATGATCTCCAGTCCTATGCTCAGTTAATTCAAACTATGCATTCAGGTTCCAAGCGATTTTAGAATTGCAACGGTGTTATGATGATGGTTCAAGGACCAAAGAGTTTTGAAATGGTAATCACTTTTTCTTACAACATTTTGTTGTTTTTGATGAGGACCTCAGTCAGCTCGTTTTATCTTTGAGGATTTTGGTAACCTCTTAATTGATCTTTTGTTATCCCTAACTTTTGCCTGAACTGTGTCATTTGAGCTTACAGTCAGCGGGATGCCCCAATTTTTGCCTAAGTCTCCTTCATAGGTTTTGACTTAGCGACCTTTTCTTTTGATTTTTTTTATTCTTTTTTTTAAAGATACTGACTGTCTGGCTTAATGATTACACTAAACCATCATTGGATTTTGATTTGAAAGACATCTTCGACATTTCTTTGATGTGTGTGAAGGAAAGCTTGTGATTGTAATGATTCTCTTGTGTTTAAATACACAGTCAAATTAACTGAGAACTACCCATCCCCAGGTTAAAATTGCGGGTTTTTTCGTACAGAAAGAAACTCCAACTTCTAGGCTCGAAGGGGTTGACAAGGGATTAACTTCCTTATTTCTCCAGTGTTTGGGAGTTGAAACAATGCCTGTACATCATCAGCCAAGTTTTAAATTGAAAGCATACAATCCAGCAATTTTAGGTATTTCAGTAATACCCCATACTATTTCAACACTCAATTGGATATCAGATGAGATCAGATGAGTATCTATGTGCTCTATCTTTGGTAAATTGGATTAATGTAATCCTTTAAGTACTTTAAGTATTATTATTTGGGATCAATAGAGCAACTAATGAACTATGAAGAGATCAATGAGTTTAATTCAAGAAAAGATTTTAAGGTAACTTTAATAACTGATCAATTGGTTGAGACGACAAAATATCAATTAGAGATATTTTACCCAGTTGGATTATATTATATAATAATAGTATTATATATATATATATATATATATATATATATGTATATGTTAGAAAAGAAAAAAAAAAGTTTGTAAAGAAGAAGAAGAAAAGAAAGAAGGGAAAAGAAGAGAAGAAGAGGGAAAGAACTTGGATGAAGAAGATAAGTTCATGGATCATCACCATCTTCTTCAAACTCCTCTTCGATTATCAGGTGGGTTCTAGTTAGACGCTCTAATTCTAGAATTAAGGATTTAGAACTCAAGTTAGATTTGAGAGAAAATGATTAAACGGATGAATCAATGAAATCTAACGGATGAAATTCGATATAAATTGTGTAGTGTAGTCGTATTATGCATGTGATCATTTGATAATACTTGCTTTGATGTTTGGGAATGATTTGGGTGAGGAAATGATGGATTTGGCCCAAGGGTTTCTGGTTTCTCACTGCTGCAAATTTCTGAATTTTGCATTGTTCGCCTAGCGAACCTGGCGAACTCCAAAGCGAACGGTTGGTCGAGGGTTCGGAACCCTGGAGCGAACGGAAGGCAAATTTTCGCCCAGAGCTCGCTTAGCAAACTTTATACCCTTTTTCTACTAACTTGGTTCGCTGAGTGTTCGCCTAGCAAACACAGTAGCGAACGTGACATATTTTTCCATATTGTTTCCTTCATAACTTTTGATCCGTAACTCGGATCGACGCACGGTCGGAAGCGTTGGAAAGTTATTTCAATGCCCTATGTTATGGTGAGGTAGATACATGGTTGTATGCTATGGATTGATAAGAAAATATGGAAAAGGATTGTATATGTGAATATTGTAGTCCTTGTTTCCACCAAATTTTTGAATCGGGAAGCCGATTGATATGGGACTTAAAACCTTGGAAAGAGAATCTAATGTGCTATTAAATGGTATGTGAGACCATGATTTAACCAAGGATGCTTGGTAGAGGATAGTAGTGGCTTGTATGCCTTAAAAATGTGTGTGAATTACTATGTGGTTTATGTTTGACATGTTATGCTATCTTGTGTGTCTTATGATTGATGTTGTAATATGCTTGTCTAATATTGTTGTTAAACATAATTGAGAGAATATGCATGCTTAAAATGAATTAGGAAGAGTGAGGAAACTTTACCCCAAAACAAATGGCATAGTTAAGATTGTTATAATTCTAGGTTGTGAATAGAATTGTGATAGAAACTCTGGATGGTGACGCTCGTGCATTCATTGACGAGTTCTGGCCTGGAGTAGATAACCTAGATGGCAAGGCTCGGGCACCTAATGTAGGAAGGTACATCCGTGACGAGATTGGTCTAGGAGAGAGTGAGACACTAGTATGGAACATGTGGAAACCTTTGTGTTTTATGAGAAAAGGAAAAAGAGGCCTTAAGGCGAATGTGGCCTTGTGATTGTCGAATACAATCACGTTGTGTATATGATCACGTAATCGTAACCATTTATCTTGAGGTGTAGTTTCATGAGTCTCGAGCTCCTCCTCTGAAACGTATGCACAATTACTTGGCAGGTTTGATTCCCGCGTGTAGTACGAATGAAGCCTATATGGTAAAGAGACTTGCGATGGTTAACAGGCCATGAGAAGTGATGGATCACGGTTAACAGGCCGATGATCCCAAATCCATTTCGTATGCCAAGTAACTACAAGTATCCATGACTCGGGTTGACTTCTAAACGTAGAAGCGGACGGGAAAAGGGGATGCCTTGGTAAGGTTATCAATTAGTGAGATTCTTGAGTTAACAGGCTCAAGACATATTCCATTCGTGGGATTTATGAGTTAAAGACTCATGACATGTTTCCATATTGTAGCACCCCAAAATTTTCCCTCCTAACTTTATTACTAACTGGCTTATGTTTTCATTTCATTTTTTGCATTATCATGTATGCATATCATTAGCATGGGGTCAAGGTGCTTGAGGCAGTTCAAGAAGGTCCTATCTGGTCTATCATATCATCAAGAGTTCACCAGTGGCAAGGGATTTCAAGTGGATCACTCCCTCCTAACCAGTGCAGGAATTAGGGTTTTGAGATTTTTGGGTTTATTGCTCCAATGGGCAAGCTCCTTGGGTTTTTATCATCACCTTCGGAGACTGTGCTATTTCCTCCTAGACTGAGGGTACCAAAATTAGGGTTGGCTATAAAGTCAGCTTATTTCTGATTTTTTGGGCAATACTTGATTCCATGGTATTCCTTGGGTCCCTAAGTATCTAGGAATGGAAGATTGTTCATCAGTTTAGTTCAGGAGAGGTTCAATTGGGCGATTGATTGGGAATCAGGAGAATCGGGGAAAAGTCAACTGTGCAGAGGAAAAAGTCAACTCCTGACTTTTTGAGGTCAACATCATGATTTTTAAGACAAATGTGAGCAATGGGTGGGGTTTGATCAAGAAATGCTCAAGGATTCATGAAAAAATCAAGAATGTGGAAAAGTTACTAAAAAGGGAAATGTATGGTTTTAGAAACTTACTATTTTGGGTAAGTTCTTAACCACTTTAAGAGACAGTTTTCACCATGACCAAGGTATCATTTGCAAATATTTTCCACATCAGAGTTATAGTATGAAGTATCCCCTCCAAAATGAGCACAAGAACCATGCCATTTGGATCATTTTTGAATGAGTTATAGTGCTCCCAAGTTGGGCATTTTCACCTTACAAGATTCAAGAACTTAGAATTTTTCTAATTCATTTTTGGCAAACTTGGGAACAAACTTTCAAGGATGATTTTCATCATGATCAAGACTTCATTTGGAAATGTTTGTCACACGAAAGTTGTAATATGAAGCATTTCCTTCAAAATGAATACAAGAAACGTGCCATTTGAGCCACTATGTACTGAGATATAGGCGATCAAAGTTAGATATTTTCACCCTGCGAATTTGGAAAAAAATTGGAATTATTTCTAAGTTGTTTTGGCAGATTTTGTGGACACTATTTTAAGTCATTTTTTCACAATGTTTCAAGCCTCTTTTCAAGACCCTTTCTTCATGAGGTTTGATCTGTGTTCTTTCTACTTTTCATTGGTCATGAATTTGTAGCATTTGGATCCATGTTTTTTGAGATATGTGCACACAAAGTGGAGGGTTTCAATGGGAATTCAAAAGTTTGGTGTGGCATGTTTTGGCACGATAGGAGGAGGTTTCGCAGCATGGCATCATATTGCATTGTCACCTTGGCCCAAAAATATCCAAAAGAAAAGAGTCTCACTTGCCATGCACACGTGAGAAAAGATTGGCAATATTAAAACTTTCCATTCTTGGTTGAATTCACAAAGAATTATTTTTTGTATCATGGGCCTCAAATAACTCTCCAAAATCCATCATATATAGGGTGACCAGAAACCCTAAAAGGAGGAGGGGGATTCATTCTAGTACACGGCTGCAGGCTTCAGACCAAGGAGAAGCTTCACTCGCCCACTAGGTAACTTCTTCAAACTCTTTTTTCTCTCACACTTTGTTTGATAGCATGCCTAGATCCAAATGTTTTAGGACGTGTTAATCTTGCTCACATATGGTATTTGAATCTATCAGAAGTGTGAACATCGTTTAAATCGGGTCATGTTGATATGTTTGAATGTGTGAAACGATATTCGTACCCGTGTCTTTGGGCTCATTTATCTCTATGTTTGAATGATCTTCTGGGAAAAACAAGTATACCATGTTGATCTATGTTCTTTGCACTTTATTTATGGGCGTTATTTTGTTTAATTTGATGGAGATTCCATGGAGAAATATTACGTTCAAGTCGAGGCATTGTTGCTGGATCATTGCTGGGTTTTCACGTTGCATGTTGTTTTCATTAGGGTTTAGTGAAAAAGATGATTGCATGGCGAGGTCTGATTGGTTCTTTTGTTTTTTTTGTCCGCTTGTGGTTTAATCCAAGGTGACCGATTGACATAAGGTTCACATGTTTTTTGTACAATTCTTTTTTCCTTTCGTTTTTGGCTGAATGGTGAGTTGGGATGGACCGGGCTTGGTGAGTTTTGCTTTCTACACCCCCACGAGTTTTAAGGCCCAGCGCGCTTCAACTTGAATCTTGTTGTGTCTGAGGTTACTCAACGCACCCCCTCATTTGCATTTTCTTTCTATTTATTTAATTTAATTCATTACATTTCATTTTTAATTTTTAAAAATAGCTTCTTGCATTTAAAAATTACCATAAAATTCATGCATACTTTTTATCATTTTATAAAATTTTCACAAATTTTATTTTTATTTTTATTTTATTTTTTTATTTTTTATCATATAAATCAAATATTTTATTCATTTTCCTTTTGCATTATTCATATCATGCCTATCTAAATTTGTTTATTTTATTTCTCTGCATCCATAAAATATTTTCAATCCGTTCTTTTTGCATTTGTTAGATAACATTCTGAAGTGCATTAAAATATTTTTCTTTCATTTTTAAATTATTTCATATTGCATTTTAATCTTCCTTTTGGGCACATTAAGTCATATTTCTTATCTGAGCCTTGCACAATTGTTTGGATCGCTAACATCTTGTTTTTTTGCAGGAGTTTTGGTTTTTGGTTTGTCTCTGGTTGAGAAACTTTTATATTTAATTTGGTGATTTTAGAAATTGTTTTACTATTTGTTTAATGGCCCTTTGTGTGAGATTTTCTTGTATGCGCATCTTAGATCTTGTCTGATTATCTGTTTGAAAAGGCACTTGTGCCATTGTCTTGGGGTTGTTTATTTGACTTTTAATTCATGTTTGGATTGTTATAGGTCATTTAATCATTATTGTTTAGGTTTCATTTGTTTTAACTTCTACGCATATCTGTTTCGCACTAACTTTTTATGCAGGGGTTGAGGTAAGTTCTTTAAGGGCATGGATAAGTATCCATGGTCACCCTGACTCTTTCCTTCTCTCTTCTTTTCCTTTCTTTAGGCTCAGGTTGTCATCAAACCTCACTAACCGTAGGTCACCCATGCATGATAACATTAGGACTTTTAGTTTCCCTTTAGAGTTTTCCTCGCGTCCTCTCCTCTCATCTCAAAACATCTTTAAGATACTTAATAAGGTCAACTTGCCTTGCACACGAGCCTTAAACATAGGAAATGAAGATTGAGGGGTCCCCCTTCTCTATTCTAGGGTGTTGAGCATACGTTTCATTGGGGGCGATCATGCGACGCATTCGCTCCCGTGTCATAGACTTTGGTTCAAGTTGAGTTATGAACTAACTCAAGTCATTTATGTCCTAAAAAATACAAACAAACTTCAAACCTTTTTGTCCTGCGGGATTGTCAAACTAAAGGCCGTTTTCAAAAAGGGCACGTTACCTTCCGTCTGAGTCGTAAACAGGCATCAACCCTAACTGCCGGACGCGAACTTAACGTCGCTCATAAAAAACACAAAAAGAACTTGGTCCGAACTACGTTGACTCTGAATTCCCCATTGTACAAAGGGGGTACGTAGGCCTAGGACATCGACGTCCTACCGAGTCTGTCTTTGTCTTCCCCTTCCCCGTTCTAGTGTAGCCATAGATGATAGGATAACTCACCCTTAGAGTAGACAACAAGCGTGGATCCCATCGAGTACGATGGACGCGTGGGGTGCTAGCACCTTCCCCTCGCGTAACCGACTCACGAACCCAAGTTATGGTTGCGATGACCATTCCTTTCCCTCTTCCTCAGGTTTATGCGGTGTTCCCTTTCCCTTTCTTGGGATAAATTTACACGGCTGGCGACTCTGTTTTTTCCGTGCCACTCTTGCGTTTGTACCTGGATGAAAATCCTGGGAGCGACAGCTGGCGACTCTGTTGGGGACTCTGGTTGACCTATGCTGGTCCATCCCTAAGCGAGTCAATCCTAGCGCTTGCTTGTCTTTGTTCTCTTTGGGGGTCTTTGTTTTTTGTTTTGCTTTATTTGTTGTACTTTATTTTTACTGCATTTCTGCATCACATATTATTATCAGCTACTGCACTGTTTTTCTGTTTGGCGGGTTGGGAGTTCTGAGAGATAAGCCCAATACCCAGGCTTGAGCATACACGTAGGATTAGCGTGGCAAGTAGTGTGACTTGTTTGGCATTTGGCCAGACGTAGTATACATGAAAACTCCACATCCAGACGAGGTTTTCTTTGGTAATGTTCTATCCTGCGCATTGGTGCATATGATTGAATGTAACTTGGAAAGCTGTCGACTCTGGCGACCACTCCCGAGTACTCAGTAACGGCACTCCTCCCGAGACGTGATAATGGCAGACCAGAAATGGCAAACCCATTGCACATGTCGATCCGAGGACCCAATACTGGGAACTTGCTATAGGGTGTCCTTTGGAAAGAAATCGGTGGAAGCACTCCTCGTTTGGCGATAGTACTGTACTCCGAGGAATGAATGTACTATTTCTTCTCGACCTCAGTGCCGAAACTGAGGACTTGCCATGGGATGTTTCTTTTAGAGGGGAATCAGTTAAGGCCTCCTCGATTGGTGATGATGCCAAACCAGAAATGGTGAACGTATCATCATTTCTCGACCTGAGAGCCCGTGATATTGAGGATCCTCGGCTTTCTAGAACCCACATGTGAGAGGGCAGGGTGTTTACAGGTTTGCAGGTAACCTTGACCCGGTTTTCTGATCGGCAATTTTATCAGTATGATATTGTGGTTATCCTGGTTTTCTGGGTATTTGGGCAGATCTTTGAGATTATACAGTTACTCAGTGCAGCAGTTGTCCAACATCCTTGACCCCATGTGTGCATTTGCATCATCATTTCTGCATCCTAACATGTTTATTCATTTGCAGGGTTGCATCCTAACTTTGATTCCGGTTCCCGAAGACTATTAAAGATGAATACTGAGAATAAAAAGAACATCATAATGTACAAGTTCCCATCACTTATTATGGATCCTATTCACCAGCTTGTATCTATGGCAGAACCTGGGGTATTGGCAGACTTTAGAGGAGAGTATGGAAGAATTCTGGATTTTGCTCGCAACATCACTGAATACGAGTATAGGGCTTTGTACACTCTGGTGCAATTCTATGACCCTCACCTGCGTTGTTTCCTATTCACTGATTATCTTTTGGCTCCGACATTGGAGGAGTTTGCTCTCATTCTTGATATTTCTATAAAAAAGGAGGCTCCTTTCTATCCTTCTAAAGAACTTCCTGACTTGGAAAAGGTCTCCGAGGCTTTGCACTTGGATCCATCTTTGTTGAAAAATAATGTGGCTAGTAAGGGAGGGTGTAAAGGCTTCCATATGAAATTTTTGATAGAACAAGCTGCTGTGTATGCTAAGGCTAGATGTTGGTTGGTTTTCAACGCCATCTTGGCTATGTGTGTCTATGGAACGGTATTGTTCCCAGGTGTGAAGGATTTTGTGGACATGCACGCTGTCCGGATATTTATCATGAAGAATCCGATACCTACTTTGCTCGGAGATCTATATTATTCAGTGCACTATAAGAACGAGAAGAGGAGGGGAGGACCCCTTTATTTTTGTGCGCCAGCCCTCTATAAATGGTTTGCTGATCGTCTTCCTAAATCTGGGGCATTTGTGGATACTCAAGGAACACTGGATTGGTCCAAGAGATTGATGGGCTTGAGGGCAAATAATCTTATTTGGGTTAACCGTGACTTGTTGGGCCAAGATATCATGATTAGTTGTGGAGGTCTCCCAAATGTGCCTCTAATAGGAAGGAAAAGGGGAATTAATTACAACCCTATTCTTGCTATTAGGCAATTCGGGTATGCGTTGAAAGAACCGCCAAGAGACGAGGAGGTCCGAGAATCTTTATATCTGAGTGGGGAAACCAATCCAGAACTATTAAAAGAAGCTGCAAATACTTGGGGAGATCGTCATAAGAAAGGGAAAACTTATTTTGGGAAGAGCAACAACAGAACATTTCCTGCATATGAAGATTGGATTCAGAAAAGGGTAGAGGAGGAGCTTCTGCCATTCTCCAAAGAACCACCATCTTACCCCTTGCTGATTGAGCCTCCTACCACAGTTGAGATAGAGAAATTTAACAATTTGTGGGCTGAAAAAGAAAAGTTGCGAGAAGAAAACAGTGAGCTAAAAAGAGAGATTTACCAATTGAAACATGAGCGGGGTGAAGCTGTTCATATCGCCAAGTTGAAGACAGAGCTTCTTGCTAAAGTAGAAGAGGAGCTAGCTGACAAAATCGCATCCAGACAAAGGATAAAACAAGCTCTAGACGGTATCAATAAGGTTCTCGAGTCCAAGAAGGAGGAATTGGACAAGGCTTTGTTAAAAATTCACAGGTTCAATGCTCACCGGGAAACTGCAATGGTCGAGAATAAGCAAAAGGAAGACAGTTATCTGGCTCAGATTGATCAGTTGAAGTCGAAGCTCAGGAAGAAAGACGCCGAGATCTTATCAGGGGTATTCCAGAAACAAACAGTCCAAGACCGACTCAATGAAGTTATAGCCTCCATAGAGGAACTAAAGGTCCAAGCTGAAGTGAAGAGATATAGACATGAGGGACCTAGCATGGATGGTGTATCTGGAGAAGACGCTTGGGAGTTGCATTGCCGATACTTGGAGGGGATCATGCATACGAGAGATGTTCTCATTCAAGAGCTAATTCAGAGACCGAAGCATCCTGACACCAAAAAGCTGTTCAAGGAGATTCTAGGCTGGTGCAAAAAGCATAATGGATGGGGGGGATTGACACTTGTGGACTTTGATGATATGTCATAGTTTTCTTTTCTCTTTTATTGTATTTGGATCACCACCAGGTTTGTTGGTTGGGACCTCTATGATGTTGGTGTTCAGATTTGTTATCTTGGATTCGTGATTATTGACATTTGGTTTTCCTCTGGTTTTCTTAATATAGGAGCAGCAGTTCCGTTCTATCTTGTTGTTAAGCTGGAATCAAGGGGTGGATCGCCCTGCGAATTTTTTAAACATGTTTATTTGCATTTGCATATCCATAATCATGTTGCATAACCATTTTGCATGACAGGTGTTTATCTCTGGTGCTCTTATCTTGTTCCCATCTCAGAATTGCAGACTTAACTCCTCAGGCCGTTCAAGAGTTGATCATGGAGCAAATTCAAGCTGAGTTGAGGGAAATGCGAGGCCAGATGAGGCAATTTGGGGAAGACATGCTCCAGGAGAAGAGGATGCTAAGGGATGAGATCAATCAGTTAAAGACTCAGATGGGTTTGATCATGGAAATTTTGAATAGGGTGTTGAAGAAGGAAGACAGTCCTGTGCCCACTTCCACAACAGAGGTTCTCATTCCTCCCATCTCTTTGGGGTCTCTTCTAGACCATGGATTGCCTCGTGGATCCTCCCCACCGTCAGAGATTTTTCATCAACAACTGTTTCTTGAGGGTCTTAATCCAGAAAAGCTTGAAAAGAAGTTTGATCAGATTCCGATGCCATACGCTCAGTTGCTTCAGCACTTGCTCAAGTTTCAGCTAATTGAATTGACTGCTGCGGGACCTCCACACACCAAGTTTCGTATGGGTCCCAATGTCCATGATAGGTGTGAATTCCATTCAGGGGTACCTGGTCATAATATTGAAGATTGTAAGATGCTCAAGTACAAAGTCCAAGAGCTCATTGATTCAGGGGCAATCAAGTTTACATCAGTTGGCACTAGTAAACAAAGTGATGTTACTCCCAGTGTTGCAAAGGGACTGAGGACTCCCTCTTTTGCCAAAGGATCCACCTCGCGTCAGGGATCTCTTCCACAATCCTTGTTTGTGCCTCAGCCGAGTGCAGAAAGGAAAGTGCAGGGCCAGACTGGGCGCCCAAATCAGCACCGACAGCAGAATTATCAGCAACAGGGGCAACCGAGACCAAGAAGGCCCAACAGGATATTTGATCCTATTCCTATCCCTTATAGTCAGGTGTTTGCTCGTCTGCTCGAGAACTCTCTGATTCAAACGAGAAGTACCACGCCGGTACCGTACCCTATTCCTCTGGATTATGACATGACTACTAGGTGCGAGTTCCACTCGGGAACGTTTGGGCATACGATTGATGAGTGTAAGGCATTCCAGCACAAGGTGCAAGACCTGGTAGACTCCGAGATCATTGTATTCACTGAAGATGATATGTACGTCAATGGAAGCCTTCTTTCTCAAATGAACGCCCAGTCTACAAGTATGTCCAGGAAGAATTAAGCTTCCTCAGCAATGGCAATCTTCAGCTTCTTTACTGCATTTTCATTTGTAGTTTTTTTTTTTTCATTTCTTGTTAAAGCATCGTATGTATGCAAGACTTTTTTGTTTTTTTATGATGATAGTAATGCAATGAGTGTGTTTTCCTTGAAGTAATCCATTTGTGTTCACTCTTAAATGTTTATATGCACTGCAATACCAATTTTCTTGTTTAGAACTTTTGAGGGAGGATGATGAGACGAAAACGCAAAATCTCCGGTTGTATGTTCAAGGATAGAACCCTGTTGAGGATGTACAGGCATTGTTTCAAACCCCTAAACACTAGAGAGATAAGGAGATAAACCTTCGTTAACCCCTTTGAGCCTTGGAGTAGGACCTTCTTTCGTACGAAAAACCCTCATACTTAACCCAGGGGCAGGGTAGGCGTCAGTTAGTTTGACCGAGCGTTCAGATTTCAAGGAGAGTGTGCAATTGAGGATCCATTACCTTCTATCCCACCATCAAGAGGTCAAGAGATGTGAAACCACAACGGTTATCCTTCAACAATCAAGAAGTGAGGCAGTCACAACCTTTTCAAGCAAGTAAGACGACCAGTGTCACATGCTTTGTTCAAAAGGGGAATAAAAAAGAAAGCCCGCTAAGTCGAAACTTGAAAACAAGCGACTTAGGCAAAAGTTAGGGCATCCCGCTGGACTTCAAAATAAAAAAAAAAACTCAAAAGAGTCAGTCCAGGAAAAAATTAGGGATAAAAAAAAAGCAAAAGAAAGAAAAAGCGAAAGGCGAAAAAGAAAATCCTCGATAAGAACAAATTCGTGTGATTACAGGCAAAAGATACAAAGGGGTGACTGTCATTCCAAAATTTCCTTAGGTGTCAAACCATTAGTGGCATGGGTTCCTTAAAAATCATAAACCCTTGGAGAGATGAGCGTTTGGGTCAGATTAACTGAACATAGGACTGGAGAACATCACGAAGAGTGGGTGGGCACCGATAAATTTTGAGCCATAAATCCTTTTTCTGAAACCGTGAACCAAACCATGTTACAACCCTTAAAAGTCCTAATTGAATCAGGGTTTATTCTGAAAGCGTACTTCAACAGGATAGCGTTCCTGACTCCTACGAGTTGTGCTAATAAGATTTGTTGGTATTGCATGTGCGCATTGTTTTTGCCAATAAAAAATCAAGGTCGCATCCCACCAAGTGATTCGTTCACAAGGCTTGGCGACACATTTTCAATAAAAACTTCAAGGTTAACATGAGTGTTGCATTAGAATTGTCATTCTTATAATAAACATTTTATGTTTGCATATATGTGCCTAAGCACCAATGCAGCTTACACAGTGAAAGTCAGTCAAGAAGCTTGATCCTGCCAAGTCAGGATGCTTGGAAATTCTGAAGGACAATCATATCAAAAGGCATGCTGCCAAGAGACTCAGTGTAGAGTGGGCTCTCCCCAGTAAGTCGTGTTAAGATGTAGCCAATCTGGGGCAGTCACGTCGAGAAATCTCTCCGAAATTCAGTTACTCTAGGGCACTCATTCTAAGATCAGGGGCAAAGTCACGTCAAAGCTCATATTGGGGCAGGCCACCTCTAGAGCGTGGGAGATTGTCCACTCCTGAAAATGGCTAATTAAAGCACCTCCTCAAAGTTCAGAATACTGGAACAGAGTATTTTCGAGTCATTACAATTCCTTTCGAGGTAATGTACTTCATAGATTATGAAGTCTGGGGCAGTTATGTCGAGATCTGATAAATTGCTCCAAGAGTTGGAAGACCCTGGGGCAGTGTGAACGCCTGGTCTTCTGTAAAATCCTCTTGAGATGGTTTCTTCCATTAGACCTAGTGGTCTGGGGCAAGTGAAAAGTTCAAGGAGCCGCTTATGACCATAAAGACAAATCAGGTTGCAGGGCAACAGGATTGTATTTCCCCAGTAGTTTGCTCTCCCCAGCCTTGAGATTGCTCCTCCCCCAGCAGGGTAGACTTTCCTCAACAGAGCAGACCTTCCCCAGCAGGAGGCCTGGAAAGTATTTTCTCTGAATCAAGACGTTATCTCCCCACAAAATCAGGGTGTTCACCTTCCCCATCCAGTCAGGAAGCGTGCTTTCACCGAAGATGTCATGTTCTAATCCCCAGCAAGGCGGGAGTAAAGTCATTCTCCCCACCAGCAGGCTAAGTTCAGCAGTATCCCCAAGCAGGATGGTATTATGGACTATTTTCCCCAAACAGGATGATTATGGGCTGGTATTCCCCAGCAAGTTCTAAGCCCATTGGTTATTAGCAATCCTCAGCAATTGACTTCTGGTTCTGTCATTGGCATCCATTCTCAACTCCCCCAGCAGAGGAGAAACCTCAGGTTTTAGGATGTTACCTTCAGTATAGGTCAGGTGTAATCCCCGGTAGTGTGGATGTTCTTGTGGAATTCTCATCCCCAACAGAGGTTGTTGATCCAAAGAGTCGGTCAGTGTGATCATTCTTAGCAGAGTTCCTGGATTCAGAGGACAATTTATTTTTGTCATCCCCAGCTGAATTGGTCTTTTCTCTCCGGCATTTATTTTGCTGGAGAGATCCCTTTTTGCATATCATAAGCATCCTCAAACACATAGCATTTTCATTTGCATTTGAAGCATAAGCCAGGTTTGATGCTTTCCTTGCCAATTCTCTTTCTCAGCAGAGATGGCATAACTCAGGAGATTTTGGAGGGACGCGTTCCTCATACTTGTGCTCCCCGGCAGAGTCTTTTATTTAGACTTCTTCTTCCCCAACGGAGTCATCTTACCAGTAGATTTTGAAACGGTTGGGAGTTTTCCTTTGTTTGGCCCTTCTCTTTTGTGAAATCCCGTTCTCACCTGGTAGTCAGTGCTTGCTTGACATATTTTCTTTCGTCAGATTCCCTTTATCAGCAGGGATGGCATTTGTTTTGCCAGTTTCTCCTTATCAGCGGAGATAACAATCTTTTGGATATTTCTTTTCGTCAGTTTCCCTTTATCAGCAGGGATGGCATTTGTTTTGCTAGTTTCTCTTTATCAGCAGAGATGGCAAGCTTTTTGAAGATTTTCTTTTGTCAGTTTCCCTTTATCAGCAGGGATGGCATTTATTTTGCTAATTCTCTTTATCAACAGAGATGGTAATCTTTGGAAGATTTTCTTTCGTCAGTTTCCCTTTATCAGCAGGGATGGCATTTATTTTGCTAATTCTCTTTATACGCAGAGATGGCAATCTTTGGAAGATTTTCTTTCGTCAGTATCCCTTTATCAGCAGGGATGGCATTTATTTCGCTAATTCTCTTTATCAGCAGAGATGGCAAGCTTTTTGAAGATTTTCTTTCGTCAGTTTCCCTTTATCAGCAGGGATGGCATTTGTTTTGCTAGTTTCTCTTTATCAGCAGAGATGGCAAGCTTTTTGAAGATTTTCTTTCGTCAGTTTCCCTTTATCAACAGGGATGGCATTTATTTTGCTAATTCTCTTAATCAGCAGAGATGGCAATCTTTGGAAGATTTTCTTTCATCAGTTTCCCTTTAGCAGCAGGGATGGCATTTATTTTGCTAATTCTCTTTATCAGCAGAGATTGCAATCTTTTGAAGATTTTCTTTCGTCAGTATCCCTTTAGCAGCAGGGATGGCATTTATTTCGCTAATTCTCTTTATCAGCAGAGATTGCAATCTTTTGAAGATTTTCTTTCGTCAGTTTCCCTTTATCAGCAGGGATGGCATTTATTTTGCTAATTCTCTTTATCAGCAGAGATGGCAATCTTTTGACGATTTTCTTTCGTCAGTTTCCCTTTATCAGCAGGGATGGCATTTATTTTGCTAATTCTCATTATCAGCAGAGATGGCAATATTTTGAAGATTTTCTTTCGCCAGTTTCCCTTTATCAGCAGGGATGGCATTTATTTTGCTAATTCTCTTTATCAGCAGAGATGGCAATCTTTTGAAGATTTTCTTTCGTCAGTTTCCCTTTATCAGCAGGGATGGCATTTATTTTGCTAATTCTCTTTATCAGCAGAGATGGCAACCTTTGGAAGATTTTCTTTCGTCAGTTTCCCTTTATCAGCAGGGATGGCATTTATTTTGCTAATTCTCTTTATCAGCAGAGATGGCAATCTTTGGAAGATTTTCTTTCGTCAGTTTCCCTTTAGCAGCAGGGATGGCATTTATTTTGCTAATTCTCTTTATCAGCAGAGATTGCAATCTTTTGAAGATTTTCTTTCGTCAGTTTCCCTTTAGCAGCAGGGATGGCATTTATTTTGCTAATTCTCTTTATCAGCAGAGATTGCAATCTTTTGAAGATTTTCTTTGGTCAGTTTCCCTTTATCAGCAGGGATGACATTTATTTTGCTAATTCTCTTTATCAGCAGAGATGGCAATCTTTTGACGACTTTCTTTCGTCAGTTTCCCTTTATCAGCAGGGATGGCATTTATTTTGCTATTTCTCTTTATCAGCAGAGATGGCAATCTTTGGAAGATTTTCTTTCGCCAGTTTCCCTTTATCAGCAGGGATGGCATTTATTTTGCTAATTCTCTTTATCAGAAGACATGGCAATCTTTGGAAGATTTTCTTTCGTCAGTTTCCCTTTATCAACAAGGATGGCATTTATTTTGCTAATTCTCTTTATCAGCAGATATGGCAACCTTTGGAAGATTTTCTTTCGTCAGTTTCCCTTTATCAGCAGGGATGGCATTTATTTTGCTAATTCTCTTTATCAGCAGAGATGGCAATCTTTTGAAGATTTTCTTTCGTCTGTTTCCCTTTATCAGCAGGGATGGCATTAATTTTGCTAATTCTCTTTATCAGCAGAGATGGCAATCTTTGGAAGATTTTCTTTTGTCAGTTTCCCTTTATCAGCAGGGATGACATTTATTTTGCTAATTCTCTTTATCACCAGAGATGGCAACCTTTGGAAGATTTTCTTTCGTCAGTTCCCCTTTATCAGCAGGGATGGCATTTATTTTGCTAATTCTCTTTATCAGCAGATATGGCAACCTTTGGAAGATTTTCTTTCGTCAGTTTCCCTTTATCAGCAGGGATTGCATTTATTTTGCTAATTCTCTTTATCAGCAGAGATGGCAATCTTTTGAAGATTTTCTTTCGTCTGTTTCCCTTTATCAGCAGGGATGGCATTTATTTTGCTAATTCTCTTTATCAGCAGAGATGGCAATCTTTGGAAGATTTTCTTTCGTCAGTTTCCCTTTATCAGCAGGGATGACATTTATTTTGCTAATTCTCTTTATCACCAGAGATGGCAATCTTTTGAAGATTTTCTTTCGTCAGTTTCCCTTTATCAGCAGGGATGGCATTTATTTTGCTAATTCTCTTTATCAGCAGAGATGGCAATCTTTTGAAGATTTTCTTTCGTCAGTTTCCCTTTATCAGCAGGGATGGAATTTATTTTTCTAATTCTCTTTATCAGCAGAGATTGCAATCTTTTGAAGATTTTCTTTCGTCAGTTTCCCTTTATCAGCAGGGATGGCATTTATTTTGCTAATTCTCTTTATCAGCAGATATGGCAACCTTTGGAAGATTTTCTTTCGCCAGTTTCCCTTTATCAGCAGGGATGGCATTTATTTTTCTAATTCTCTTTATCAGCAGAGATGGCAATCTTTTGAAGATTTTCTTTCGTCAGTTTCCCTTTATCAGCAGGGATGGCATTTATTTTGCTAATTCTCTTTATCATTAGATATGGCAACCTTTGGAAGATGTTCTTTCGATAGTTTCCCTTTATCAGCAGGGATGGCATTTATTTTTCTAATTCTCTTTATCAGCAGAGATTGCAACCTTTGGAAGATTTTCTTTCGTCAGTTTCCCTTTATCAGCAGGGATGGCATTTATTTTGCTAATTCTCTTTATCAGCAGAGATTGCAATCTTTTGAAGATTTTCTTTCGTCAGTTTCCCTATGGCAGTTATTTTGCTAATTCTCTTTATCAGCAGAGATGGCAATCTTTTGAAGATTTTCTTTCGTCAGTTTCCCTTTATCAGCAGGGATGGCATTTATTTTGCTAATTCTCTTTATCAGCAGAGATGGCAATCTTTTGAAGATTTTCTTTCGCCAGTTTCCCTTTATCAACAGGGATGGCATTTATTTTGCTAATTCTCTTTATCAGCAGATATGGCAACCTTTGGAAGATTTTCTTTCGTCAATTTCCCTTTATCAGCAGGGATGGCATTTATTTTGCTAATTCTCTTTATCAGCAGAGATGGCAATCTTTTGAAGATTTTCTTTTGCCAGTTTCCCTTTATCAGCAGGGATGGCATTTATTTTTCTAATTCTCTTTATCAGCAGAGATGGCAATCTTTTTAATATTTTCTTTCGTCAGTTTCCCTATGGCAGTTATTTTGCTAATTCTCTTTATCAGCAGAGATGGCAATCTTTTGAAGATTTTCTTTCGCCAGTTTCCCTTTATCAGCAGAGATGGCATTTATTTTGCTAATTCTCTTTATCAGAAGACATAGCAATCTTTGGAAGATTTTCTTTCGTCAGTTTCCCTTTATCAACAGGGATGGCATTTATTTTGCTAATTCTCTTGATCACCAGAGATGGCAATCTTTTGAAGATTTTCTTTCGTCAGTTTCCCTTTATCAGCAGGGATGGCATTTATTTTGCTAATTCTCTTTATCAGCAGAGATTGCAATCTTTTGAAGATTTTCTTTCGTCAGTTTCCCTATGGCAGTTATTTTGCTAATTCTCTTTATCAGCAGAGATGGCAATCTTTTGAAGATTTTCTTTCGCCAGTTTCCCTTTATCAGCAGAGATGGCATTTATTTTGCTAATTCTCTTTATCAGAAGACATAGCAATCTTTGGAAGATTTTCTTTCGTCAGTTTCCCTTTATCAACAGGGATGGCATTTATTTTGCTAATTCTCTTTATCAGCAGATATGGCAACCTTTGGAAGATTTTCTTTCGTCAATTTCCCTTTATCAGCAGGGATGGCATTTATTTTGCTAATTCTCTTTATCAGCAGAGATGGCAATCTTTTGAAGATTTTCTTTTGCCAGTTTCCCTTTATCAGCAGGGATGGCATTTATTTTTCTAATTCTCTTTATCAGCAGAGATGGCAATCTTTTTAATATTTTCTTTCGTCAGTTTCCCTTTATCACCAGGGATGGCATTTATTTTGCTAATTCTCTTTATCAGCAGATATGGCAATCTTTGGAAGATTTTCTTTCGTCAGTTTCCCTTTATCAGCAGGGATGGCATTTATTTTGCTAATTCTCTTTATCAGCAGAGATGGCAATCTTTTGAAGATTTTCTTTCGTCAGTTTCCCTTTATCAGCAGGGATGGCATTTAATTTGCTACTTCTCTTTATCAGCAGAGATGGCAATCTTTGGAAGATTTTCTTTCGCCAGTTTCCCTTTATCAGCAGGGATGGCATTTATTTTGCTAATTCTCTTTATCAGAAGACATAGCAATCTTTGGAAGATTTTCTTTCTCAGTTTCCCTTTATCAACAGGGATGGCATTTATTTTGCTAATTCTCTTTATCAGCAGATATGGCAACCTTTGGAAGATTTTCTTTCGTCAGTTTCCCTTTATCAGCAGGGATGGCATTTATTTTGCTAATTCTCTTTATAAGCAGAGATGGCAATCTTTTGAGGATTTTCTTTCGTCAGTTTCCCTTTATCAGTAGGGATGCCATTTATTTTGCTAATTCTCTTTATCAGCAGAGATGGCAACTTTTGAAGATTTTCTTTCGTCAGTTTCCCTTTATCAGCAGGGATGACATTTATTTTGCTAATTCTCTTTATCAGCAGAGATGGCAATCTTTGGAAGATTTTCTTTTGTCAGTTTCCCTTTATCAGCAGGGATGGCATTTATTTTGCTAATTCTCTTTATCAGCAGAGATGGCAATCTTTTGACGATTTTCTTTCGTCAGTTTCCCTTTATCAGCAGGGATGGCATTTATTTTGCTAATTCTCTTTATCAGCAGAGATGGCAATCTTTGGAAGATTTTCTTTTGTCAGTTTCCCTTTATCAGCAGGGATGACATTTATTTTGCTAATTCTCTTTATCACCAGAGATGGCAACCTTTGGAAGATTTTCTTTCGTCAGTTCCCCTTTATCAGCAGGGATGGCATTTATTTTGCTAATTCTCTTTATCAGCAGATATGGCAACCTTTGGAAGATTTTCTTTCGTCAGTTTCCCTTTATCAGCAGGGATTGCATTTATTTTTCTAATTCTCTTTATCAGCAGAGATGGCAATCTTTTGAAGATTTTCTTTCGTCTGTTTCCCTTTATCAGCAGGGATGGCATTTATTTTGCTAATTCTCTTTATCAGCAGAGATGGCAATCTTTGGAAGATTTTCTTTCGTCAGTTTCCCTTTATCAGCAGGGATGACATTTATTTTGCTAATTCTCTTTATCACCAGAGATGTCAATCTTTTGAAGATTTTCTTTCGTCAGTTTCCCTTTATCAGCAGGGATGGCATTTATTTTGCTAATTCTATTTATCAGCAGAGATGGCAATCTTTTGAAGATTTTCTTTCGTCAGTTTCCCTTTATCAGCAGGGATGGAATTTATTTTTCTAATTCTCTTTATCAGCAGAGATTGCAATCTTTTGAAGATTTTCTTTCGTCAGTTTCCCTTTATCAGCAGGGATGGCATTTATTTTGGTAATTCTCTTTATCAGCAGATATGGCAACCTTTGGAAGATTTTCTTTCGCCAGTTTCCCTTTATCAGCAGGGATGGCATTTATTTTGCTATTTCTCTTTATCAGCAGAGATGGCAATCTTTTGAAGATTTTCTTTCGTCAGTTTCCCTTTATCAGCAGGGATGGCATTTATTTTGCTAATTCTCTTTATCATTAGATATGGAAACCTTTGGAAGATGTTCTTTCGATAGTTTCCCTTTATCAGCAGGGATGGCATTTATTTTTCTAATTCTCTTTATCAGCAGAGATTGCAACCTTTGGAAGATTTTCTTTCGTCAGTTTCCCTTTATCAGCAGGGATGGCATTTATTTTGCTAATTCTCTTTATCAGCAGAGATTGCAATCTTTTGAAGATTTTCTTTCGTCAGTTTCCCTTTATCAGCAGGGATGGCATTTATTTTGCTAATTCTCTTTATCAGCAGAGATGGCAATCTTTTGAAGATTTTCTTTCGTCAGTTTCCCTTTATCAGCAGGGATGGCATTTATTTTGCTAATTCTCTTTATCAGCAGAGATGGCAATCTTTTGAAGATTTTCTTTCGCCAGTTTCCCTTTATCAGCAGGGATGGCATTTATTTTGCTAATTCTCTTTATCAGAAGACATAGCAATCTTCGGAAGATTTTCTTTCGTCAGTTTCCCTTTATCAACAGGGATGGCATTTATTTTGCTAATTCTCTTTATCAGCAGATATGGCAACCTTTGGAAGATTTTCTTTCGTCAATTTCCCTTTATCAGCAGGGATGGCATTTATTTTGCTAATTCTCTTTATCAGCAGAGATGGCAATCTTTGGAAGATTTTCTTTCGTCAGTTTCCCTTTATCAGCAGGGATGGCATTTATTTTGCTAATTCTCTTTATCAGCAGAGATGGCAATCTTTTGAAGATTTTCTTTCGTCAGTTTCCCTTTATCAGCAGGGATGGCATTTAATTTGCTACTTTTCTTTATCAGCAGAGATGGCAATCTTTGGAAGATTTTCTTTCGCCAGTTTCCCTTTATCAGCAGGGATGGCATTTATTTTGCTAATTCTCTTTATCAGAAGACATAGCAATCTTTGGAAGATTTTCTTTCGTCAGTTTCCCTTTATCAACAGGGATGGCATTTATTTTGCTAATTCTCTTTATCAGCAGATATGGCAACCTTTGGAAGATTTTCTTTCGTCAGTTTCCCTTTATCAGCAGGGATGGCATTTATTTTGCTAATTCTCTTTATAAGCAGAGATGGCAATCTTTTGAAGATTTTCTTTCGTCAGTTTCCCTTTATCAGCAGGGATGACATTTATTTTGCTAATTCTCTTTATCAGCAGAGATGGCAATCTTTGGAAGATTTTCTTTTGTCAGTTTCCCTTTATCAGCAGGGATGACATTTATTTTGCTAATTCTCTTTATCACCAGAGATGGCAATCTTTTGAAGATTTTCTTTCGTCAGTTTCCCTTTATCAGTAGGGATGCCATTTATTTTGCTAATTCTCTTTATCAGCAGAGATGGCAATCTTTTGAAGATTTTCTTTCGTCAGTTTCCCTTTATCAGCAGGGATGGCATTTATTTTGCTAATTCTCTTTATCAGCAGAGATGGCAATCTTTGGAAGATTTTCTTTCGTCAGTTTCCCTTTATCAGCAGGGATGACATTTATTTTGGTAATTCTCTTGATCACCAGAGATGGCAATCTTTTGAAGATTTTCTTTCGTCAGTTTCCCTTTATCAGCAGGGATGGCATTTATTTTGCTAATTCTCTTTATCAGCAGATATGGCAACCTTTGGAAGATTTTCTTTCGTCAGTTTCCCTTTATCAGCAGGGATGGCATTTATTTTGCTAATTCTCTTTATCAGCAGAGATGGCAATCTTTTGAAGATTTTCTTTTGCCAGTTTCCCTTTATCAGCAGGGATGGCATTTATTTTGCTAATTCTCTTTATCAGCAGAGATGGCAACTTTTGAAGATTTTCTTTCGTCAGTTTCCCTTTATCAGCAGGGATGACATTTATTTTGCTAATTCTCTTTATCAGCAGAGATGGCAATCTTTGGAAGATTTTCTTTTGTCAGTTTCCCTTTATCAGCAGGGATGACATTTATTTTGCTAATTCTCTTTATCACCAGAGATGGCAATCTTTTGAAGATTTTCTTTCGTCAGTTTCCCTTTATCAGCAGGGATGCCATTTATTTTGCTAATTCTCTTTATCAGCAGAGATGACAATCTTTTGACGATTTTCTTTCGTCAGTTTCCCTTTATCAGCAGGGATGGCATTTATTTTGCTAATTCTCTTTATCAGCAGATATGGCAATCTTTGGAAGATTTTCTTTCGTCAGTTTCCCTTTATCAGCAGGGATGGCATTTATTTTGCTAATTCTCTTTATCAGCAGATATGGCAACCTTTGGAAGATTTTCTTTTGACAGTTTCCCCTTATCAGCAGGGATGACATTTATTTTGCTAATTCTCTTGATCACCAGAGATGGCAATCTTTTGAAGATTTTCTTTCGTCAGTTTCCCTTTATCAGCAGGGATGGCATTTATTTTGCTAATTCTCTTTATCAGCAGAGATGGCAATCTTTTGAAGATTTTCTTTCGTCAGTTTCCCTTTATCAGCAGGGATGGCATTTATTTTGCTAATTCTCTTTATCAGCAGAGATGGCAATCTTTTGAAGATTTTCTTTTGCCAGTTTCCCTTTATCAGCAGGGATGGCATTTATTTTGCTAATTCTCTTTATCAGCAGAGATGGCAACTTTTGAAGATTTTCTTTCGTCAGTTTCCCTTTATCAGCAGGGATGACATTTATTTTGCTAATTCTCTTTATCAGCAGAGATGGCATCTTTGGAAGATTTTCTTTTGTCAGTTTCCCTTTATCAGCAGGGATGACATTTATTTTGCTAATTCTCTTTATCACCAGAGATGGCAATCTTTTGAAGATTTTCTTTCGTCAGTTTCCCTTTATCAGCAGGGATGCCATTTATTTTGCTAATTCTCTTTATCAGCAGAGATGACAATCTTTTGACGATTTTCTTTCGTCAGTTTCCCTTTATCAGCAGGGATGGCATTTATTTTGCTAATTCTCTTTATCAGCAGATATGGCAATCTTTGGAAGATTTTCTTTCGTCAGTTTCCCTTTATCAGCAGGGATGGCATTTATTTTGCTAATTCTCTTTATCAGCAGAGATGGCAATCTTTTGAAGATTTTCTTTCGTCAGTTTCCGTTTATCAGCAGGGATGGCATTTATTTTGCTAATTCTCTTTATCAGCGGAGATGGCAATCTTTGGAAGATTTTCTTTCGCCAGTTTCCCTTCATCAGCAGGGATGGCATTTATTTTGCTAATTCTCTTTATCAGCAGATATGGCAACCTTTGGAAGATTTTCTTTTGACAGTTTCCCTTTATCAGCAGGGATGACATTTATTTTGCTAATTCTCTTTATCACCAGAGATGGCAACCTTTGGAAGATTTTCTTTCGTCAGTTTCCCTTTATCAGCAGGGATGGCATTTATTTTGCTAATTCTCTTTATCAGCAGAGATGGCAATCTTTTGAAGATTTTCTTTCGTCAGTTTCCTTTTATCAGCAGGGATGGCATTTATTTTGCTAATTCTCTTTATCAGCAGAGATGGCAATCTTTGGAAGATTTTCTTTCGTCAGTTTCCCTTTATCAGCAGGGATGACATTTATTTTGCTAATTCTCTTGATCACCAGAGATGGCAATCTTTTGAAGATTTTCTTTCGTCAGTTCCCCTTTATCAGTAGGGATGGCATTTATTTTGCTAATTCTCTTTATCAGCTGATATGGCAACCTTTGGAAGATTTTCTTTCGTCAGTTTCCCTTTATCAGCAGGGATGACATTTATTTTGCTAATTCTCTTTATCACCAGAGATGGCAATCTTTTGAAGATTTTCTTTCGTCAGTTTCCCTTTATCAGCAGGGATGCCATTTATTTTGCTAATTCTCTTTATCAGCAGAGATGACAATCTTTTGACGATTTTCTTTCGTCAGTTTCCCTTTATCAGCAGGGATGGCATTTATTTTGCTAATTCTCTTTATCAGCAGATATGGCAATCTTTGGAAGATTTTCTTTCGTCAGTTTCCCTTTATCAGCAGGGATGGCATTTATTTTGCTAATTCTCTTTATCAGCAGAGATGGCAATCTTTTGAAGATTTTCTTTCGTCAGTTTCCGTTTATCAGCAGGGATGGCATTTATTTTGCTAATTCTCTTTATCAGCGGAGATGGCAATCTTTGGAAGATTTTCTTTCGCCAGTTTCCCTTCATCAGCAGGGATGGCATTTATTTTGCTAATTCTCTTTATCAGCAGATATGGCAACCTTTGGAAGATTTTCTTTTGACAGTTTCCCTTTATCAGCAGGGATGACATTTATTTTGCTAATTCTCTTTATCACCAGAGATGGCAACCTTTGGAAGATTTTCTTTCGTCAGTTTCCCTTTATCAGCAGGGATGGCATTTATTTTGCTAATTCTCTTTATCAGCAGAGATGGCAATCTTTTGAAGATTTTCTTTCGTCAGTTTCCTTTTATCAGCAGGGATGGCATTTATTTTGCTAATTCTCTTTATCAGCAGAGATGGCAATCTTTGGAAGATTTTCTTTCGTCAGTTTCCCTTTATCAGCAGGGATGACATTTATTTTGCTAATTCTCTTGATCACCAGAGATGGCAATCTTTTGAAGATTTTCTTTCGTCAGTTCCCCTTTATCAGTAGGGATGGCATTTATTTTGCTAATTCTCTTTATCAGCTGATATGGCAACCTTTGGAAGATTTTCTTTCGTCAGTTTCCCTTTATCAGCAGGGATGGCATTTATTTTGCTAATTCTCTTTATCAGCAGAGATGGCAATCTTTTGAAGATTTTCTTTTGCCAGTTTCCCTTTATCAGCAGGGATGGCATTTATTTTGCTAATTCTCTTTATCAGCAGAGATGGCAATCTTTTGAAGATTTTCTTTCGTCAGTTTCCCTTTATCAGCAGGGATGACATTTATTTTGCTAATTCTCTTTATCAGCAGAGATGGCAATCTTTGGAAGATTTTCTTTTGTCAGTTTCCCTTTATCAGCAGGGATGACATTTATTTTGCTAATTCTCTTTATCACCAGAGATGGCAATCTTTTGAAGATTTTCTTTTGTCAGTTTCCCTTTATCAGCAGGGATGACATTTATGTTGCTAATTCTCTTTATCACCAGAGATGGCAATCTTTTGAAGATTTTCTTTCGTCAGTTTCCCTTTATCAGCAGGGATGCCATTTATTTTGCTAATTCTCTTTATCAGCAGAGATGACAATCTTTTGACGATTTTCTTTCGTCAGTTTCCCTTTATCAGCAGGGATGGCATTTATTTTGCTAATTCTCTTTATCAGCAGATATGGCAATCTTTGGAAGATTTTGTTTCGTCAGTTTCCCTTTATCAGCAGGGATGGCATTTATTTTGCTAATTCTCTTTATCAGCAGAGATGGCAATCTTTTGAAGATTTTCTTTCGTCAGTTTCCCTTTATCAGCAGGGATGCCATTTATTTTGCTAATTCTCTTTATCAGCAGAGATGACAATCTTTTGACGATTTTCTTTCGTCAGTTTCCCTTTATCAGCAGGGATGGCATTTATTTTGCTAATTCTCTTTATCAGCAGAGATGGCAATCTTTGGAAGATTTTCTTTTGTCAGTTTCCCTTTATCAGCAGGGATGACATTTATTTTGCTAATTCTCTTTATCACCAGAGATGGCAATCTTTTGAAGATTTTCTTTCGTCAGTTTCTCTTTATCAGCAGGGATGCCATTTATTTTGCTAATTCTCTTTATCAGCAGAGATGACAATCTTTTGACGATTTTCTTTCGTCAGTTTCCCTTTATCAGCAGGGATGGCATTTATTTTGCTAATTCTCTTTATCAGCAGATATGGCAATCTTTGGAAGATTTTCTTTCGTTAGTTTCCCTTTATCAGCAGGGATGGCATTTATTTTGCTAATTCTCTTTATCAGCAGATATGGCAACCTTTGGAAGATTTTCTTTTGACAGTTTCCCTTTATCAGCAGGGATGACATTTATTTTGCTAATTCTCTTGATCACCAGAGATGGCAATCTTTTGAAGATTTTCTTTCGTCAGTTTCCCTTTATCAGCAGGGATGGCATTTATTTTGCTAATTCTCTTTATCAGCAGAGATGGCAATCTTTTGAAGATTTTCTTTCGTCAGTTTCCCTTTATCAGCAGGGATGGCATTTATTTTGCTAATTCTCTTTATCAGCAGAGATGGCAATCTTTTGAAGATTTTCTTTCGTCAGTTTCCCTTTATCAGCAGGGATGGCATTTATTTTGCTAATTCTCTTTATCAGCAGATATGGCAACCTTTGGAAGATTTTCTTTTGACAGTTTCCCTTTATCAGCAGGGATGACATTTATTTTGCTAATTCTCTTTATCAGCAGAGATGGCAATCTTTTGACGATTTTCTTTCGTCAGTTTCCCTTTATCAGCAGGGATGGCATTTATTTTGCTAATTCTCTTTATCAGCAGATATGGCAATCTTTGGAAGATTTTCTTTCGTCAGTTTCCCTTTATCAGCAGGGATGGCATTTATTTTGCTAATTCTCTTTATCAGCAGATATGGCAACCTTTGGAAGATTTTCTTTTGACAGTTTCCCTTTATCAGCAGGGATGACATTTATTTTGCTAATTCTCTTGATCACCAGAGATGGCAATCTTTTGAAGATTTTCTTTCGTCAGTTTCCCTTTATCAGCAGGGATGGCATTTATTTTGCTAATTCTCTTTATCAGCAGAGATGGCAATCTTTTGAAGATTTTCTTTCGTCAGTTTCCCTTTATCAGCATGGATGCCATTTATTTTGCTAATTCTCTTTATCAGCAGAGATGACAATCTTTTGACGATTTTCTTTCGTCAGTTTCCCTTTATCAGCAGGGATGGCATTTATTTTGCTAATTCTCTTTATCAGCAGATATGGCAATCTTTGGAAGATTTTCTTTCGTCAGTTTCCCTTTATCAGCAGGGATGGCATTTATTTTGCTAATTCTCTTTATCAGCAGAGATGGCAATCTTTTGAAGATTTTCTTTCGTCAGTTTCCGTTTATCAGCAGGGATGGCATTTATTTTGCTAATTCTCTTTATCAGCGGAGATGGCAATCTTTGGAAGATTTTCTTTCGCCAGTTTCCCTTCATCAGCAGGGATGGCATTTGTTTTGCTAATTCTCTTTATCAGCAGATATGGCAACCTTTGGAAGATTTTCTTTTGACAGTTTCCCTTTATCAGCAGGGATGACATTTATTTTGCTAATTCTCTTTATCACCAGAGATGGCAACCTTTGGAAGATTTTCTTTCGTCAGTTTCCCTTTATCAGCAGGGATGGCATTTATTTTGCTAATTCTCTTTATCAGCAGAGATGGCAATCTTTTGAAGATTTTCTTTCGTCAGTTTCCCTTTATCAGCAGGGATGGCATTTATTTTGCTAATTCTCTTTATCAGCAGAGATGGCAATCTTTGGAAGATTTTCTTTCGTCAGTTTCCCTTTATCAGCAGGGATGACATTTATTTTGCTAATTCTCTTGATCACCAGAGATGGCAATCTTTTGAAGATTTTCTTTCGTCAGTTCCCCTTTATCAGCAGGGATGGCATTTATTTTGCTAATTCTCTTTATCAGCTGATATGGCAACCTTTGGAAGATTTTCTTTCGTCAGTTTCCCTTTATCAGCAGGGATGGAATTTATTTTGCTAATTCTCTTTATCAGCAGAGATGGCAATCTTTTGAAGATTTTCTTTTGCCAGTTTCCCTTTATCAGCAGGGATGGCATTTATTTTGCTAATTCTCTTTATCAGCAGAGATGGCAATCTTTTGAAGATTTTCTTTCGTCAGTTTCCCTTTATCTGCAGGGATGACATTTATTTTGCTAATTCTCTTTATCAGCAGAGATGGCAATCTTTGGAAGATTTTCTTTTGTCAGTTTCCCTTTATCAGCAGGGATGACATTTATTTTGCTAATTCTCTTTATCACCAGAGATGGCAATCTTTTGAAGATTTTCTTTTGTCAGTTTCCCTTTATCAGCAGGGATGACATTTATTTTGCTAATTCTCTTTATCACCAGAGATGGCAATCTTTTGAAGATTTTCTTTCGTCAGTTTCCCTTTATCAGCAGGGATGCCATTTATTTTGCTAATTCTCTTTATCAGCAGAGATGACAATCTTTTGACGATTTTCTTTCGTCAGTTTCCCTTTATCAGCAGGGATGGCATTTATTTTGCTAATTCTCTTTATCAGCAGATATGGCAATCTTTGGAAGATTTTCTTTCGTCAGTTTCCCTTTATCAGCAGGGATGGCATTTATTTTGCTAATTCTCTTTATCACCAGAGATGGCAATCTTTTGAAGATTTTCTTTCGTCAGTTTCCGTTTATCAGCAGGGATGGCATTTATTTTGCTAATTCTCTTTATCAGCGGAGATGGCAATCTTTGGAAGATTTTCTTTCGCCAGTTTCCCTTCATCAGCAGGGATGGCATTTATTTTGCTAATTCTCTTTATCAGCAGATATGGCAACCTTTGGAAGATTTTCTTTTGACAGTTTCCCTTTATCAGCAGGGATGACATTTATTTTGCTAATTCTCTTGATCACCAGAGATGGCAATCTTTTGAAGATTTTCTTTCGTCAGTTTCCCTTTATCAGCAGGGATGGCATTTATTTTGCTAATTCTCTTTATCAGCAGAGATGGCAATCTTTTGAAGATTTTCTTTCGTCAGTTTCCCTTTATCAGCAGGGATGCCATTTATTTTGCTAATTCTCTTTATCAGCAGAGATGACAATCTTTTGACGATTTTCTTTCGTCAGTTTCCCTTTATCAGCAGGGATGGCATTTATTTTGCTAATTCTCTTTATCAGCAGATATGGCAATCTTTGGAAGATTTTCTTTCGTCAGTTTCCCTTTATCAGCAGGGATGGCATTTATTTTGCTAATTCTCTTTATCAGCAGATATGGCAACCTTTGGAAGATTTTCTTTTGACAGTTTCCCTTTATCAGCAGGGATGACATTTATTTTGCTAATTCTCTTGATCACCAGAGATGGCAATCTTTTGAAGATTTTCTTTCGTCAGTTTCCCTTTATCAGCAGGGATGGCATTTATTTTGCTAATTCTCTTTATCAGCAGAGATGGCAATCTTTTGAAGATTTTCTTTCGTCAGTTTCCCTTTATCAGCATGGATGCCATTTATTTTGCTAATTCTCTTTATCAGCAGAGATGACAATCTTTTGACGATTTTCTTTCGTCAGTTTCCCTTTATCAGCAGGGATGGCATTTATTTTGCTAATTCTCTTTATCAGCAGATATGGCAATCTTTGGAAGATTTTCTTTCGTCAGTTTCCCTTTATCAGCAGGGATGGCATTTATTTTGCTAATTCTCTTTATCAGCAGAGATGGCAATCTTTTGAAGATTTTCTTTCGTCAGTTTCCGTTTATCAGCAGGGATGGCATTTATTTTGCTAATTCTCTTTATCAGCGGAGATGGCAATCTTTGGAAGATTTTCTTTCGCCAGTTTCCCTTCATCAGCAGGGATGGCATTTATTTTGCTAATTCTCTTTATCAGCAGATATGGCAACCTTTGGAAGATTTTCTTTTGACAGTTTCCCTTTATCAGCAGGGATGACATTTATTTTGCTAATTCTCTTTATCACCAGAGATGGCAACCTTTGGAAGATTTTCTTTCGTCAGTTTCCCTTTATCAGCAGGGATGGCATTTATTTTGCTAATTCTCTTTATCAGCAGAGATGGCAATCTTTTGAAGATTTTCTTTCGTCAGTTTCCCTTTATCAGCAGGGATGGCATTTATTTTGCTAATTCTCTTTATCAGCAGAGATGGCAATCTTTGGAAGATTTTCTTTCGTCAGTTTCCCTTTATCAGCAGGGATGACATTTATTTTGCTAATTCTCTTGATCACCAGAGATGGCAATCTTTTGAAGATTTTCTTTCGTCAGTTCCCCTTTATCAGCAGGGATGGCATTTATTTTGCTAATTCTCTTTATCAGCTGATATGGCAACCTTTGGAAGATTTTCTTTCGTCAGTTTCCCTTTATCAGCAGGGATGGCATTTATTTTGCTAATTCTCTTTATCAGCAGAGATGGCAATCTTTTGAAGATTTTCTTTTGCCAGTTTCCCTTTATCAGCAGGGATGGCATTTATTTTGCTAATTCTCTTTATCAGCAGAGATGGCAATCTTTTGAAGATTTTCTTTCGTCAGTTTCCCTTTATCAGCAGGGATGACATTTATTTTGCTAATTCTCTTTATCAGCAGAGATGGCAATCTTTGGAAGATTTTCTTTTGTCAGTTTCCCTTTATCAGCAGGGATGACATTTATTTTGCTAATTCTCTTTATCACCAGAGATGGCAATCTTTTGAAGATTTTCTTTTGTCAGTTTCCCTTTATCAGCAGGGATGACATTTATTTTGCTAATTCTCTTTATCACCAGAGATGGCAATCTTTTGAAGATTTTCTTTCGTCAGTTTCCCTTTATCAGCAGGGATGCCATTTATTTTGCTAATTCTCTTTATCAGCAGAGATGACAATCTTTTGACGATTTTCTTTCGTCAGTTTCCCTTTATCAGCAGGGATGGCATTTATTTTGCTAATTCTCTTTATCAGCAGATATGGCAATCTTTGGAAGATTTTCTTTCGTCAGTTTCCCTTTATCAGCAGGGATGGCATTTATTTTGCTAATTCTCTTTATCACCAGAGATGGCAATCTTTTGAAGATTTTCTTTCGTCAGTTTCCGTTTATCAGCAGGGATGGCATTTATTTTGCTAATTCTCTTTATCAGCGGAGATGGCAATCTTTGGAAGATTTTCTTTCGCCAGTTTCCCTTCATCAGCAGGGATGGCATTTATTTTGCTAATTCTCTTTATCAGCAGATATGGCAACCTTTGGAAGATTTTCTTTTGACAGTTTCCCTTTATCAGCAGGGATGACATTTATTTTGCTAATTCTCTTGATCACCAGAGATGGCAATCTTTTGAAGATTTTCTTTCGTCAGTTTCCCTTTATCAGCAGGGATGGCATTTATTTTGCTAATTCTCTTTATCAGCAGAGATGGCAATCTTTTGAAGATTTTCTTTCGTCAGTTTCCCTTTATCAGCAGGGATGGCATTTATTTTGCTAATTCTCTTTATCAGCAGAGATGGCAATCTTTTGAAGATTTTCTTTTGCCAGTTTCCCTTTATCAGCAGGGATGGCATTTATTTTGCTAATTCTCTTTATCAGCAGAGATGGCAACTTTTGAAGATTTTCTTTCGTCAGTTTCCCTTTATCAGCAGGGATGACATTTATTTTGCTAATTCTCTTTATCAGCAGAGATGGCAATCTTTGGAAGATTTTCTTTTGTCAGTTTCCCTTTATCAGCAGGGATGACATTTATTTTGCTAATTCTCTTTATCACCAGAGATGGCAATCTTTTGAAGATTTTCTTTCGTCAGTTTCCCTTTATCAGCAGGGATGCCATTTATTTTGCTAATTCTCTTTATCAGCAGAGATGACAATCTTTTGACGATTTTCTTTCGTCAGTTTCCCTTTATCAGCAGGGATGGCATTTATTTTGCTAATTCTCTTTATCAGCAGATATGGCAATCTTTGGAAGATTTTCTTTCGTCAGTTTCCCTTTATCAGCAGGGATGGCATTTATTTTGCTAATTCTCTTTATCAGCAGAGATGGCAATCTTTTGAAGATTTTCTTTCGTCAGTTTCCGTTTATCAGCAGGGATGGCATTTATTTTGCTAATTCTCTTTATCAGCGGAGATGGCAATCTTTGGAAGATTTTCTTTCGCCAGTTTCCCTTCATCAGCAGGGATGGCATTTATTTTGCTAATTCTCTTTATCAGCAGATATGGCAACCTTTGGAAGATTTTCTTTTGACAGTTTCCCTTTATCAGCAGGGATGACATTTATTTTGCTAATTCTCTTTATCACCAGAGATGGCAACCTTTGGAAGATTTTCTTTCGTCAGTTTCCCTTTATCAGCAGGGATGGCATTTATTTTGCTAATTCTCTTTATCAGCAGAGATGGCAATCTTTTGAAGATTTTCTTTCGTCAGTTTCCCTTTATCAGCAGGGATGGCATTTATTTTGCTAATTCTCTTTATCAGCAGAGATGGCAATCTTTGGAAGATTTTCTTTCGTCAGTTTCCCTTTATCAGCAGGGATGACATTTATTTTGCTAATTCTCTTGATCACCAGAGATGGCAATCTTTTGAAGATTTTCTTTCGTCAGTTCCCCTTTATCAGCAGGGATGGCATTTATTTTGCTAATTCTCTTTATCAGCTGATATGGCAACCTTTGGAAGATTTTCTTTCGTCAGTTTCCCTTTATCAGCAGGGATGGCATTTATTTTGCTAATTCTCTTTATCAGCAGAGATGGCAATCTTTTGAAGATTTTCTTTTGCCAGTTTCCCTTTATCAGCAGGGATGGCATTTATTTTGCTAATTCTCTTTATCAGCAGAGATGGCAATCTTTTGAAGATTTTCTTTCGTCAGTTTCCCTTTATCAGCAGGGATGGCATTTATTTTGCTAATTCTATTTATCAGCAGAGATGGCAATTTTTGGAAGATTTTCTGTCGTCAGTTTCCCTTTATCAGCAGGGATGGCATTTATTTTGCTAATTCTCTTTATCAGCAGAGATGGCAATCTTTGGAAGATTTTCTTTCGCCAGTTTCCCTTTATCAGCAGGGATGGCATTTATTTTGCTAATTCTCTTTATCAGAAGACAGCAATCTTTGGAAGATTTTCTTTCGTCAGTTTCCCTTTATCAGCAGGGATGGCATTTATTCTGCTAATTCTCTTTATCAGCAGGGATGGCAACCTTTGGAAGATTTTCTTTCGTCAGTTTCCCTTTATCAGCAGGGATAGCATTTATTTTGCTAATTCTCTTTATCAGCAGAGATGGCAATCTTTTGAAGATTTTCTTTTGTCAGTTTCCCTTTATCAGCAGGGATGACATTTATTTTGCTAATTCTCTTTATCAGCAGGGATGGCAATATTTTGAAGATTTTCTTTCGCCAGTTTCCCTTTATCAGCAGGGATGGCATTTATTTTACTAATTCTCTTTATCAGCAGAGACGGCAATCTTTTAAAGATTTTCTTTCGTCAGTTTCCCTTTATCAACAGGGATGGCAGTTATTTTGCTAATTCTCTTTATCAGCAGAGATGGCAATCTTTGGAAGATTTTCTTTCGTCAGTTTCCCTTTATCAGCAGGGATGGCATTTATTTTGCTAATCCTCTTTATCAGCAGAGATGGCAATCTTTGGAAGATTTTCTGTCGTCGGTTTCCCTTTATCAACAGGGATGGCATTTATTTTTCTAATTCTCTTTATCAGAAGAGATGGCAATCTTTGGAAGATTTTCTTTCGTCAGTTTCCCTTTATCAGCAGGGATGGCATTTATTTTGCTAAATCTCTTTATCAGTAGAGATGGCAAGCTTTTTGAAGATTTTCTTTCGTCAGTTTCCCTTTATCAGGAGGGATGGCATTTATTTTGCTAATTCTCTTTATCAGCAGAGATGGCAATCTTTGGAAGATTTTCTTTCGTCAGTTTCCCTTTATCAGCAGGGATGGCATTTATTTTGCTAATTCTCTTTATCAGCAGATATGGCAACCTTTGGAAGATTTTCTTTCGTCAGTTTCCCTTTATCAGCAGGGATGGCATTTATTTTGCTAATTCTCTTTATCAGCAGAGATGGCAATCTTTTGAAGATTTTCTTTCGTCAGTTTCCCTTTATCAGCAGGGATGGCATTTATTTTGCTAATTCTCTTTATCAGCAGAGATGGCAATCTTTGGAAGAATTTCTTTCGTCAATTTCCCTTTATCAGCAGGGATGACATTTATTTTGCTAATTCTCTTTATCAGCAGAGATGGCAATCTTTGGAAGATTTTCTTTCGTCAGTTTCCCTTTATCAGCAGGGATGACATTTATTTTGCTAATTCTCTTTATCACCAGAGGTGGCAATCTTTTGAAGATTTCTTTCGTCAGTTTCCCTTTATCAGCAGGGATGGCATTTATTTTGCTAATTCTCTTTATCAGCAGAGATGGCAATCTTTGGAAGATTTTCTTTCGTCAGTTTCCCTTTATCAGCAGGGATGGCATTTATTTTGCTAATTCTCTTTATCAGCAGAGATGGCAATCTTTAGAAGATTTTCTGTTGTCAGTTTCCCTTTATCAGCAGGGATGGCATTTATTTTGCTAATTCTCTTTATCAGCAGAGATGGCAATCTTTGGAAGATTTTCTTTCGTACGTTTCCCTTTAGCAGCAGGGATGGCATTTATTTTGCTAATTCTCTTTATCAGCAGAGATTGCAATCTTTTGAAGATTTTCTTTCGTCAGTTTCCCTTCATCAGCAGGGATGGCATTTATTTTGCTAATTCTCTTTATCAGCAGAGATGGCAATCTTTTGAAGATTTTCTTTCGTCAGTTTCCCTTTATCAACAGGGATGGCATTTATTTTGCTAATTCTCTTTATCAGCAGAGATGGCATTCTTTGGAAGAATTTCTTTCGTCAGTTTCCCTTTATCAGCAGGGATGACATTTATTTTGCTAATTCTCTTTATCACCAGAGATGGCAATCTTTTGAAGATTTTCTTTCGTCAGTTTCCCTTTATCAGCAGGGATGGCATTTATTTTGCTAATTCTCTTTATTAGAAAACATAGCAATCTTTGGAAGATTTTCTTTCGTCAGTTTCCCTTTATCAACAGGGATGGCATTTATTTTGCTAATTCTCTTTATCAGCAGATATGGCAACCTTTGGAAGATTTTCTTTCGTCAGTTTCCCTTTATCAGCAGGGATGGCATTTATTTTGCTAATTCTCTTTATCAGCAGAGATGGCAATCTTTGGAAGATTTTCTGTCGTCAGTTTCCCTTTATCAACAGGGATGGCATTTATTTTGCTAATTCTCTTTATCAGAAGAGATGGCAATCTTTGGAAGATTTTCTTTCGTCAGTTTCCCTTTATCAGCAGGGATGGCATTTATTTTGCTAAATCTCTTTATCAGCAGAGATGGCAAGCTTTTTGAAGATTTTCTTTCGTCAGTTTCCCTTTATCAGCAGGGATGGCATTTATTTTGCTAATTCTCTTTATCAGCAGAGATGGCAATCTTTGGAAGATTTTCTTTCTTCAGTTTCCCTTTAGCAGCAGGGATGGCATTTATTTTGCTAATTCTCTTTATCAGCAGAGATTGCAATCTTTGGAAGATTTTCTTTCGCCAGTTTCCCTTTATCAGCAAGGATGGCATTTATTTTGCTAATTCTCTTTATCAGAAGACATAGCAATCTTTGGAAGATTTTCTTTCGTCAGTTTCCCTTTATCAACAGGGATGGCATTTATTTTGCTAATTCTCTTTATCAGCAGATATGGCAACCTTTGGAAGATTTTCTTTCGTCAGTTTCCCTTTATCAGCAGGGATGACATTTATTTTACTAATTCTCTTTATCAGCAGAGATGGCAAGCTTTTCGAAGATTTTCTTTTGTCAGTTTCCCTTTATCAGCAGGGATGGCATTCATTTTGCTAATTCTCTTTATCAGCAGAGATGGCATTCTTTGGAAGAATTTCTTTCGTCAGTTTCCCTTTATCAGCAGGGATGACATTTATTTTGCTAATTCTCTTTATCACCAGAGATGGCAATCTTTTGAAGATTTTCTTTCGTCAGTTTCCCTTTATCAGCGGGGATGGCATTTATTTTGCTAATTCTCTTTATTAGAAGACATAGCAATCTTTGGAAGATTTTCTTTCGTCAGTTTCCCTTTATCAACAGGGATGGCATTTATTTTGCTAATTCTCTTTATCAGAAGAGATGGCAATCTTTGGAAGATTTTCTTTCGTCAGTTTCCCTTTATCAACAGGGATGGCATTTATTTTGCTAATTCTCTTTATCAGCAGAGATGGCAATCTTTGGAAGATTTTCTTTCGCCAGTTTCCCTTTATCAGCAGGGATGGCATTTATTTTGCTAATTCTCTTTATCAGCAGAGATGGCAATCTTTGGAAGATTTTCTTTCGTCAGTTTCCCTTTATCAGCAGGGATGGCATTTATTTTGCTAATTCTCTTTATCAGCAGAGATGGCAATCTTTGGGAGATTTTCTGTCGTCAGTTTCCCTTTATCAGCAGGGATGGCATTTATTTTGCTAATTCTCTTTATTAGCAGAGATGGCAATCTTTGGAAGATTTTCTGTCGTCAGTTTCCCTTTATCAACAGGGATGGCATTTATTTTGCTAATTCTGTTTATCAGAAGAGATGGCAATCTTTGGAAGATTTTCTTTCGTCAGTTTCCCTTTATCAGCAGGGATGGCATTTATTTTGCTAAATCTATTTATCAGCAGAGATGGCAAGCTTTTTGAAGATTTTCTTTCGTCAGTTTCCCTTTATCAGCAGGGATGGCATTTATTTTGCTAATTCTCTTTATCAGCAGAGATGGCAATCTTTGGAAGATTTTCTTTCGTCAGTTTCCCTTTATCAGCAGGGATGGCATTTATTTTGCTAATTCTCTTTATCAGCAGAGATGGCAATCTTTTGAAGATTTTCTTTTGTCAGTTTCCCTTTATCAGCAGGGATGGCATTTATTTTGCTAATTCTCTTTATCAGCAGGGATGGCAATCTTTTGAAGATTTTCTTTCGTCAGTTTCCCTTTATCAGCAGGGATGACATTTATTTTGCTAATTCTCTTTATCAGCAGAGATAGCAATCTTTGGAAGATTTTCTTTCGTCAGTTTCCCTTTATCAGCAGGGATGACATTTATTTTGCTAATTCTCTTTATCACCAGAGATGGCAATCTCTTGAAGATTTTCTTTCGTCAGTTTCCCTTTATCAGCAGGGATGGCATTTATTTTGCTAATTCTCTTTATCAGCAGAGATGGCAATCTTTGGAAGATTTTCTTTCGCCAGTTTCCCTTTATCAGCAGGGATGGCATTTATTTTGCTAATTCTCTTTATCAGAAGACATAGCAATCTTTGGAAGATTTTCTTTCGTCAGTTTCCCTTTATCAACAGGGATCGCATTTATTTTGCTAATTCTCTTTATCAGCAGAGATGGCAAGCTTTTCGAAGATTTTCTTTTGTCAGTTTCCCTTTATCAGCAGGGATGGCATTTATTTTGCTAATTCTCTTTATCAGCAGAGATGGCAATCTTTGGAAGAATTTCTTTCGTCAGTTTCCCTTTATCAGCAGGGAAGACATTATTTTGCTAATTCTCTTTATCACCAGAGCTGGCAATCTTTTGAAGATTTTCTTTCGTCAGTTTCCCTTTATCAGCAGGGATGGCATTTATTTTGCTAATTCTCTTTATCAGCAGAGATGGCAATTTTTGGAAGATTTTCTGTCGTCAGTTTCCCTTTATCAGCAGGGATGGCATTTATTTTGTTAATTCTCTTTATCAGCAGAGATGGCAATCTTTGGAAGATTTTCTTTCGCCAGTTTCCCTTTATCAGCAGGGATGGCATTTATTTTGCTAATTCTCTTTATCATAAGACATAGCAATCTTTGGAAGATTTTCTTTCGTCAGTTTCCCTTTATCAGCAGGGATGGCATTTATTCTGCTAATTCTCTTTATCAGCAGGGATGGCAACCTTTGGAAGATTTTCTTTCGTCAGTTTCCCTTTATCAGCAGGGATGGCATTTATTTTGCTAATTCTCTTTATCAGCAGAGATGGCAATCTTTTGAAGATTTTCTTTTGTCAGTTTCCCTTTATCAGCAGGGATGACATTTATTTTGCTAATTCTCTTTATCAGCAGGGATGGCAATATTTTGAAGATTTTCTTTCGCCAGTTTCCCTTTATCAGCAGGGATGGCATTTATTTTACTAATTCTCTTTATCAGCAGAGACGGCAATCTTTTAAAGATTTTCTTTCGTCAGTTTCCCTTTATCAACAGGGATGGCAGTTATTTTGCTAATTCTCTTTATCAGCAGAGATGGCAATCTTTGGAAGATTTTCTTTCGTCAGTTTCCCTTTATCAGCAGGGATGGCATTTATTTTGCTAATCCTCTTTATCAGCAGAGATGGCAATCTTTGGAAGATTTTCTGTCGTCGGTTTCCCTTTATCAACAAGGATGGCATTTATTTTTCTAATTCTCTTTATCAGAAGAGATGGCAATCTTTGGAAGATTTTCTTTCGTCAGTTTCCCTTTATCAGCAGGGATGGCATTTATTTTGCTAAATCTCTTTATCAGTAGAGATGGCAAGCTTTTTTAAGATTTTCTTTCGTCAGTTTCCCTTTATCAGGAGGGATGGCATTTATTTTGCTAATTCTCTTTATCAGCAGAGATGGCAATCTTTGGAAGATTTTCTTTCGTCAGTTTCCCTTTATCAGCAGGGATGGCATTTATTTTGCTAATTCTCTTTATCAGCAGATATGGCAACCTTTGGAAGATTTTCTTTCGTCAGTTTCCCTTTATCAGCAGGGATGGCATTTATTTTGCTAATTCTCTTTATCAGCAGAGATGGCAATCTTTTGAAGATTTTCTTTCGTCAGTTTCCCTTTATCAGCAGGGATGGCATTTATTTTGCTAATTCTCTTTATCAGCAGAGATGGCAATCTTTGGAAGAATTTCTTTCGTCAATTTCCCTTTATCAGCAGGGATGACATTTATTTTGCTAATTCTCTTTATCAGCAGAGATGGCAATCTTTGGAAGATTTTCTTTCGTCAGTTTCCCTTTATCAGCAGGGATGACATTTATTTTGCTAATTCTCTTTATCACCAGAGGTGGCAATCTTTTGAAGATTTTCTTTCGTCAGTTTCCCTTTATCAGCAGGGATGGCATTTATTTTGCTAATTCTCTTTATCCGCAGAGATGGCAATCTTTGGAAGATTTTCTTTCGCCAGTTTACCTTTATCAGCAGGGATGGCATTTATTTTGCTAATTCTCTTTATCAGAAGACATAGCAATCTTTGGAAGATTTTCTATCGTCAGTTTCCCTTTATCAACAGGGAGGGCATTTATTTTGCTAATTCTCTTTATCAGCAGATATGGCAACCTTTGGAAGATTTTCTTTCGTCAGTTTCCCTTTATCAGCAGGGATGGCATTTATTTTGCTAATTCTCTTTATCAGCAGAGATGGCAATCTTTGGAAGATTTTCTGTCATCAGTTTCCCTTTATCAACAGGGATGGCATTTATTTTGCTAATTCTGTTTATCAGAAGAGATGGCAATCTTTGGAAGATTTTCTTTCGTCAGTTTCCCTTTATCAGCAGGGATGGCATTTATTTTGCTAAATCTATTTATCAGCAGAGATGGCAAGCTTTTTGAAGATTTTATTTCGTCAGTTTCCCTTTATCAGCAGGGATGGCATTTATTTTGCTAATTCTCTTTATCAGCAGAGATGGCAATCTTTGGAAGATTTTCTTTCGTCAGTTTCCCTTTATCAGCAGGGATGGCATTTATTTTGCTAATTCTCTTTATCAGCAGAGATGGCAATCTTTAGAAGATTTTCTGTTGTCAGTTTCCCTTTATCAGCAGGGATGGCATTTATTTTGCTAATTCTCTTTATCAGCAGAGATGGCAATCTTTGGAAGATTTTCTTTCGTTAGTTTCCCTTTAGCAGCAGGGATGGCATTTATTTTGCTAATTCTCTTTATCAGCAGAGATTGCAATCTTTTGAAGATTTTCTTTCGTCAGTTTCCCTTCATCAGCAGGGATGGCATTTATTTTGCTAAATCTATTTATCAGCAGAGATGGCAAGCTTTTTGAAGATTTTCTTTCGTCAGTTTCCCTTTATCAGCAGGGATGGCATTTATTTTGCTAATTCTCTTTATCAGCAGAGATGGCAATCTTTGGAAGATTTTCTTTCGTCAGTTTCCCTTTATCAGCAGGGATGGCATTTATTTTGCTAATTCTCTTTATCAGCAGAGATGGCAATCTTTTGAAGATTTTCTTTTGTCAGTTTCCCTTTATCAGCAGGGATGGCATTTATTTTGCTAATTCTCTTTATCAGCAGGGATGGCAATCTTTTGAAGATTTTCTTTCGTCAGTTTCCCTTTATCAGCAGGGATGACATTTATTTTGCTAATTCTCTTTATCAGCAGAGATAGCAATCTTTGGAAGATTTTCTTTCGTCAGTTTCCCTTTATCAGCAGGGATGACATTTATTTTGCTAATTCTCTTTATCACCAGAGATGGCAATCTCTTGAAGATTTTCTTTCGTCAGTTTCCCTTTATCAGCAGGGATGGCATTTATTTTGCTAATTCTCTTTATCAGCAGAGATGGCAATCTTTGGAAGATTTTCTTTCGCCAGTTTCCCTTTATCAGCAGGGATGGCATTTATTTTGCTAATTCTCTTTATCAGAAGACATAGCAATCTTTGGAAGATTTTCTTTCGTCAGTTTCCCTTTATCAACAGGGATCGCATTTATTTTGCTAATTCTCTTTATCAGCAGAGATGGCAAGCTTTTCGAAGATTTTCTTTTGTCAGTTTCCCTTTATCAGCAGGGATGGCATTTATTTTGCTAATTCTCTTTATCAGCAGAGATGGCAATCTTTGGAAGAATTTCTTTCGTCAGTTTCCCTTTATCAGCAGGGAAGACATTTAGTTTGCTAATTCTCTTTATCACCAGAGCTGGCAATCTTTTGAAGATTTTCTTTCGTCAGTTTCCCTTTATCAGCAGGGATGGCATTTATTTTGCTAATTCTCTTTATCAGCAGAGATGGCAATTTTTGGAAGATTTTCTGTCGTCAGTTTCCCTTTATCAGCAGGGATGGCATTTATTTTGCTAATTCTCTTTATCAGCAGAGATGGCAATCTTTGGAAGATTTTCTTTCGCCAGTTTCCCTTTATCAGCAGGGATGGCATTTATTTTGCTAATTCTCTTTATCATAAGACATAGCAATCTTTGGAAGATTTTTTTTCGTCAGTTTCCCTTTATCAGCAGGGATGGCATTTATTCTGCTAATTCTCTTTATCAGCAGGGATGGCAACCTTTGGAAGATTTTCTTTCGTCAGTTTCCCTTTATCAGCAGGGATGGCATTTATTTTGCTAATTCTCTTTATCAGCAGAGATGGCAATCTTTTGAAGATTTTCTTTTGTCAGTTTCCCTTTATCAGCAGGGATGACATTTATTTTGCTAATTCTCTTTATCAGCAGGGATGGCAATATTTTGAAGATTTTCTTTCGCCAGTTTCCCTTTATCAGCAGGGATGGCATTTATTTTACTAATTCTCTTTATCAGCAGAGACGGCAATCTTTTAAAGATTTTCTTTCGTCAGTTTCCCTTTATCAACAGGGATGGCAGTTATTTTGCTAATTCTCTTTATCAGCAGAGATGGCAATCTTTGGAAGATTTTCTTTCGTCAGTTTCCCTTTATCAGCAGGGATGGCATTTATTTTGCTAATTCTCTTTATCAGCAGAGATGGCAATCTTTAGAAGATTTTCTGTTGTCAGTTTCCCTTTATCAGCAGGGATGGCATTTATTTTGCTAATTCTCTTTATCAGCAGAGATGGCAATCTTTGGAAGATTTTCTTTCGTCAGTTTCCCTTTAGCAGCAGGGATGGCATTTATTTTGCTAATTCTCTTTATCAGCAGAGATTGCAATCTTTTGAAGATTTTCTTTCGTCAGTTTCCCTTCATCAGCAGGGATGGCATTTATTTTGCTAAATCTATTTATCAGCAGAGATGGCAAGCTTTTTGAAGATTTTCTTTCGTCAGTTTCCCTTTATCAGCAGGGATGGCATTTATTTTGCTAATTCTCTTTATCAGCAGAGATGGCAATCTTTGGAAGATTTTCTTTCGTCAGTTTCCCTTTATCAGCAGGGATGGCATTTATTTTGCTAATTCTCTTTATCAGCAGAGATGGCAATCTTTTGAAGATTTTCTTTTGTCAGTTTCCCTTTATCAGCAGGGATGGCATTTATTTTGCTAATTCTCTTTATCAGCAGGGATGGCAATCTTTTGAAGATTTTCTTTCGTCAGTTTCCCTTTATCAGCAGGGATGACATTTATTTTGCTAATTCTCTTTATCAGCAGAGATAGCAATCTTTGGAAGATTTTCTTTCGTCAGTTTCCCTTTATCAGCAGGGATGACATTTATTTTGCTAATTCTCTTTATCACCAGAGATGGCAATCTCTTGAAGATTTTCTTTCGTCAGTTTCCCTTTATCAGCAGGGATGGCATTTATTTTGCTAATTCTCTTTATCAGCAGAGATGGCAATCTTTGGAAGATTTTCTTTCGCCAGTTTCCCTTTATCAGCAGGGATGGCATTTATTTTGCTAATTCTCTTTATCAGAAGACATAGCAATCTTTGGAAGATTTTCTTTCGTCAGTTTCCCTTTATCAACAGGGATCGCATTTATTTTGCTAATTCTCTTTATCAGCAGAGATGGCAAGCTTTTCGAAGATTTTCTTTTGTCAGTTTCCCTTTATCAGCAGGGATGGCATTTATTTTGCTAATTCTCTTTATCAGCAGAGATGGCAATCTTTGGAAGAATTTCTTTCGTCAGTTTCCCTTTATCAGCAGGGAAGACATTTAGTTTGCTAGTTCTCTTTATCACCAGAGCTGGCAATCTTTTGAAGATTTTCTTTCGTCAGTTTCCCTTTATCAGCAGGGATGGCATTTATTTTGCTAATTCTCTTTATCAGCAGAGATGGCAATTTTTGGAAGATTTTCTGTCGTCAGTTTCCCTTTATCAGCAGGGATGGCATTTATTTTGCTAATTCTCTTTATCAGCAGAGATGGCAATCTTTGGAAGATTTTCTTTCGCCAGTTTCCCTTTATCAGCAGGGATGGCATTTATTTTGCTAATTCTCTTTATCATAAGACATAGCAATCTTTGGAAGATTTTTTTTCGTCAGTTTCCCTTTATCAGCAGGGATGGCATTTATTCTGCTAATTCTCTTTATCAGCAGGGATGGCAACCTTTGGAAGATTTTCTTTCGTCAGTTTCCCTTTATCAGCAGGGATGGCATTTATTTTGCTAATTCTCTTTATCAGCAGAGATGGCAATCTTTTGAAGATTTTCTTTTGTCAGTTTCCCTTTATCAGCAGGGATGACATTTATTTTGCTAATTCTCTTTATCAGCAGGGATGGCAATATTTTGAAGATTTTCTTTCGCCAGTTTCCCTTTATCAGCAGGGATGGCATTTATTTTACTAATTCTCTTTATCAGCAGAGACGGCAATCTTTTAAAGATTTTCTTTCGTCAGTTTCCCTTTATCAACAGGGATGGCAGTTATTTTGCTAATTCTCTTTATCAGCAGAGATGCCAATCTTTGGAAGATTTTCTTTCGTCAGTTTCCCTTTATCAGCAGGGATGGCATTTATTTTGCTAATCCTCTTTATCAGCAGAGATGGCAATCTTTGGAAGATTTTCTGTCGTCGGTTTCCCTTTATCAACAGGGATGGCATTTATTTTTCTAATTCTCTTTATCAGAAGAGATGGCAATCTTTGGAAGATTTTCTTTCGTCAGTTTCCCTTTATCAGCAGGGATGGCATTTATTTTGCTAAATCTCATTATCAGTAGAGATGGCAAGCTTTTTTAAGATTTTCTTTCGTCAGTTTCCCTTTATCAGGAGGGATGGCATTTATTTTGCTAATTCTCTTTATCAGCAGAGATGGCAATCTTTGGAAGATTTTCTTTCGTCAGTTTCCCTTTATCAGCAGGGATGGCATTTATTTTGCTAATTCTCTTTATCAGCAGATATGGAAACCTTTGGAAGATTTTTTTTCGTCAGTTTCCCTTTATCAGCAGGGATGGCATTTATTTTGCTAATTCTCTTTATCAGCAGAGATGGCAATCTTTTGAAGATTTTCTTTCGTCAGTTTCCCTTTATCAGCAGGGATGGCATTTATTTTGCTAATTCTCTTTATCAGCAGAGATGGCAATCTTTGGAAGAATTTCTTTCGTCAATTTCCCTTTATCAGCAGGGATGACATTTATTTTGCTAATTCTCTTTATCAGCAGAGATGGCAATCTTTGGAAGATTTTCTTTCGTCAGTTTCCCTTTATCAGCAGGGATGACATTTATTTTGCTAATTCTCTTTATCACCAGAGGTGGCAATCTTTTGAAGATTTTCTTTCGTCAGTTTCCCTTTATCAGCAGGGATGGCATTTATTTTGCTAATTCTCTTTATCCGCAGAGATGGCAATCTTTGGAAGATTTTCTTTCGCCAGTTTACCTTTATCAGCAGGGATGGCATTTATTTTGCTAATTCTCTTTATCAGAAGACATAGCAATCTTTGGAAGATTTTCTATCGTCAGTTTCCCTTTATCAACAGGGAGGGCATTTATTTTGCTAATTCTCTTTATCAGCAGATATGGCAACCTTTGGAAGATTTTCTTTCGTCAGTTTCCCTTTATCAGCAGGGATGGCATTTATTTTGCTAATTCTCTTTATCAGCAGAGATGGCAATCTTTGGAAGATTTTCTGTCATCAGTTTCCCTTTATCAACAGGGATGGCATTTATTTTGCTAATTCTGTTTATCAGAAGAGATGGCAATCTTTGGAAGATTTTCTTTCGTCAGTTTCCCTTTATCAGCAGGGATGGCATTTATTTTGCTAAATCTATTTATCAGCAGAGATGGCAAGCTTTTTGAAGATTTTATTTCGTCAGTTTCCCTTTATCAGCAGGGATGGCATTTATTTTGCTAATTCTCTTTATCAGCAGAGATGGCAATCTTTGGAAGATTTTCTTTCGTCAGTTTCCCTTTATCAGCAGGGATGGCATTTATTTTGCTAATTCTCTTTATCAGCAGAGATGGCAATCTTTAGAAGATTTTCTGTTGTCAGTTTCCCTTTATCAGCAGGGATGGCATTTATTTTGCTAATTCTCTTTATCAGCAGAGATGGCAATCTTTGGAAGATTTTCTTTCGTCAGTTTCCCTTTAGCAGCAGGGATGGCATTTATTTTGCTAATTCTCTTTATCAGCAGAGATTGCAATCTTTTGAAGATTTTCTTTCGTCAGTTTCCCTTCATCAGCAGGGATGGCATTTATTTTGCTAATTCTCTTTATCAGCAGAGATGGCAATCTTTTGAAGATTTTCTTTCGTCAGTTTCCCTTTATCAACAGGGATGGCATTTATTTTGCTAATTCTCTTTATCAGCAGAGATGGCAATCTTTGGAAGATTTTCTTTCGCCAGTTTCCCTTTATCAGCAGGGATGGCATTTATTTTGCTAATTCTCTTTATCAGAAGACATAGCAATCTTTGGAAGATTTTCTTTCGTCAGTTTCCCTTTATTAGCAGGGATGGCATTTATTTTGCTAATTCTCTTTATCAGCAGAGATGGCAATCTTTGGAAGATTTTCTGTCGTCAGTTTCCCTTTATCAACGGGGATGGCATTTATTTTGATAATTCTCTTTATCAGAAGAGATGGCAATCTTTGGAAGATTTTCTTTCGTCAGTTTCCCTTTATCAGCAGGGATGGCATTTATTTTGCTAAATCTCTTTATCAGCAGAGATGGCAAGCTTTTTGAAGATTTTCTTTCGTCAGTTTCCCTTTATCAGCAGGGATGACATTTATTTTGCTAATTCTCTTTATCAGCAGAGATGGCAATCTTTGGAAGATTTTCTTTCGTCAGTTTCCCTTTATCAGCAGGGATGACATTTATTTTGCTAATTCTCTTTATCACCAGAGATGGCAATCTTTTGAAGATTTTCTTTCGTCAGTTTCCCTTTATCAGCAGGGATGACATTTATTTTGCTAATTCTCTTTATCAGCAGAGATGGCAATCTTTGGAAGATTTTCTTTCGCCAGTTTCCCTTGATCAGCAGGGATGGTATTTATTTTGCTAATTCTCTTTATCAGAAGACATAGCAATCTTTGGAAGATTTTCTTTCGTCAGTTTCCCTTTATCAACAGGGATGGCATTTATTTTGCTAATTCTCTTTATCAGCAGATATGGCAACCTTTGGAAGATTTTCTTTCGTCAGTTTCCCGTTATCAGCAGGGATGGCATTTATTTTGCTAATTCTCTTTATCAGCAGAGATGGCAATCTTTCGAAGATTTTCTTTCGTCAGTTTCCCTTTATCAGCAGGGATGGTACTTATTTTACTAATTCTCTTTATCAGCAGAGATGGCAAGCTTTTCGAAGGTTTTCTTTTGTCAGTTTCCCTTTATCAGCAGGGATGGCATTTATTTTGCTAATTCTCTTTATCAGCAGACATGGCAATCTTTGGAAGATTTTCTTTTGTCAGTTTCCCTTTATCAGCAGGGATGACATTTATTTTGCTAATTCTCTTTATCACCAGAGATGGCAATATTTTGAAGATTTTCTTTCGTCAGTTTCCCTTTATCAGCAGGGATGGCATTTATTTTGCTAATTCTCTTTATCAGCAGAGATGGCAATCTTTTGAAGATTTTCTTTCGCCAGTTTCCCTTTATCAGCAGGGATGGCATTTATTTTTCTAATTCTCTTTATCAGCAGAGATGGCAATCTTTTGAAGATTTTCTTTCGTCAGTTTCCCTTTATCAGCAGGGATGGCAATTATTTTGCTAATTCTCTTTATCAGTAGAGATGGCAATCTTTTGAAGATTTTCTTTCGTCAGTTTCCCTTTATCAGCAGGGATGGCATTTATTTTGCTAATTCTCTTTATCAGCAGAGATGACAATCTTTTGAAAATTTTCTTTTGTCAGTTTCCCTTTATCAGCAGGGATGGCATTTATTTTACTAATTCTCTTTATCAGCAGAGATGGCAATCTTTTAAAGATTTTCTTTCGTCAGTTTCCCTTTATCAGCTGGGATGGCATTTATTTTGCTAATTCTCTTTATCAGCAGAGATGGCAATCTTTGGAAGATTTTCTTTCGTCAGTTTCCCTTTATTAGCAGGGATGGCATTTATTTTGCTAATTCTCTTTATCAGCAGAGATGGCAATCTTTGGAAGATTTTCTGTCGTCAGTTTCCCTTTATCAACGGGGATGGCATTTATTTTGATAATTCTCTTTATCAGAAGAGATGGCAATCTTTGGAAGATTTTCTTTCGTCAGTTTCCCTTTATCAGCAGGGATGGCATTTATTTTGCTAAATCTCTTTATCAGCAGAGATGGCAAGCTTTTTGAAGATTTTCTTTCGTCAGTTTCCCTTTATCAGCAGGGATGGCATTTATTTTGCTTATTCTCTTTATCAGCAGAGATGGCAATCTTTGGATGATTTTCTTTCGTCAGTTTCCCTTTATCAGCAGGGATGGCATTTATTTTGCTAATTCTCTTTATCAGCAGAGATGGCAATCTTCTGAAGATTTTCTTTCGTCGGTTTCCCTTTATCAGCAGGGTTGGCATTTATTTTGCTAATTCTCTTTATCAGCAGAGATGGCAATCTTTTGAAGATTTTCTTTCGTCAGTTTCCCTTTATCAGCAGGAATGGAATTTATTTTGCTAATTCTCTTTATCATCAGAGATGGCAATCTTTTGAAGATTTTCTTTCGTCAGTTTCCCTTTATCAGCAGGGATGGCATTTATTTTGCTAATTCTCTTTATCAGCAGAGACGACAATCTTTGGAAGATTTTCTTTCGTCAGTTTTCCTTTAGCAGCAGGGATGGCATTTATTTTGCCAAATCTCTTTATCAGCAGAGATGGCAAGCTTTTTGAAGATTTTCTTTCGTCAGTTTCCCTTTATCAGCAGGGATGGCATTTATTTTGCTAATTCTCTTTATCAGCAGAGATGACAATCTTTGGAAGATTTTCTTTCGTCAGTTTCCCTTTAGCAGCAGGGATGGCATTTATTTTGCTAATTCTCTTTATCAGCGGAGATGGAAATCTTCTGAAGATTTTCTTTCGTCAGTTTCCCTTTATCAGCAGGGTTGGCATTTATTTTGCTAATTCTCTTTATCAGCAGAGATGGCAATCTTTTGAAGATTTTCTTTCGTCATTTTCCCTTTATCAGCAGGAATGGCATTTATTTTGCTAATTCTCTTTATCAGCAGAGATGGCAATCTTTTGAAGATTTTCTTTCGTCAGTTTCCCTTTATCAGCAGGGATGGCATTTATTTTGCTAGTTCTCTTTATCAGCGGAGATGGCAATATTTTGAAGATTTTCTTTCGCCAGTTTCCCTTTATCAGCAGGGATGGCATTTATTTTGCTAATTCTCTTTATCACCAGAGATGGCAATATTTTGAAGATTTTGTTTCGTCAGTTTCCCTTTATCAGCAGGGATGGCATTTATTTTGCTAATTCTCTTTATCAGCAGAGATGGCAATCTTTTGAAGATTTTCTTTCGCCAGTTTCCCTTTATCAGCAGGGATGGCATTTATTTTGCTAATTCTCTTTATCAGCAGAGACGACAATCTTTGGAAGATTTTCTTTCGTCAGTTTTCCTTTAGCAGCAGGGATGGCATTTATTTTGCTAATTCTCTTTATCAGCAGAGATGGAAATCTTCTGAAGATTTTCTTTCGTCAGTTTCCCTTTATCAGCAGGGTTGGCATTTATTTTGCTAATTCTCTTTATCAGCAGAGATGGCAATCTTTTGAAGATTTTCTTTCGTCATTTTCCCTTTATCAGCAGGAATGGCATTTATTTTGCTAATTCTCTTTATCAGCAGAGATGGCAATCTTTTGAAGATTTTCTTTCGTCAGTTTCCCTTTATCAGCAGGGATGGCATTTATTTTGCTAGTTCTCTTTATCAGCGGAGATGGCAATATTTTGAAGATTTTCTTTCGCCAGTTTCCCTTTATCAGCAGGGATGGCATTTATTTTGCTAATTCTCTTTATCACCAGAGATGGCAATATTTTGAAGATTTTCTTTCGTCAGTTTCCCTTTATCAGCAGGGATGGCATTTATTTTGCTAATTCTCTTTATCAGCAGAGATGGCAATCTTTTGAAGATTTTCTTTCGCCAGTTTCCCTTTATCAGCAGGGATGGCATTTATTTTTCTAATTCTCTTTATCAGCAGAGATGGCAATCTTTTGAAGATTTTCTTTCGTCAGTTTCCCTTTACCAGCAGGGATGGCAATTATTTTGCTAATTCTCTTTATCAGTAGAGATGGCAATCTTTTGAAGATTTTCTTTCGTCAGTTTCCCTTTATCAGCAGGGATGGCATTTATTTTGCTAATTCTCTTTATCAGCAGAGATGACAATCTTTTGAAAATTTTCTTTTGTCAGTTTCCCTTTATCAGCAGGGATGGCATTTATTTTACTAATTCTCTTTATCAGCAGAGATGGCAATCTTTTAAAGATTTTCTTTCGTCAGTTTCCCTTTATCAGCTGGGATGGCATTTATTTTGCTAATTCTCTTTATCAGCAGAGATGGCAATCTTTGGAAGATTTTCTTTCGTCAGTTTCCCTTTATTAGCAGGGATGGCATTTATTTTGCTAATTCTCTTTATCAGCAGAGATGGCAATCTTTGGAAGATTTTCTGTCGTCAGTTTCCCTTTATCAACGGGGATGGCATTTATTTTGATAATTCTCTTTATCAGAAGAGATGGCAATCTTTGGAAGATTTTCTTTCGTCAGTTTCCCTTTATCAGCAGGGATGGCATTTATTTTGCTAAATCTCTTTATCAGCAGAGATGGCAAGCTTTTTGAAGATTTTCTTTCGTCAGTTTCCCTTTATCAGCAGGGATGGCATTTATTTTGCTTATTCTCTTTATCAGCAGAGATGGCAATCTTTGGATGATTTTCTTTCGTCAGTTTCCCTTTATCAGCAGGGATGGCATTTATTTTGCTAATTCTCTTTATCAGCAGAGATGGCAATCTTCTGAAGATTTTCTTTCGTCGGTTTCCCTTTATCAGCAGGGTTGGCATTTATTTTGCTAATTCTCTTTATCAGCAGAGATGGCAATCTTTTGAAGATTTTCTTTCGTCAGTTTCCCTTTATCAGCAGGAATGGAATTTATTTTGCTAATTCTCTTTATCATCAGAGATGGCAATCTTTTGAAGATTTTCTTTCGTCAGTTTCCCTTTATCAGCAGGGATGGCATTTATTTTGCTAATTCTCTTTATCAGCAGAGACGACAATCTTTGGAAGATTTTCTTTCGTCAGTTTTCCTTTAGCAGCAGGGATGGCATTTATTTTGCCAAATCTCTTTATCAGCAGAGATGGCAAGCTTTTTGAAGATTTTCTTTCGTCAGTTTCCCTTTATCAGCAGGGATGGCATTTATTTTGCTAATTCTCTTTATCAGCAGAGATGACAATCTTTGGAAGATTTTCTTTCGTCAGTTTCCCTTTAGCAGCAGGGATGGCATTTATTTTGCTAATTCTCTTTATCAGCGGAGATGGAAATCTTCTGAAGATTTTCTTTCGTCAGTTTCCCTTTATCAGCAGGGTTGGCATTTATTTTGCTAATTCTCTTTATCAGCAGAGATGGCAATCTTTTGAAGATTTTCTTTCGTCATTTTCCCTTTATCAGCAGGAATGGCATTTATTTTGCTAATTCTCTTTATCAGCAGAGATGGCAATCTTTTGAAGATTTTCTTTCGTCAGTTTCCCTTTATCAGCAGGGATGGCATTTATTTTGCTAGTTCTCTTTATCAGCGGAGATGGCAATATTTTGAAGATTTTCTTTCGCCAGTTTCCCTTTATCAGCAGGGATGGCATTTATTTTGCTAATTCTCTTTATCACCAGAGATGGCAATATTTTGAAGATTTTGTTTCGTCAGTTTCCCTTTATCAGCAGGGATGGCATTTATTTTGCTAATTCTCTTTATCAGCAGAGATGGCAATCTTTTGAAGATTTTCTTTCGCCAGTTTCCCTTTATCAGCAGGGATGGCATTTATTTTGCTAATTCTCTTTATCAGCAGAGACGACAATCTTTGGAAGATTTTCTTTCGTCAGTTTTCCTTTAGCAGCAGGGATGGCATTTATTTTGCTAATTCTCTTTATCAGCAGAGATGGAAATCTTCTGAAGATTTTCTTTCGTCAGTTTCCCTTTATCAGCAGGGTTGGCATTTATTTTGCTAATTCTCTTTATCAGCAGAGATGGCAATCTTTTGAAGATTTTCTTTCGTCATTTTCCCTTTATCAGCAGGAATGGCATTTATTTTGCTAATTCTCTTTATCAGCAGAGATGGCAATCTTTTGAAGATTTTCTTTCGTCAGTTTCCCTTTATCAGCAGGGATGGCATTTATTTTGCTAGTTCTCTTTATCAGCGGAGATGGCAATATTTTGAAGATTTTCTTTCGCCAGTTTCCCTTTATCAGCAGGGATGGCATTTATTTTGCTAATTCTCTTTATCACCAGAGATGGCAATATTTTGAAGATTTTCTTTCGTCAGTTTCCCTTTATCAGCAGGGATGGCATTTATTTTGCTAATTCTCTTTATCAGCAGAGATGGCAATCTTTTGAAGATTTTCTTTCGTCAGTTTCCCTTTACCAGCAGGGATGGCAATTATTTTGCTAATTCTCTTTATCAGCAGAGATGGCAATCTTTTGAAGATTTTCTTTCGTCAGTTTCCCTTTACCAGCAGGGATGGCAATTATTTTGCTAATTCTCTTTATCAGTAGAGATGGCAATCTTTTGAAGATTTTCTTTCGTCAGTTTCCCTTTATCAGCAGGGATGGCATTTATTTTGCTAATTCTCTTTATCAGCAGAGATGACAATCTTTTGAAAATTTTCTTTTGTCAGTTTCCCTTTATCAGCAGGGATGGCATTTATTTTACTAATTCTCTTTATCAGCAGAGATGGCAATCTTTTAAAGATTTTCTTTCGTCAGTTTCCCTTTATCAGCTGGGATGGCATTTATTTTGCTAATTCTCTTTATCAGCAGAGATGGCAATCTTTGGAAGATTTTCTTTCGTCAGTTTCCCTTTATTAGCAGGGATGGCATTTATTTTGCTAATTCTCTTTATCAGCAGAGATGGCAATCTTTGGAAGATTTTCTGTCGTCAGTTTCCCTTTATCAACGGGGATGGCATTTATTTTGATAATTCTCTTTATCAGAAGAGATGGCAATCTTTGGAAGATTTTCTTTCGTCAGTTTCCCTTTATCAGCAGGGATGGCATTTATTTTGCTAAATCTCTTTATCAGCAGAGATGGCAAGCTTTTTGAAGATTTTCTTTCGTCAGTTTCCCTTTATCAGCAGGGATGGCATTTATTTTGCTTATTCTCTTTATCAGCAGAGATGGCAATCTTTGGATGATTTTCTTTCGTCAGTTTCCCTTTATCAGCAGGGATGGCATTTATTTTGCTAATTCTCTTTATCAGCAGAGATGGCAATCTTCTGAAGATTTTCTTTCGTCGGTTTCCCTTTATCAGCAGGGTTGGCATTTATTTTGCTAATTCTCTTTATCAGCAGAGATGGCAATCTTTTGAAGATTTTCTTTCGTCAGTTTCCCTTTATCAGCAGGAATGGAATTTATTTTGCTAATTCTCTTTATCATCAGAGATGGCAATCTTTTGAAGATTTTCTTTCGTCAGTTTCCCTTTATCAGCAGGGATGGCATTTATTTTGCTAATTCTCTTTATCAGCAGAGACGACAATCTTTGGAAGATTTTCTTTCGTCAGTTTTCCTTTAGCAGCAGGGATGGCATTTATTTTGCCAAATCTCTTTATCAGCAGAGATGGCAAGCTTTTTGAAGATTTTCTTTCGTCAGTTTCCCTTTATCAGCAGGGATGGCATTTATTTTGCTAATTCTCTTTATCAGCAGAGATGACAATCTTTGGAAGATTTTCTTTCGTCAGTTTCCCTTTAGCAGCAGGGATGGCATTTATTTTGCTAATTCTCTTTATCAGCGGAGATGGAAATCTTCTGAAGATTTTCTTTCGTCAGTTTCCCTTTATCAGCAGGGTTGGCATTTATTTTGCTAATTCTCTTTATCAGCAGAGATGGCAATCTTTTGAAGATTTTCTTTCGTCATTTTCCCTTTATCAGCAGGAATGGCATTTATTTTGCTAATTCTCTTTATCAGCAGAGATGGCAATCTTTTGAAGATTTTCTTTCGTCAGTTTCCCTTTATCAGCAGGGATGGCATTTATTTTGCTAGTTCTCTTTATCAGCGGAGATGGCAATATTTTGAAGATTTTCTTTCGCCAGTTTCCCTTTATCAGCAGGGATGGCATTTATTTTGCTAATTCTCTTTATCACCAGAGATGGCAATATTTTGAAGATTTTGTTTCGTCAGTTTCCCTTTATCAGCAGGGATGGCATTTATTTTGCTAATTCTCTTTATCAGCAGAGATGGCAATCTTTTGAAGATTTTCTTTCGCCAGTTTCCCTTTATCAGCAGGGATGGCATTTATTTTGCTAATTCTCTTTATCAGCAGAGACGACAATCTTTGGAAGATTTTCTTTCGTCAGTTTTCCTTTAGCAGCAGGGATGGCATTTATTTTGCTAATTCTCTTTATCAGCAGAGATGGAAATCTTCTGAAGATTTTCTTTCGTCAGTTTCCCTTTATCAGCAGGGTTGGCATTTATTTTGCTAATTCTCTTTATCAGCAGAGATGGCAATCTTTTGAAGATTTTCTTTCGTCATTTTCCCTTTATCAGCAGGAATGGCATTTATTTTGCTAATTCTCTTTATCAGCAGAGATGGCAATCTTTTGAAGATTTTCTTTCGTCAGTTTCCCTTTATCAGCAGGGATGGCATTTATTTTGCTAGTTCTCTTTATCAGCGGAGATGGCAATATTTTGAAGATTTTCTTTCGCCAGTTTCCCTTTATCAGCAGGGATGGCATTTATTTTGCTAATTCTCTTTATCACCAGAGATGGCAATATTTTGAAGATTTTCTTTCGTCAGTTTCCCTTTATCAGCAGGGATGGCATTTATTTTGCTAATTCTCTTTATCAGCAGAGATGGCAATCTTTTGAAGATTTTCTTTCGCCAGTTTCCCTTTATCAGCAGGGATGGCATTTATTTTTCTAATTCTCTTTATCAGCAGAGATGGCAATCTTTTGAAGATTTTCTTTCGTCAGTTTCCCTTTACCAGCAGGGATGGCAATTATTTTGCTAATTCTCTTTATCAGTAGAGATGGCAATCTTTTGAAGATTTTCTTTCGTCAGTTTCCCTTTATCAGCAGGGATGGCATTTATTTTGCTAATTCTCTTTATCAGCAGAGATGACAATCTTTTGAAAATTTTCTTTTGTCAGTTTCCCTTTATCAGCAGGGATGGCATTTATTTTACTAATTCTCTTTATCAGCAGAGATGGCAATCTTTTAAAGATTTTCTTTCGTCAGTTTCCCTTTATCAGCTGGGATGGCATTTATTTTGCTAATTCTCTTTATCAGCAGAGATGGCAATCTTTGGAAGATTTTCTTTCGTAAGTTTCTCTTTATTAGCAGGGATGGCATTTATATTGCTAATTCTCTTTATCAGCAGAGATGGCAATCTTTGGAAGATTTTCTGTCGTCAGTTTCCCTTTATCAACGGGGATGGCATTTATTTTGATAATTCTCTTTATCAGAAGAGATGGCAATCTTTGGAAGATTTTCTTTCGTCAGTTTCCCTTTATCAGCAGGGATGGCATTTATTTTGCTAAATCTCTTTATCAGCAGAGATGGCAAGCTTTTTGAAGATTTTCTTTCGTCAGTTTCCCTTTATCAGCAGGGATGGCATTTATTTTGCTTATTCTCTTTATCAGCAGAGATGGCAATCTTTTGAAGATTTTCTTTCGTCAGTTTCCCTTTATCAGCAGGAATGGAATTTATTTTGCTAATTCTCTTTATCATCAGAGATGGCAATCTTTTGAAGATTTTCTTTCGTCAGTTTCCCTTTATCAGCAGGGATGGCATTTATTTTGCTAGTTCTCTTTATCAGCGGAGATGGCAATATTTTGAAGATTTTCTTTCGCCAGTTTCCCTTTATCAGCAGGGATGGCATTTATTTTGCTAATTCTCTTTATCACCAGAGATGGCAATATTTTGAAGATTTTCTTTCGTCAGTTTCCCTTTATCAGCAGGGATGGCATTTATTTTGCTAATTCTCTTTATCAGCAGAGATGGCAATCTTTCGAAGATTTTCTTTCGTCAGTTTCCCTTTATCAGCAGGGATGGTACTTATTTTACTAATTCTCTTTATCAGCAGAGATGGCAAGCTTTTCGAAGGTTTTCTTTTGTCAGTTTCCCTTTATCAGCAGGGATGGCATTTATTTTGCTAATTCTCTTTATCAGCAGACATGGCAATCTTTGGAAGATTTTCTTTTGTCAGTTTCCCTTTATCAGCAGGGATGACATTTATTTTGCTAATTCTCTTTATCACCAGAGATGGCAATATTTTGAAGATTTTCTTTCGTCAGTTTCCCTTTATCAGCAGGGATGGCATTTATTTTGCTAATTCTCTTTATCAGCAGAGATGGCAATCTTTTGAAGATTTTCTTTCGCCAGTTTCCCTTTATCAGCAGGGATGGCATTTATTTTTCTAATTCTCTTTATCAGCAGAGATGGCAATCTTTTGAAGATTTTCTTTCGTCAGTTTCCCTTTATCAGCAGGGATGGCAATTATTTTGCTAATTCTCTTTATCAGTAGAGATGGCAATCTTTTGAAGATTTTCTTTCGTCAGTTTCCCTTTATCAGCAGGGATGGCATTTATTTTGCTAATTCTCTTTATCAGCAGAGATGACAATCTTTTGAAAATTTTCTTTTGTCAGTTTCCCTTTATCAGCAGGGATGGCATTTATTTTACTAATTCTCTTTATCAGCAGAGATGGCAATCTTTTAAAGATTTTCTTTCGTCAGTTTCCCTTTATCAGCTGGGATGGCATTTATTTTGCTAATTCTCTTTATCAGCAGAGATGGCAATCTTTGGAAGATTTTCTTTCGTCAGTTTCCCTTTATTAGCAGGGATGGCATTTATTTTGCTAATTCTCTTTATCAGCAGAGATGGCAATCTTTGGAAGATTTTCTGTCGTCAGTTTCCCTTTATCAACGGGGATGGCATTTATTTTGATAATTCTCTTTATCAGAAGAGATGGCAATCTTTGGAAGATTTTCTTTCGTCAGTTTCCCTTTATCAGCAGGGATGGCATTTATTTTGCTAAATCTCTTTATCAGCAGAGATGGCAAGCTTTTTGAAGATTTTCTTTCGTCAGTTTCCCTTTATCAGCAGGGATGGCATTTATTTTGCTTATTCTCTTTATCAGCAGAGATGGCAATCTTTGGATGATTTTCTTTCGTCAGTTTCCCTTTATCAGCAGGGATGGCATTTATTTTGCTAATTCTCTTTATCAGCAGAGATGGCAATCTTCTGATGATTTTCTTTCGTCGGTTTCCCTTTATCAGCAGGGTTGGGATTTATTTTGCTAATTCTCTTTATCAGCAGAGATGGCAATCTTTTGAAGATTTTCTTTCGTCAGTTTCCCTTTATCAGCAGGAATGGAATTTATTTTGCTAATTCTCTTTATCATCAGAGATGGCAATCTTTTGAAGATTTTCTTTCGTCAGTTTCCCTTTATCAGCAGGGATGGCATTTATTTTGCTAATTCTCTTTATCAGCAGAGACGACAATCTTTGGAAGATTCTCTTTCGTCAGTTTTCCTTTAGCAGCAGGGATGGCATTTATTTTGCCAAATCTCTTTATCAGCAGAGATGGCAAGCTTTTTGAAGATTTTCTTTCGTCAGTTTCCCTTTATCAGCAGGGATGGCATTTATTTTGCTAATTCTCTTTATCAGCAGAGATGACAATCTTTGGAAGATTTTCTTTCGTCAGTTTCCCTTTAGCAGCAGGGATGGCATTTATTTTGCTAATTCTCTTTATCAGCGGAGATGGAAATCTTCTGAAGATTTTCTTTCGTCAGTTTCCCTTTATCAGCAGGGTTGGCATTTATTTTGCTAATTCTCTTTATCAGCAGAGATGGCAATCTTTTGAAGATTTTCTTTCGTCATTTTCCCTTTATCAGCAGGAATGGCATTTATTTTGCTAATTCTCTTTATCAGCAGAGATGGCAATCTTTTGAAGATTTTCTTTCGTCAGTTTCCCTTTATCAGCAGGGATGGCATTTATTTTGCTAGTTCTCTTTATCAGCGGAGATGGCAATATTTTGAAGATTTTCTTTCGCCAGTTTCCCTTTATCAGCAGGGATGGCATTTATTTTGCTAATTCTCTTTATCACCAGAGATGGCAATATTTTGAAGATTTTGTTTCGTCAGTTTCCCTTTATCAGCAGGGATGGCATTTATTTTGCTAATTCTCTTTATCAGCAGAGATGGCAATCTTTTGAAGATTTTCTTTCGCCAGTTTCCCTTTATCAGCAGGGATGGCATTTATTTTGCTAATTCTCTTTATCAGCAGAGACGACAATCTTTGGAAGATTTTCTTTCGTCAGTTTTCCTTTAGCAGCAGGGATGGCATTTATTTTGCTAATTCTCTTTATCAGCAGAGATGGAAATCTTCTGAAGATTTTCTTTCGTCAGTTTCCCTTTATCAGCAGGGTTGGCATTTATTTTGCTAATTCTCTTTATCAGCAGAGATGGCAATCTTTTGAAGATTTTCTTTCGTCATTTTCCCTTTATCAGCAGGAATGGCATTTATTTTGCTAATTCTCTTTATCAGCAGAGATGGCAATCTTTTGAAGATTTTCTTTCGTCAGTTTCCCTTTATCAGCAGGGATGGCATTTATTTTGCTAGTTCTCTTTATCAGCGGAGATGGCAATATTTTGAAGATTTTCTTTCGCCAGTTTCCCTTTATCAGCAGGGATGGCATTTATTTTGCTAATTCTCTTTATCACCAGAGATGGCAATATTTTGAAGATTTTCTTTAGTCAGTTTCCCTTTATCAGCAGGGATGGCATTTATTTTGCTAATTCTCTTTATCAGCAGAGATGGCAATCTTTTGAAGATTTTCTTTCGCCAGTTTCCCTTTATCAGCAGGGATGGCATTTATTTTTCTAATTCTCTTTATCAGCAGAGATGGCAATCTTTTGAAGATTTTCTTTCGTCAGTTTCCCTTTACCAGCAGGGATGGCATTTATTTTGCTAATTCTCTTTATCAGCAGAGATGGCAATCTTTTGAAGATTTTCTTTCGCCAGTTTCCCTTTATCAGCAGGGATGGCATTTATTTTTCTAATTCTCTTTATCAGCAGAGATGGCAATCTTTTGAAGATTTTCTTTCGTCAGTTTCCCTTTATCAGCAGGGATGGCAATTATTTTGCTAATTCTCTTTATCAGTAGAGATGGCAATCTTTTGAAGATTTTCTTTCGTCAGTTTCCCTTTATCAGCAGGGATGGCATTTATTTTGCTAATTCTCTTTATCAGCAGAGATGACAATCTTTTGAAAATTTTCTTTTGTCAGTTTCCCTTTATCAGCAGGGATGGCATTTATTTTACTAATTCTCTTTATCAGCAGAGATGGCAATCTTTTAAAGATTTTCTTTCGTCAGTTTCCCTTTATCAGCTGGGATGGCATTTATTTTGCTAATTCTCTTTATCAGCAGAGATGGCAATCTTTGGAAGATTTTCTTTCGTCAGTTTCCCTTTATTAGCAGGGATGGCATTTATTTTGCTAATTCTCTTTATCAGCAGAGATGGCAATCTTTGGAAGATTTTCTGTCGTCAGTTTCCCTTTATCAACGGGGATGGCATTTATTTTGATAATTCTCTTTATCAGAAGAGATGGCAATCTTTGGAAGATTTTCTTTCGTCAGTTTCCCTTTATCAGCAGGGATGGCATTTATTTTGCTAAATCTCTTTATCAGCAGAGATGGCAAGCTTTTTGAAGATTTTCTTTCGTCAGTTTCCCTTTATCAGCAGGGATGGCATTTATTTTGCTTATTCTCTTTATCAGCAGAGATGGCAATCTTTGGATGATTTTCTTTCGTCAGTTTCCCTTTATCAGCAGGGATGGCATTTATTTTGCTAATTCTCTTTATCAGCAGAGATGGCAATCTTCTGATGATTTTCTTTCGTCGGTTTCCCTTTATCAGCAGGGTTGGCATTTATTTTGCTAATTCTCTTTATCAGCAGAGATGGCAATCTTTTGAAGATTTTCTTTCGTCAGTTTCCCTTTATCAGCAGGAATGGAATTTATTTTGCTAATTCTCTTTATCATCAGAGATGGCAATCTTTTGAAGATTTTCTTTCGTCAGTTTCCCTTTATCAGCAGGGATGGCATTTATTTTGCTAATTCTCTTTATCAGCAGAGACGACAATCTTTGGAAGATTTTCTTTCGTCAGTTTTCCTTTAGCAGCAGGGATGGCATTTATTTTGCCAAATCTCTTTATCAGCAGAGATGGCAAGCTTTTTGAAGATTTTCTTTCGTCAGTTTCCCTTTATCAGCAGGGATGGCATTTATTTTGCTAATTCTCTTTATCAGCAGAGATGACAATCTTTGGAAGATTTTCTTTCGTCAGTTTCCCTTTAGCAGCAGGGATGGCATTTATTTTGCTAATTCTCTTTATCAGCGGAGATGGAAATCTTCTGAAGATTTTCTTTCGTCAGTTTCCCTTTATCAGCAGGGTTGGCATTTATTTTGCTAATTCTCTTTATCAGCAGAGATGGCAATCTTTTGAAGATTTTCTTTCGTCATTTTCCCTTTATCAGCAGGAATGGCATTTATTTTGCTAATTCTCTTTATCAGCAGAGATGGCAATCTTTTGAAGATTTTCTTTCGTCAGTTTCCCTTTATCAGCAGGGATGGCATTTATTTTGCTAGTTCTCTTTATCAGCGGAGATGGCAATATTTTGAAGATTTTCTTTCGCCAGTTTCCCTTTATCAGCAGGGATGGCATTTATTTTGCTAATTCTCTTTATCACCAGAGATGGCAATATTTTGAAGATTTTGTTTCGTCAGTTTCCCTTTATCAGCAGGGATGGCATTTATTTTGCTAATTCTCTTTATCAGCAGAGATGGCAATCTTTTGAAGATTTTCTTTCGCCAGTTTCCCTTTATCAGCAGGGATGGCATTTATTTTGCTAATTCTCTTTATCAGCAGAGACGACAATCTTTGGAAGATTTTCTTTCGTCAGTTTTCCTTTAGCAGCAGGGATGGCATTTATTTTGCTAATTCTCTTTATCAGCAGAGATGGAAATCTTCTGAAGATTTTCTTTCGTCAGTTTCCCTTTATCAGCAGGGTTGGCATTTATTTTGCTAATTCTCTTTATCAGCAGAGATGGCAATCTTTTGAAGATTTTCTTTCGTCATTTTCCCTTTATCAGCAGGAATGGCATTTATTTTGCTAATTCTCTTTATCAGCAGAGATGGCAATCTTTTGAAGATTTTCTTTCGTCAGTTTCCCTTTATCAGCAGGGATGGCATTTATTTTGCTAGTTCTCTTTATCAGCGGAGATGGCAATATTTTGAAGATTTTCTTTCGCCAGTTTCCCTTTATCAGCAGGGATGGCATTTATTTTGCTAATTCTCTTTATCACCAGAGATGGCAATATTTTGAAGATTTTCTTTCGTCAGTTTCCCTTTATCAGCAGGGATGGCATTTATTTTGCTAATTCTCTTTATCAGCAGAGATGGCAATCTTTTGAAGATTTTCTTTCGCCAGTTTCCCTTTATCAGCAGGGATGGCATTTATTTTTCTAATTCTCTTTATCAGCAGAGATGGCAATCTTTTGAAGATTTTCTTTCGTCAGTTTCCCTTTACCAGCAGGGATGGCAATTATTTTGCTAATTCTCTTTATCAGTAGAGATGGCAATCTTTTGAAGATTTTCTTTCGTCAGTTTCCCTTTATCAGCAGGGATGGCATTTATTTTGCTAATTCTCTTTATCAGCAAAGATGACAATCTTTTGAAAATTTTCTTTTGTCAGTTTCCCTTTATCAGCAGGGATGGCATTTATTTTACTAATTCTCTTTATCAGCAGAGATGGCAATCTTTTAAAGATTTTCTTTCGTCAGTTTCCCTTTATCAGCTGGGATGGCATTTATTTTGCTAATTCTCTTTATCAGCAGAGATGGCAATCTTTGGAAGATTTTCTTTCGTCAGTTTCCCTTTATTAGCAGGGATGGCATTTATTTTGCTAATTCTCTTTATCAGCAGAGATGGCAATCTTTGGAAGATTTTCTGTCGTCAGTTTCCCTTTATCAACGGGGATGGCATTTATTTTGATAATTCTCTTTATCAGAAGAGATGGCAATCTTTGGAAGATTTTCTTTCGTCAGTTTCCCTTTATCAGCAGGGATGGCATTTATTTTGCTAAATCTCTTTATCAGCAGAGATGGCAAGCTTTTTGAAGATTTTCTTTCGTCAGTTTCCCTTTATCAGCAGGGATGGCATTTATTTTGCTTATTCTCTTTATCAGCAGAGATGGCAATCTTTTGAAGATTTTCTTTCGTCAGTTTCCCTTTATCAGCAGGAATGGAATTTATTTTGCTAATTCTCTTTATCATCAGAGATGGCAATCTTTTGAAGATTTTCTTTCGTCAGTTTCCCTTTATCAGCAGGGTTGGCATTTATTTTGCTAATTCTCTTTATCAGCAGAGATGGCAATCTTTTGAAGATTTTCTTTCGTCATTTTCCCTTTATCAGCAGGAATGGCATTTATTTTGCTAATTCTCTTTATCAGCAGAGATGGCAATCTTTTGAAGATTTTCTTTCGTCAGTTTCCCTTTATCAGCAGGGATGGCATTTATTTTGCTAGTTCTCTTTATCAGCGGAGATGGCAATATTTTGAAGATTTTCTTTCGCCAGTTTCCCTTTATCAGCAGGGATGGCATTTATTTTGCTAATTCTCTTTATCACCAGAGATGGCAATATTTTGAAGATTTTCTTTCGTCAGTTTCCCTTTATCAGCAGGGATGGCATTTATTTTGCTAATTCTCTTTATCAGCAGAGATGGCAATCTTTTGAAGATTTTCTTTCGCCAGTTTCCCTTTATCAGCAGGGATGGCATTTATTTTTCTAATTCTCTTTATCAGCAGAGATGGCAATCTTTTGAAGATTTTCTTTCGTCAGTTTCCCTTTACCAGCAGGGATGGCAATTATTTTGCTAATTCTCTTTATCAGTAGAGATGGCAATCTTTTGAAGATTTTCTTTCGTCAGTTTCCCTTTATCAGCAGGGATGGCATTTATTTTGCTAATTCTCTTTATCAGCAGAGATGACAATCTTTTGAAAATTTTCTTTTGTCAGTTTCCCTTTATCAGCAGGGATGGCATTTATTTTACTAATTCTCTTTATCAGCAGAGATGGCAATCTTTTAAAGATTTTCTTTCGTCAGTTTCCCTTTATCAGCTGGGATGGCATTTATTTTGCTAATTCTCTTTATCAGCAGAGATGGCAATCTTTGGAAGATTTTCTTTCGTCAGTTTCCCTTTATTAGCAGGGATGGCATTTATTTTGCTAATTCTCTTTATCAGCAGAGATGGCAATCTTTGGAAGATTTTCTGTCGTCAGTTTCCCTTTATCAACGGGGATGGCATCTATTTTGATAATTCTCTTTATCAGAAGAGATGGCAATCTTTGGAAGATTTTCTTTCGTCAGTTTCCCTTTATCAGCAGGGATGGCATTTATTTTGCTAAATCTCTTTATCAGCAGAGATGGCAAGCTTTTTGAAGATTTTCTTTCGTCAGTTTCCCTTTATCAGCAGGGATGGCATTTATTTTGCTTATTCTCTTTATCAGCAGAGATGGCAATCTTTTGAAGATTTTCTTTCGTCAGTTTCCCTTTATCAGCAGGAATGGAATTTATTTTGCTAATTCTCTTTATCATCAGAGATGGCAATCTTTTGAAGATTTTCTTTCGTCAGTTTCCCTTTATCAGCAGGGATGGCATTTATTTTGCTAAATCTCTTTATCAGCAGAGATGGCAAGCTTTTTGAAGATTTTCTTTCGTCAGTTTCCCTTTATCAGCAGGGATGGCATTTATTTTGCTTATTCTCTTTATCAGCAGAGATGGCAATCTTTTGAAGATTTTCTTTCGTCAGTTTCCCTTTATCAGCAGGGATGGCATTTATTTTGCTAGTTCTCTTTATCAGCGGAGATGGCAATATTTTGAAGATTTTCTTTCGCCAGTTTCCCTTTATCAGCAGGGATGGCATTTATTTTGCTAATTCTCTTTATCACCAGAGATGGCAATATTTTGAAGATTTTGTTTCGTCAGTTTCCCTTTATCAGCAGGGATGGCATTTATTTTGCTAATTCTCTTTATCAGCAGAGATGGCAATCTTTTGAAGATTTTCTTTCGCCAGTTTCCCTTTATCAGCAGGGATGGCATTTATTTTGCTAATTCTCTTTATCAGCAGAGACGACAATCTTTGGAAGATTTTCTTTCGTCAGTTTTCCTTTAGCAGCAGGGATGGCATTTATTTTGCTAATTCTCTTTATCAGCAGAGATGGAAATCTTCTGAAGATTTTCTTTCGTCAGTTTCCCTTTATCAGCAGGGTTGGCATTTATTTTGCTAATTCTCTTTATCAGCAGAGATGGCAATCTTTTGAAGATTTTCTTTCGTCATTTTCCCTTTATCAGCAGGAATGGCATTTATTTTGCTAATTCTCTTTATCAGCAGAGATGGCAATCTTTTGAAGATTTTCTTTCGTCAGTTTCCCTTTATCAGCAGGGATGGCATTTATTTTGCTAGTTCTCTTTATCAGCGGAGATGGCAATATTTTGAAGATTTTCTTTCGCCAGTTTCCCTTTATCAGCAGGGATGGCATTTATTTTGCTAATTCTCTTTATCACCAGAGATGGCAATATTTTGAAGATTTTCTTTCGTCAGTTTCCCTTTATCAGCAGGGATGGCATTTATTTTGCTAATTCTCTTTATCAGCAGAGATGGCAATCTTTTGAAGATTTTCTTTCGCCAGTTTCCCTTTATCAGCAGGGATGGCATTTATTTTTCTAATTCTCTTTATCAGCAGAGATGGCAATCTTTTGAAGATTTTCTTTCGTCAGTTTCCCTTTACCAGCAGGGATGGCAATTATTTTGCTAATTCTCTTTATCAGTAGAGATGGCAATCTTTTGAAGATTTTCTTTCGTCAGTTTCCCTTTATTAGCAGGGATGGCATTTATTTTGCTAATTCTCTTTATCAGCAGAGATGGCAATCTTTGGAAGATTTTCTGTCGTCAGTTTCCCTTTATCAACGGGGATGGCATTTATTTTGATAATTCTCTTTATCAGAAGAGATGGCAATCTTTGGAAGATTTTCTTTCGTCAGTTTCCCTTTATCAGCAGGGATGGCATTTATTTTGCTAAATCTCTTTATCAGCAGAGATGGCAAGCTTTTTGAAGATTTTCTTTCGTCAGTTTCCCTTTATCAGCAGGGATGGCATTTATTTTGCTTATTCTCTTTATCAGCAGAGATGGCAATCTTTTGAAGATTTTCTTTCGTCAGTTTCCCTTTATCAGCAGGAATGGAATTTATTTTGCTAATTCTCTTTATCATCAGAGATGGCAATCTTTTGAAGATTTTCTTTCGTCAGTTTCCCTTTATCAGCAGGGATGGCATTTATTTTGCTAAATCTCTTTATCAGCAGAGATGGCAAGCTTTTTGAAGATTTTCTTTCGTCAGTTTCCCTTTATCAGCAGGGATGGCATTTATTTTGCTTATTCTCTTTATCAGCAGAGATGGCAATCTTTTGAAGATTTTCTTTCGTCAGTTTCCCTTTATCAGCAGGGATGGCATTTATTTTGCTAGTTCTCTTTATCAGCGGAGATGGCAATATTTTGAAGATTTTCTTTCGCCAGTTTCCCTTTATCAGCAGGGATGGCATTTATTTTGCTAATTCTCTTTATCACCAGAGATGGCAATATTTTGAAGATTTTGTTTCGTCAGTTTCCCTTTATCAGCAGGGATGGCATTTATTTTGCTAATTCTCTTTATCAGCAGAGATGGCAATCTTTTGAAGATTTTCTTTCGCCAGTTTCCCTTTATCAGCAGGGATGGCATTTATTTTGCTAATTCTCTTTATCAGCAGAGACGACAATCTTTGGAAGATTTTCTTTCGTCAGTTTTCCTTTAGCAGCAGGGATGGCATTTATTTTGCTAATTCTCTTTATCAGCAGAGATGGAAATCTTCTGAAGATTTTCTTTCGTCAGTTTCCCTTTATCAGCAGGGTTGGCATTTATTTTGCTAATTCTCTTTATCAGCAGAGATGGCAATCTTTTGAAGATTTTCTTTCGTCATTTTCCCTTTATCAGCAGGAATGGCATTTATTTTGCTAATTCTCTTTATCAGCAGAGATGGCAATCTTTTGAAGATTTTCTTTCGTCAGTTTCCCTTTATCAGCAGGGATGGCATTTATTTTGCTAGTTCTCTTTATCAGCGGAGATGGCAATATTTTCAAGATTTTCTTTCGCCAGTTTCCCTTTATCAGCAGGGATGGCATTTATTTTGCTAATTCTCTTTATCACCAGAGATGGCAATATTTTGAAGATTTTCTTTCGTCAGTTTCCCTTTATCAGCAGGGATGGCATTTATTTTGCTAATTCTCTTTATCAGCAGAGATGGCAATCTTTTGAAGATTTTCTTTCGCCAGTTTCCCTTTATCAGCAGGGATGGCATTTATTTTTCTAATTCTCTTTATCAGCAGAGATGGCAATCTTTTGAAGATTTTCTTTCGTCAGTTTCCCTTTACCAGCAGGGATGGCAATTATTTTGCTAATTCTCTTTATCAGTAGAGATGGCAATCTTTTGAAGATTTTCTTTCGTCAGTTTCCCTTTATCAGCAGGGATGGCATTTATTTTGCTAATTCTCTTTATCAGCAGAGATGACAATCTTTTGAAAATTTTCTTTTGTCAGTTTCCCTTTATCAGCAGGGATGGCATTTATTTTACTAATTCTCTTTATCAGCAGAGATGGCAATCTTTTAAAGATTTTCTTTCGTCAGTTTCCCTTTATCAGCTGGGATGGCATTTATTTTGCTAATTCTCTTTATCAGCAGAGATGGCAATCTTTGGAAGATTTTCTTTCGTCAGTTTCCCTTTATTAGCAGGGATGGCATTTATTTTGCTAATTCTCTTTATCAGCAGAGATGGCAATCTTTGGAAGATTTTCTGTCGTCAGTTTCCCTTTATCAACGGGGATGGCATTTATTTTGATAATTCTCTTTATCAGAAGAGATGGCAATCTTTGGAAGATTTTCTTTCGTCAGTTTTCCTTTATCAGCAGGGATGGCATTTATTTTGCTAATTCTCTTTATCAGCAGAGATGGCAATCTTCTGAAGATTTTCTTTCGTCGGTTTCCCTTTATCAACAGGGTTGGCATTTATTTTGCTAATTCTCTTTATCAGCAGAGATGGCAATCTTTTGAAGATTTTCTTTCGTCAGTTTCCCTTTATCAGCAGGAATGGAATTTATTTTGCTAATTCTCTTTATCATCAGAGATGGCAATCTTTTGAAGATTTTCTTTCGTCAGTTTCCCTTTATCAGCAGGGATGGCATTTATTTTGCTAATTCTCTTTATCAGCAGAGACGACAATCTTTGGAAGATTTTCTTTCGTCAGTTTTCCTTTAGCAGCAGGGATGGCATTTATTTTGCCAAATCTCTTTATCAGCAGAGATGGCAAGCTTTTTGAAGATTTTCTTTCGTCAGTTTCCCTTTATCAGCAGGGATGGCATTTATTTTGCTAATTCTCTTTATCAGCAGAGATGACAATCTTTGGAAGATTTTCTTTCGTCAGTTTCCCTTTAGCAGCAGGGATGGCATTTATTTTGCTAATTCTCTTTATCAGCAGAGATGGAAATCTTCTGAAGATTTTCTTTCGTCAGTTTCCCTTTATCAGCAGGGTTGGCATTTATTTTGCTAATTCTCTTTATCAGCAGAGATGGCAATCTTTTGAAGATTTTCTTTCGTCAGTTTCCCTTTATCAGCAGGGATGGCATTTATTTTGCTAGTTCTCTTTATCAGCGGAGATGGCAATATTTTGAAGATTTTCTTTCGCCAGTTTCCCTTTATCAGCAGGGATGGCATTTATTTTGCTAATTCTCTTTATCAGCAGAGATGGCAATCTTTTGAAGATTTTCTTTCGTCAGTTTCCCTTTATCAGCAGGGATGGCATTTATTTTGCTAATTTTCTTTATCAGAAGAGATTGAAATCTTTTGAAGATTTTCTTTCGTCAGTTTCCCTTTATCAGCAGGGATGGCACTTATTTTACTAATTCTCTTTATCAGCAGAGATGGTAAGCTTTTCGAAGATTTTCTTTTGTCAGTTTCCCTTTATCAGCAGGGATGGCATTTATTTTGCTAATTCTCTTTATCAGCAGAGATGGCAATCTTTGGAAGATTTTCTTTCGTCAGTTTCCCATTATCAGCAGGGATGACATTTATTTTGCTAATTCTCTTTATCACCAGAGATGGCAATCTTTTGAAGATTGTCTTTCGTCAGTTTCCCTTTATCAGCAGGGTTGGCATTTATTTTGCTAATTCTCTTTATCAGCAGAGATGGCAATCTTTTGAAGATTTTCTTTCGTCATTTTCCCTTTATCACCAGGAATTGCATTTATTTTGCTAATTCTCTTTATCAGCAGAGATGGCAATCTTTTGAAGATTTTCTTTCGTCAGTTTCCCTTTATCAGCAGGGATGGCATTTATTTTGCTAATTCTCTTTATCAGCGGAGATGGCAATATTTTGAAGATTTTCTTTCGCCAGTTTCCCTTTATCAGCAGGGATGGCATTTATTTTGCTAATTCTCTTTATCAGCAGAGATGGCAATCTTTTGAAGATTTTCTTTCGTCAGTTTCCCTTTATCAGCAGGGATGGCATTTATTTTGCTAATTTTCTTTATCAGAAGAGATTGAAATCTTTGGAAGATTTTCTTTCGTCAGTTTCCCTTTATCAGCAGGGATGGCACTTATTTTACTAATTCTCTTTATCAGCAGAGATGGCAAGCTTTTCGAAGATTTTCTTTTGTCAGTTTCCCTTTATCAGCAGGGATGGTATTTATTTTGCTAATTCTCTTTATCAGCAGAGATGGCAATCTTTGGAATATTTTCTTTCGTCAGTTTCCCTTTATCAGCAGGGATGGCACTTATTTTACTAATTCTCTTTATCAGCAGAGATGACAATCTTTGGAAGATTTTCTTTCGTCAGTTTCCCTTTAGCAGCACGGATGGCATTTATTTTGCTAATTCTCTTTATCAGCAGAGATGGAAATCTTCTGAAGATTTTCTTTCGTCAGTTTCCCTTTATCAGCAGGGTTGGCATTTATTTTGCTAATTCTCTTTATCAGCAGAGATGGCAATCTTTTGAAGATTTTCTTTCGTCATTTTCCCTTTATCAGCAGGAATGGCATTTATTTTGCTAATTCTCTTTATCAGCAGAGATGGCAATCTTTTGAAGATTTTCTTTCGTCAGTTTCCCTTTATCAGCAGGGATGGCATTTATTTTGCTAGTTCTCTTTATCAGCGGAGATGGCAATATTTTGAAGATTTTCTTTCGCCAGTTTCCCTTTATCAGCAGGGATGGCATTTATTTTGCTAATTCTCTTTATCAGCAGAGATGGCAATCTTTTGAAGATTTTCTTTCGTCAGTTTCCCTTTATCAGCAGGGATGGCATTTATTTTGCTAATTTTCTTTATCAGAAGAGATTGAAATCTTTGGAAGATTTTCTTTCGTCAGTTTCCCTTTATCAGCAGGGATGGCACTTATTTTACTAATTCTCTTTATCAGCAGAGATGACAATCTTTGGAAGATTTTCTTTCGTCAGTTTCCCTTTATCAGCAGGGTTGGCATTTATTTTGCTAATTCTCTTTATCAGTAGAGATGGCAATCTTTTGAAGATTTTCTTTCGTCATTTTCCCTTTATCAGCAGGAATGGCATTTATTTTGCTAATTCTCTTTATCAGCAGAGATGGCAATCTTTTGAAGATTTTCTTTCGTCAGTTTCCCTTTATCAGCAGGGATGGCATTTATTTTGCTAATTCTCTTTATCAGCGGAGATGGCAATATTTTGAAGATTTTCTTTCGCCAGTTTCCCTTTATCAGCAGGGATGGCATTTATTTTGCTAATTCTCTTTATCAGCAGAGATGGCAATCTTTTGAAGATTTTCTTTCGTCAGTTTCCCTTTATCAGCAGGGATGGCATTTATTTTGCTAATTTTCTTTATCAGAAGAGATTGAAATCTTTGGAAGATTTTCTTTCGTCAGTTTCCCTTTATCAGCAGGGATGGCACTTATTTTGCTAATTCTCTTTATCAGCAGAGATGGCAATCTTTTGAAGATTTTCTTTCGTCATTTTCCCTTTATCACCAGGAATTGCATTTATTTTGCTAATTCTCTTTATCAGCGGAGATGGCAATATTTTGAAGATTTTCTTTCGCCAGTTTCCCTTTATCAGCAGGGATGGCATTTATTTTGCTAATTCTCTTTATCAGCGGAGATGGCAATATTTTGAAGATTTTCTTTCGCCAGTTTCCCTTTATCAGCAGGGATGGCATTTATTTTGCTAATTCTCTTTATCAGCAGAGATGGCAATCTTTTAAAGATTTTCTTTCGTCAGTTTCCCTTTATCAGCAGGGATGGCATTTATTTTGCTAATTTTCTTTATCAGAAGAGATTGAAATCTTTGGAAGATTTTCTTTCGTCAGTTTCCCTTTATCAGCAGGGTTGGCATTTATTTTGCTAATTCTGTTTATCAGCAGAGATGGCAATCTTTTGAAGATTTTCTTTCGTCATTTTCCCTTTATCACCAGGAATTGCATTTATTTTGCTAATTCTCTTTATCAGCAGAGATGGCAATCTTTTGAAGATTTTCTTTCGTCAGTTTCCCTTTATCAGCAGGGATGGCATTTATTTTGCTAATTCTCTTTATCAGCGGAGATGGCAATATTTTGAAGATTTTCTTTCGCCAGTTTCCCTTTATCAGCAGGGATGGCATTTATTTTGCTAATTCTCTTTATCAGCAGAGATGGCAATCTTTTGAAGATTTTCTTTCGTCAGTTTCCCTTTATCAGCAGGGATGGCATTTATTTTGCTAATTTTCTTTATCAGAAGAGATTGAAATCTTTGGAAGATTTTCTTTCGTCAGTTTCCCTTTATCAGCAGGGATGGCACTTATTTTACTAATTCTCTTTATCAGCAGAGATGGCAAGCTTTTCGAAGATTTTCTTTTGTCAGTTTCCCTTTATCAGCAGGGATGGTATTTATTTTGCTAATTCTCTTTATTAGCAGAGATGGCAATCTTTGGAATATTTTCTTTCGTCAGTTTCCCTTTATCAGCAGGGATGGCACTTATTTTACTAATTCTCTTTATCAGCAGAGATGACAATCTTTGGAAGATTTTCTTTCGTCAGTTTCCCTTTAGCAGCACGGATGGCATTTATTTTGCTAATTCTCTTTATCAGCAGAGATGGAAATCTTCTGAAGATTTTCTTTCGTCAGTTTCCCTTTATCAGCAGGGTTGGCATTTATTTTGCTAATTCTCTTTATCAGCAGAGATGGCAATCTTTTGAAGATTTTCTTTCGTCATTTTCCCTTTATCAGCAGGAATGGCATTTATTTTGCTAATTCTCTTTATCAGCAGAGATGGCAATCTTTTGAAGATTTTCTTTCGTCAGTTTCCCTTTATCAGCAGGGATGGCATTTATTTTGCTAGTTCTCTTTATCAGCGGAGATGGCAATATTTTGAAGATTTTCTTTCGCCAGTTTCCCTTTATCAGCAGGGATGGCATTTATTTTGCTAATTCTCTTTATCAGCAGAGATGGCAATCTTTTGAAGATTTTCTTTCGTCAGTTTCCCTTTATCAGCAGGGATGGCATTTATTTTGCTAATTTTCTTTATCAGAAGAGATTGAAATCTTTGGAAGATTTTCTTTCGTCAGTTTCCCTTTATCAGCAGGGATGGCACTTATTTTACTAATTCTCTTTATCAGCAGAGATGACAATCTTTGGAAGATTTTCTTTCGTCAGTTTCCCTTTATCAGCAGGGTTGGCATTTATTTTGCTAATTCTCTTTATCAGTAGAGATGGCAATCTTTTGAAGATTTTCTTTCGTCATTTTCCCTTTATCAGCAGGAATGGCATTTATTTTGCTAATTCTCTTTATCAGCAGAGATGGCAATCTTTTGAAGATTTTCTTTCGTCAGTTTCCCTTTATCAGCAGGGATGGCATTTATTTTGCTAATTCTCTTTATCAGCGGAGATGGCAATATTTTGAAGATTTTCTTTCGCCAGTTTCCCTTTATCAGCAGGGATGGCATTTATTTTGCTAATTCTCTTTATCAGCAGAGATGGCAATCTTTTGAAGATTTTCTTTCGTCAGTTTCCCTTTATCAGCAGGGATGGCATTTATTTTGCTAATTTTCTTTATCAGAAGAGATTGAAATCTTTGGAAGATTTTCTTTCGTCAGTTTCCCTTTATCAGCAGGGATGGCACTTATTTTACTAATTCTCTTTATCAGCAGAGATGACAATCTTTGGAAGATTTTCTTTCGTCAGTTTCCCTTTATCAGCAGGGTTGGCATTTATTTTGCTAATTCTCTTTATCAGTAGAGATGGCAATCTTTTGAAGATTTTCTTTCGTCATTTTCCCTTTATCAGCAGGAATGGCATTTATTTTGCTAATTCTCTTTATCAGCAGAGATGGCAATCTTTTGAAGATTTTCTTTCGTCAGTTTCCCTTTATCAGCAGGGATGGCATTTATTTTGCTAATTCTCTTTATCAGCGGAGATGGCAATATTTTGAAGATTTTCTTTCGCCAGTTTCCCTTTATCAGCAGGGATGGCATTTATTTTGCTAATTCTCTTTATCAGTAGAGATGGCAATCTTTGGAAGATTTTCTTTCGTCAGTTTTCCTTTAGCAGCAGGGATGGCATTTATTTTGCTAATTCTCTTTATCAGCAGAGATGGCAATCTTTGGAAGATTTTCTTTCGTCAGTTTCCCTTTATCAGCAGGGACGGCATTTATTTTGCTAATTCTCTTTATCAGCAGAGATGGCAATCTTTTGAAGATTTTCTTTCGCCAGTTTCCCTTTATCAGCAGGGATGCCATTTATTTTTCTAATTCTCTTTATCAGCAGAGATGGCAATCTTTTGAAGATTTTCTTTCGTCAGTTTCCCTTTATCAGCAGGGATGGCATTTATTTTGCTAATTCTCTTTATCAGCAGAGATGGCAATCTTTTGAAGATTTTCTTTCGTCAGTTTTCCTTTAGCAGCAGGGATGGCATTTATTTTGCTAATTCTCTTTATCAGCAGAGATGGCAATCTTTTGAAGATTTTCTTTCGTCAGTTTCCCTTTATCAGCAGTGATGGCATTTATTTTGCTAATTCTCTTTATCAGCAGAGCTGGCAATCTTTGGAAGATTTTCTTTCGTCAGTTTCCCTTTAGCAGCAGGGATAGCATTTATTTTGCTAATTCTCTTTATCAGTAGAGATGGCAATCTTTTGAAGATTTTCTTTCGTCAGTTTCCCTTTATCAGCAGGGATGGCATTTATTTTTCTAATTCTCTTTATCAGCAGAGATGGCAATCTTTGGAAGATTTTCTTTTGTCAGTTTCCCTTTAGCAGCAGGGAAGGCATTTATTTTGCTAATTCTCTTTATCAGTAGAGATGCCAATCTTTTGAAGATTTTCTTTCGTCTGTTTCCCTTTATCAGCAGGGATGGCATTTATTTTACTAATTCTCTTTATCAGCAGAGATGACAATCTTTTGAAAATTTTCTTTTGTCAGTTTCCCTTTATCAGCAGGGATGGCATTTATTTTACTAATTCTCTTTATCAGCAGAGATGGCAATCTTTTAAAGATTTTCTTTCGTTAGTTTCCCTTTATCAGCAGGGATGGCATTTATTTTGCTAATTCTCTTTATCAGCAGAGATGACAATCTTTTGAAGATTTTCTTTTGTCAGTTTCCCTTTAGCAGCAGGGATGGCATTTATTTTGCTAATTCTCTTTATCAGCAGAGATGGCAATCTTTTGAAGATTTTCTTTCGTCAGTTTCCCTTTATCAGTAGTGATGGCATTTATTTTGCTAATTCTCTTTATAAGCAGAGCTGGCAATCTATGGAAGATTTTCTTTCGTCAGTTTCCCTTTAGCAGCAGGGATAGCATTTATTTTACTAATTCTCTTTATCAGCAGAGATGGCAATCTTTTAAAGATTTTCTTTCATCAGTTTCCCTTTATCAGCAGGGATGGCATTTATTTTGCTAATTCTCTTTATCAGCAGAGATGGCAATCTTTGGAAGATTTTCTTTCGTCAGTTTCCCTTTATCAGCAGGGATGGCATTTATTTTGCTAATTCTCTTTATCAGCAGATATGGCAATCTTTGGAAGATTTTCTTTCGTCAGTTTTCCTTTAGCAGCAGGGATGGCATTTATTTTGCTAATTCTCTTTATCAGCAGAGATGGCAATCTTTTGAAGATTTTCTTTCGTCAGTTTCCCTTTATCAGCAGTGATGGCATTTATTTTGCTAATTCTCTTTATCAGCAGAGCTGGCAATCTTTGGAAGATTTTCTTTCGTCAGTTTCCCTTTAGCAGCAGGGATAGCATTTATTTTGCTAATTCTCTTTATCACCAGAGATGGCAATCTTTTGAAGATTATCTTTCGTCAGTTTCCCTTTATCAGCAGGGATGGCATTTATTTTGCTAATTCTCTTTATCAGCAAAGATGGCAATCTTCTGAAGATTTTCTTTCGTCAGTTTCCTTTTATCAGCAGGGTTGGCATTTATTTTGCTAATTCTCTTTATCAGCAGAGATGGCAATCTTTTGAAGATTTTCTTTCGTCAGTTTCCCTTTATCAGCAGGAATGGCATTTATTTTGCTAATTCTCTTTATCATCAGAGATGGCAATCTTTTGAAGATTTTCTTTCGTCAGTTTCCCTTTATTAGCAGGGATGGCATTTATTTTGCTAATTCTCTTTATCAGCAGAGACGGCAATCTTTGGAAGATTTTCTTTCGTCAGTTTTCCATTAGCAGCAGGGATGGCATTTATTTTGCTAAATCTCTTTATTAGCAGAGATGGCAAGCTTTTTGAAGATTTTCTTTCGTCAGTTTGCCTTTATCAGCAGGGATGTCATTTATTTTCCTAATTCTCTTTATCAGCCGAGATGACAATCTTTGGAAGATTTTCTTTCGTCAGTTTCCCTTTAGCAGCAGGGATGGCATTTATTTTGCTAATTCTCTTTATCAGCAGAGATGGAAATCTTCTGAAGATTTTCTTTCGTCAGTTTCCCTTTATCAGCAGGGCTGGCATTTATTTTGCTAATTCTCTTTATCAGCAGAGATGGCAATCTTTTGAAGATTTTCTTTCCTCATTTTCCCTTTATCAACAGGAATGGCATTTATTTTGCAAATTCTCTTTATCAGCAGAGATGGCAATCTTTTGAAGATTTTCTTTCGTCAGTTTCCCTTTATCAGCAGGGATGGCATTTATTTTGCTAATTCTCTTTATCAGCGGAGATGGCAATATTTTGAAGATTTTCTTTCGCCAGTTTCCCTTTATCAGCAGGGATGGCATTTATTTTGCTAATTCTCTTTATCAGCAGAGATGGCAATCTTTTGAAGATTTTCTTTCGTCAGTTTCCCTTTATCAGCAGGGATGGCATTTATTTTGGTAATTTTCTTTATCAGAAGAGATTGAAATCTTTGGAAGATTTTCTTTCGTCAGTTTCCCTTTATCAGCAGGCATGGCACTTATTTTACTAATTCTCTTTATCAGCAGAGATGGCAAGCTTTTCGAATATTTTCTTTTGTCAGTTTCCCTTTATCAGCAGGGATGGCATTTATTTTGCTAATTCTCTTTATCAGCAGAGATGGCAATCTTTGGAAGATTTTCTTTCGTCAGTTTCCCTTTATCAGCAGGGATGACATTTATTTTGCTAATTCTCTTTATCACCAGAGATGGCAATCTTTTGAAGATTTTCTTTCGTCAGTTTCCCTTTATCAGCAGGGATGGCATTTATTTTGCTAATTCTCTTTATCAGCAGAGATGGCAATCTTTTGAAGATTTTCTTTCGGCAGTTTCCCTTTATCAGCAGGGATGGCATTTATTTTTCTAATTCTCTTTATCAGCAGAGATGGCAATCTTTTGAAGATTTTCTTTCGTCAGTTTCCCTTTATCAGCAGGAATGGCATTTATTTTGCTAATTCTCTTTATCAGCAGATATGGCAATCTTTGGAAGATTTTATTTCGTCAGTTTTCCTTTAGCAGAAGGGATGGCATTTATTTTGCTAATTCTCTTTATCAGCAGAGATGGCAATCTTTTGAAGATTTTCTTTCGTCAGTTTCCCTTTATCAGCAGTGATGGCATTTATTTTGCTAATTCTCTTTATCAGCAGAGCTGGCAATCTTTGGAAGATTTTCTTTCGTCAGTTTCCCTTTAGCAGCAGGGATGGCATTTATTTTGCTAATTCTCTTTATCAGCGGAGATGGCAATATTTTGAAGATTTTCTTTCGCCAGTTTCCCTTTATCAGCAGGGATGGCATTTATTTTGCTTATTCTCTTTATCAGCAGAGATGGGAATCTTTTGAAGATTTTCTTTCTTCAGTTTCCCTTTATCAGCAGGGATGGCATTTATTTTGCTAATTTTCTTTATCAGAAGAGATTGAAATCTTTGGAAGATTTTCTTTCGTCAGTTTCCCTTTATCAGCAGGGATGGCACTTATTTTACTAATTCTCTTTATTAGCAGAGATGGCAAGCTTTTCGAAGATTTTCTTTTGTCAGTTTCCCTTTATCAGCAGGGATGGCATTTATTTTGCTAATTCTCTTTATTAGCAGATATGGCAATCTTTTGAAGATTTTCTTTCGTCAGTTTCCCTTTATCAGCAGGGATGACATTTATTTTGCTAATTCTCTTTATCACCAGAGATGGCAATCTTTTGAAGATTTTCTTTCGTCAGTTTCCCTTTATCAGCAGGGATGGCATTTATTTTGCTAATTCTCTTTATCAGCAGAGATGGCAATGTTTTGAAGATTTTCTTTCGCCAGTTTCCCTTTATCAGCAGGGATGGCATTTATTTTTCTAATTCTCTTTATCAGCAGAGATGGCAATCTTTTGAAGATTTTCTTTCGTCAGTTTCCCTTTATCAGCAGGGATGGCATTTATTTTGCTAATTCTCTTTATCAGCAGATATGGCAATCTTTGGAAGATTTTCTTTTGTCAGTTTTCCTTTAGCAGCAGGGATGGCATTTATTTTGCTAATTCTCTTTATCAGCAGAGATGGCAATCTTTTGAAGATTTTCTTTCGCCAGTTTCCCTTTATCAACAGTGATGGCATTTATTTTGCTAATTCTCTTTATCAGCAGAGCTGGCAATCTTTGGAAGATTTTCTTTCGTCAGTTTCCCTTTAGCAGCAGGGATGGCATTTATTTTGCTAATTCTCTTTAACAGTAGAGATGGCAATCTTTTGAAGATTTTCTTTCGTCAGTTTCCCTTTATCAGCAGGGATGGCATTTATTTTGCTAATTCTCTTTATCAGCAGAGATGGCAATCTTTTGAAGATTTTCTTTCGCCAGTTTCCCTTTATCAGCAGGGATGGCATTTATTTTTCTAATTCTCTTTATCAGCAGAGATGGCAATCTTTTGAAGATTTTCTTTCGTCAGTTTCGCTTTATCAGCGGGAATGGCATTTATTTTGCTAATTCTCTTTATCAGCAGATATGGCAATCTTTGGAAGATTTTATTTCGTCAGTTTTCCTTTAGCAGAAGGGATGGCATTTATTTTGCTAATTCTCTTTATCAGCAGAGATGGCAATCTTTTGAAGATTTTCTTTCGTCAGTTTCCCTTTATCAGCAGTGATGGCATTTATTTTGCTAATTCTCTTTATCAGCAGAGCTGGCAATCTTTGGAAGATTTTCTTTCGTCAGTTTCCCTTTAGCAGCAGGGATGGCATTTATTTTGCTAATTCTCTTTATCAGCGGAGATGGCAATATTTTGAAGATTTTCTTTCGCCAGTTTCCCTTTATCAGCAGGGATGGCATTTATTTTGCTTATTCTCTTTATCAGCAGAGATGGGAATCTTTTGAAGATTTTCTTTCTTCAGTTTCCCTTTATCAGCAGGGATGGCATTTATTTTGCTAATTTTCTTTATCAGAAGAGATTGAAATCTTTGGAAGATTTTCTTTCGTCAGTTTCCCTTTATCAGCAGGGATGGCACTTATTTTACTAATTCTCTTTATCAGCAGAGATGGCAAGCTTTTCGAAGATTTTCTTTTGTCAGTTTCCCTTTATCAGCAGGGATGGCATTTATTTTGCTAATTCTCTTTATTAGCAGATATGGCAATCTTTTGAAGATTTTCTTTCGTCAGTTTCCCTTTATCAGCAGGGATGACATTTATTTTGCTAATTCTCTTTATCACCAGAGATGGCAATCTTTTGAAGATTTTCTTTCGTCAGTTTCCCTTTATCAGCAGGGATGGCATTTATTTTGCTAATTCTCTTTATCAGCAGAGATGGCAATGTTTTGAAGATTTTCTTTCGCCAGTTTCCCTTTATCAGCAGGGATGGCATTTATTTTTCTAATTCTCTTTATCAGCAGAGATGGCAATCTTTTGAAGATTTTCTTTCGTCAGTTTCCCTTTATCAGCAGGGATGGCATTTATTTTGCTAATTCTCTTTATCAGCAGATATGGCAATCTTTGGAAGATTTTCTTTTGTCAGTTTTCCTTTAGCAGCAGGGATGGCATTTATTTTGCTAATTCTCTTTATCAGCAGAGATGGCAATCTTTTGAAGATTTTCTTTCGCCAGTTTCCCTTTATCAACAGTGATGGCATTTATTTTGCTAATTCTCTTTATCAGCAGAGCTGGCAATCTTTGGAAGATTTTCTTTCGTCAGTTTCCCTTTAGCAGCAGGGATGGCATTTATTTTGCTAATTCTCTTTATCAGTAGAGATGGCAATCTTTTGAAGATTTTCTTTCGTCAGTTTCCCTTTATCAGCAGGGATGGCATTTATTTTGCTAATTCTCTTTATCAGCAGAGATGGCAATCTTTTGAAGATTTTCTTTCGCCAGTTTCCCTTTATCAGCAGGGATGGCATTTATTTTTCTAATTCTCTTTATCAGCAGAGATGGCAATCTTTTGAAGATTTTCTTTCGTCAGTTTCCCTTTATCAGCGGGAATGGCATTTATTTTGCTAATTCTCTTTATCAGCAGATATGGCAATCTTTGGAAGATTTTATTTCGTCAGTTTTCCTTTAGCAGAAGGGATGGCATTTATTTTGCTAATTCTCTTTATCAGCAGAGATGGCAATCTTTTGAAGATTTTCTTTCGTCAGTTTCCCTTTATCAGCAGTGATGGCATTTATTTTGCTAATTCTCTTTATCAGCAGAGCTGGCAATCTTTGGAAGATTTTCTTTCGTCAGTTTCCCTTTAGCAGCAGGGATGGCATTTATTTTGCTAATTCTCTTTATCAGCGGAGATGGCAATATTTTGAAGATTTTCTTTCGCCAGTTTCCCTTTATCAGCAGGGATGGCATTTATTTTGCTTATTCTCTTTATCAGCAGAGATGGGAATCTTTTGAAGATTTTCTTTCTTCAGTTTCCCTTTATCAGCAGGGATGGCATTTATTTTGCTAATTTTCTTTATCAGAAGAGATTGAAATCTTTGGAAGATTTTCTTTCGTCAGTTTCCCTTTATCAGCAGGGATGGCACTTATTTTACTAATTCTCTTTATCAGCAGAGATGGCAAGCTTTTCGAAGATTTTCTTTTGTCAGTTTCCCTTTATCAGCAGGGATGGCATTTATTTTGCTAATTCTCTTTATTAGCAGATATGGCAATCTTTTGAAGATTTTCTTTCGTCAGTTTCCCTTTATCAGCAGGGATGACATTTATTTTGCTAATTCTCTTTATCACCAGAGATGGCAATCTTTTGAAGATTTTCTTTCGTCAGTTTCCCTTTATCAGCAGGGATGGCATTTATTTTGCTAATTCTCTTTATCAGCAGAGATGGCAATCTTTTGAAGATTTTCTTTCGTCAGTTTCCCTTTATCAGCAGGGATGGCATTTATTTTGCTAATTCTCTTTATCAGCAGATATGGCAATCTTTGGAAGATTTTCTTTTGTCAGTTTTCCTTTAGCAGCAGGGATGGCATTTATTTTGCTAATTCTCTTTATCAGCAGAGATGGCAATCTTTTGAAGATTTTCTTTCGCCAGTTTCCCTTTATCAACAGTGATGGCATTTATTTTGCTAATTCTCTTTATCAGCAGAGCTGGCAATCTTTGGAAGATTTTCTTTCGTCAGTTTCCCTTTAGCAGCAGGGATGGCATTTATTTTGCTAATTCTCTTTATCAGTAGAGATGGCAATCTTTTGAAGATTTTCTTTCGTCAGTTTCCCTTTATCAGCAGGGATGGCATTTATTTTGCTAATTCTCTTTATCAGCAGAGATGGCAATCTTTTGAAGATTTTCTTTCGCCAGTTTCCCTTTATCAGCAGGGATGGCATTTATTTTTCTAATTCTCTTTATCAGCAGAGATGGCAATCTTTTGAAGATTTTCTTTCGTCAGTTTCCCTTTATCAGCAGGAATGGCATTTATTTTGCTAATTCTCTTTATCAGCAGATATGGCAATCTTTGGAAGATTTTATTTCGTCAGTTTTCCTTTAGCAGAAGGGATGGCATTTATTTTGCTAATTCTCTTTATCAGCAGAGATGGCAATCTTTTGAAGATTTTCTTTCGTCAGTTTCCCTTTATCAGCAGTGATGGCATTTATTTTGCTAATTCTCTTTATCAGCAGAGCTGGCAATCTTTGGAAGATTTTCTTTCGTCAGTTTCCCTTTAGCAGCAGGGATGGCATTTATTTTGCTAATTCTCTTTATCAGCGGAGATGGCAATATTTTGAAGATTTTCTTTCGCCAGTTTCCCTTTATCAGCAGGGATGGCATTTATTTTGCTTATTCTCTTTATCAGCAGAGATGGGAATCTTTTGAAGATTTTCTTTCTTCAGTTTCCCTTTATCAGCAGGGATGGCATTTATTTTGCTAATTTTCTTTATCAGAAGAGATTGAAATCTTTGGAAGATTTTCTTTCGTCAGTTTCCCTTTATCAGCAGGGATGGCACTTATTTTACTAATTCTCTTTATCAGCAGAGATGGCAAGCTTTTCGAAGATTTTCTTTTGTCAGTTTCCCTTTATCAGCAGGGATGGCATTTATTTTGCTAATTCTCTTTATTAGCAGATATGGCAATCTTTTGAAGATTTTCTTTCGTCAGTTTCCCTTTATCAGCAGGGATGACATTTATTTTGCTAATTCTCTTTATCACCAGAGATGGCAATCTTTTGAAGATTTTCTTTCGTCAGTTTCCCTTTATCAGCAGGGATGGCATTTATTTTGCTAATTCTCTTTATCAGCAGAGATGGCAATGTTTTGAAGATTTTCTTTCGCCAGTTTCCCTTTATCAGCAGGGATGGCATTTATTTTTCTAATTCTCTTTATCAGCAGAGATGGCAATCTTTTGAAGATTTTCTTTCGTCAGTTTCCCTTTATCAGCAGGGATGGCATTTATTTTGCTAATTCTCTTTATCAGCAGATATGGCAATCTTTGGAAGATTTTCTTTTGTCAGTTTTCCTTTAGCAGCAGGGATGGCATTTATTTTGCTAATTCTCTTTATCAGCAGAGATGGCAATCTTTTGAAGATTTTCTTTCGCCAGTTTCCCTTTATCAACAGTGATGGCATTTATTTTGCTAATTCTCTTTATCAGCAGAGCTGGCAATCTTTGGAAGATTTTCTTTCGTCAGTTTCCCTTTAGCAGCAGGGATGGCATTTATTTTGCTAATTCTCTTTATCAGTAGAGATGGCAATCTTTTGAAGATTTTCTTTCGTCAGTTTCCCTTTATCAGCAGGGATGGCATTTATTTTGCTAATTCTCTTTATCAGCAGAGATGACAATCTTTTGAAGATTTTCTTTTGTCAGTTTCCCTTTATCAGCAGGGATGGCATTTATTTTGCTAATTCTCTTTATCAGCAGAGATGGCAATCTTTTGAAGATTTTCTTTCGCCAGTTTCCCTTTATCAGCAGGGATGGCATTTATTTTTCTAATTCTCTTTATCAGCAGAGATGGCAATCTTTTGAAGATTTTCTTTCGTCAGTTTCCCTTTATCAGCAGGAATGGCATTTATTTTGCTAATTCTCTTTATCAGCAGATATGGCAATCTTTGGAAGATTTTATTTCGTCAGTTTTCCTTTAGCAGAAGGGATGGCATTTATTTTGCTAATTCTCTTTATCAGCAGAGATGGCAATCTTTTGAAGATTTTCTTTCGTCAGTTTCCCTTTATCAGCAGTGATGGCATTTATTTTGCTAATTCTCTTTATCAGCAGAGCTGGCAATCTTTGGAAGATTTTCTTTCGTCAGTTTCCCTTTAGCAGCAGGGATGGCATTTATTTTGCTAATTCTCTTTATCAGCGGAGATGGCAATATTTTGAAGATTTTCTTTCGCCAGTTTCCCTTTATCAGCAGGGATGGCATTTATTTTGCTTATTCTCTTTATCAGCAGAGATGGGAATCTTTTGAAGATTTTCTTTCTTCAGTTTCCCTTTATCAGCAGGGATGGCATTTATTTTGCTAATTTTCTTTATCAGAAGAGATTGAAATCTTTGGAAGATTTTCTTTCGTCAGTTTCCCTTTATCAGCAGGGATGGCACTTATTTTACTAATTCTCTTTATCAGCAGAGATGGCAAGCTTTTCGAAGATTTTCTTTTGTCAGTTTCCCTTTATCAGCAGGGATGGCATTTATTTTGCTAATTCTCTTTATTAGCAGATATGGCAATCTTTTGAAGATTTTCTTTCGTCAGTTTCCCTTTATCAGCAGGGATGACATTTATTTTGCTAATTCTCTTTATCACCAGAGATGGCAATCTTTTGAAGATTTTCTTTCGTCAGTTTCCCTTTATCAGCAGGGATGGCATTTATTTTGCTAATTCTCTTTATCAGCAGAGATGGCAATGTTTTGAAGATTTTCTTTCGCCAGTTTCCCTTTATCAGCAGGGATGGCATTTATTTTTCTAATTCTCTTTATCAGCAGAGATGGCAATCTTTTGAAGATTTTCTTTCGTCAGTTTCCCTTTATCAGCAGGGATGGCATTTATTTTGCTAATTCTCTTTATCAGCAGATATGGCAATCTTTGGAAGATTTTCTTTTGTCAGTTTTCCTTTAGCAGCAGGGATGGCATTTATTTTGCTAATTCTCTTTATCAGCAGAGATGGCAATCTTTTGAAGATTTTCTTTCGCCAGTTTCCCTTTATCAACAGTGATGGCATTTATTTTGCTAATTCTCTTTATCAGCAGAGCTGGCAATCTTTGGAAGATTTTCTTTCGTCAGTTTCCCTTTAGCAGCAGGGATGGCATTTATTTTGCTAATTCTCTTTATCAGTAGAGATGGCAATCTTTTGAAGATTTTCTTTCGTCAGTTTCCCTTTATCAGCAGGGATGGCATTTATTTTGCTAATTCTCTTTATCAGCAGAGATGACAATCTTTTGAAGATTTTCTTTTGTCAGTTTCCCTTTATCAGCAGGGATGGCATTTATTTTACTAATTCTCTTTATCAGCAGAGATGGCAATCTTTTAAAGATTTTCTTTCGTCAGTTTCCCTTTATTAGCAGGGATGGCATTCATTTTGCTAATTCTCTTTATCAGCAGAGACGGCAATCTTTGGAAGATTTTCTTTCGTCAGTTTTCCTTTCGCAGCAGGGATGGCATTTATTTTGCTAAATCTCTTTATTAGCAGAGATGGCAAGCTTTTTGAAGATTTTCTTTCGTCAGTTTGCCTTTATCAGCAGGGATGTCATTTATTTTCCTAATTCTCTTTATCAGCCGAGATGACAATCTTTGGAAGATTTTCTTTCGTCAGTTTCCCTTTAGCAGCAGGGATGGCATTTATTTTGCTAATTCTCTTTATCAGCAGAGATGGAAATCTTCTGAAGATTTTCTTTCGTCAGTTTCCCTTTATCAGCAGGGCTGGCATTTATTTTGCTAATTCTCTTTATCAGCAGAGATGGCAATCTTTTGAAGATTTTCTTTCGTCATTTTCCCTTTATCAACAGGAATGGCATTTATTTTGCAAATTCTCTTTATCAGCTGAGATGGCAATCTTTTGAAGATTTTCTTTCGTCAGTTTCCCTTTATCAGCAGGGATGGCATTTATTTTGCTAATTCTCTTTATCAGCGGAGATGGCAATATTTTGAAGATTTTCTTTCGCCAGTTTCCCTTTATAAGCAGGGATGGCATTTATTTTGCTAATTCTCTTTATCAGCAGAGATGGCAATCTTTTGAAGATTTTCTTTCGTCAGTTTCCCTTTATCAGCAGGGATGGCATTTATTTTGGTAATTTTCTTTATCAGAAGAGATTGAAATCTTTGGAAGATTTTCTTTCGTCAGTTTCCCTTTATCAGCAGGCATGGCACTTATTTTACTAATTCTCTTTATCAGCAGAGACGGCAAGCTTTTCGAATATTTTCTTTTGTCAGTTTCCCTTTATCAGCAGGGATGGCATTTATTTTGCTAATTCTCTTTATCAGCAGAGATGGCAATCTTTGGAAGATTTTCTTTCGTCAGTTTCCCTTTATCAGCAGGGATGACATTTATTTTGCTAATTCTCTTTATCACCAGAGATGGCAATCTTTTGAAGATTTTCTTTCGTCAGTTTCCCTTTATCAGCAGGGATGGCATTTATTTTGCTAATTCTCTTTATCAGCAGAGATGGCAATCTTTTGAAGATTTTCTTTCGCCAGTTTCCCTTTATCAGCAGGGATGGCATTTATTTTTCTAATTCTCTTTATCAGCAGAGATGGCAATCTTTTGAAGATTTTCTTTCGTCAGTTTCCCTTTATCAGCAGGAATGGCATTTATTTTGCTAATTCTCTTTATCAGCAGATATGGCAATCTTTGGAAGATTTTATTTCGTCAGTTTTCCTTTAGCAGAAGGGATGGCATTTATTTTGCTAATTCTCTTTATCAGCAGAGATGGCAATCTTTTGAAGATTTTCTTTCGTCTGTTTCCCTTTATCAGCAGTGATGGCATTTATTTTGGTAATTCTCTTTATCAGCAGAGATGGCAATCTTTTGAAGATTTTCTTTCGTCAGTTTCCCTTTATCAGCAGGAATGGCATTTATTTTGCTAATTCTCTTTATCAGCAGAGATGGCAATCTTTGGAAGATTTTCTTTCGTCAGTTTCCCTTTATCAGCAGGGATGACATTTATTTTGCTAATTCTCTTTATCACCAGAGATGGCAATCTTTTGAAGATTTTCTTTCGTCAGTTTCCCTTTATCAGCAGGGATGGCATTTATTTTGCTAATTCTCTTTATCAGCAGAGATGGCAATCTTTTGAAGATTTTCTTTCGCCAGTTTCCCTTTATCAGCAGGGATGGCATTTATTTTTCTAATTCTCTTTATCAGTAGAGATGGCAATCTTTTGAAGATTTTCTTTCGTCAGTTTCCCTTTATCAGCAGGAATGGCATTTATTTTGCTAATTCTCTTTATCAGCAGATATGGCAATCTTTGGAAGATTTTATTTCGTCAGTTTTCCTTTAGCAGAAGGGATGGCATTTATTTTGCTAATTCTCTTTATCAGCAGAGATGGCAATCTTTTGAAGATTTTCTTTCGTCAGTTTCCCTTTATCAGCAGGGATGGCATTTATTTTGGTAATTTTCTTTATCAGAAGAGATTGAAATCTTTGGAAGATTTTCTTTCGTCAGTTTCCCTTTATCAGCAGGCATGGCACTTATTTTACTAATTCTCTTTATCAGCAGAGACGGCAAGCTTTTCGAATATTTTCTTTTGTCAGTTTCCCTTTATCAGCAGGGATGGCATTTATTTTGCTAATTCTCTTTATCAGCAGAGATGGCAATCTTTGGAAGATTTTCTTTCGTCAGTTTTCCTTTATCAGCAGGGATGACATTTATTTTGCTAATTCTCTTTATCACCAGAGATGGCAATCTTTTGAAGATTTTCTTTCGTCAGTTTCCCTTTATCAGCAGGGATGGCATTTATTTTGCTAATTCTCTTTATCAGCAGAGATGGCAATCTTTTGAAGATTTTCTTTCGCCAGTTTCCCTTTATCAGCAGGGATGGCATTTATTTTTCTAATTCTCTTTATCAGCAGAGATGGCAATCTTTTGAAGATTTTCTTTCGTCAGTTTCCCTTTATCAGCAGGAATGGCATTTATTTTGCTAATTCTCTTTATCAGCAGATATGGCAATCTTTGGAAGATTTTATTTCGTCAGTTTTCCTTTAGCAGAAGGGATGGCATTTATTTTGCTAATTCTCTTTATCAGCAGAGATGGCAATCTTTTGAAGATTTTCTTTCGTCTGTTTCCCTTTATCAGCAGTGATGGCATTTATTTTGGTAATTCTCTTTATCAGCAGAGATGGCAATCTTTTGAAGATTTTCTTTCGTCAGTTTCCCTTTATCAGCAGGAATGGCATTTATTTTGCTAATTCTCTTTATCAGCAGAGATGGCAATCTTTGGAAGATTTTCTTTCGTCAGTTTCCCTTTATCAGCAGGGATGACATTTATTTTGCTAATTCTCTTTATCACCAGAGATGGCAATCTTTTGAAGATTTTCTTTCGTCAGTTTCCCTTTATCAGCAGGGATGGCATTTATTTTGCTAATTCTCTTTATCAGCAGAGATGGCAATCTTTTGAAGATTTTCTTTCGCCAGTTTCCCTTTATCAGCAGGGATGGCATTTATTTTTCTAATTCTCTTTATCAGTAGAGATGGCAATCTTTTGAAGATTTTCTTTCGTCAGTTTCCCTTTATCAGCAGGAATGGCATTTATTTTGCTAATTCTCTTTATCAGCAGATATGGCAATCTTTGGAAGATTTTATTTCGTCAGTTTTCCTTTAGCAGAAGGGATGGCATTTATTTTGCTAATTCTCTTTATCAGCAGAGATGGCAATCTTTTGAAGATTTTATTTCGTCAGTTTCCCTTTATCAGCAGTGATGGCATTTATTTTGCTAATTCTCTTTATCAGCAGAGCTGGCAATCTTTGGAAGATTTTCTTTCGTCAGTTTCCCTTTAGCAGCAGGGATGGCATTTATTTTGCTAATTCTCTTTATCAGCGGAGATGGCAATATTTTGAAGATTTTCTTTCGCCAGTTTCCCTTTATCAGCAGGGATGGCATTTATTTTGCTTATTCTCTTTATCAGCAGAGATGGGAATCTTTTGAAGATTTTCTTTCTTCAGTTTCCCTTTATCAGCAGGGATGGCATTTATTTTGCTAATTTTCTTTATCAGAAGAGATTGAAATCTTTGGAAGATTTTCTTTCGTCAGTTTCCCTTTATCAGCAGGGATGGCACTTATTTTACTAATTCTCTTTATCAGCAGAGATGGCAAGCTTTTCGAAGATTTTCTTTTGTCAGTTTCCCTTTATCAGCAGGGATGGCATTTATTTTGCTAATTCTCTTTATTAGCAGATATGGCAATCTTTTGAAGATTTTCTTTCGTCAGTTTCCCTTTATCAGCAGGGATGACATTTATTTTGCTAATTCTCTTTATCACCAGAGATGGCAATCTTTTGAAGATTTTCTTTCGTCAGTTTCCCTTTATCAGCAGGGATGGCATTTATTTTGCTAATTCTCTTTATCAGCAGAGATGGCAATGTTTTGAAGATTTTCTTTCGCCAGTTTCCCTTTATCAGCAGGGATGGCATTTATTTTTCTAATTCTCTTTATCAGCAGAGATGGCAATCTTTTGAAGATTTTCTTTCGTCAGTTTCCCTTTATCAGCAGGGATGGCATTTATTTTGCTAATTCTCTTTATCAGCAGATATGGCAATCTTTGGAAGATTTTCTTTTGTCAGTTTTCCTTTAGCAGCAGGGATGGCATTTATTATGCTAATTCTCTTTATCAGCAGAGATGGCAATCTTTTGAAGATTTTCTTTCGCCAGTTTCCCTTTATCAACAGTGATGGCATTTATTTTGCTAATTCTCTTTATCAGCAGAGCTGGCAATCTTTGGAAGATTTTCTTTCGTCAGTTTCCCTTTAGCAGCAGGGATGGCATTTATTTTGCTAATTCTCTTTATCAGTAGAGATGGCAATCTTTTGAAGATTTTCTTTCGTCAGTTTCCCTTTATCAGCAGGGATGGCATTTATTTTGCTAATTCTCTTTATCAGCAGAGATGACAATCTTTTGAAGATTTTCTTTTGTCAGTTTCCCTTTATCAGCAGGGATGGCATTTATTTTACTAATTCTCTTTATCAGCAGAGATGGCAATCTTTTAAAGATTTTCTTTCGTCAGTTTCCCTTTATCAGCAGGGATGGCATTTATTTTGCTAATTCTCTTTATCAGCAGAGATGGCAATCTTTGGAAGATTTTCTTTCGTCAGTTTCCCTTTAGCAGCAGGGATGGCATTTATTTTGCTAATTCTCTTTATCAGCAGAGATGGCAATCTTTTGAAGATTTTCTTTCGTCAGTTTCCCTTTATCAGCAGGGATGGCATTTATTTTGCTAATTCTCTTTATCAGCAGAGATGGCAATGTTTTGAAGATTTTCTTTCGCCAGTTTCCCTTTATCAGCAGGGATGGCATTTATTTTTCTAATTCTCTTTATCAGCAGAGATGGCAATCTTTTGAAGATTTTCTTTCGTCAGTTTCCCTTTATCAGCAGGGATGGCATTTATTTTGCTAATTCTCTTTATCAGCAGATATGGCAATCTTTGGAAGATTTTCTTTTGTCAGTTTTCCTTTAGCAGCAGGGATGGCATTTATTATGCTAATTCTCTTTATCAGCAGAGATGGCAATCTTTTGAAGATTTTCTTTCGCCAGTTTCCCTTTATCAACAGTGATGGCATTTATTTTGCTAATTCTCTTTATCAGCAGAGCTGGCAATCTTTGGAAGATTTTCTTTCGTCAGTTTCCCTTTAGCAGCAGGGATGGCATTTATTTTGCTAATTCTCTTTATCAGTAGAGATGGCAATCTTTTGAAGATTTTCTTTCGTCAGTTTCCCTTTATCAGCAGGGATGGCATTTATTTTGCTAATTCTCTTTATCAGCAGAGATGACAATCTTTTGAAGATTTTCTTTTGTCAGTTTCCCTTTATCAGCAGGGATGGCATTTATTTTACTAATTCTCTTTATCAGCAGAGATGGCAATCTTTTAAAGATTTTCTTTCGTCAGTTTCCCTTTATCAGCAGGGATGGCATTTATTTTGCTAATTCTCTTTATCAGCAGAGATGGCAATCTTTGGAAGATTTTCTTTCGTCAGTTTCCCTTTAGCAGCAGGGATGGCATTTATTTTGCTAATTCTCTTTATCAGCAGAGATGGCAATCTTTTGAAGATTTTCTTTCGTCAGTTTCCCTTTATCAGCAGGGATGGCATTTATTTTGCTAATTCTCTTTATCAGCAGAGATGGCAATCTTTGGAAGATTTTCTGTCGTCAGTTTCCTTTTATCAACAGGGATGGCATTTATTTTACTAATTCTCTTTATCAGCAGAGATGGCAATCTTTTAAAGATTTTCTTTCGTCAGTTTCCCTTTATCAGCAGGGATGGCATTTATTTTGCTAATTCTCTTTATCAGCAGAGATGACAATCTTTTGAAGATTTTCTTTTGTCAGTTTCCCTTTAGCAGCAGGGAAGGCATTTATTTTGCTAATTCTCTTTATCAGTAGAGATGGCAATCTTTTGAAGATTTTCTTTCGTCAGTTTCCCTTTATCAGCAGGGATGGCATTTATTTTGCTAATTCTCTTTATCAGCAGATATGGCAATCTTTGGAAGATTTTCTTTCGTCAGTTTTCCTTTAGCAGCAGGGATGGCATTTATTTTGCTAATTCTCTTTATCAGCAGAGATGGCAATCTTTTGAAGATTTTCTTTCGCCAGTTTCCCTTTATCAGCAGGGATGGCACTTATTTTACTAATTCTCTTTATCAGCAGAGATGGCAAGCTTTTCGAAGATTTTCTTTTGTCAGTTTCCCTTTATCAGCAGGGATGGCATTTATTTTGCTAATTCTCTTTATCAGCAGATATGGCAATCTTTTGAAGATTTTCTTTCGTCAGTTTCCCTTTATCAGCAGGGATGACATTTATTTTGCTAATTCTCTTTATCACCAGAGATGGCAATCTTTTGAAGATTTTCTTTCGTCAGTTTCCCTTTATCAGCAGGGATGGCATTTATTTTGCTAATTCTCTTTATCAGCAGAGATGGCAATCTTTTAAAGATTTTCTTTCGTCAGTTTCCCTTTATCAGCAGGGATGGCATTTATTTTGCTAATTCTCTTTATCAGCAGAGATGACAATCTTTTGAAGATTTTCTTTTGTCAGTTTCCCTTTAGCAGCAGGGAAGGCATTTATTTTGCTAATTCTCTTTATCAGTAGAGATGGCAATCTTTTGAAGATTTTCTTTCGTCAGTTTCCCTTTCTCAGCAGGGATGGCATTTATTTTGCTAATTCTCTTTATCAGCAGATATGGCAATCTTTGGAAGATTTTCTTTCGTTAGTTTTCCTTTAGCAGCAGGGATGGCATTTATTTTGCTAATTCTCTTTATCAGCAGAGATGGCAATCTTTTGAAGATTTTCTTTCGCCAGTTTCCCTTTATCAGCAGGGATGGCACTTATTTTAGTAATTCTCTTTATCAGCAGAGATGGCAAGCTTTTCGAAGATTTTCTTTTGTCAGTTTCCCTTTATCAGCAGGGATGGCATTTATTTTGCTAATTCTCTTTATCAGCAGATATGGCAATCTTTTGAAGATTTTCTTTCGTCAGTTTCCCTTTATCAGCAGGGATGACATTTATTTTGCTAATTCTCTTTATCACCAGAGATGGCAATCTTTTGAAGATTTTCTTTCGTCAGTTTCCCTTTATCAGCAGGGATGGCATTTATTTTGCTAATTCTCTTTATCAGCAGAGATGGCAATCTTTTGAAGATTTTCTTTCGCCAGTTTCCCTTTATCAGCAGGGATGGCATTTATTTTTCTAATTCTCTTTATCAGCAGAGATGGCAATCTTTTGAAGATTTTCTTTCGTCAGTTTCCCTTTATCAGCAGGGATGGCATTTATTTTGCTAATTCTCTTTATCAGCAGAGATGACAATCTTTTGAAGATTTTCTTTTGTCAGTTTCCTTTTATCAGCAGGGATGGCATTTATTTTACTAATTCTCTTTATCAGCAGAGATGGCAATCTTTTAAAGATTTTCTTTCGTCAGTTTCCCTTTATCAGCAGGGATGGCATTTATTTTGCTAATTCTCTTTATCAGCAGAGATGGCAATCTTTGGAAGATTTTCTTTCGTCAGTTTCCCTTTATCAGCAGGGATGGCACTTATTTTACTAATTCTCTTTATCAGCAGAGATGGCAAGCTTTTCGAAGATTTTCTTTTGTCAGTTTCCCTTTATCAGCAGGGATGGCATTTATTTTGCTAATTCTCTTTATTAGCAGATATGGCAATCTTTTGAAGATTTTCTTTCGTCAGTTTCCCTTTATCAGCAGGGATGACATTTATTTTGCTAATTCTCTTTATCACCAGAGATGGCAATCTTTTGAGGATTTTCTTTCGTCAGTTTCCCTTTATCAGCAGGGATGGCATTTATTTTGCTAATTCTCTTTATCAGCAGAGATGGCAATGTTTTGAAGATTTTCTTTCGCCAGTTTCCCTTTATCAGCAGGGATGGCATTTATTTTTCTAATTCTCTTTATCAGCAGAGATGGCAATCTTTTGAAGATTTTCTTTCGTCAGTTTCCCTTTATCAGCAGGGATGGCATTTATTTTGCTAATTCTCTTTATCAGCAGATATGGCAATCTTTGGAAGATTTTCTTTTGTCAGTTTTCCTTTAGCAGCAGGGATGGCATTTATTTTGCTAATTCTCTTTATCAGCAGAGATGGCAATCTTTTGAAGATTTTCTTTCGTCAGTTTCCCTTTATCAGCAGGGATGGCACTTATTTTAGTAATTCTCTTTATCAGCAGAGATGGCAAGCTTTTCGAAGATTTTCTTTTGTCAGTTTCCCTTTATCAGCAGGGATGGCATTTATTTTGCTAATTCTCTTTATCAGCAGATATGGCAATCTTTTGAAGATTTTCTTTCGTCAGTTTCCCTTTATCAGCAGGGATGACATTTATTTTGCTAATTCTCTTTATCACCAGAGATGGCAATCTTTTGAAGATTTTCTTTCGTCAGTTTCCCTTTATCAGCAGGGATGGCATTTATTTTGCTAATTCTCTTTATCAGCAGAGATGGCAATCTTTTGAAGATTTTCTTTCGCCAGTTTCCCTTTATCAGCAGGGATGGCATTTATTTTTCTAATTCTCTTTATCAGCAGAGATGGCAATCTTTTGAAGATTTTCTTTCGTCAGTTTCCCTTTATCAGCAGGGATGGCATTTATTTTGCTAATTCTCTTTATCAGCAGAGATGACAATCTTTTGAAGATTTTCTTTTGTCAGTTTCCTTTTATCAGCAGGGATGGCATTTATTTTACTAATTCTCTTTATCAGCAGAGATGGCAATCTTTTAAAGATTTTCTTTCGTCAGTTTCCCTTTATCAGCAGGGATGGCATTTATTTTGCTAATTCTCTTTATCAGCAGAGATGGCAATCTTTGGAAGATTTTCTTTCGTCAGTTTCCCTTTATCAGCAGGGATGGCACTTATTTTACTAATTCTCTTTATCAGCAGAGATGGCAAGCTTTTCGAAGATTTTCTTTTGTCAGTTTCCCTTTATCAGCAGGGATGACATTTATTTTGCTAATTCTCTTTATTAGCAGATATGGCAATCTTTTGAAGATTTTCTTTCGTCAGTTTCCCTTTATCAGCAGGGATGACATTTATTTTGCTAATTCTCTTTATCACCAGAGATGGCAATCTTTTGAGGATTTTCTTTCGTCAGTTTCCCTTTATCAGCAGGGATGGCATTTATTTTGCTAATTCTCTTTATCAGCAGAGATGGCAATGTTTTGAAGATTTTCTTTCGCCAGTTTCCCTTTATCAGCAGGGATGGCATTTATTTTTCTAATTCTCTTTATCAGCAGAGATGGCAATCTTTTGAAGATTTTCTTTCGTCAGTTTCCCTTTATCAGCAGGGATGGCATTTATTTTGCTAATTCTCTTTATCAGCAGATATGGCAATCTTTGGAAGATTTTCTTTTGTCAGTTTTCCTTTAGCAGCAGGGATGGCATTTATTTTGCTAATTCTCTTTATCAGCAGAGATGGCAATCTTTTGAAGATTTTCTTTCGCCAATTTCCCTTTATCAACAGTGATGGCATTTATTTTGCTAATTCTCTTTATCAGTAGAGATGGCAATCTTTTGAAGATTTTCTTTCGTCAGTTTCCCTTTATCAGCAGGGATGGCATTTATTTTGCTAATTCTCTTTATCAGCAGAGATGACAATCTTTTGAAGATTTTCTTTTGTCAGTTTCCCTTTATCAGCAGGGATGGCATTTATTTTACTAATTCTCTTTATCAGCAGAGATGGCAATCTTTTAAAGATTTTCTTTCGTCAGTTTCCCTTTATCAGCAGGGATGGCATTTATTTTGCTAATTCTCTTTATCAGCAGAGATGGCAATCTTTGGAAGATTTTCTTTCGTCAGTTTCCCTTTAGCAGCAGGGATGGCATTTATTTTGCTAATTCTCTTTATCAGCAGAGATGGCAATCTTTTGAAGATTTTCTTTCGTCAGTTTACCTTTATCAGCAGGGATGGCATTTATTTTGCTAATTCTCTTTATCAGCAGAGATGGCAATCTTTGGAAGATTTTCTGTCGTCAGTTTCCTTTTATCAACAGGGATGGCATTTATTTTACTAATTCTCTTTATCAGCAGAGATGGCAATCTTTTAAAGATTTTCTTTCGTCAGTTTCCCTTTATCAGCAGGGATGGCATTTATTTTGCTAATTCTCTTTATCAGCAGAGATGACAATCTTTTGAAGATTTTCTTTTGTCAGTTTCCCTTTAGCAGCAGGGAAGGCATTTATTTTGCTAATTCTCTTTATCAGTAGAGATGGCAATCTTTTGAAGATTTTCTTTCGTCAGTTTCCCTTTATCAGCAGGGATGGCATTTATTTTGCTAATTCTCTTTATCAGCAGATATGGCAATCTTTGGAAGATTTTCTTTCGTCAGTTTTCCTTTAGCAGCAGGGATGGCATTTATTTTGCTAATTCTCTTTATCAGCAGAGATGGCAATCTTTTGAAGATTTTCTTTCGCCAGTTTCCCTTTATCAGCAGGGATGGCACTTATTTTACTAATTCTCTTTATCAGCAGAGATGGCAAGCTTTTCGAAGATTTTCTTTTGTCAGTTTCCCTTTATCAGCAGGGATGGCATTTATTTTGCTAATTCTCTTTATCAGCAGATATGGCAATCTTTTGAAGATTTTCTTTCGTCAGTTTCCCTTTATCAGCAGGGATGACATTTATTTTGCTAATTCTCTTTATCACCAGAGATGGCAATCTTTTGAAGATTTTCTTTCGTCAGTTTCCCTTTATCAGCAGGGATGGCATTTATTTTGCTAATTCTCTTTATCAGCAGAGATGGCAATCTTTTAAAGATTTTCTTTCGTCAGTTTCCCTTTATCAGCAGGGATGGCATTTATTTTGCTAATTCTCTTTATCAGCAGAGATGACAATCTTTTGAAGATTTTCTTTTGTCAGTTTCCCTTTAGCAGCAGGGAAGGCATTTATTTTGCTAATTCTCTTTATCAGTAGAGATGGCAATCTTTTGAAGATTTTCTTTCGTCAGTTTCCCTTTCTCAGCAGGGATGGCATTTATTTTGCTAATTCTCTTTATCAGCAGATATGGCAATCTTTGGAAGATTTTCTTTCGTCAGTTTTCCTTTAGCAGCAGGGATGGCATTTATTTTGCTAATTCTCTTTATCAGCAGAGATGGCAATCTTTTGAAGATTTTCTTTCGCCAATTTCCCTTTATCAGCAGGGATGGCACTTATTTTACTAATTCTCTTTATCAGCAGAGATGGCAAGCTTTTCGAAGATTTTCTTTTGACAGTTTCCCTTTATCAGCAGGGATGGCATTTATTTTGCTAATTCTCTTTATCAGCAGATATGGCAATCTTTTGAAGATTTTCTTTCGTCAGTTTCCCTTTATCAGCAGGGATGACATTTATTTTGCTAATTCTCTTTATCACCAGAGATGACAATCTTTTGAAGATTTTCTTTTGTCAGTTTCCCTTTAGCAGCAGGGAAGGCATTTATTTTGCTAATTCTCTTTATCAGTAGAGATGGCAATCTTTTGAAGATTTTCTTTCGTCAGTTTCCCTTTATCAGCAGGGATGGCATTTATTTTGCTAATTTTCTTTATCAGCAGATATGGCAGTCTTTGGAAGATTTTCTTTCGTCAGTTTTCCTTTAGCAGCAGGGATGGCATTTATTTTGCTAATTCTCTTTATCAGCTGAGATGGCAATCTTTTGAAGATTTTCTTTCGCCAGTTTCCCTTTATCAGCAGGGATGGCACTTATTTTACTAATTCTCTTTATCAGCAGAGATGGCAAGCTTTTCGAAGATTTTCTTTTGTCAGTTTCCCTTTATCAGCAGGGATGGCATTTATTTTGCTAATTCTCTTTATCAGCAGATATGGCAATCTTTTGAAGATTTTCTTTCGTCAGTTTCCCTTTATCAGCAGGGATGACATTTATTTTGCTAATTCTCTTTATCACCAGAGATGGCAATCTTTTGAAGATTTTCTTTCGTCAGTTTCCCTTTATCAGCAGGGATGGCATTTATTTTGCTAATTCTCTTTATCAGCAGAGATGGCAATCTTTTGAAGATTTTCTTTCGCCAGTTTCCCTTTATCAGCAGGGATGGCATTTATTTTTCTAATTCTCTTTATCAGCAGAGATGGCAATCTTTTGAAGATTTTCTTTCGCCAGTTTCCCTTTAGCAGCAGGGATGGCATTTATTTTGCTAATTCTCTTTATCAGTAGAGATGGCAATCTTTTGAAGATTTTCTTTCGTCAGTTTCCCTTTATCAGCAGGGATGGCATTTATTTTGCTAATTCTCTTTATCAGCAGAGATGACAATCTTTTGAAGATTTTCTTTTGTCAGTTTCCTTTTATCAGCAGGGATGGCATTTATTTTACTAATTCTCTTTATCAGCAGAGATGGCAATCTTTTAAAGATTTTCTTTCGTCAGTTTCCCTTTATCAGCAGGGATGGCATTTATTTTGCTAATTCTCTTTATCAGCAGAGATGGCAATCTTTGGAAGATTTACTTTCGTCAGTTTCCCTTTAGCAGCAAGGATGGCATTTATTTTGCTAATTCTCTTTATCAGCAGAGATGGCAATCTTTGGAAGATTTTCTTTCGTCAGTTTCCCTTTAGCAGCAGGGATGGCATTTATTTTGCTAATTCTCTTTATCAGCAGAGATGGCAATCTTTTGAAGATTTTCTTTCGTCAGTTTCCCTTTATCAGCAGGGATGGCATTTATTTTGCTAATTCTCTTTATCAGCAGAGATGGCAATCTTTGGAAGATTTTCTGTCGTCAGTTTCCTTTTATCAACAGGGATGGCATTTATTTTACTAATTCTCTTTATCAGCAGAGATGGCAATCTTTTGAAGATTTTCTTTCGCCAGTTTCCCTTTATCAGCAGGGATGGCACTTATTTTACTAATTCTCTTTATCAGCAGAGATGGCAAGCTTTTCGAAGATTTTCTTTTGTCAGTTTCCCTTTATCAGCAGGGATGGCATTTATTTTGCTAATTCTCTTTATCAGCAGATATGGCAATCTTTTGAAGATTTTCTTTCGTCAGTTTCCCTTTATCAGCAGGGATGACATTTATTTTGCTAATTCTCTTTATCACCAGAGATGGCAATCTTTTGAAGATTTTCTTTCGTCAGTTTCCCTTTATCAGCAGGGATGGCATTTATTTTGCTAATTCTCTTTATTAGCAGAGATGGCAATCTTTTAAAGATTTTCTTTCGTCAGTTTCCCTTTATCAGCAGGGATGGCATTTATTTTGCTAATTCTCTTTATCAGCAGAGATGACAATCTTTTGAAGATTTTCTTTTGTCAGTTTCCCTTTAGCAGCAGGGAAGGCATTTATTTTGCTAATTCTCTTTATCAGTAGAGATGGCAATCTTTTGAAGATTTTCTTTCGTCAGTTTCCCTTTCTCAGCAGGGATGGCATTTATTTTGCTAATTCTCTTTATCAGCAGATATGGCAATCTTTGGAAGATTTTCTTTCGTCAGTTTTCCTTTAGCAGCAGGGATGGCATTTATTTTGCTAATTCTCTTTATCAGCAGAGATGGCAATCTTTTGAAGATTTTCTTTCGCCAATTTCCCTTTATCAGCAGGGATGGCACTTATTTTACTAAGTCTCTTTATCAGCAGAGATGGCAAGCTTTTCGAAGATTTTCTTTTGACAGTTTCCCTTTATCAGCAGGGATGGCATTTATTTTGCTAATTCTCTTTATCAGCAGATATGGCAATCTTTTGAAGATTTTCTTTCGTCAGTTTCCCTTTATCAGCAGGGATGACATTTATTTTGCTAATTCTCTTTATCACCAGAGATGACAATCTTTTGAAGATTTTCTTTTGTCAGTTTCCCTTTAGCAGCAGGGAAGGCATTTATTTTGCTAATTCTCTTTATCAGTAGAGATGGCAATCTTTTGAAGATTTTCTTTCGTCAGTTTCCCTTTATCAGCAGGGATGGCATTTATTTTGCTAATTCTCTTTATCAGCAGATATGGAAGTCTTTGGAAGATTTTCTTTCGTCAGTTTTCCTTTAGCAGCAGGGATGGCATTTATTTTGCTAATTCTCTTTATCAGCAGAGATGGCAATCTTTTGAAGATTTTCTTTCGCCAGTTTCCCTTTATCTGCAGGGATGGCACTTATTTTACTAATTCTCTTTATCAGCAGAGATGGCAAGCTTTTCGAAGATTTTCTTTTGTCAGTTTCCCTTTATCAGCAGGGATGGCATTTATTTTGCTAATTCTCTTTATCAGCAGATATGGCAATCTTTTGAAGATTTTCTTTCGTCAGTTTCCCTTTATCAGCAGGGATGACATTTATTTTGCTAATTCTCTTTATCACCAGAGATGGCAATCTTTTGAAGATTTTCTTTCGTCAGTTTTCCTTTATCAGCAGGGATGGCATTTATTTTGCTAATTCTCTTTATCAGCAGAGATGGCAATCTTTTGAAGATTTTCTTTCGCCAGTTTCCCTTATCAGCAGGGATGGCATTTATTTTTCTAATTCTCTTTATCAGCAGAGATGGCAATCTTTTGAAGATTTTCTTTCGCCAGTTTCCCTTTAGCAGCAGGGATGGCATTTATTTTGCTAATTCTCTTTATCAGTAGAGATGGCAATCTTTTGAAGATTTTCTTTCGTCAGTTTCCCTTTATCAGCAGGGATGGCATTTATTTTGCTAATTCTCTTTATCAGCAGAGATGACAATCTTTTGAAGATTTTCTTTTGTCAGTTTCCTTTTATCAGCAGGGATGGCATTTATTTTACTAATTCTCTTTATCAGCAGAGATGGCAATCTTTTAAAGATTTTCTTTCGTCAGTTTCCCTTTATCAGCAGGGATGGCATTTATTTTGCTAATTCTCTTTATCAGCAGAGATGGCAATCTTTGGAAGATTTACTTTCGTCAGTTTCCCTTTAGCAGCAAGGATGGCATTTATTTTACTAATTCTCTTTATCAGCAGAGATGGCAATCTTTGGAAGATTTTCTTTCGTCAGTTTCCCTTTAGCAGCAGGGATGGCATTTATTTTGCTAATTCTCTTTATCAGCAGAGATGGCAATCTTTTGAAGATTTTCTTTCGTCAGTTTCCCTTTATCAGCAGGGATGGCATTTATTTTGCTAATTCTCTTTATCAGCAGAGATGGCAATCTTTGGAAGATTTTCTGTCGTCAGTTTCCTTTTATCAACAGGGATGGCATTTATTTTACTAATTCTCTTTATCAGCAGAGATGGCAATCTTTTAAAGATTTTCTTTCGTCAGTTTCCCTTTATCAGCAGGGATGGCATTTATTTTGCTAATTCTCTTTATCAGCAGAGATGACAATCTTTTGAAGATTTTCTTTTGGCAGTTTCCCTTTAGCAGCAGGGAAGGCATTTATTTTGCTAATTCTCTTTATCAGTAGAGATGGCAATCTTTTGAAGATTTTCTTTCGTCAGTTTCCCTTTATCAGCAGGGATGGCATTTATTTTGCTAATTCTCTTTATCAGCAGATATGGCAATCTTTGGAAGATTTTCTTTCGTCAGTTTTCCTTTAGCAGCAGGGATGGCATTTATTTTGCTAATTCTCTTTATCAGCAGAGATGGCAATCTTTTGAAGATTTTCTTTCGCCAGTTTCCCTTTATCAGCAGGGATGGCACTTATTTTACTAATTCTCTTTATCAGCAGAGATGGCAAGCTTTTCGAAGATTTTCTTTTGTCAGTTTCCCTTTATCAGCAGGGATGGCATTTATTTTGCTAATTCTCTTTATCAGCAGATATGGCAATCTTTTGAAGATTTTCTTTCGTCAGTTTCCCTTTATCAGCAGGGATGACATTTATTTTGCTAATTCTCTTTATCACCAGAGATGGCAATCTTTTGAAGATTTTCTTTCGTCAGTTTCCCTTTATCAGCAGGGATGGCATTTATTTTGCTAATTCTCTTTATCAGCAGATATGGCAATCTTTGGAAGATTTTCTTTTGTCAGTTTTCCTTTAGCAGCAGGGATGGCATTTATTTTGCTAATTCTCTTTATCAGCAGAGATGGCAATCTTTTGAAGATTTTCTTTCGCCAATTTCCCTTTATCAACAGTGATGGCATTTATTTTGCTAATTCTCTTTATCAGCAGAGATGGCAATGTTTTGAAGATTTTCTTTCGCCAGTTTCCCTTTATCAGCAGGGATGGCATTTATTTTTCTAATTCTCTTTATCAGCAGAGATGGCAATCTTTTGAAGATTTTCTTTCGTCAGTTTCCCTTTATCAGCAGGGATGGCATTTATTTTGCTAATTCTCTTTATCAGCAGAAATGGCAATCTTTGGAAGATTTTCTTTTGTCAGTTTTCCTTTAGCAGCAGGGATGGCATTTATTTTGCTAATTCTCTTTATCAGCAGAGATGGCAATCTTTTGAAGATTTTCTTTCGCCAATTTCCCTTTATCAACAGTGATGGCATTTATTTTGCTAATTCTCTTTATCAGCAGAGCTGGCAATCTTTGGAAGATTTTCTTTCGTCAGTTTCCCTTTAGCAGCAGGGATGGCATTTATTTTGCTAATTCTCTTTATCAGTAGAGATGGCAATCTTTTGAAGATTTTCTTTCGTCAGTTTCCCTTTATCAGCAGGGATGGCATTTATTTTGCTAATTCTCTTTATCAGCAGAGATGGCAATCTTTTGAAGATTTTCTTTCGTCAGTTTCCCTTTATCAGCAGGGATGGCATTTATTTTGCTAATTCTCTTTATCAGCAGATATGGCAATCTTTGGAAGATTTTCTTTCGTCAGTTTTCCTTTAGCAGCAGGGATGGCATTTATTTTGCTAATTCTCTTTATCAGCAGAGATGGCAATCTTTTGAAGATTTTCTTTCGTCAGTTTCCCTTTATCAGCAGGGATGGCATTTATTTTGCTAATTCTCTTTATCAGCAGAGATGGCAATCTTTGGAAGATTTTCTGTCGTCAGTTTCCTTTTATCAACAGGGATGGCATTTATTTTACTAATTCTCTTTATCAGCAGAGATGGCAATCTTTTAAAGATTTTCTTTCGTCAGTTTCCCTTTATCAGCAGGGATGGCATTTATTTTGCTAATTCTCTTTATCAGCAGAGATGACAATCTTTTGAAGATTTTCTTTTGTCAGTTTCCCTTTAGCAGCAGGGAAGGCATTTATTTTGCTAATTCTCTTTATCAGTAGAGATGGCAATCTTTTGAAGATTTTCTTTCGTCAGTTTCCCTTTATCAGCAGGGATGGCATTTATTTTGCTAATTCTCTTTATCAGCAGATATGGCAATCTTTGGAAGATATTCTTTCGTCAGTTTTCCTTTAGCAGCAGGGATGGCATTTATTTTGCTAATTCTCTTTATCAGCAGAGATGGCAATCTTTTGAAGATTTTCTTTCGCCAGTTTCCCTTTATCAGCAGGGATGGCACTTATTTTACTAATTCTCTTTATCAGCAGAGATGGCAAGCTTTTCGAAGATTTTCTTTTGTCAGTTTCCCTTTATCAGCAGGGATGGCATTTATTTTGCTAATTCTCTTTATCAGCAGATATGGCAATCTTTTGAAGATTTTCTTTCGTCAGTTTCCCTTTATCAGCAGGGATGACATTTATTTTGCTAATTCTCTTTATCACCAGAGATGGCAATCTTTTGAAGATTTTCTTTCGTCAGTTTCCCTTTATCAGCAGGGATGGCATTTATTTTGCTAATTCTCTTTATCAGCAGAGATGGCAATCTTTTAAAGATTTTCTTTCGTCAGTTTCCCTTTATCAGCAGGGATGGCATTTATTTTGCTAATTCTCTTTATCAGCAGAGATGACAATCTTTTGAAGATTTTCTTTTGTCAGTTTCCCTTTAGCAGCAGGGAAGGCATTTATTTTGCTAATTCTCTTTATCAGTAGAGATGGCAATCTTTTGAAGATTTTCTTTCGTCAGTTTCCCTTTCTCAGCAGGGATGGCATTTATTTTGCTAATTCTCTTTATCAGCAGATATGGCAATCTTTGGAAGATTTTCTTTCGTCAGTTTTCCTTTAGCAGCAGGGATGGCATTTATTTTGCTAATTCTCTTTATCAGCAGAGATGGCAATCTTTTGAAGATTTTCTTTCGCCAATTTCCCTTTATCAGCAGGGATGGCACTTATTTTACTAATTCTCTTTATCAGCAGAGATGGCAAGCTTTTCGAAGATTTTCTTTTGACAGTTTCCCTTTATCAGCAGGGATGGCATTTATTTTGCTAATTCTCTTTATCAGCAGATATGGCAATCTTTTGAAGATTTTCTTTCGTCAGTTTCCCTTTATCAGCAGGGATGACATTTATTTTGCTAATTCTCTTTATCACCAGAGATGACAATCTTTTGAAGATTTTCTTTTGTCAGTTTCCCTTTAGCAGCAGGGAAGGCATTTATTTTGCTAATTCTCTTTATCAGCAGATATGGCAATCTTTGGAAGATTTTCTTTCGTCAGTTTTCCTTTAGCAGCAGGGATGGCATTTATTTTGCTAGTTCTCTTTATCAGCAGAGATGGCAATCTTTTGAAGATTTTCTTTCGCCAGTTTCCCTTTATCAGCAGGGATGGCACTTATTTTACTAATTCTCTTTATCAGCAGAGATGGCAAGCTTTTCGAAGATTTTCTTTTGTCAGTTTCCCTTTATCAGCAGGGATGGCATTTATTTTGCTAATTCTCTTTATCAGCAGATATGGCAATCTTTTGAAGATTTTCTTTCGTCAGTTTCCCTTTATCAGCAGGGATGACATTTATTTTGCTAATTCTCTTTATCACCAGAGATGGCAATCTTTTGAAGATTTTCTTTCGTCAGTTTCCCTTTATCAGCAGGGATGGCATTTATTTTGCTAATTCTCTTTATCAGCAGAGATGGCAATCTTTTGAAGATTTTCTTTCGCCAGTTTCCCTTTATCAGCAGGGATGGCATTTATTTTTCTAATTCTCTTTATCAGCAGAGATGGCAATCTTTTGAAGATTTTCTTTCGCCAGTTTCCCTTTAGCAGCAGGGATGGCATTTATTTTGCTAATTCTCTTTATCAGTAGAGATGGCAATCTTTTGAAGATTTTCTTTCGTCAGTTTCCCTTTATCAGCAGGGATGGCATTTATTTTGCTAATTCTCTTTATCAGCAGAGATGACAATCTTTTGAAGATTTTCTTTTGTCAGTTTCCTTTTATCAGCAGGGATGGCATTTATTTTACTAATTCTCTTTATCAGCAGAGATGGCAATCTTTTAAAGATTTTCTTTCGTCAGTTTCCCTTTATCAGCAGGGATGGCATTTATTTTGCTAATTCTCTTTATCAGCAGAGATGGCAATCTTTGGAAGATTTACTTTCGTCAGTTTCCCTTTAGCAGCAAGGATGGCATTTATTTTGCTAATTCTCTTTATCAGCAGAGATGGCAATCTTTGGAAGATTTTCTTTCGTCAGTTTCCCTTTAGCAGCAGGGATGGCATTTATTTTGCTAATTCTCTTTATCAGCAGAGATGGCAATCTTTTGAAGATTTTCTTTCGTCAGTTTCCCTTTATCAGCAGGGATGGCATTTATTTTGCTAATTCTCTTTATCAGCAGAGATGGCAATCTTTGGAAGATTTTCTGTCGTCAGTTTCCTTTTATCAACAGGGATGGCATTTATTTTACTAATTCTCTTTATCAGCAGAGATGGCAATCTTTTAAAGATTTTCTTTCGTCAGTTTCCCTTTATCAGCAGGGATGGCATTTATTTTGCTAATTCTCTTTATCAGCAGAGATGACAATCTTTTGAAGATTTTCTTTTGGCAGTTTCCCTTTAGCAGCAGGGAAGGCATTTATTTTGCTAATTCTCTTTATCAGTAGAGATGGCAATCTTTTGAAGATTTTCTTTCGTCAGTTTCCCTTTATCAGCAGGGATGGCATTTATTTTGCTAATTCTCTTTATCAGCAGATATGGCAATCTTTGGAATATTTTCTTTCGTCAGTTTTCCTTTAGCAGCAGGGATGGCATTTATTTTGCTAATTCTCTTTATCAGCAGAGATGGCAATCTTTTGAAGATTTTCTTTCGCCAGTTTCCCTTTATCAGCAGGGATGGCACTTATTTTACTAATTCTCTTTATCAGCAGAGATGGCAAGCTTTTCAAAGATTTTCTTTTGTCAGTTTCCCTTTATCAGCAGGGATGGCATTTATTTTGCTAATTCTCTTTATCAGCAGATATGGCAATCTTTTGAAGATTTTCTTTCGTCAGTTTCCCTTTATCAGCAGGGATGACATTTATTTTGCTAATTCTCTTTATCACCAGAGATGGCAATCTTTTGAAGATTTTCTTTCGTCAGTTTCCCTTTATCAGCAGGGATGGCATTTATTTTGCTAATTCTCTTTATCAGCAGAGATGGCAATCTTTTAAAGATTTTCTTTCGTCAGTTTCCCTTTATCAGCAAGGATGGCATTTATTTTGCTAATTCTCTTTATCAGCAGAGATGACAATCTTTTGAAGATTTTCTTTTGTCAGTTTCCCTTTAGCAGCAGGGAAGGCATTTATTTTGCTAATTCTCTTTATCAGTAGAGATGGCAATCTTATGAAGATTTTCTTTCGTCAGTTTCCCTTTCTCAGCATGGATGGCATTTATTTTGCTAATTCTCTTTATCAGCAGATATGGCAATCTTTGGAAGATTTTCTTTCGTCAGTTTTCCTTTAGCAGCAGGGATGGCATTTATTTTGCTAATTCTCTTTATCAGCAGAGATGGCAATCTTTTGAAGATTTTCTTTCGCCAGTTTCCCTTTATCAGCAGGGATGGCATTTATTTTGCTAATTCTCTTTATCAGCAGAGATGGCAATATTTGGAAGATTTTCTTTCGTCAGTTTCCCTTTATCAGTAGGGATGGCATTTATTTTGCTAATTCTCTTTATCAGCAGAGATGGCAATCTTTGGAAGATTTTCTGTCGTCAGTTTCCCTTTATCAACAGGGATGGCATTTATTTTGCTAATTCTCTTTATCAGAAGAGATGGCAATCTTTGGAAGATTTTCTTTCGTCAGTTTCCCTTTATCAGCAGGGATGGCATTTATTTTGCTAAATCTCTTTATCAGCAGAGATGGCAAGCTTTTTGAAGATTTTCTTTCGTCAGTTTCCCTTTATCAGCAGGGATGGCATTTATTTTGCTAATTCTCTTTATCAGCAGAGATGGCAATCTTTGGAAGATTTTCTTTCGTCAGTTTCCCTTTATCAGCAGGGATGGCATTTATTTTGCTAATTCTCTTTATTAGCAGAGATGGCAATCTTCTGAAGATTTTCTTTCGTCAGTTTCCTTTTATCAGCAGGGTTGGCATTTATTTTGCTAATTCTCTTTATCAGCAGAGATGGCAATCTTTTGAAGATTTTCTTTTGTCAGTTTCCCTTTATCAGCAGGGATGGCATTTATTTTGCTAATTCTCTTTATCATCAGAGACGGCAATCTTTTGAAGATTTTCTTTCGTCAGTTTCCCTTTATTAGCAGGGATGGCATTTATTTTGCTAATTCTCTTTATCAGCAGAGACGGCAATCTTTGGAAGATTTTCTTTCGTCAGTTTTCCTTTAGCAGCAGGGATGGCATTTATTTTGCTAAATCTCTTTATCAGCAGAGATGGCAAGCTTTTTGAAGATTTTCTTTCGTCAGTTTCCCTTTATCAGCAGGGATGTCATTTATTTTGCTAATTCTCTTTATCAGCCGAGATGACAATCTTTGGAAGATTTTCTTTCGTCAGTTTCCCTTTAGCAGCAGGGATGGCATTTATTTTGCTAATTCTCTTTATCAGCAGAGATGGAAATCTTCTGAAGATTTTCTTTCGTCAGTTTCCCTTTATCAGCAGGGTTGGCATTTATTTTGCTAATTCTCTTTATCAGCAGAGATGGCAATCTTTTGAAGATTTTCTTTCGTCATTTTCCCTTTATCAGCAGGGATGGCATTTATTTTGCAAATTCTCTTTATCAGCAGAGATGGCAATCTTTTGAAGATTTTCTTTCGCCAGTTTCCCTTTATCAACAGTGATGGCATTTATTTTGCTAATTCTCTTTATCAGCAGAGCTGGCAATCTTTGGAAGATTTTCTTTCGTCAGTTTCCCTTTAGCAGCAGGGATGGCATTTATTTTGCTAATTCTCTTTATCAGTAGAGATGGCAATCTTTTGAAGATTTTCTTTCGTCAGTTTCCCTTTATCAGCAGGGATGGCATTTATTTTGCTAATTCTCTTTATCAGCAGAGATGACAATCTTTTGAAGATTTTCTTTTGTCAGTTTCCTTTTATCAGCAGGGATGGCATTTATTTTACTAATTCTCTTTATCAGCAGAGATGGCAATCTTTTAAAGATTTTCTTTCGTCAGTTTCCCTTTATCAGCAGGGATGGCATTTATTTTGCTAATTCTCTTTATCAGCAGAGATGGCAATCTTTGGAAGATTTTCTTTCGTCAGTTTCCCTTTAGCAGCAGGGATGGCATTTATTTTGCTAATTCTCTTTATCAGCAGAGATGGCAATCTTTTGAAGATTTTCTTTCGTCAGTTTCCCTTTATCAGCAGGGATGGCATTTATTTTGCTAATTCTCTTTATCAGCAGAGATGGCAATCTTTGGAAGATTTTCTGTCGTCAGTTTCCCTTTATCAATAGGGATGGCATTTATTTTACTAATTCTCTTTATCAGCAGAGATGGCAATCTTTTAAAGATTTTCTTTCGTCAGTTTCCCTTTATCAGCAGGGATGACATTTATTTTGCTAATTCTCTTTATCAGCAGAGATGACAATCTTTTGAAGATTTTCTTTTGTCAGTTTCCCTTTAGCAGCAGGGAAGGCATTTATTTTGCTAATTCTCTTTATCAGTAGAGATGGCAATCTTTTGAAGATTTTCTTTCGTCAGTTTCCCTTTATCAGCAGGGATGGCATTTATTTTGCTAATTCTCTTTATCAGCAGAGATGACAATCTTTTGAAAATTTTCTTTTGTCAGTTTCCCTTTATCAGCAGGGATGGCATTTATTTTACTAATTCTCTTTATCAGCAAAGATGGCAATCTTTTAAAGATTTTCTTTCGTCAGTTTCCCTTTATCAGCAGGGATGACATTTATTTTGCTAATTCTCTTTATCAGCAGAGATGGCAATATTTGGAAGATTTTCTTTCGTCAGTTTCCCTTTATCAGTAGGGATGGCATTTATTTTGCTAATTCTCTTTATCAGCAGAGATGGCAATCTTTGGAAGATTTTCTTTCGTCAGTTTCCCTTTATCAGCAGGGATGGCATTTATTTTGCTAATTCTCTTTATCAGCAGAGATGGCAATCTTCTGAAGATTTTCTTTCGTCAGTTTCCTTTTATCAGCAGGGTTGGCATTTATTTTGCTAATTCTCTTTATCAGCAGAGATGGCAATCTTTTGAAGATTTTCTTTTGTCAGTTTCCCTTTATCAGCAGGAATGGCATTTATTTTGCTAATTCTCTTTATCATCAGAGACGGCAATCTTTTGAAGATTTGCTTTCGTCAGTTTCCCTTTATTAGCAGGGATGGCATTTATTTTGCTAATTCTCTTTATCAGCAGAGACGGCAATCTTTGGAAGATTTTCTTTCGTCAGTTTTCCTTTAGCAGCAGGGATGGCATTTATTTTGCTAAATCTCTTTATCAGCAGAGATGGCAAGCTTTTTGAAGATTTTCTTTCGTCAGTTTCCCTTTATCAGCAGGGATGTCATTTATTTTGCTAATTCTCTTTATCAGCCGAGATGACAATCTTTGGAAGATTTTCTTTCGTCAGTTTCCCTTTAGCAGCAGGGATGGCATTTATTTTGCTAATTCTCTTTATCAGCAGAGATGGAAATCTTCTGAAGATTTTCTTTCGTCAGTTTCCCTTTATCAGCAGGGTTGGCATTTATTTTGCTAATTCTCTTTATCAACAGAGATGGCAATCTTTTGAAGATTTTCTTTCGTCATTTTCCCTTTATCAGCAGGGATGGCATTTATTTTGCAAATTCTCTTTATCAGCAGAGATGGCAATCTTTTGAAGATTTTCTTTCGTCAGTTTCCCTTTATCAGCAGGGATGGCATTTATTTTGCTAATTCTCTTTATCAGCAGAGATGACAATCTTTTGAAGATTTTCTTTTGTCAGTTTCCTTTTATCAGCAGGGATGGCATTTATTTTACTAATTCTCTTTATCAGCAGAGATGGCAATCTTTTAAAGATTTTCTTTCGTCAGTTTCCCTTTATCAGCAGGGATGGCATTTATTTTGCTAATTCTCTTTATCAGCAGAGATGGAAATCTTTTGAAGATTTTCTTTCGTCAGTTTCCCTTTAGCAGCAGGGATGGCATTTATTTTGCTAATTCTCTTTATCAGCAGAGATGGCAATCTTTTGAAGATTTTCTTTCGTCAGTTTCCCTTTATCAGCAGGGATGGCATTTATTTTGCTAATTCTCTTTATCAGCAGAGATGGCAATCTTTGGAAGATTTTCTGTCGTCAGTTTCCCTTTATCAACAGGGATGGCATTTATTTTACTAATTCTCTTTATCAGCAGAGATGGCAATCTTTTAAAGATTTTCTTTCGTCAGTTTCCCTTTATCAGCAGGGATGGCATTTATTTTGCTAATTCTCTTTATCAGCAGAGATGACAATCTTTTGAAGATTTTCTTTTGTCAGTTTCCCTTTAGCAGCAGGGAAGGCATTTATTTTGCTAATTCTCTTTATCAGTAGAGATGGCAATCTTTTGAAGATTTTCTTTCGTCAGTTTCCCTTTATCAGCAGGGATGGCATTTATTTTGCTAATTCTCTTTATCAGCAGAGATGACAATCTTTTGAAAATTTTCTTTTGTCAGTTTCCCTTTATCAGCAGGGATGGCATTTATTTTACTAATTCTCATTATCAGCAAAGATGGCAATCTTTTAAAGATTTTCTTTCGTCAGTTTCCCTTTATCAGCAGGGATGACATTTATTTTGCTAATTCTCTTTATCAGCAGAGATGGCAATATTTGGAAGATTTTCTTTCGTCAGTTTCCCTTTATCAGTAGGGATGGCATTTATTTTGCTAATTCTCTTTATCAGCAGAGATGGCAATCTTTGGAAGATTTTCTGTCGTCAGTTTCCCTTTATCAACAGGGATGGCATTTATTTTGCTAATTCTCTTTATCAGAAGAGATGGCAATCTTTGGAAGATTTTCTTTCGTCAGTTTCCCTTTATCAGCAGGGATGGCATTTATTTTGCTAAATCTCTTTATCAGCAGAGATGGCAAGCATTTTGAAGATTTTCTTTCGTCAGTTTCCCTTTATCAGCAGGGATGGCATTTATTTTGCTAATTCTCTTTATCAGCAGAGATGGCAATCTTTGGAAGATTTTCTTTCGTCAGTTTCCCTTTATCAGCAGGGATGGCATTTATTTTGCTAATTCTCTTTATCAACAGAGATGGCAATCTTCTGAAGATTTTCTTTCGCCAGTTTCCCTTTATCAACAGTGATGGCATTTATTTTGCTAATTCTCTTTATCAGCAGAGCTGGCAATCTTTGGAAGATTTTCTTTCGTCAGTTTCCCTTTAGCAGCAGGGATGGCATTTATTTTGCTAATTCTCTTTATCAGTAGAGATGGCAATCTTTTGAAGATTTTCTTTCGTCAGTTTCCCTTTATCAGCAGGGATGGCATTTATTTTGCTAATTCTCTTTATCAGCAGAGATGACAATCTTTTGAAGATTTTCTTTTGTCAGTTTCCTTTTATCAGCAGGGATGGCATTTATTTTACTAATTCTCTTTATCAGCAGAGATGGCAATCTTTTAAAGATTTTCTTTCGTCAGTTTCCCTTTATCAGCAGGGATGGCATTTATTTTGCTAATTCTCTTTATCAGCAGAGATGGCAATCTTTGGAAGATTTTCTTTCGTCAGTTTCCCTTTAGCAGCAGGGATGGCATTTATTTTGCTAATTCTCTTTATCAGCAGAGATGGCAATCTTTTGAAGATTTTCTTTCGTCAGTTTCCCTTTATCAGCAGGGATGGCATTTATTTTGCTAATTCTCTTTATCAGCAGAGATGGCAATCTTTGGAAGATTTTCTGTCGTCAGTTTCCCTTTATCAACAGGGATGGCATTTATTTTACTAATTCTCTTTATCAGCAGAGATGGCAATCTTTTAAAGATTTTCTTTCGTCAGTTTCCCTTTATCAGCAGGGATGGCATTTATTTTGCTAATTCTCTTTATCAGCAGAGATGACAATCTTTTGAAGATTTTCTTTTGTCAGTTTCCCTTTAGCAGCAGGGAAGGCATTTATTTTGCTAATTCTCTTTATCAGTAGAGATGGCAATCTTTTGAAGATTTTCTTTCGTCAGTTTCCTTTTATCAGCAGGGATGGCATTTATTTTACTAATTCTCTTTATCAGCAGAGATGGCAATCTTTTAAAGATTTTCTTTCGTCAGTTTCCCTTTATCAGCAGGGATGGCATTTATTTTGCTAATTCTCTTTATCAGCAGAGATGACAATCTTTTGAAGATTTTCTTTTGTCAGTTTCCCTTTAGCAGCAGGGAAGGCATTTATTTTGCTAATTCTCTTTATCAGTAGAGATGGCAATCTTTTGAAGATTTTCTTTCGTCAGTTTCCTTTTATCAGCAGGGATGGCATTTATTTTGCTAATTCTCTTTATCAGCAGAGATGGCAATCTTTGGAAGATTTTCTTTCGTCAGTTTCCCTTTATCAGCAGGGATGGCATTTATTTTGCTAATTCTCTTTATCAACAGAGATGGCAATCTTCTGAAGATTTTCTTTCGCCAGTTTCCCTTTATCAACAGTGATGGCATTTATTTTGCTAATTCTCTTTATCAGCAGAGCTGGCAATCTTTGGAAGATTTTCTTTCGTCAGTTTCCCTTTAGCAGCAGGGATGGCATTTATTTTGCTAATTCTCTTTATCAGTAGAGATGGCAATCTTTTGAAGATTTTCTTTCGTCAGTTTCCCTTTATCAGCAGGGATGGCATTTATTTTGCTAATTCTCTTTATCAGCAGAGATGACAATCTTTTGAAGATTTTCTTTTGTCAGTTTCCTTTTATCAGCAGGGATGGCATTTATTTTACTAATTCTCTTTATCAGCAGAGATGGCAATCTTTTAAAGATTTTCTTTCGTCAGTTTCCCTTTATCAGCAGGGATGGCATTTATTTTGCTAATTCTCTTTATCAGCAGAGATGGCAATCTTTGGAAGATTTTCTTTCGTCAGTTTCCCTTTAGCAGCAGGGATGGCATTTATTTTGCTAATTCTCTTTATCAGCAGAGATGGCAATCTTTTGAAGATTTTCTTTCGTCAGTTTCCCTTTATCAGCAGGGATGGCATTTATTTTGCTAATTCTCTTTATCAGCAGAGATGGCAATCTTTGGAAGATTTTCTGTCGTCAGTTTCCCTTTATCAACAGGGATGGCATTTATTGTACTAATTCTCTTTATCAGCAGAGATGGCAATCTTTTAAAGATTTTCTTTCGTCAGTTTCCCTTTATCAGCAGGGATGGCATTTATTTTGCTAATTCTCTTTATCAGCAGAGATGACAATCTTTTGAAGATTTTCTTTTGTCAGTTTCCCTTTAGCAGCAGGGAAGGCATTTATTTTGCTAATTCTCTTTATCAGTAGAGATGGCAATCTTTTGAAGATTTTCTTTCGTCAGTTTCCTTTTATCAGCAGGGATGGCATTTATTTTACTAATTCTCTTTATCAGCAGAGATGGCAATCTTTTAAAGATTTTCTTTCGTCAGTTTCCCTTTATCAGCAGGGATGGCATTTATTTTGCTAATTCTCTTTATCAGCAGAGATGACAATCTTTTGAAGATTTTCTTTTGTCAGTTTCCCTTTAGCAGCAGGGAAGGCATTTATTTTGCTAATTCTCTTTATCAGTAGAGATGGCAATCTTTTGAAGATTTTCTTTCGTCAGTTTCCTTTTATCAGCAGGGATGGCATTTATTTTGCTAATTCTCTTTATCAGCAGAGATGGCAATCTTTGGAAGATTTTCTTTCGTCAGTTTCCCTTTATCAGCAGGGATGGCATTTATTTTGCTAATTCTCTTTATCAACAGAGATGGCAATCTTCTGAAGATTTTCTTTCGCCAGTTTCCCTTTATCAACAGTGATGGCATTTATTTTGCTAATTCTCTTTATCAGCAGAGCTGGCAATCTTTGGAAGATTTTCTTTCGTCAGTTTCCCTTTAGCAGCAGGGATGGCATTTATTTTGCTAATTCTCTTTATCAGTAGAGATGGCAATCTTTTGAAGATTTTCTTTCGTCAGTTTCCCTTTATCAGCAGGGATGGCATTTATTTTGCTAATTCTCTTTATCAGCAGAGATGACAATCTTTTGAAGATTTTCTTTTGTCAGTTTCCTTTTATCAGCAGGGATGGCATTTATTTTACTAATTCTCTTTATCAGCAGAGATGGCAATCTTTTAAAGATTTTCTTTCGTCAGTTTCCCTTTATCAGCAGGGATGGCATTTATTTTGCTAATTCTCTTTATCAGCAGAGATGGCAATCTTTGGAAGATTTTCTTTCGTCAGTTTCCCTTTAGCAGCAGGGATGGCATTTATTTTGCTAATTCTCTTTATCAGCAGAGATGGCAATCTTTTGAAGATTTTCTTTCGTCAGTTTCCCTTTATCAGCAGGGATGGCATTTATTTTGCTAATTCTCTTTATCAGCAGAGATGGCAATCTTTGGAAGATTTTCTGTCGTCAGTTTCCCTTTATCAACAGGGATGGCATTTATTTTACTAATTCTCTTTATCAGCAGAGATGGCAATCTTTTAAAGATTTTCTTTCGTCAGTTTCCCTTTATCAGCAGGGATGGCATTTATTTTGCTAATTCTCTTTATCAGCAGAGATGACAATCTTTTGAAGATTTTCTTTTGTCAGTTTCCCTTTAGCAGCAGGGAAGGCATTTATTTTGCTAATTCTCTTTATCAGTAGAGATGGCAATCTTTTGAAGATTTTCTTTCGTCAGTTTCCTTTTATCAGCAGGGATGGCATTTATTTTACTAATTCTCTTTATCAGCAGAGATGGCAATCTTTTAAAGATTTTCTTTCGTCAGTTTCCCTTTATCAGCAGGGATGGCATTTATTTTGCTAATTCTCTTTATCAGCAGAGATGACAATCTTTTGAAGATTTTCTTTTGTCAGTTTCCCTTTAGCAGCAGGGAAGGCATTTATTTTGCTAATTCTCTTTATCAGTAGAGATGGCAATCTTTTGAAGATTTTCTTTCGTCAGTTTCCTTTTATCAGCAGGGATGGCATTTATTTTGCTAATTCTCTTTATCAGCAGAGATGGCAATCTTTGGAAGATTTTCTTTCGTCAGTTTCCCTTTATCAGCAGGGATGGCATTTATTTTGCTAATTCTCTTTATCAACAGAGATGGCAATCTTCTGAAGATTTTCTTTCGCCAGTTTCCCTTTATCAACAGTGATGGCATTTATTTTGCTAATTCTCTTTATCAGCAGAGCTGGCAATCTTTGGAAGATTTTCTTTCGTCAGTTTCCCTTTAGCAGCAGGGATGGCATTTATTTTGCTAATTCTCTTTATCAGTAGAGATGGCAATCTTTTGAAGATTTTCTTTCGTCAGTTTCCCTTTATCAGCAGGGATGGCATTTATTTTGCTAATTCTCTTTATCAACAGAGATGGCAATCTTCTGAAGATTTTCTTTCGCCAGTTTCCCTTTATCAACAGTGATGGCATTTATTTTGCTAATTCTCTTTATCAGCAGAGATGGCAATCTTTTAAAGATTTTCTTTCGTCAGTTTCCCTTTATCAGCAGGGATGGCATTTATTTTGCTAATTCTCTTTATCAGCAGAGATGACAATCTTTTGAAGATTTTCTTTTGTCAGTTTCCCTTTAGCAGCAGGGAAGGCATTTATTTTGCTAATTCTCTTTATCAGTAGAGATGGCAATCTTTTGAAGATTTTCTTTCGTCAGTTTCCTTTTATCAGCAGGGATGGCATTTATTTTACTAATTCTCTTTATCAGCAGAGATGGCAATCTTTTAAAGATTTTCTTTCGTCAGTTTCCCTTTATCAGCAGGGATGGCATTTATTTTGCTAATTCTCTTTATCAGCAGAGATGACAATCTTTTGAAGATTTTCTTTTGTCAGTTTCCCTTTAGCAGCAGGGAAGGCATTTATTTTGCTAATTCTCTTTATCAGTAGAGATGGCAATCTTTTGAAGATTTTCTTTCGTCAGTTTCCTTTTATCAGCAGGGATGGCATTTATTTTGCTAATTCTCTTTATCAGCAGAGATGGCAATCTTTGGAAGATTTTCTTTCGTCAGTTTCCCTTTATCAGCAGGGATGGCATTTATTTTGCTAATTCTCTTTATCAACAGAGATGGCAATCTTCTGAAGATTTTCTTTCGCCAGTTTCCCTTTATCAACAGTGATGGCATTTATTTTGCTAATTCTCTTTATCAGCAGAGCTGGCAATCTTTGGAAGATTTTCTTTCGTCAGTTTCCCTTTAGCAGCAGGGATGGCATTTATTTTGCTAATTCTCTTTATCAGTAGAGATGGCAATCTTTTGAAGATTTTCTTTCGTCAGTTTCCCTTTATCAGCAGGGATGGCATTTATTTTGCTAATTCTCTTTATCAGCAGAGATGACAATCTTTTGAAGATTTTCTTTTGTCAGTTTCCTTTTATCAGCAGGGATGGCATTTATTTTACTAATTCTCTTTATCAGCAGAGATGGCAATCTTTTAAAGATTTTCTTTCGTCAGTTTCCCTTTATCAGCAGGGATGGCATTTATTTTGCTAATTCTCTTTATCAGCAGAGATGGCAATCTTTGGAAGATTTTCTTTCGTCAGTTTCCCTTTAGCAGCAGGGATGGCATTTATTTTGCTAATTCTCTTTATCAGCAGAGATGGCAATCTTTTGAAGATTTTCTTTCGTCAGTTTCCCTTTATCAGCAGGGATGGCATTTATTTTGCTAATTCTCTTTATCAGCAGAGATGGCAATCTTTGGAAGATTTTCTGTCGTCAGTTTCCCTTTATCAACAGGGATGGCATTTATTTTACTAATTCTCTTTATCAGCAGAGATGGCAATCTTTTAAAGATTTTCTTTCGTCAGTTTCCCTTTATCAGCAGGGATGGCATTTATTTTGCTAATTCTCTTTATCAGCAGAGATGACAATCTTTTGAAGATTTTCTTTTGTCAGTTTCCCTTTAGCAGCAGGGAAGGCATTTATTTTGCTAATTCTCTTTATCAGTAGAGATGGCAATCTTTTGAAGATTTTCTTTCGTCAGTTTCCCTTTATCAGCAGGGATGGCATTTATTTTGCTAATTCTCTTTATCAGCAGAGATGACAATCTTTTGAAAATTTTCTTTTGTCAGTTTCCCTTTATCAGCAGGGATGGCATTTATTTTACTAATTCTCTTTATCAGCAAAGATGGCAATCTTTTAAAGATTTTCTTTCGTCAGTTTCCCTTTATCAGCAGGGATGACATTTATTTTGCTAATTCTCTTTATCAGCAGAGATGGCAATATTTGGAAGATTTTCTTTCGTCAGTTTCCCTTTATCAGTAGGGATGGCATTTATTTTGCTAATTCTCTTTATCAGCAGAGATGGCAATCTTTGGAAGATTTTCTGTCGTCAGTTTCCCTTTATCAACAGGGATGGCATTTATTTTGCTAATTCTCTTTATCAGAAGAGATGGCAATCTTTGGAAGATTTTCTTTCGTCAGTTTCCCTTTATCAGCAGGGATGGCATTTATTTTGCTAAATCTCTTTATCAGCAGAGATGGCAAGCATTTTGAAGATTTTCTTTCGTCAGTTTCCCTTTATCAGCAGGGATGGCATTTATTTTGCTAATTCTCTTTATCAGCAGAGATGGCAATCTTTGGAAGATTTTCTTTCGTCAGTTTCCCTTTATCAGCAGGGATGGCATTTATTTTGCTAATTCTCTTTATCAACAGAGATGGCAATCTTCTGAAGATTTTCTTTCGCCAGTTTCCCTTTATCAACAGTGATGGCATTTATTTTGCTAATTCTCTTTATCAGCAGAGCTGGCAATCTTTGGAAGATTTTCATTCGTCAGTTTCCCTTTAGCAGCAGGGATGGCATTTATTTTGCTAATTCTCTTTATCAGTAGAGATGGCAATCTTTTGAAGATTTTCTTTCGTCAGTTTCCCTTTATCAGCAGGGATGGCATTTATTTTGCTAATTCTCTTTATCAGCAGAGATGACAATCTTTTGAAGATTTTCTTTTGTCAGTTTCCTTTTATCAGCAGGGATGGCATTTATTTTACTAATTCTCTTTATCAGCAGAGATGGCAATCTTTTAAAGATTTTCTTTCGTCAGTTTCCCTTTATCAGCAGGGATGGCATTTATTTTGCTAATTCTCTTTATCAGCAGAGATGGCAATCTTTGGAAGATTTTCTTTCGTCAGTTTCCCTTTAGCAGCAGGGATGGCATTTATTTTGCTAATTCTCTTTATCAGCAGAGATGGCAATCTTTTGAAGATTTTCTTTCGTCAGTTTCCCTTTATCAGCAGGGATGGCATTTATTTTGCTAATTCTCTTTATCAGCAGAGATGGCAATCTTTGGAAGATTTTCTGTCGTCAGTTTCCCTTTATCAACAGGGATGGCATTTATTTTACTAATTCTCTTTATCAGCAGAGATGGCAATCTTTTAAAGATTTTCTTTCGTCAGTTTCCCTTTATCAGCAGGGATGGCATTTATTTTGCTAATTCTCTTTATCAGCAGAGCTGGCAATCTTTGGAAGATTTTCTTTCGTCAGTTTCCCTTTAGCAGCAGGGATGGCATTTATTTTGCTAATTCTCTTTATCAGTAGAGATGGCAATCTTTTGAAGATTTTCTTTCGTCAGTTTCCCTTTATCAGCAGGGATGGCATTTATTTTGCTAATTCTCTTTATCAGCAGAGATGACAATCTTTTGAAGATTTTCTTTTGTCAGTTTCCTTTTATCAGCAGGGATGGCATTTATTTTACTAATTCTCTTTATCAGCAGAGATGGCAATCTTTTAAAGATTTTCTTTCGTCAGTTTCCCTTTATCAGCAGGGATGGCATTTATTTTGCTAATTCTCTTTATCAGCAGAGATGGCAATCTTTGGAAGATTTTCTTTCGTCAGTTTCCCTTTAGCAGCAGGGATGGCATTTATTTTGCTAATTCTCTTTATCAGCAGAGATGGCAATCTTTTGAAGATTTTCTTTCGTCAGTTTCCCTTTATCAGCAGGGATGGCATTTATTTTGCTAATTCTCTTTATCAGCAGAGATGGCAATCTTTGGAAGATTTTCTGTCGTCAGTTTCCCTTTATCAACAGGGATGGCATTTATTTTACTAATTCTCTTTATCAGCAGAGATGGCAATCTTTTAAAGATTTTCTTTCGTCAGTTTCCCTTTATCAGCAGGGATGGCATTTATTTTGCTAATTCTCTTTATCAGCAGAGATGACAATCTTTTGAAGATTTTCTTTTGTCAGTTTCCCTTTAGCAGCAGGGAAGGCATTTATTTTGCTAATTCTCTTTATCAGTAGAGATGGCAATCTTTTGAAGATTTTCTTTCGTCAGTTTCCCTTTATCAGCAGGGATGGCATTTATTTTGCTAATTCTCTTTATCAGCAGAGATGACAATCTTTTGAAAATTTTCTTTTGTCAGTTTCCCTTTATCAGCAGGGATGGCATTTATTTTACTAATTCTCTTTATCAGCAAAGATGGCAATCTTTTAAAGATTTTCTTTCGTCAGTTTCCCTTTATCAGCAGGGATGACATTTATTTTGCTAATTCTCTTTATCAGCAGAGATGGCAATATTTGGAAGATTTTCTTTCGTCAGTTTCCCTTTATCAGTAGGGATGGCATTTATTTTGCTAATTCTCTTTATCAGCAGAGATGGCAATCTTTGGAAGATTTTCTGTCGTCAGTTTCCCTTTATCAACAGGGATGGCATTTATTTTGCTAATTCTCTTTATCAGAAGAGATGGCAATCTTTGGAAGATTTTCTTTCGTCAGTTTCCCTTTATCAGCAGGGATGGCATTTATTTTGCTAAATCTCTTTATCAGCAGAGATGGCAAGCATTTTGAAGATTTTCTTTCGTCAGTTTCCCTTTATCAGCAGGGATGGCATTTATTTTGCTAATTCTCTTTATCAGCAGAGATGGCAATCTTTGGAAGATTTTCTTTCGTCAGTTTCCCTTTATCAGCAGGGATGGCATTTATTTTGCTAATTCTCTTTATCAACAGAGATGGCAATCTTCTGAAGATTTTCTTTCGCCAGTTTCCCTTTATCAACAGTGATGGCATTTATTTTGCTAATTCTCTTTATCAGCAGAGCTGGCAATCTTTGGAAGATTTTCATTCGTCAGTTTCCCTTTAGCAGCAGGGATGGCATTTATTTTGCTAATTCTCTTTATCAGTAGAGATGGCAATCTTTTGAAGATTTTCTTTCGTCAGTTTCCCTTTATCAGCAGGGATGGCATTTATTTTGCTAATTCTCTTTATCAGCAGAGATGACAATCTTTTGAAGATTTTCTTTTGTCAGTTTCCTTTTATCAGCAGGGATGGCATTTATTTTACTAATTCTCTTTATCAGCAGAGATGGCAATCTTTTAAAGATTTTCTTTCGTCAGTTTCCCTTTATCAGCAGGGATGGCATTTATTTTGCTAATTCTCTTTATCAGCAGAGATGGCAATCTTTGGAAGATTTTCTTTCGTCAGTTTCCCTTTAGCAGCAGGGATGGCATTTATTTTGCTAATTCTCTTTATCAGCAGAGATGGCAATCTTTTGAAGATTTTCTTTCGTCAGTTTCCCTTTATCAGCAGGGATGGCATTTATTTTGCTAATTCTCTTTATCAGCAGAGATGGCAATCTTTGGAAGATTTTCTGTCGTCAGTTTCCCTTTATCAACAGGGATGGCATTTATTTTACTAATTCTCTTTATCAGCAGAGATGGCAATCTTTTAAAGATTTTCTTTCGTCAGTTTCCCTTTATCAGCAGGGATGGCATTTATTTTGCTAATTCTCTTTATCAGCAGAGATGACAATCTTTTGAAGATTTTCTTTTGTCAGTTTCCCTTTAGCAGCAGGGAAGGCATTTATTTTGCTAATTCTCTTTATCAGTAGAGATGGCAATCTTTTGAAGATTTTCTTTCGTCAGTTTCCCTTTATCAGCAGGGATGGCATTTATTTTGCTAATTCTCTTTATCAGCAGAGATGACAATCTTTTGAAAATTTTCTTTTGTCAGTTTCCCTTTATCAGCAGGGATGGCATTTATTTTACTAATTCTCTTTATCAGCAGAGATGGCAATCTTTTAAAGATTTTCTTTCGTCAGTTTCCCTTTATCAGCAGGGATGGCATTTATTTTGCTAATTCTCTTTATCAGCAGAGATGGCAATCTTTTGAAGATTTTCTTTCGTCAGTTTCCCTTTATCAGCAGGGATGGCATTTATTTTGCTAATTCTCTTTATCAGCAGAGATGGCAATCTTTGGAAGATTTTCTGTCGTCAGTTTCCCTTTATCAACAGGGATGGCATTTATTTTACTAATTCTCTTTATCAGCAGAGATGGCAATCTTTTAAAGATTTTCTTTCGTCAGTTTCCCTTTATCAGCAGGGATGGCATTTATTTTGCTAATTCTCTTTATCAGCAGAGATGACAATCTTTTGAAGATTTTCTTTTGTCAGTTTCCCTTTAGCAGCAGGGAAGGCATTTATTTTGCTAATTCTCTTTATCAGTAGAGATGGCAATCTTTTGAAGATTTTCTTTCGTCAGTTTCCCTTTATCAGCAGGGATGGCATTTATTTTGCTAATTCTCTTTATCAGCAGAGATGACAATCTTTTGAAAATTTTCTTTTGTCAGTTTCCCTTTATCAGCAGGGATGGCATTTATTTTACTAATTCTCTTTATCAGCAAAGATGGCAATCTTTTAAAGATTTTCTTTCGTCAGTTTCCCTTTATCAGCAGGGATGACATTTATTTTGCTAATTCTCTTTATCAGCAGAGATGGCAATATTTGGAAGATTTTCTTTCGTCAGTTTCCCTTTATCAGTAGGGATGGCATTTATTTTGCTAATTCTCTTTATCAGCAGAGATGGCAATCTTTGGAAGATTTTCTGTCGTCAGTTTCCCTTTATCAACAGGGATGGCATTTATTTTGCTAAATCTCTTTATCAGCAGAGATGGCAAGCATTTTGAAGATTTTCTTTCGTCAGTTTCCCTTTATCAGCAGGGATGGCATTTATTTTGCTAATTCTCTTTATCAGCAGAGATGGCAATCTTTGGAAGATTTTCTTTCGTCAGTTTCCCTTTATCAGCAGGGATGGCATTTATTTTGCTAATTCTCTTTATCAACAGAGATGGCAATCTTCTGAAGATTTTCTTTTGTCAGTTTCCCTTTATCAGCAGGAATGGCATTTATTTTGCTAATTCTCTTTATCATCAGAGACGGCAATCTTTTGAAGATTTTCTTTCGTCAGTTTTCCTTTATTAGCAGGGATGGCATTTATTTTGCTAATTCTCTTTATCAGCAGAGACGGCAATCTTTGGAAGATTTTCTTTCGTCAGTTTTCCTTTAGCAGCAGGGATGGCATTTATTTTGCTAAATCTCTTTATCAGCAGAGATGGCAAGCTTTTTGAAGATTTTCTTTCGTCAGTTTCCCTTTATCAGCAGGGATGTCATTTATTTTGCTAATTCTCTTTATTAGCCGAGATGACAATCTTTGGAAGATTTTCTTTCGTCAGTTTCCCTTTAGCAGCAGGGATGGCATTTATTTTGCTAATTCTCTTTATCAGCAGAGATGGCAATCTTTTGCAGATTTTCTTTTGTCAGTTTCCCTTTATCAGCAGGAATGGCATTTATTTTGCTAATTCTCTTTATCATCAGAGACGGCAATCTTTTGAAGATTTTCTTTCGTCAGTTTTCCTTTATTAGCAGGGATGGCATTTATTTTGCTAATTCTCTTTATCAGCAGAGACGGCAATCTTTGGAAGATTTTCTTTCGTCAGTTTTCCTTTAGCAGCAGGGATGGCATTTATTTTGCTAAATCTCTTTATCAGCAGAGATGGCAAGCTTTTTGAAGATTTTCTTTCGTCAGTTTCCCTTTATCAGCAGGGATGTCATTTATTTTGCTAATTCTCTTTATCAGCCGAGATGACAATCTTTGGAAGATTTTCTTTCGTCAGTTTCCCTTTAGCAGCAGGGATGGCATTTATTTTGCTAATTCTCTTTATCAGCAGAGATGGAAATCTTTGGAAGATTTTCTTTCGTCAGTTTCCCTTTATCAGCAGGGTTGGCATTTATTTTGCTAATTCTCTTTATCAGCAGAGATGGCAATCTTTTGAAGATTTTCTTTCGTCATTTTCCCTTTATCAACAGGAATGGCATTTATTTTGCAAATTCTCTTTATCAGCAGAGATGGCAATCTTTTGAAGATTTTCTTTCGTCAGTTTCCCTTTTTCAGCAGGGATGGCATTTATTTTGCTAATTCTCTTTATCATCAGAGACGGCAATCTTTTGAAGATTTTCTTTCGTCAGTTTTCCTTTATTAGCAGGGATGGCATTTATTTTGCTAATTCTCTTTATCAGCAGAGACGGCAATCTTTGGAAGATTTTCTTTCGTCAGTTTTCCTTTAGCAGCAGGGATGGCATTTATTTTGCTAAATCTCTTTATCAGCAGAGATGGCAAGCTTTTTGAAGATTTTCTTTCGTCAGTTTCCCTTTATCAGCAGGGATGTCATTTATTTTGCTAATTCTCTTTATCAGCCGAGATGACAATCTTTGGAAGATTTTCTTTCGTCAGTTTCCCTTTAGCAGCAGGGATGGCATTTATTTTGCTAATTCTCTTTATCAGCAGAGATGGAAATCTTTGGAAGATTTTCTTTCGTCAGTTTCCCTTTATCAGCAGGGTTGGCATTTATTTTGCTAATTCTCTTTATCAGCAGAGATGGCAATCTTTTGAAGATTTTCTTTCGTCATTTTCCCTTTATCAACAGGAATGGCATTTATTTGGCAAATTCTCTTTATCAGCAGAGATGGCAATCTTTTGAAGATTTTCTTTCGTCAGTTTCCCTTTTTCAGCAGGGATGGCATTTATTTTGCTAATTCTCTTTATCAGCAGAGATGACAATCTTTTGAAGATTTTCTTTTGTCAGTTTCCCTTTAGCAGCAGGGAAGGCATTTATTTTGCTAATTCTCTTTATCAGTAGAGATGGCAATCTTTTGAAGATTTTCTTTCGTCAGTTTCCCTTTATCAGCAGGGATGGCATTTATTTTGCTAATTCTCTTTATCAGCAGAGATGACAATCTTTTGAAAATTTTCTTTTGTCAGTTTCCCTTTATCAGCAGGGATGGCATTTATTTTACTAATTCTCTTTATCAGCAAAGATGGCAATCTTTTAAAGATTTTCTTTCGTCAGTTTCCCTTTATCAGCAGGGATGACATTTATTTTGCTAATTCTCTTTATCAGCAGAGATGGCAATATTTGGAAGATTTTCTTTCGTCAGTTTCCCTTTATCAGTAGGGATGGCATTTATTTTGCTAATTCTCTTTATCAGCAGAGATGGCAATCTTTGGAAGATTTTCTGTCGTCAGTTTCCCTTTATCAACAGGGATGGCATTTATTTTGCTAAATCTCTTTATCAGCAGAGATGGCAAGCATTTTGAAGATTTTCTTTCGTCAGTTTCCCTTTATCAGCAGGGATGGCATTTATTTTGCTAATTCTCTTTATCAGCAGAGATGGCAATCTTTGGAAGATTTTCTTTCGTCAGTTTCCCTTTATCAGCAGGGATGGCATTTATTTTGCTAATTCTCTTTATCAACAGAGATGGCAATCTTCTGAAGATTTTCTTTTGTCAGTTTCCCTTTATCAGCAGGAATGGCATTTATTTTGCTAATTCTCTTTATCATCAGAGACGGCAATCTTTTGAAGATTTTCTTTCGTCAGTTTTCCTTTATTAGCAGGGATGGCATTTATTTTGCTAATTCTCTTTATCAGCAGAGACGGCAATCTTTGGAAGATTTTCTTTCGTCAGTTTTCCTTTAGCAGCAGGGATGGCATTTATTTTGCTAAATCTCTTTATCAGCAGAGATGGCAAGCTTTTTGAAGATTTTCTTTCGTCAGTTTCCCTTTATCAGCAGGGATGTCATTTATTTTGCTAATTCTCTTTATTAGCCGAGATGACAATCTTTGGAAGATTTTCTTTCGTCAGTTTCCCTTTAGCAGCAGGGATGGCATTTATTTTGCTAATTCTCTTTATCAGCAGAGATGGCAATCTTTTGCAGATTTTCTTTTGTCAGTTTCCCTTTATCAGCAGGAATGGCATTTATTTTGCTAATTCTCTTTATCATCAGAGACGGCAATCTTTTGAAGATTTTCTTTCGTCAGTTTTCCTTTATTAGCAGGGATGGCATTTATTTTGCTAATTCTCTTTATCAGCAGAGACGGCAATCTTTGGAAGATTTTCTTTCGTCAGTTTTCCTTTAGCAGCAGGGATGGCATTTATTTTGCTAAATCTCTTTATCAGCAGAGATGGCAAGCTTTTTGAAGATTTTCTTTCGTCAGTTTCCCTTTATCAGCAGGGATGTCATTTATTTTGCTAATTCTCTTTATCAGCCGAGATGACAATCTTTGGAAGATTTTCTTTCGTCAGTTTCCCTTTAGCAGCAGGGATGGCATTTATTTTGCTAATTCTCTTTATCAGCAGAGATGGAAATCTTTGGAAGATTTTCTTTCGTCAGTTTCCCTTTATCAGCAGGGTTGGCATTTATTTTGCTAATTCTCTTTATCAGCAGAGATGGCAATCTTTTGAAGATTTTCTTTCGTCATTTTCCCTTTATCAACAGGAATGGCATTTATTTTGCAAATTCTCTTTATCAGCAGAGATGGCAATCTTTTGAAGATTTTCTTTCGTCAGTTTCCCTTTTTCAGCAGGGATGGCATTTATTTTGCTAATTCTCTTTATCATCAGAGACGGCAATCTTTTGAAGATTTTCTTTCGTCAGTTTTCCTTTATTAGCAGGGATGGCATTTATTTTGCTAATTCTCTTTATCAGCAGAGACGGCAATCTTTGGAAGATTTTCTTTCGTCAGTTTTCCTTTAGCAGCAGGGATGGCATTTATTTTGCTAAATCTCTTTATCAGCAGAGATGGCAAGCTTTTTGAAGATTTTCTTTCGTCAGTTTCCCTTTATCAGCAGGGATGTCATTTATTTTGCTAATTCTCTTTATCAGCCGAGATGACAATCTTTGGAAGATTTTCTTTCGTCAGTTTCCCTTTAGCAGCAGGGATGGCATTTATTTTGCTAATTCTCTTTATCAGCAGAGATGGAAATCTTTGGAAGATTTTCTTTCGTCAGTTTCCCTTTATCAGCAGGGTTGGCATTTATTTTGCTAATTCTCTTTATCAGCAGAGATGGCAATCTTTTGAAGATTTTCTTTCGTCATTTTCCCTTTATCAACAGGAATGGCATTTATTTGGCAAATTCTCTTTATCAGCAGAGATGGCAATCTTTTGAAGATTTTCTTTCGTCAGTTTCCCTTTTTCAGCAGGGATGGCATTTATTTTGCTAATTCTCTTTATCAGCGGAGATGGCAATATTTTGAAGATTTTCTTTTGTCAGTTTCCCTTTAGCAGCAGGGAAGGCATTTATTTTGCTAATTCTCTTTATCAGTAGAGATGGCAATCTTTTGAAGATTTTCTTTCGTCAGTTTCCCTTTATCAGCAGGGATGGCATTTATTTTGCTAATTCTCTTTATCAGCAGAGATGACAATCTTTTGAAAATTTTCTTTTGTCAGTTTCCCTTTATCAGCAGGGATGGCATTTATTTTACTAATTCTCTTTATCAGCAGAGATGGCAATCTTTTAAAGATTTTCTTTCGTCAGTTTCCCTTTATCAGCAGGGATGACATTTATTTTGCTAATTCTCTTTATCAGCAGAGATGGCAATATTTGGAAGATTTTCTTTCGTCAGTTTTCCTTTATCAGTAGGGATGGCATTTATTTTGCTAATTCTCTTTATCAGCAGAGATGGCAATCTTTGGAAGATTTTCTGTCGTCAGTTTCCCTTTATCAACAGGGATGGCATTTATTTTGCTAATTCTCTTTATCAGAAGAGATGGCAATCTTTGGAAGATTTTCTTTCGTCAGTTTCCCTTTATCAGCAGGGATGGCATTTATTTTGCTAAATCTCTTTATCAGCAGAGATGGCAAGCTTTTTGAAGATTTTCTTTCGTCAGTTTCCCTTTATCAGCAGGGATGACATTTATTTTGCTAATTCTCTTTATCAGCAGAGATGGCAATCTTTGGAAGATTTTCTTTCGTCAGTTTCCCTTTATCAGCAGGGATGGCATTTATTTTGCTAATTCTCTTTATCAGCAGAGATGGCAATCTTCTGAAGATTTTCTTTCGTCAGTTTCCTTTTATCAGCAGGGTTGGCATTTATTTTGCTAATTCTCTTTATCAGCAGAGATGGCAATCTTTTGAAGATTTTCTTTTGTCAGTTTCCCTTTATCAGCAGGAATGGCATTTATTTTGCTAATTCTCTTTATCATCAGAGACGGCAATCTTTTGAAGATTTTCTTTCGTCAGTTTCCCTTTATTAGCAGGGATGGCATTTATTTTGCTAATTCTCTTTATCAGCAGAGACGGCAATCTTTGGAAGATTTTCTTTCGTCAGTTTTCCTTTAGCAGCAGGGATGGCATTTATTTTGCTAAATCTCTTTATCAGCAGAGATGGCAAGCTTTTTGAAGATTTTCTTTCGTCAGTTTCCCTTTATCAGCAGGGATGTCATTTATTTTGCTAATTCTCTTTATCAGCCGAGATGACAATCTTTGGAAGATTTTCTTTCGTCAGTTTCCCTTTATCAGCAGGGTTGGCATTTATTTTGCTAATTCTCTTTATCAGCAGAGATGGCAATCTTTTGAAGATTTTCTTTCGTCATTTTCCCTTTATCAACAGGAATGGCATTTATTTGGCAAATTCTCTTTATCAGCAGAGATGGCAATCTTTTGAAGATTTTCTTTCGTCAGTTTCCCTTTTTCAGCAGGGATGGCATTTATTTTGCTAATTCTCTTTATCAGCGGAGATGGCAATATTTTGAAGATTTTCTTTTGTCAGTTTCCCTTTAGCAGCAGGGAAGGCATTTATTTTGCTAATTCTCTTTATCAGTAGAGATGGCAATCTTTTGAAGATTTTCTTTCGTCAGTTTCCCTTTATCAGCAGGGATGGCATTTATTTTGCTAATTCTCTTTATCAGCAGAGATGACAATCTTTTGAAAATTTTCTTTTGTCAGTTTCCCTTTATCAGCAGGGATGGCATTTATTTTACTAATTCTCTTTATCAGCAGAGATGGCAATCTTTTAAAGATTTTCTTTCGTCAGTTTCCCTTTATCAGCAGGGATGACATTTATTTTGCTAATTCTCTTTATCAGCAGAGATGGCAATATTTGGAAGATTTTCTTTCGTCAGTTTTCCTTTATCAGTAGGGATGGCATTTATTTTGCTAATTCTCTTTATCAGCAGAGATGGCAATCTTTGGAAGATTTTATGTCGTCAGTTTCCCTTTATCAACAGGGATGGCATTTATTTTGCTAATTCTCTTTATCAGAAGAGATGGCAATCTTTGGAAGATTTTCTTTCGTCAGTTTCCCTTTATCAGCAGGGATGGCATTTATTTTGCTAAATCTCTTTATCAGCAGAGATGGCAAGCTTTTTGAAGATTTTCTTTCGTCAGTTTCCCTTTATCAGCAGGGATGACATTTATTTTGCTAATTCTCTTTATCAGCAGAGATGGCAATCTTTGGAAGATTTTCTTTCGTCAGTTTCCCTTTATCAGCAGGGATGGCATTTATTTTGCTAATTCTCTTTATCAGCAGAGATGGCAATCTTCTGAAGATTTTCTTTCGTCAGTTTCCTTTTATCAGCAGGGTTGGCATTTATTTTGCTAATTCTCTTTATCAGCAGAGATGGCAATCTTTTGAAGATTTTCTTTTGTCAGTTTCCCTTTATCAGCAGGAATGGCATTTATTTTGCTAATTCTCTTTATCATCAGAGACGGCAATCTTTTGAAGATTTTCTTTCGTCAGTTTCCCTTTATTAGCAGGGATGGCATTTATTTTGCTAATTCTCTTTATCAGCAGAGACGGCAATCTTTGGAAGATTTTCTTTCGTCAGTTTTCCTTTAGCAGCAGGGATGGCATTTATTTTGCTAAATCTCTTTATCAGCAGAGATGGCAAGCTTTTTGAAGATTTTCTTTCGTCAGTTTCCCTTTATCAGCAGGGATGTCATTTATTTTGCTAATTCTCTTTATCAGCCGAGATGACAATCTTTGGAAGATTTTCTTTCGTCAGTTTCCCTTTAGCAGCAGGGATGGCATTTATTTTGCTAATTCTCTTTATCAGCAGAGATGGAAAGCTTCTGAAGATTTTCTTTCGTCAGTTTCCCTTTATCAGCAGGGATGGCATTTATTTTGCTAATTCTCTTTATCAGCAGAGATGGCAATCTTTTGAAGATTTTCTTTCGTCAGTTTCCCTTTATCAGCAGGGATGGCATTTATTTTGGTAATTTTCTTTATCAGAAGAGATTGAAATCTTTGGAAGATTTTCTTTCGTCAGTTTCCCTTTATCAGCAGGCATGGCACTTATTTTACTAATTCTCTTTATCAGCAGAGATGGCATGCTTTTCGAATATTTTCTTTTGTCAGTTTCCCTTTATCAGCAGGGATGGCATTTATTTTGCTAATTCTCTTTATCAGCAGAGATGGCAATCTTTGGAAGATTTTCTTTCGTCAGTTTCCCTTTATCAGCAGGGATGACATTTATTTTGCTAATTCTCTTTATCACCAGAGATGGCAATCTTTTGAAGATTTTCTTTCGTCAGTTTCCCTTTATCAGCAGGGATGGCATTTATTTTGCTAATTCTCTTTATCAGCAGAGATGGCAATCTTTTGAAGATTTTCTTTCGCCAGTTTCCCTTTATCAGCAGGGATGGCATTTATTTTTCTAATTCTCTTTATCAGCAGAGATTGCAATCTTTTGAAGATTTTCTTTCGTCAGTTTCCCTTTATCAGCAGGGATGGCATTTATTTTGCTAATTCTCTTTATCAGCAGAGATGGCAATCTTTTGAAGATTTTCTTTCGTCAGTTTCCCTTTATCAACAGTGATGGCATTTATTTTGCTAATTCTCTTTATCAGCAGAGCTGGCAATCTTTGGAAGATTTTCTTTCGTCAGTTTCCCTTTAGCAGCAGGGATGGCATTTATTTTGCTAATTCTCTTTATCAGTAGAGATGGCAATCTTTTGAAGATTTTCTTTCGTCAGTTTCCCTTTATCAGCAGGGTTGGCATTTATTTTGCTAATTCTCTTTATCAGCAGAGATGGCAATCTTTTGAAGATTTTCTTTCGTCATTTTCCCTTTATCAGCAGGAATGGCATTTATTTTGCTAATTCTCTTTATCAGCAGATATATCAATCTTTTGAAGATTTTCTTTCGTCAGTTTCCCTTTATCAGCAGGGATGGCATTTATTTTGCTAATTCTCTTTATCAGCGGAGATGGCAATATTTTGAAGATTTTCTTTCGCCAGTTTCCCTTTATCAGCAGGGATGGCATTTATTTTGCAAATTCTCTTTATCAGCAGAGATGGGAATCTTTTGAAGATTTTCTTTCTACAGTTTCCCTTTATCAGCAGGGATGGCATTTATTTAGCTAATTTTCTTTATCAGAAGAGATTGAAATCTTTGGAAGATTTTCTTTCGTCAGTTTCCCTTTATCAGCAGGGATGGCACTTATTTTACTAATTCTCTTTATCAGCAGAGATGGCAAGCTTTTCAATGATTTTCTTTCGTCAGTTTTCCTTCAGCAGCAGGGATGGCATTTATTTTGCTAATTCTCTTTATCAGCAGATATGGCAATCTTTTGAAGATTTTCTTTCGCCAGTTTCCCTTTATCAACAGTGATGGCATTTATTTTGCTAATTCTCTTTATCAGCAGAGCTGGCAATCTTTGGAAGATTTTCTTTCGTCAGTTTCCCTTTAGCAGCAGGGATGGCATTTATTTTGCTAATTCTCTTTATCAGCAGAGCTGGCAATCTTTGGAAGATTTTCTTTCGTCAGTTTCCCTTTAGCAGCAGGGATGGCATTTATTTTGCTAATTCTCTTTATCAGCAGAGATGGTAATCTTTTGAAGATTTTCTTTCGCCAGTTTCCCTTTATCAGCAGGGATGGCATTTATTTTTCTAATTCTCTTTATCAGCAGATATGGCAATCTTTGGAAGATTTTCTTTCGTCAGTTTTCCTTTAGCAGCAGGGATGGCATTTATTTTGCTAATTCTCTTTATCAGCAGAGATGGCAATCTTTTGAAGATTTTCTTTCGCCAGTTTCCCTTTATCAACAGTGATGGCATTTATTTTGCTAATTCTCTTTATCAGCAGAGCTGGCAATCTTTGGAAGATTTTCTTTCGTCAGTTTCCCTTTAGCAGCAGGGATGGCATTTATTTTGCTAATTCTCTTTATCAGCAGAGATGGCAATCTTTTGAAGATTTTCTTTCGTCAGTTTCCCTTTATCAGCAGGGATGGCATTTATTTTGCTAATTCTCTTTATCAGCAGAGATGGCAATCTTTTGAAGATTTTCTTTCGCCAGTTTCCCTTTATCAGCAGGGATGGCATTTATTTTTCTAATTCTCTTTATCAGCGGAGATGGCAATATTTTGAAGATTTTCTTTCGCCAGTTTCCCTTTATCAGCAGGGATGGCATTTATTTTGCTAATTCTCTTTATCAGCAGAGATGGGAATCTTTTGAAGATTTTCTTTCTACAGTTTCCCTTTATCAGCAGGGATGGCATTTATTTTGCTAATTTTCTTTATCAGAAGAGATTGAAATCTTTGGAAGATTTTCTTTCGTCAGTTTCCCTTTATCAGCAGGGATGGCACTTATTTTACTAATTCTCTTTATCAGCAGAGATGGCAAGCTTTTCAATGATTTTCTTTTGTCAGTTTCCCTTTATCAGCAGGGATGGCATTTATTTTGCTAATTCTCTTTATCAGCAGAGATGGCAATCTTTTGAAGATTTTCTTTCGTCAGTTTCCCTTTATCAACAGTTTTGGCATTTATTTTGCTAATTCTCTTTATCAGCAGAGCTGGCAATCTTTGGAAGATTTTCTTTCGTCAGTTTCCCTTTAGCAGCAGGGATGGCATTTATTTTGCTAATTCTCTTTATCAGTAGAGATGGCAATCTTTTGAAGATTTTCTTTCGTCAGTTTCCCTTTATCAGCAGGGTTGGCATTTATTTTGCTAATTCTCTTTATCAACAGAGATGGCAATCTTTTGAAGATTTTCTTTCGTCATTTTCCCTTTATCAGCAGGAATGGCATTTATTTTGCTAATTCTCTTTATCAGCAGATATATCAATCTTTTGAAGATTTTCTTTCGTCAGTTTCCCTTTATCAGCAGGGATGGCATTTATTTTGCTAATTCTCTTTATCAGCGGAGATGGCAATATTTTGAAGATTTTCTTTCGCCAGTTTCCCTTTATCAGCAGGGATGGCATTTATTTTGCTAATTCTCTTTATCAGCAGAGATGGGAATCTTTTGAAGATTTTCTTTCTACAGTTTCCCTTTATCAGCAGGGATGGCATTTATTTTGCTAATTTTCTTTATCAGAAGAGATTGAAATCTTTGGAAGATTTTCTTTCGTCAGTTTCCCTTTATCAGCAGGGATGGCACTTATTTTACTAATTCTCTTTATCAGCAGAGATGGCAAGCTTTTCAATGATTTTCTTTTGTCAGTTTCCCTTTATCAGCAGGGATGGCATTTATTTTGCTAATTCTCTTTGTCAGCAGATATGGCAATCTTTTGAAGATTTTCTTTCGTCAGTTTCCCTTTATCAGCAGGGATGACATTTATTTTGCTAATTCTCTTTATCACCAGAGATGGCAATCTTTTGAAGATTTTCTTTCGTCAGTTTCCCTTTATCAGCAGGGATGGCATTTATTTTGCTAATTCTCTTTATCAGCAGAGATGGCAATCTTTTGAAGATTTTCTTTCGCCAGTTTCCCTTTATCAGCAGGGATGGCATTTATTTTTCTAATTCTCTTTATCAGCAGAGATGGCAATCTTTTGAAGATTTTCTTTCGTCAGTTTCCCTTTATCAGCAGGGATGGCATTTATTTTGCTAATTCTCTTTATCAGCAGATATGGCAATCTTTGGAAGATTTTCTTTCGTCAGTTTTCCTTTAGCAGCAGGGATGGCATTTATTTTGCTAATTCTCTTTATCAGCAGAGATGGCAATCTTTTGAAGATTTTCTTTCGCCAGTTTCCCTTTATCAACAGTGATGGCATTTATTTTGCTAATTCTCTTTATCAGCAGAGCTGGCAATCTTTGGAAGATTTTCTTTCGTCAGTTTCCCTTTAGCAGCAGGGATGGCATTTATTTTGCTAATTCTCTTTATCAGCAGAGATGGCAATCTTTTGAAGATTTTCTTTCGCCAGTTTCCCTTTATCAGCAGGGATGGCATTTATTTTTCTAATTCTCTTTATCAGCAGAGATTGCAATCTTTTGAAGATTTTCTTTCGTCAGTTTCCCTTTATCGGCAGGGATGGCATTTATTTTGCTAATTCTCTTTATCAGCAGAGATGGCAATCTTTTGAAGATTTTCTTTCGTCAGTTTCCCTTTATCAACAGTGATGGCATTTATTTTGCTAATTCTCTTTATCAGCAGAGCTGGCAATCTTTGGAAGATTTTCTTTCGTCAGTTTCCCTTTAGCAGCAGGGATGGCATTTATTTTGCTAATTCTCTTTATCAGTAGAGATGGCAATCTTTTGAAGATTTTCTTTCGTCAGTTTCCCTTTATCAGCAAGGTTGGCATTTATTTTGCTAATTCTCTTTATCAGCAGAGATGGCAATCTTTTGAAGATTTTCTTTCGTCATTTTCCCTTTATCAGCAGGAATGGCATTTATTTTGCTAATTCTCTTTATCAGCAGATATATCAATCTTTTGAAGATTTTCTTTCGTCAGTTTCCCTTTATCAGCAGGGATGGCATTTATTTTGCTAATTCTCTTTATCAGCGGAGATGGCAATATTTTGAAGATTTTCTTTCGCCAGTTTCCCTTTATCAGCAGGGATGGCATTTATTTTGCTAATTCTCTTTATCAGCAGAGATGGGAATCTTTTGAAGATTTTCTTTCTACAGTTTCCCTTTATCAGCAGGGATGGCATTTATTTTGCTAATTTTCTTTATCAGAAGAGATTAAAATCTTTGGAAGATTTTCTTTCGTCAGTTTCCCTTTATCAGCAGGGATGGCACTTATTTTACTAATTCTCTTTATCAGCAGAGATGGCAAGCTTTTCAATGATTTTCTTTTGTCAGTTTCCCTTTATCAGCAGGGATGGCATTTATTTTGCTAATTCTCTTTATCAGCAGATATGGAAATCTTTTGAAGATTTTCTTTCGTCAGTTTCCCTTTATCAGCAGGGATGACATTTATTTTGCTAATTCTCTTTATCACCAGAGATGGCAATCTTTTGAAGATTTTCTTTCGTCAGTTTCCCTTTATCAGCAGGGATGGCATTTATTTTGCTAATTCTCTTTATCAGCAGAGATGGCAATCTTTTGAAGATTTTCTTTCGCCAGTTTCCCTTTATCAGCAGGGATGGCATTTATTTTTCTAATTCTCTTTATCAGCAGAGATGGCAATCTTTTGAAGATTTTCTTTCGTCAGTTTCCCTTTATCAGCAGGGATGGCATTTATTTTGCTAATTCTCTTTATCAGCAGATATGGCAATCTTTGGAAGATTTTCTTTCGTCAGTTTTCCTTTAGCAGCAGGGATGGCATTTATTTTGCTAATTCTCTTTATCAGCAGAGATGGCAATCTTTTGAAGATTTTCTTTCGCCAGTTTCCCTTTATCAACAGTGATGGCATTTATTTTGCTAATTCTCTTTATCAGCAGAGCTGGCAATCTTTGGAAGATTTTCTTTCGTCAGTTTCCCTTTAGCAGCAGGGATGGCATTTATTTTGCTAATTCTCTTTATCAGCAGAGATGGCAATCTTTTGAAGATTTTCTTTCGCCAGTTTCCCTTTATCAGCAGGGATGGCATTTATTTTTCTAATTCTCTTTATCAGCAGAGATTGCAATCTTTTGAAGATTTTCTTTCGTCAGTTTCCCTTTATCAGCAGGGATGGCATTTATTTTGCTAATTCTCTTTATCAGCAGAGATGGCAATCTTTTGAAGATTTTCTTTCGTCAGTTTCCCTTTATCAACAGTGATGGCATTTATTTTGCTAATTCTCTTTATCAGCAGAGCTGGCAATCTTTGGAAGATTTTCTTTCGTCAGTTTCCCTTTAGCAGCAGGGATGGCATTTATTTTGCTAATTCTCTTTATTAGTAGAGATGGCAATCTTTTGAAGATTTTCTTTCGTCAGTTTCCCTTTATCAGCAGGGTTGGCATTTATTTTGCTAATTCTCTTTATCAGCAGAGATGGCAATCTTTTGAAGATTTTCTTTCGTCATTTTCCCTTTATCAGCAGGAATGGCATTTATTTTGCTAATTCTCTTTATCAGCAGATATATCAATCTTTTGAAGATTTTCTTTCGTCAGTTTCCCTTTATCAGCAGGGATGGCATTTATTTTGCTAATTCTCTTTATCAGCGGAGATGGCAATATTTTGAAGATTTTCTTTCGCCAGTTTCCCTTTATCAGCAGGGATGGCATTTATTTTGCTAATTCTCTTTATCAGCAGAGATGGGAATCTTTTGAAGATTTTCTTTCTACAGTTTCCCTTTATCAGCAGGGATGGCATTTATTTTGCTAATTTTCTTTATCAGAAGAGATTGAAATCTTTGGAAGATTTTCTTTCGTCAGTTTCCCTTTATCAGCAGGGATGGCACTTATTTTACTAATTCTCTTTATCAGCAGAGATGGCAAGCTTTTCAATGATTTTCTTTTGTCAGTTTCCCTTTATCAGCAGGGATGGCATTTATTTTGCTAATTCTCTTTATCAGCAGATATGGCAATCTTTTGAAGATTTTCTTTCGTCAGTTTCCCTTTATCAGCAGGGATGACATTTATTTTGCTAATTCTCTTTATCACCAGAGATGGCAATCTTTTGAAGATTTTCTTTCGTCAGTTTCCCTTTATCAGCAGGGATGGCATTTATTTTGCTAATTCTCTTTATCAGCAGAGATGGCAATCTTTTGAAGATTTTCTTTCGCCAGTTTCCCTTTATCAGCAGGGATGGCATTTATTTTTCTAATTCTCTTTATCAGCAGAGATGGCAATCTTTTGAAGATTTTCTTTCGTCAGTTTCCCTTTATCAGCTGGGATGGCATTTATTTTGCTAATTCTCTTTATCAGCAGAGATGGCAAGCTTTTCAATGATTTTCTTTTGTCAGTTTCCCTTTATCAGCAGGGATGGCATTTATTTTGCTAATTCTCTTTATCAGCAGAGATGGCAATCTTTTGAAGATTTTCTTTCGTCAGTTTCCCTTTATCAACAGTGATGGCATTTATTTTGCTAATTCTCTTTATCAGCAGAGCTGGCAATCTTTGGAAGATTTTCTTTCGTCAGTTTCCCTTTAGCAGCAGGGATGGCATTTATTTTGCTAATTCTCTTTATCAGTAGAGATGGCAATCTTTTGAAGATTTTCTTTCGTCAGTTTCCCTTTATCAGCAGGGTTGGCATTTATTTTGCTAATTCTCTTTATCAGCAGAGATGGCAATCTTTTGAAGATTTTCTTTCGTCATTTTCCCTTTATCAGCAGGAATGACATTTATTTTGCTAATTCTCTTTATCAGCAGATATATCAATCTTTTGAAGATTTTCTTTCGTCAGTTTCCCTTTATCAGCAGGGATGGCATTTATTTTGCTAATTCTCTTTATCAGCGGAGATGGCAATATTTTGAAGATTTTCTTTCGCCAGTTTCCCTTTATCAGCAGGGATGGCATTTATTTTGCTAATTCTCTTTATCAGCAGAGATGGGAATCTTTTGAAGATTTTCTTTCTACAGTTTCCCTTTATCAGCAGGGATGGCATTTATTTTGCTAATTTTCTTTATCAGAAGAGATTAAAATCTTTGGAAGATTTTCTTTCGTCAGTTTCCCTTTATCAGCAGGGATGGCACTTATTTTACTAATTCTCTTTATCAGCAGAGATGGCAAGCTTTTCAATGATTTTCTTTTGTCAGTTTCCCTTTATCAGCAGGGATGGCATTTATTTTGCTAATTCTCTTTATCAGCAGATATGGCAATCTTTTGAAGATTTTCTTTCGTCAGTTTCCCTTTATCAGCAGGGATGACATTTATTTTGCTAATTCTCTTTATCACCAGAGATGGCAATCTTTTGAAGATTTTCTTTCGTCAGTTTCCCTTTATCAGCAGGGATGGCATTTATTTTGCTAATTCTCTTTATCAGCAGAGATGGCAATCTTTTGAAGATTTTCTTTCGCCAGTTTCCCTTTATCAGCAGGGATGGCATTTATTTTTCTAATTCTCTTTATCAGCAGAGATGGCAATCTTTTGAAGATTTTCTTTCGTCAGTTTCCCTTTATCAGCAGGGATGGCATTTATTTTGCTAATTCTCTTTATCAGCAGATATGGCAATCTTTGGAAGATTTTCTTTCGTCAGTTTTCCTTTATCAGCAGATATGGCAATCTTTGGAAGATTTTCTTTCGTCAGTTTTCCTTTAGCAGCAGGGATGGCATTTATTTTGCTAATTCTCTTTATCAGCAGAGATGGCAATCTTTTGAAGATTTTCTTTCGCCAGTTTCCCTTTATCAACAGTGATGGCATTTATTTTGCTAATTCTCTTTATCAGCAGAGCTGGCAATCTTTGGAAGATTTTCTTTCGTCAGTTTCCCTTTAGCAGCAGAGATGGCATTTATTTTGCTAATTCTCTTTATCAGCAGAGATGGCAATCTTTTGAAGATTTTCTTTCGCCAGTTTCCCTTTATCAGCAGGGATGGCATTTATTTTTCTAATTCTCTTTATCAGCAGAGATTGCAATCTTTTGAAGATTTTCTTTCGTCAGTTTCCCTTTATCAGCAGGGATGGCATTTATTTTGCTAATTCTCTTTATCAGCAGAGATGGCAATCTTTTGAAGATTTTCTTTCGTCAGTTTCCCTTTATCAACAGTGATGGCATTTATTTTGCTAATTCTCTTTATCAGCAGAGCTGGCAATCTTTGGAAGATTTTCTTTCGTCAGTTTCCCTTTAGCAGCAGGGATGGCATTTATTTTGCTAATTCTCTTTATCAGTAGAGATGGCAATCTTTTGAAGATTTTCTTTCGTCAGTTTCCCTTTATCAGCAGGGTTGGCATTTATTTTGCTAATTCTCTTTATCAGCAGAGATGGCAATCTTTTGAAGATTTTCTTTCGTCATTTTCCCTTTATCAGCAGGAATGGCATTTATTTTGCTAATTCTCTTTATCAGCAGATATATCAATCTTTTGAAGATTTTCTTTCGTCAGTTTCCCTTTATCAGCAGGGATGGCATTTATTTTGCTAATTTTCTTTATCAGCGGAGATGGCAATATTTTGAAGATTTTCTTTCGCCAGTTTCCCTTTATCAGCAGGGATGGCATTTATTTTGCTAATTCTCTTTATCAGCAGAGATGGGAATCTTTTGAAGATTTTCTTTCTACAGTTTCCCTTTATCAGCAGGGATGGCATTTATTTTGCTAATTTTCTTTATCAGAAGAGATTAAAATCTTTGGAAGATTTTCTTTCGTCAGTTTCCCTTTATCAGCAGGGATGGCACTTATTTTACTAATTCTCTTTATCAGCAGAGATGGCAAGCTTTTCAATGATTTTCTTTTGTCAGTTTCCCTTTATCAGCAGGGATGGCATTTATTTTGCTAATTCTCTTTATCAGCAGATATGGCAATCTTTTGAAGATTTTCTTTCGTCAGTTTCCCTTTATCAGCAGGGATGACATTTATTTTGCTAATTCTCTTTATCACCAGAGATGGCAATCTTTTGAAGATTTTCTTTCGTCAGTTTCCCTTTATCAGCAGGGATGGCATTTATTTTACTAATTCTCTTTATCAGCAGAGATGGCAATCTTTTGAAGATTTTCTTTCGCCAGTTTCCCTTTATCAGCAGGGATGGCATTTATTTTTCTAATTCTCTTTATCAGCAGAGATGGCAATCTTTTGAAGATTTTCTTTCGTCAGTTTCCCTTTATCAGCAGGGATGGCATTTATTTTGCTAATTCTCTTTATCAGCAGATATGGCAATCTTTGGAAGATTTTCTTTCGTCAGTTTTCCTTTAGCAGCAGGGATGGCATTTATTTTGCTAATTCTCTTTATCAGCAGAGATGGCAATCTTTTGAAGATTTTCTTTCGCCAGTTTCCCTTTATCAACAGTGATGGCATTTATTTTGCTAATTCTCTTTATCAGCAGAGCTGGCAATCTTTGGAAGATTTTCTTTCGTCAGTTTCCCTTTAGCAGCAGGGATGGCATTTATTTTGCTAATTCTCTTTATCAGCAGAGATGGCAATCTTTTGAAGATTTTCTTTCGCCAGTTTCCCTTTATCAGCAGGGATGGCATTTATTTTTCTAATTCTCTTTATCAGCAGAGATTGCAATCTTTTGAAGATTTTCTTTCGTCAGTTTCCCTTTATCAGCAGGGATGGCATTTATTTTGCTAATTCTCTTTATCAGCAGATATGGCAATCTTTTGAAGATTTTCTTTCGTCAGTTTCCCTTTATCAACAGTGATGGCATTTATTTTGCTAATTCTCTTTATCAGCAGAGCTGGCAATCTTTGGAAGATTTTCTTTCGTCAGTTTCCCTTTAGCAGCAGGGATGGCATTTATTTTGCTAATTCTCTTTATTAGTAGAGATGGCAATCTTTTGAAGATTTTCTTTCGTCAGTTTCCCTTTATCAGCAGGGTTGGCATTTATTTTGCTAATTCTCTTTATCAGCAGAGATGGCAATCTTTTGAAGATTTTCTTTCGTCATTTTCCCTTTATCAGCAGGAATGGCATTTATTTTGCTAATTCTCTTTATCAGCAGATATATCAATCTTTTGAAGATTTTCTTTCGTCAGTTTCCCTTTATCAGCAGGGATGGCATTTATTTTGCTAATTCTCTTTATCAGCGGAGATGGCAATATTTTGAAGATTTTCTTTCGCCAGTTTCCCTTTATCAGCAGGGATGGCATTTATTTTGCTAATTCTCTTTATCAGCAGAGATGGGAATCTTTTGAAGATTTTCTTTCTACAGTTTCCCTTTATCAGCAGGGATGGCATTTATTTTGCTAATTTTCTTTATCAGAAGAGATTGAAATCTTTGGAAGATTTTCTTTCGTCAGTTTCCCTTTATCAGCAGGGATGGCACTTATTTTACTAATTCTCTTTATCAGCAGAGATGGCAAGCTTTTCAATGATTTTCTTTTGTCAGTTTCCCTTTATCAGCAGGGATGGCATTTATTTTGCTAATTCTCTTTATCAGCAGATATGGCAATCTTTTGAAGATTTTCTTTCGTCAGTTTCCCTTTATCAGCAGGGATGACATTTATTTTGCTAATTCTCTTTATCACCAGAGATGGCAATCTTTTGAAGATTTTCTTTCGTCAGTTTCCCTTTATCAGCAGGGATGGCATTTATTTTGCTAATTCTCTTTATCAGCAGAGATGGCAATCTTTTGAAGATTTTCTTTCGCCAGTTTCCCTTTATCAGCAGGGATGGCATTTATTTTTCTAATTCTCTTTATCAGCAGAGATGGCAATCTTTTGAAGATTTTCTTTCGTCAGTTTCCCTTTATCAGCTGGGATGGCATTTATTTTGCTAATTCTCTTTATCAGCAGATATGGCAATCTATGGAAGATTATCTTTCGTCAGTTTTCCTTTAGCAGCAGGGATGGCATTTATTTTACTAATTCTCTTTATCAGCAGAGATGGCAATCTTTTGAAGATTTTCTTTCGCCAGTTTCCCTTTATCAACAGTGATGGCATTTATTTTGCTAATTCTCTTTATCAGCAGAGCTGGCAATCTTTGGAAGATTTTCTTTCGTCAGTTTCCCTTTAGCAGCAGGGATGGCATTTATTTTGCTAATTCTCTTTATCAGCAGAGATGGCAATCTTTTGAAGATTTTCTTTCGCCAGTTTCCCTTTATCAGCAGGGATGGCATTTATTTTTCTAATTCTCTTTATCAGCAGAGATTGCAATCTTTTGAAGATTTTCTTTCGTCAGTTTCCCTTTATCAGCAGGGATGGCATTTATTTTGCTAATTCTCTTTATCAGCAGAGATGGCAATCTTTTGAAGATTTTCTTTCGTCAGTTTCCCTTTATCAACAGTGATGGCATTTATTTTGCTAATTCTCTTTATCAGCAGAGCTGGCAATCTTTTGAAGATTTTCTTTCGTCAGTTTCCCTTTATCAGCAGGGATGACATTTATTTTGCTAATTCTCTTTATCACCAGAGATGGCAATCTTTTGAAGATTTTCTTTCGTCAGTTTCCCTTTATCAGCAGGGATGGCATTTATTTTGCTAATTCTCTTTATCAGCAGAGATGGCAATCTTTTGAAGATTTTCTTTCGCCAGTTTCCCTTTATCAGCAGGGATGGCATTTATTTTTCTAATTCTCTTTATCAGCAGAGATGGCAATCTTTTGAAGATTTTCTTTCGTCAGTTTCCCTTTATCAGCTGGGATGGCATTTATTTTGCTAATTCTCTTTATCAGCAGATATGGCAATCTATGGAAGATTATCTTTCGTCAGTTTTCCTTTAGCAGCAGGGATGGCATTTATTTTACTAATTCTCTTTATCAGCAGAGATGGCAATCTTTTGAAGATTTTCTTTCGCCAGTTTCCCTTTATCAACAGTGATGGCATTTATTTTGCTAATTCTCTTTATCAGCAGAGCTGGCAATCTTTGGAAGATTTTCTTTCGTCAGTTTCCCTTTAGCAGCAGGGATGGCATTTATTTTGCTAATTCTCTTTATCAGCAGAGATGGCAATCTTTTGAAGATTTTCTTTCGCCAGTTTCCCTTTATCAGCAGGGATGGCATTTATTTTTCTAATTCTCTTTATCAGCAGAGATTGCAATCTTTTGAAGATTTTCTTTCGTCAGTTTCCCTTTATCAGCAGGGATGGCATTTATTTTGCTAATTCTCTTTATCAGCAGAGATGGCAATCTTTTGAAGATTTTCTTTCGTCAGTTTCCCTTTATCAACAGTGATGGCATTTATTTTGCTAATTCTCTTTATCAGCAGAGCTGGCAATCTTTTGAAGATTTTTTTTCGTCAGTTTCCCTTTATCAGCAGGGATGACATTTATTTTGCTAATTCTCTTTATCACCAGAGATGGCAATCTTTTGAAGATTTTCTTTCGTCAGTTTCCCTTTATCAGCAGGGATGGCATTTATTTTGCTAATTCTCTTTATCAGCAGAGATGGCAATCTTTTGAAGATTTTCTTTCGCCAGTTTCCCTTTATCAGCAGGGATGGCATTTATTTTTCTAATTCTCTTTATCAGCAGAGATGGCAATCTTTTGAAGATTTTCTTTCGTCAGTTTCCCTTTATCAGCTGGGATGGCATTTATTTTGCTAATTCTCTTTATCAGCAGATATGGCAATCTATGGAAGATTATCTTTCGTCAGTTTTCCTTTAGCAGCAGGGATGGCATTTATTTTACTAATTCTCTTTATCAGCAGAGATGGCAATCTTTTGAAGATTTTCTTTCGCCAGTTTCCCTTTATCAACAGTGATGGCATTTATTTTGCTAATTCTCTTTATCAGCAGAGCTGGCAATCTTTGGAAGATTTTCTTTCGTCAGTTTCCCTTTAGCAGCAGGGATGGCATTTATTTTGCTAATTCTCTTTATCAGCAGAGATGGCAATCTTTTGAAGATTTTCTTTCGCCAGTTTCCCTTTATCAGCAGGGATGGCATTTATTTTTCTAATTCTCTTTATCAGCAGAGATTGCAATCTTTTGAAGATTTTCTTTCGTCAGTTTCCCTTTATCAGCAGGGATGGCATTTATTTTGCTAATTCTCTTTATCAGCAGAGATGGCAATCTTTTGAAGATTTTCTTTCGTCAGTTTCCCTTTATCAACAGTGATGGCATTTATTTTGCTAATTCTCTTTATCAGCAGAGCTGGCAATCTTTGGAAGATTTTCTTTCGTCAGTTTCCCTTTAGCAGCAGGGATGGCATTTATTTTGCTAATTCTCTTTATCAGTAGAGATGGCAATCTTTTGAAGATTTTCTTTCGTCAGTTTCCCTTTATCAGCAGGGTTGGCATTTATTTTGCTAATTCTCTTTATCAGCAGAGATGGCAATCTTTTGAAGATTTTCTTTCGTCATTTTCCCTTTATCAGCAGGAATGGCATTTATTTTGCTAATTCTCTTTATCAGCAGATATATCAATCTTTTGAAGATTTTCTTTCGTCAGTTTCCCTTTATCAGCAGGGATGGCATTTATTTTGCTAATTCTCTTTATCAGCGGAGATGGCAATATTTTGAAGATTTTCTTTCGCCAGTTTCCCTTTATCAGCAGGGATGGCATTTATTTTGCTAATTCTCTTTATCAGCAGATATGGCAATCTTTGGAAGATTATCTTTCGTCAGTTTCCCTTTATCAGCAGGGATGACACTTATTTTACTAATTCTCTTTATCAGCAGAGATGGCAAGCTTTTCAATGATTTTCTTTTGTCAGTTTCCCTTTATCAGCAGGGATGGCATTTATTTTGCTAATTCTCTTTATCAGCAGATATGGCAATCTTTTGAAGATTTTCTTTCGTCAGTTTCCCTTTATCAGCAGGGATGACATTTATTTTGCTAATTCTCTTTATCACCAGAGATGGCAATCTTTTGAAGATTTTCTTTCGTCAGTTTCCCTTTATCAGCAGGGATGGCATTTATTTTGCTAATTCTCTTTATCAGCAGAGATGGCAATCTTTTGAAGATTTTCTTTCGCCAGTTTCCCTTTATCAGCAGGGATGGCATTTATTTTTCTAATTCTCTTTATCAGCAGAGATGGCAATCTTTTGAAGATTTTCTTTCGTCAGTTTCCCTTTATCAGCAGGGATGGCATTTATTTTGCTAATTCTCTTTATCAGCAGATATGGCAATCTTTGGAAGATTATCTTTCGTCAGTTTTCCTTTAGCAGCAGGGATGGCATTTATTTTACTAATTCTCTTTATCAGCAGAGATGGCAATCTTTTGAAGATTTTCTTTCGCCAGTTTCCCTTTATCAACAGTGATGGCATTTATTTTGCTAATTCTCTTTATCAGCAGAGCTGGCAATCTTTGGAAGATTTTCTTTCGTCAGTTTCCCTTTAGCAGCAGGGATGGCATTTATTTTGCTAATTCTCTTTATCAGCAGAGATGGCAATCTTTTGAAGATTTTCTTTCGCCAGTTTCCCTTTATCAGCAGGGATGGCATTTATTTTTCTAATTCTCTTTATCAGCAGAGATTGCAATCTTTTGAAGATTTTCTTTCGTCAGTTTCCCTTTATCAGCAGGGATGGCATTTATTTTGCTAATTCTCTTTATCAGCAGAGATGGCAATCTTTTGAAGATTTTCTTTCGTCAGTTTCCCTTTATCAACAGTGATGGCATTTATTTTGCTAATTCTCTTTATCAGCAGAGCTGGCAATCTTTGGAAGATTTTCTTTCGTCAGTTTCCCTTTAGCAGCAGGGATGGCATTTATTTTGCTAATTCTCTTTATCAGTAGAGATGGCAATCTTTTGAAGATTTTCTTTCGTCAGTTTCCCTTTATCAGCAGGGTTGGCATTTATTTTGCTAATTCTCTTTATCAGCAGAGATGGCAATCTTTTGAAGATTTTCTTTCGTCATTTTCCCTTTATCAGCAGGAATGGCATTTATTTTGCTAATTCTCTTTATCAGCTGATATATCAATCTTTTGAAGATTTTCTTTCGTCAGTTTCCCTTTATCAGCAGGGATGGCATTTATTTTGCTAATTCTCTTTATCAGCGGAGATGGCAATATTTTGAAGATTTTCTTTCGCCAGTTTCCCTTTATCAGCAGGGATGGCATTTATTTTGCTAATTCTCTTTATCAGCAGAGATGGGAATCTTTTGAAGATTTTCTTTCTACAGTTTCCCTTTATCAGCAGGGATGGCATTTATTTTGCTAATTTTCTTTATCAGAAGAGATTGAAATCTTTGGAAGATTTTCTTTAGTCAGTTTCCCTTTATCAGCAGGGATGGCACTTATTTTACTAATTCTCTTTATCAGCAGAGATGGCACCCTTTTCAATGATTTTCTTTTGTCAGTTTCCCTTTATCAGCAGGGATGGCATTTATTTTGCTAATTCTCTTTATCAGCAGATATGGCAATCTTTTGAAGATTTTCTTTCGTCAGTTTCCCTTTATCAGCAGGGATGACATTTATTTTGCTAATTCTCTTTATCACCAGAGATGGCAATCTTTTGAAGATTTTCTTTCGTCAGTTTCCCTTTATCAGCAGGGATGGCATTTATTTTGCTAATTCTCTTTATCAGCAGAGATGGCAATCTTTTGAAGATTTTCTTTCGTCAGTTTCCCTTTATCAGCAGGGATGGCATTTATTTTGCTAATTCTCTTTATCAGCAGAGATGGCAATCTTTTGAAGATTTTCTTTCGCCAGTTTCCCTTTATCAGCAGGGATGGCATTTATTTTTCTAATTCTCTTTATCAGCAGAGATGGCAATCTTTTGAAGATTTTCTTTCGTCAGTTTCCCTTTATCAGCAGGGATGGCATTTATTTTGCTAATTCTCTTTATCAGCAGATATGGCAATCTTTGGAAGATTATCTTTCGTCAGTTTTCCTTTAGCAGCAGGGATGGCATTTATTTTACTAATTCTCTTTATCAGCAGAGATGGCAATCTTTAGAAGATTTTCTTTCGCCAGTTTCCCTTTATCAACAGTGATGGCATTTATTTTGCTAATTCTCTTTATCAGCAGAGCTGGCAATCTTTGGAAGATTTTCTTTCGTCAGTTTCCCTTTAGCAGCAGGGATGGCATTTATTTTGCTAATTCTCTTTATCAGCAGAGATGGCAATCTTTTGAAGATTTTCTTTCGCCAGTTTCCCTTTATCAGCAGGGATGGCATTTATTTTTCTAATTCTCTTTATCAGCAGAGATTGCAATCTTTTGAAGATTTTCTTTCGTCAGTTTCCCTTTATCAGCAGGGATGGCATTTATTTTGCTAATTCTCTTTATCAGCAGAGATGGCAATCTTTTGAAGATTTTCTTTCGTCAGTTTCCCTTTATCAACAGTGATGGCATTTATTTTGCTAATTCTCTTTATCAGCAGAGCTGGCAATCTTTGGAAGATTTTCTTTCGTCAGTTTCCCTTTAGCAGCAGGGATGGCATTTATTTTGCTAATTCTCTTTATCAGTAGAGATGGCAATCTTTTGAAGATTTTCTTTCGTCAGTTTCCCTTTATCAGCAGGGTTGGCATTTATTTTGCTAATTCTCTTTATCAGCAGAGATGGCAATCTTTTGAAGATTTTCTTTCGTCATTTTCCCTTTATCAGCAGGAATGGCATTTATTTTGCTAATTCTCTTTATCAGCAGATATATCAATCTTTTGAAGATTTTCTTTCGTCAGTTTCCCTTTATCAGCAGGGATGGCATTTATTTTGCTAATTCTCTTTATCAGCGGAGATGGCAATATTTTGAAGATTTTCTTTCGCCAGTTTCCCTTTATCAGCAGGGATGGCATTTATTTTGCTAATTCTCTTTATCAGCAGAGATGGGAATCTTTTGAAGATTTTCTTTCTACAGTTTCCCTTTATCAGCAGGGATGGCATTTATTTTGCTAATTTTCTTTATCAGAAGAGATTGAAATCTTTGGAAGATTTTCTTTCGTCAGTTTCCCTTTATCAGCAGGGATGGCACTTATTTTACTAATTCTCTTTATCAGCAGAGATGGCACCCTTTTCAATGATTTTCTTTTGTCAGTTTCCCTTTATCAGCAGGGATGGCATTTATTTTGCTAATTCTCTTTATCAGCAGATATGGCAATCTTTTGAAGATTTTCTTTCGTCAGTTTCCCTTTATCAGCAGGGATGACATTTATTTTGCTAATTCTCTTTATCACCAGAGATGGCAATCTTTTGAAGATTTTCTTTCGTCAGTTTCCCTTTATCAGCAGGGATGGCATTTATTTTGCTAATTCTCTTTATCAGCAGAGATGGCAATCTTTTGAAGATTTTCTTTCGCCAGTTTCCCTTTATCAGCAGGGATGGCATTTATTTTTCTAATTCTCTTTATCAGCAGAGATGGCAATCTTTTGAAGATTTTCTTTCGTCAGTTTCCCTTTATCAGCAGGGATGGCATTTATTTTGCTAATTCTCTTTATCAGCAGATATGGCAATCTTTGGAAGATTATCTTTCGTCAGTTTCCCTTTATCAGCAGGGATGGCACTTATTTTACTAATTCTCTTTATCAGCAGAGATGGCAAGCTTTTCAATGATTTTCTTTTGTCAGTTTCCCTTTATCAGCAGGGATGGCATTTATTTTGCTAATTCTCTTTATCAGCAGATATGGCAATCTTTTGAAGATTTTCTTTCGTCAGTTTCCCTTTATCAGCAGGGATGACATTTATTTTGCTAATTCTCTTTATCACCAGAGATGGCAATCTTTTGAAGATTTTCTTTCGTCAGTTTCGCTTTATCAGCAGGGATGGCATTTATTTTGCTGATTCTCTTTATCAGCAGAGCTGGCAATCTTTGGAAGATTTTCTTTCGTCAGTTTCCCTTTAGCAGCAGGGATGGCATTTATTTTGCTAATTCTCTTTATCAGTAGAGATGGCAATCTTTTGAAGATTTTCTTTCGTCAGTTTCCCTTTATCAGCAGGGTTGGCATTTATTTTGCTAATTCTCTTTATCAGCAGAGATGGCAATCTTTTGAAGATTTTCTTTCGTCATTTTCCCTTTATCAGCAGGAATGGCATTTATTTTGCTAATTCTCTTTATCAGCAGATATATCAATCTTTTGAAGATTTTCTTTCGTCAGTTTCCCTTTATCAGCAGGGATGGCATTTATTTTGCTAATTCTCTTTATCAGCGGAGATGGCAATATTTTGAAGATTTTCTTTCGCCAGTTTCCCTTTATCAGCAGGGATGGCATTTATTTTGCTAATTCTCTTTATCAGCAGAGATGGGAATCTTTTGAAGATTTTCTTTCTACAGTTTCCCTTTATCAGCAGGGATGGCATTTATTTTGCTAATTTTCTTTATCAGAAGAGATTGAAATCTTTGGAAGATTTTCTTTCGTCAGTTTCCTTTTATCAGCAGGGATGGCACTTATTTTACTAATTCTCTTTATCAGCAGAGATGGCACCCTTTTCAATGATTTTCTTTTGTCAGTTTCCCTTTATCAGCAGGGATGGCATTTATTTTGCTAATTCTCTTTATCAGCAGATATGGCAATCTTTTGAAGATTTTCTTTCGTCAGTTTCCCTTTATCAGCAGGGATGACATTTATTTTGCTAATTCTCTTTATCACCAGAGATGGCAATCTTTTGAAGATTTTCTTTCGTCAGTTTCCCTTTATCAGCAGGGATGGCATTTATTTTGCTAATTCTCTTTATCAGCAGAGATGGCAATCTTTTGAAGATTTTCTTTCGCCAGTTTCCCTTTATCAGCAGGGATGGCATTTATTTTTCTAATTCTCTTTATCAGCAGAGATGGCAATCTTTTGAAGATTTTCTTTCGTCAGTTTCCCTTTATCAGCAGGGATGGCATTTATTTTGCTAATTCTCTTTATCAGCAGATATGGCAATCTTTGGAAGATTTTCTTTCGTCAGTTTTCCTTTAGCAGCAGGGATGGCATTTATTTTGCTAATTCTCTTTATCAGCAGAGATGGCAATCTTTTGAAGATTTTCTTTCGCCAGTTTCCCTTTATCAACAGTGATGGCATTTATTTTGCTAATTCTCTTTATCAGCAGTGCTGGCAGTCTTTGGAAGATTTTCTTTCGTCAGTTTCCCTTTAGCAGCAGGGATGGCATTTATTTTGCTAATTCTCTTTATCAGCAGAGATGGCAATCTTTTGAAGATTTTCTTTCGCCAGTTTCCCTTTATCAGCAGGGATGGCATTTATTTTTCTAATTCTCTTTATCAGCAGAGATTGCAATCTTTTGAAGATTTTCTTTCGTCAGTTTCCCTTTATCAGCAGGGATGGCATTTATTTTGCTAATTCTCTTTATCAACAGAGATGGCAATCTTTTGAAGATTTTCTTTCGTCAGTTTCCCTTTATCAACAGTGATGGCATTTATTTTGCTAATTCTCTTTATCAGCAGAGCTGGCAATCTTTGGAAGATTTTCTTTCGTCAGTTTCCCTTTAGCAGCAGGGATGGCATTTATTTTGCTAATTCTCTTTATCAGTAGAGATGGCAATCTTTTGAAGATTTTCTTTCGTCAGTTTCCCTTTATCAGCAGGGTTGGCATTTATTTTGCTAATTCTCTTTATCAGCGGAGATGGCAATCTTTTGAAGATTTTCTTTCGCCAGTTTCCCTTTATCAGCAGGGATGGCATTTATTTTTCTAATTCTCTTTATCAGCAGAGATTGCAATCTTTTGAAGATTTTCTTTCGTCAGTTTCCCTTTATCAGCAGGGATGGCATTTATTTTGCTAATTCTCTTTATCAACAGAGATGGCAATCTTTTGAAGATTTTCTTTCGTCAGTTTCCCTTTATCAACAGTGATGGCATTTATTTTGCTAATTCTCTTTATCAGCAGAGCTGGCAATCTTTGGAAGATTTTCTTTCGTCAGTTTCCCTTTAGCAGCAGGGATGGCATTTATTTTGCTAATTCTCTTTATCAGTAGAGATGGCAATCTTTTGAAGATTTTCTTTCGTCAGTTTCCCTTTATCAGCAGGGTTGGCATTTATTTTGCTAATTCTCTTTATCAGCGGAGATGGCAATATTTTGAAGATTTTCTTTCGCCAGTTTCCCTTTATCAGCAGGGTTGGCATTTATTTTGCTAATTCTCTTTATCAGCAGAGATGGCAATCTTTTGAAGATTTTCTTTCGTCATTTTCCCTTTATCAGCAGGAATGGCATTTATTTTGCTAATTCTCTTTATCAGCAGATATATCAATCTTTTGAAGATTTTCTTTCGTCAGTTTCCCTTTATCAGCAGGGATGGCATTTATTTTGCTAATTCTCTTTATCAGCGGAGATGGCAATATTTTGAAGATTTTCTTTCGCCAGTTTCCCTTTATCAGCAGGGATGGCATTTATTTTGCTAATTCTCTTTATCAGCAGAGATGGGAATCTTTTGAAGATTTTCTTTCTACAGTTTCCCTTTATCAACAGGGATGGCATTTATTTTGCTAATTTTCTTTATCAGAAGAGATTGAAATCTTTGGAAGATTTTCTTTCGTCAGTTTCCCTTTATCAGCAGGGATGGCACTTATTTTACTAATTCTCTTTATCAGCAGAGATGGCAAGCTTTTCAATGATTTTCTTTTGTCAGTTTCCCTTTATCAGCAGGGATGGCATTTATTTTGCTAATTCTCTTTATCAGCAGATATGGCAATCTTTTGAAGATTTTCTTTCGTCAGTTTCCCTTTATCAGCAGGGATGACATTTATTTTGCTAATTCTCTTTATCACCAGAGATGGCAATCTTTTGAAGATTTTCTTTCGTCAGTTTCCCTTTATAAGCAGGGATGGCATTTATTTTGCTAATTCTCTTTATCAGCAGAGATGGCAATCTTTTGAAGATTTTCTTTCGCCAGTTTCCCTTTATCATCAGGGATGGCATTTATTTTTCTAATTCTCTTTATCAGCAGAGATGGCAATCTTTTGAAGATTTTCTTTCGTCATTTTCCCTTTATCAGCAGGAATGGCATTTATTTTGCTAATTCTCTTTATCAGCAGATATATCAATCTTTTGAAGATTTTCTTTCGTCAGTTTCCCTTTATCAGCAGGGATGGCATTTATTTTGCTAATTCTCTTTATCAGCGGAGATGGCAATATTTTGAAGATTTTCTTTCGCCAGTTTCCCTTTATCAGCAGGGATGGCATTTATTTTGCTAATTCTCTTTATCAGCAGATATGGCAATCTTTGGAAGATTATCTTTCGTCAGTTTCCCTTTATCAGCAGGGATGGCACTTATTTTACTAATTCTCTTTATCAGCAGAGATGGCAAGCTTTTCAATGATTTTCTTTTGTCAGTTTCCCTTTATCAGCAGGGATGGCATTTATTTTGCTAATTCTCTTTATCAGCAGATATGGCAATCTTTTGAAGATTTTCTTTCGTCAGTTTCCCTTTATCAGCAGGGATGACATTTATTTTGCTAATTCTCTTTATCACCAGAGATGGCAATCTTTTGAAGATTTTCTTTCGTCAGTTTCGCTTTATCAGCAGGGATGGCATTTATTTTGCTGATTCTCTTTATCAGCAGAGCTGGCAATCTTTGGAAGATTTTCTTTCGTCAGTTTCCCTTTAGCAGCAGGGATGGCATTTATTTTGCTAATTCTCTTTATCAGTAGAGATGGCAATCTTTTGAAGATTTTCTTTCGTCAGTTTCCCTTTATCAGCAGGGTTGGCATTTATTTTGCTAATTCTCTTTATCAGCAGAGATGGCAATCTTTTGAAGATTTTCTTTCGTCATTTTCCCTTTATCAGCAGGAATGGCATTTATTTTGCTAATTCTCTTTATCAGCAGATATATCAATCTTTTGAAGATTTTCTTTCGTCAGTTTCCCTTTATCAGCAGGGATGGCATTTATTTTGCTAATTCTCTTTATCAGCGGAGATGGCAATATTTTGAAGATTTTCTTTCGCCAGTTTCCCTTTATCAGCAGGGATGGCATTTATTTTGCTAATTCTCTTTATCAGCAGAGATGGGAATCTTTTGAAGATTTTCTTTCTACAGTTTCCCTTTATCAGCAGGGATGGCATTTATTTTGCTAATTTTCTTTATCAGAAGAGATTGAAATCTTTGGAAGATTTTCTTTCGTCAGTTTCCCTTTATCAGCAGGGATGGCACTTATTTTACTAATTCTCTTTATCAGCAGAGATGGCACCCTTTTCAATGATTTTCTTTTGTCAGTTTCCCTTTATCAGCAGGGATGGCATTTATTTTGCTAATTCTCTTTATCAGCAGATATGGCAATCTTTTGAAGATTTTCTTTCGTCAGTTTCCCTTTATCAGCAGGGATGACATTTATTTTGCTAATTCTCTTTATCACCAGAGATGGCAATCTTTTGAAGATTTTCTTTCGTCAGTTTCCCTTTATCAGCAGGGATGGCATTTATTTTGCTAATTCTCTTTATCAGCAGAGATGGCAATCTTTTGAAGATTTTCTTTCGCCAGTTTCCCTTTATCAGCAGGGATGGCATTTATTTTTCTAATTCTCTTTATCAGCAGAGATGGCAATCTTTTGAAGATTTTCTTTCGTCAGTTTCCCTTTATCAGCAGGGATGGCATTTATTTTGCTAATTCTCTTTATCAGCAGATATGGCAATCTTTGGAAGATTTTCTTTCGTCAGTTTTCCTTTAGCAGCAGGGATGGCATTTATTTTGCTAATTCTCTTTATCAGCAGAGATGGCAATCTTTTGAAGATTTTCTTTCGCCAGTTTCCCTTTATCAACAGTGATGGCATTTATTTTGCTAATTCTCTTTATCAGCAGAGCTGGCAATCTTTGGAAGATTTTCTTTCGTCAGTTTCCCTTTAGCAGCAGGGATGGCATTTATTTTGCTAATTCTCTTTATCAGCAGAGATGGCAATCTTTTGAAGATTTTCTTTCGCCAGTTTCCCTTTATCAGCAGGGATGGCATTTATTTTTCTAATTCTCTTTATCAGCAGAGATTGCAATCTTTTGAAGATTTTCTTTCGTCAGTTTCCCTTTATCAGCAGGGATGGCATTTATTTTGCTAATTCTCTTTATCAACAGAGATGGCAATCTTTTGAAGATTTTCTTTCGTCAGTTTCCCTTTATCAACAGTGATGGCATTTATTTTGCTAATTCTCTTTATCAGCAGAGCTGGCAATCTTTGGAAGATTTTCTTTCGTCAGTTTCCCTTTAGCAGCAGGGATGGCATTTATTTTGCTAATTCTCTTTATCAGTAGAGATGGCAATCTTTTGAAGATTTTCTTTCGTCAGTTTCCCTTTATCAGCAGGGTTGGCATTTATTTTGCTAATTCTCTTTATCAGCGGAGATGGCAATATTTTGAAGATTTTCTTTCGGCAGTTTCCCTTTATCAGCAGGGATGGCATTTATTTTGCTAATTCTCTTTATCAGCAGAGATGGGAATCTTTTGAAGATTTTCTTTCTACAGTTTCCCTTTATCAGCAGGGATGGCATTTATTTTGCTAATTTTCTTTATCAGAAGAGATTGAAATCTTTGGAAGATTTTCTTTCGTCAGTTTCCCTTTATCAGCAGGGATGGCACTTATTTTACTAATTCTCTTTATCAGCAGAGATGGCAAGCTTTTCAATGATTTTCTTTTGTCAGTTTCCCTTTATCAGCAGGGATGGCATTTATTTTGGTAATTCTCTTTATCAGCAGATATGGCAATCTTTTGAAGATTTTCTTTCGTCAGTTTCCCTTTATCAGCAGGGATGACATTTATTTTGCTAATTCTCTTTATCACCAGAGATGGCAATCTTTTGAAGATTTTCTTTCGTCGGTTTCCCTTTATAAGCAGGGATGGCATTTATTTTGCTAATTCTCTTTATCAGCAGAGATGGCAATCTTTTGAAGATTTTCTTTCGCCAGTTTCGCTTTATCAGCAGGGATGGCATTTATTTTGCTGATTCTCTTTATCAGCAGAGCTGGCAATCTTTGGAAGATTTTCTTTCGTCAGTTTCCCTTTAGCAGCAGGGATGGCATTTATTTTGCTAATTCTCTTTATCAGTAGAGATGGCAATCTTTTGAAGATTTTCTTTCGTCAGTTTCCCTTTATCAGCAGGGTTGGCATTTATTTTGCTAATTCTCTTTATCAGCAGAGATGGCAATCTTTTGAAGATTTTCTTTCGTCATTTTCCCTTTATCAGCAGGAATGGCATTTATTTTGCTAATTCTCTTTATCAGCAGATATATCAATCTTTTGAAGATTTTCTTTCGTCAGTTTCCCTTTATCAGCAGGGATGGCATTTATTTTGCTAATTCTCTTTATCAGCGGAGATGGCAATATTTTGAAGATTTTCTTTCGCCAGTTTCCCTTTATCAGCAGGGATGGCATTTATTTTGCTAATTCTCTTTATCAGCAGAGATGGGAATCTTTTGAAGATTTTCTTTCTACAGTTTCCCTTTATCAGCAGGGATGGCATTTATTTTGCTAATTTTCTTTATCAGAAGAGATTGAAATCTTTGGAAGATTTTCTTTCGTCAGTTTCCCTTTATCAGCAGGGATGGCACTTATTTTACTAATTCTCTTTATCAGCAGAGATGGCACCCTTTTCAATGATTTTCTTTTGTCAGTTTCCCTTTATCAGCAGGGATGGCATTTATTTTGCTAATTCTCTTTATCAGCAGATATGGCAATCTTTTGAAGATTTTCTTTCGTCAGTTTCCCTTTATCAGCAGGGATGACATTTATTTTGCTAATTCTCTTTATCACCAGAGATGGCAATCTTTTGAAGATTTTCTTTCGTCAGTTTCCCTTTATCAGCAGGGATGGCATTTATTTTGCTAATTCTCTTTATCAGCAGAGATGGCAATCTTTTGAAGATTTTCTTTCGCCAGTTTCCCTTTATCAGCAGGGATGGCATTTATTTTTCTAATTCTCTTTATCAGCAGAGATGGCAATCTTTTGAAGATTTTCTTTCGTCAGTTTCCCTTTATCAGCAGGGATGGCATTTATTTTGCTAATTCTCTTTATCAGCAGATATGGCAATCTTTGGAAGATTTTCTTTCGTCAGTTTTCCTTTAGCAGCAGGGATGGCATTTATTTTGCTAATTCTCTTTATCAGCAGAGATGGCAATCTTTTGAAGATTTTCTTTCGCCAGTTTCCCTTTATCAACAGTGATGGCATTTATTTTGCTAATTCTCTTTATCAGCAGAGCTGGCAATCTTTGGAAGATTTTCTTTCGTCAGTTTCCCTTTAGCAGCAGGGATGGCATTTATTTTGCTAATTCTCTTTATCAGCAGAGATGGCAATCTTTTGAAGATTTTCTTTCGCCAGTTTCCCTTTATCAGCAGGGATGGCATTTATTTTTCTAATTCTCTTTATCAGCAGAGATTGCAATCTTTTGAAGATTTTCTTTCGTCAGTTTCCCTTTATCAGCAGGGATGGCATTTATTTTGCTAATTCTCTTTATCAACAGAGATGGCAATCTTTTGAAGATTTTCTTTCGTCAGTTTCCCTTTATCAACAGTGATGGCATTTATTTTGCTAATTCTCTTTATCAGCAGAGCTGGCAATCTTTGGAAGATTTTCTTTCGTCAGTTTCCCTTTAGCAGCAGGGATGGCATTTATTTTGCTAATTCTCTTTATCAGTAGAGATGGCAATCTTTTGAAGATTTTCTTTCGTCAGTTTCCCTTTATCAGCAGGGTTGGCATTTATTTTGCTAATTCTCTTTATCAGCGGAGATGGCAATATTTTGAAGATTTTCTTTCGCCAGTTTCCCTTTATCAGCAGGGATGGCATTTATTTTGCTAATTCTCTTTATCAGCAGAGATGGGAATCTTTTGAAGATTTTCTTTCTACAGTTTCCCTTTATCAGCAGGGATGGCATTTATTTTGCTAATTTTCTTTATCAGAAGAGATTGAAATCTTTGGAAGATTTTCTTTCGTCAGTTTCCCTTTATCAGCAGGGATGGCACTTATTTTACTAATTCTCTTTATCAGCAGAGATGGCAAGCTTTTCAATGATTTTCTTTTGTCAGTTTCCCTTTATCAGCAGGGATGGCATTTATTTTGGTAATTCTCTTTATCAGCAGATATGGCAATCTTTTGAAGATTTTCTTTCGTCAGTTTCCCTTTATCAGCAGGGATGACATTTATTTTGCTAATTCTCTTTATCACCAGAGATGGCAATCTTTTGAAGATTTTCTTTCGTCAGTTTCCCTTTATAAGCAGGGATGGCATTTATTTTGCTAATTCTCTTTATCAGCAGAGATGGCAATCTTTTGAAGATTTTCTTTCGCCAGTTTCCCTTTATCATCAGGGATGGCATTTATTTTTCTAATTCTCTTTATCAGCAGAGATGGCAATCTTTTGAAGATTTTCTTTCGTCATTTTCCCTTTATCAGCAGGAATGGCATTTATTTTGCTAATTCTCTTTATCAGCAGATATATCAATCTTTTGAAGATTTTCTTTCGTCAGTTTCCCTTTATCAGCAGGGATGGCATTTATTTTGCTAATTCTCTTTATCAGCGGAGATGGCAATATTTTGAAGATTTTCTTTCGCCAGTTTCCCTTTATCAGCAGGGATGGCATTTATTTTGCTAATTCTCTTTATCAGCAGATATGGCAATCTCTGGAAGATTATCTTTCGTCAGTTTCCCTTTATCAGCAGGGATGGCACTTATTTTACTAATTCTCTTTATCAGCAGAGATGGCAAGCTTTTCAATGATTTTCTTTTGTCAGTTTCCCTTTATCAGCAGGGATGGCATTTATTTTGCTAATTCTCTTTATCAGCAGATATGGCAATCTTTTGAAGATTTTCTTTCGTCAGTTTCCCTTTATCAGCAGGGATGACATTTATTTTGCTAATTCTCTTTATCACTAGAGATGGCAATCTTTTGAAGATTTTCTTTCGTCAGTTTCCCTTTATCAGCAGGGATGGCATTTATTTTGCTAATTCTCTTTATCAGCAGAGATGGCAATCTTTTGAAGATTTTCTTTCGCCAGTTTCCCTTTATCAGCAGGGATGGCATTTATTTTTCTAATTCTCTTTATCAGCAGAGATGGCAATCTTTTGAAGATTTTCTTTCGTCAGTTTCCCTTTATCAGCAGGGATGGCATTTATTTTGCTAATTCTCTTTATCAGCAGATATGGCAATCTTTGGAAGATTATCTTTCGTCAGTTTTCCTTTAGCAGCAGGGATGGCATTTATTTTACTAATTCTCTTTATCAGCAGAGATGGCAATCTTTTGAAGATTTTCTTTCGCCAGTTTCCCTTTATCAACAGTGATGACATTTATTTTGCTAATTCTCTTTATCAGCAGAGCTGGCAATCTTTGGAAGATTTTCTTTCGTCAGTTTCCCTTTAGCAGCAGGGATGGCATTTATTTTGCTAATTCTCTTTATCAGCAGAGATGGCAATCTTTTGAAGATTTTCTTTCGCCAGTTTCCCTTTATCAGCAGGGATGGCATTTATTTTTCTAATTCTCTTTATCAGCAGAGATTGCAATCTTTTGAAGATTTTCTTTCGTCAGTTTCCCTTTATCAGCAGGGATGGCATTTATTTTGCTAATTCTCTTTATCAGCAGAGATGGGAATCTTTTGAAGATTTTCTTTCGTCAGTTTCCCTTTATCAACAATGATGGCATTTATTTTGCTAATTCTCTTTATCAGCAGAGCTGGCAATCTTTGGAAGATTTTCTTTCGTCAGTTTCCCTTTAGCAGCAGGGATGGCATTTATTTTGCTAATTCTCTTTATCAGTAGAGATGGCAATCTTTTGAAGATTTTCTTTCGTCAGTTTCCCTTTATCAGCAGGGTTGGCATTTATTTTGCTAATTCTCTTTATCAGCAGAGATGGCAATCTTTTGAAGATTTTCTTTCGTCATTTTCCCTTTATCAGCAGGAATGGCATTTATTTTGCTAATTCTCTTTATCAGCGGAGATGGCAATATTTTGAAGATTTTCTTTCGCCAGTTTCCCTTTATCAGCAGGGATGGCATTTATTTTGCTAATTCTCTTTATCAGCAGATATGGCAATATTTTGAAGATTATCTTTCGCCAGTTTCCCTTTATCAGCAGGGATGGCATTTATTTTGCTAATTCTCTTTATCAGCAGAGATGGGAATCTTTTGAAGATTTTCTTTCGCCAGTTTCCCTTTATCAACAGTGATGGCATTTATTTTGCTAATTCTCTTTATCAGCAGAGCTGGCAATCTTTGGAAGATTTTCTTTCGTCAGTTTCCCTTTAGCAGCAGGGATGGCATTTATTTTGCTAATTCTCTTTATCAGCAGAGATGGCAATCTTTTGAAGAATTTCTTTCGCCAGTTTCCCTTTATCAGCAGGGATGGCATTTATTTTTCTAATTCTCTTTATCAGCAGAGATGGCAATCTTTTGAAGATTTTCTTTCGTCAGTTTCCCTTTATCAGCAGGGATGGCATTTATTTTGCTAATTCTCTTTATCAGCAGATATGGCAATCTTTGGAAGATTATCTTTCGTCAGTTTTCCTTTAGCAGCAGGGATGGCATTTATTTTACTAATTCTCTTTATCAGCAGAGATGGCAATCTTTTGAAGATTTTCTTTCGCCAGTTTCCCTTTATCAACAGTGATGACATTTATTTTGCTAATTCTCTTTATCAGCAGAGCTGGCAATCTTTGGAAGATTTTCTTTCGTCAGTTTCCCTTTAGCAGCAGGGATGGCATTTATTTTGCTAATTCTCTTTATCAGCAGAGATGGCAATCTTTTGAAGATTTTCTTTCGCCAGTTTCCCTTTATCAGCAGGGATGGCATTTATTTTTCTAATTCTCTTTATCAGCAGAGATTGCAATCTTTTGAAGATTTTCTTTCGTCAGTTTCCCTTTATCAGCAGGGATGGCATTTATTTTGCTAATTCTCTTTATCAGCAGAGATGGCAATCTTTTGAAGATTTTCTTTCGTCAGTTTCCCTTTATCAACAATGATGGCATTTATTTTGCTAATTCTCTTTATCAGCAGAGCTGGCAATCTTTGGAAGATTTTCTTTCGTCAGTTTCCCTTTAGCAGCAGGGATGGCATTTATTTTGCTAATTCTCTTTATCAGTAGAGATGGCAATCTTTTGAAGATTTTCTTTCGTCAGTTTCCCTTTATCAGCAGGGTTGGCATTTATTTTGCTAATTCTCTTTATCAGCAGAGATGGCAATCTTTTGAAGATTTTCTTTCGTCATTTTCCCTTTATCAGCAGGAATGGCATTTATTTTGCTAATTCTCTTTATCAGCAGATATATCAATCTTTTGAAGATTTTCTTTCGTCAGTTTCCCTTTATCAGCAGGGATGGCATTTATTTTGCTAATTCTCTTTATCAGCGGAGATGGCAATATTTTGAAGATTTTCTTTCGCCAGTTTCCCTTTATCAGCAGGGATGGCATTTATTTTGCTAATTCTCTTTATCAGCAGAGATGGGAATCTTTTGAAGATTTTCTTTCTACAGTTTCCCTTTATCAGCAGGGATGGCATTTATTTTGCTAATTTTCTTTATCAGAAGAGATTGAAATCTTTGGAAGATTTTCTTTCGTCAGTTTCCCTTTATCAGCAGGGATGGCACTTATTTTACTAATTCTCTTTATCAGCAGAGATGGCAAGCTTTTCAATGATTTTCTTTTGTCAGTTTCCCTTTATCAGCAGGGATGGCATTTATTTTGGTAATTCTCTTTATCAGCAGATATGGCAATCTTTTGAAGATTTTCTTTCGTCAGTTTCCCTTTATCAGCAGGGATGACATTTATTTTGCTAATTCTCTTTATCACCAGAGATGGCAATCTTTTGAAGATTTTCTTTCGTCAGTTTCCCTTTATAAGCAGGGATGGCATTTATTTTGCTAATTCTCTTTATCAGCAGAGATGGCAATCTTTTGAAGATTTTCTTTCGCCAGTTTCCCTTTATCATCAGGGATGGCATTTATTTTTCTAATTCTCTTTATCAGCAGAGATGGCAATCTTTTGAAGATTTTCTTTCGTCATTTTCCCTTTATCAGCAGGAATGGCATTTATTTTGCTAATTCTCTTTATCAGCAGATATATCAATCTTTTGAAGATTTTCTTTCGTCAGTTTCCCTTTATCAGCAGGGATGGCATTTATTTTGCTAATTCTCTTTATCAGCGGAGATGGCAATATTTTGAAGATTTTCTTTCGCCAGTTTCCCTTTATCAGCAGGGATGGCATTTATTTTGCTAATTCTCTTTATCAGCAGATATGGCAATCTCTGGAAGATTATCTTTCGTCAGTTTCCCTTTATCAGCAGGGATGGCACTTATTTTACTAATTCTCTTTATCAGCAGAGATGGCAAGCTTTTCAATGATTTTCTTTTGTCAGTTTCCCTTTATCAGCAGGGATGGCATTTATTTTGCTAATTCTCTTTATCAGCAGATATGGCAATCTTTTGAAGATTTTCTTTCGTCAGTTTCCCTTTATCAGCAGGGATGACATTTATTTTGCTAATTCTCTTTATCACTAGAGATGGCAATCTTTTGAAGATTTTCTTTCGTCAGTTTCCCTTTATCAGCAGGGATGGCATTTATTTTGCTAATTCTCTTTATCAGCAGAGATGGCAATCTTTTGAAGATTTTCTTTCGCCAGTTTCCCTTTATCAGCAGGGATGGCATTTATTTTTCTAATTCTCTTTATCAGCAGAGATGGCAATCTTTTGAAGATTTTCTTTCGTCAGTTTCCCTTTATCAGCAGGGATGGCATTTATTTTGCTAATTCTCTTTATCAGCAGATATGGCAATCTTTGGAAGATTATGTTTCGTCAGTTTTCCTTTAGCAGCAGGGATGGCATTTATTTTACTAATTCTCTTTATCAGCAGAGATGGCAATCTTTTGAAGATTTTCTTTCGCCAGTTTCCCTTTATCAACAGTGATGACATTTATTTTGCTAATTCTCTTTATCAGCAGAGCTGGCAATCTTTGGAAGATTTTCTTTCGTCAGTTTCCCTTTAGCAGCAGGGATGGCATTTATTTTGCTAATTCTCTTTATCAGCAGAGATGGCAATCTTTTGAAGATTTTCTTTCGCCAGTTTCCCTTTATCAGCAGGGATGGCATTTATTTTTCTAATTCTCTTTATCAGCAGAGATTGCAATCTTTTGAAGATTTTCTTTCGTCAGTTTCCCTTTATCAGCAGGGATGGCATTTATTTTGCTAATTCTCTTTATCAGCAGAGATGGCAATCTTTTGAAGATTTTCTTTCGTCAGTTTCCCTTTATCAACAATGATGGCATTTATTTTGCTAATTCTCTTTATCAGCAGAGCTGGCAATCTTTGGAAGATTTTCTTTCGTCAGTTTCCCTTTAGCAGCAGGGATGGCATTTATTTTGCTAATTCTCTTTATCAGTAGAGATGGCAATCTTTTGAAGATTTTCTTTCGTCAGTTTCCCTTTATCAGCAGGGTTGGCATTTATTTTGCTAATTCTCTTTATCAGCAGAGATGGCAATCTTTTGAAGATTTTCTTTCGTCATTTTCCCTTTATCAGCAGGAATGGCATTTATTTTGCTAATTCTCTTTATCAGCAGATATATCAATCTTTTGAAGATTTTCTTTCGTCAGTTTCCCTTTATCAGCAGGGATGGCATTTATTTTGCTAATTCTCTTTATCAGCGGAGATGGCAATATTTTGAAGATTTTCTTTCGCCAGTTTCCCTTTATCAGCAGGGATGGCATTTATTTTGCTAATTCTCTTTATCAGCAGAGATGGGAATCTTTTGAAGATTTTCTTTCTACAGTTTCCCTTTATCAGCAGGGATGGCATTTATTTTGCTAATTTTCTTTATCAGAAGAGATTGAAATCTTTGGAAGATTTTCTTTCGTCAGTTTCCCTTTATCAGCAGGGATGGCACTTATTTTACTAATTCTCTTTATCAGCAGAGATGGCAAGCTTTTCAATGATTTTCTTTTGTCAGTTTCCCTTTATCAGCAGGGATGGCATTTATTTTGGTAATTCTCTTTATCAGCAGATATGGCAATCTTTTGAAGATTTTCTTTCGTCAGTTTCCCTTTATCAGCAGGGATGACATTTATTTTGCTAATTCTCTTTATCACCAGAGATGGCAATCTTTTGAAGATTTTCTTTCGTCAGTTTCCCTTTATAAGCAGGGATGGCATTTATTTTGCTAATTCTCTTTATCAGCAGAGATGGCAATCTTTTGAAGATTTTCTTTCGCCAGTTTCCCTTTATCATCAGGGATGGCATTTATTTTTCTAATTCTCTTTATCAGCAGAGATGGCAATCTTTTGAAGATTTTCTTTCGTCATTTTCCCTTTATCAGCAGGAATGGCATTTATTTTGCTAATTCTCTTTATCAGCAGATATATCAATCTTTTGAAGATTTTCTTTCGTCAGTTTCCCTTTATCAGCAGGGATGGCATTTATTTTGCTAATTCTCTTTATCAGCGGAGATGGCAATATTTTGAAGATTTTCTTTCGCCAGTTTCCCTTTATCAGCAGGGATGGCATTTATTT